>CM077151.1:10887439-11487439 GCA_039583875.1 Platanthera guangdongensis
GGCGTCCACCTATCTGCTTTCCTATGGTTAGAGTGCGGTTAGCCCTTCTGCCTAACCGCGCGGCTTGTGCGGTTTACCTTGTACAGTCCGCTTAACTTGTATTTTTTTAGTCCCACCATCTCTTATTTGTACTCTCTCTTCTCTCCCTCCATTCTATATAAGGGAGGGCATACCTTTGTAATAGACATCAATTTTGGATAATAAAATTTCGATTATTCAAAAGGTATTCTGCTTGTTCTCCTCTTTTGCTGCTTCTAACAGGTTACGAGGACTTGAGCCGAAGCTTCCAGCTCCGCTTCTCCACTCAAGAAGCGGAAGAGGAGTCCTGAGTCCATCTTCTTGATAAGGCAGGGGGCCGAGGAGTCGCTGGCCCGTACGTAGACCGGTTCAAGAGGAGATCTTGGAGATCTCAGGAGATGCCAGGGTATGCTCTCCAGATGCCTTCACCGTTGGGTGAAGGAGGGCTTCTTCAAGATGAGCTTGACCCGGAAGGCCCCCTTTCCTTCGAGGAGCTGATGGAAAGGGCGGCAGAGGAGATTGCCATGGAGGCAGCAACCTGGCATTTGTCAAGAGATTGGAAAAGTTGACGGAGGTGGAGTCAAAGGAGCAGGGTGCTCAAGGTATGAGGAAGGGAGAAGGAAGAAGCGGAGCGCGGAGAGCTCAGGAGGGTCCTGAGCCAGGCTGGAGGCAGCAGGAAGGACTCTGCCAAGGCCCAGGAAGAGCCCTCATCCACGGAGCGGGGAATTTCCAGGGGGGCCAAGGGAGATATAACTTCCAGAGGCAAGCCCCAAGGCAGCTCTTACCCCCTCCGCAGCAGGCCTTGGCGATAGGTGGAGGGAGAAGAGGAAACATGAGAGAATACCCAGCCCGCCGAAGGAGGGGAGGAGCGCTACACTACTGTGACTTCCACCAGGTGGAGGGCACGCCACGGCTACCTGCCCGAGTTTCTGGAAGTGAGGGGGGCAAGAGGCCCTGCCCAGCCACAGCCGCA
Organism: Platanthera guangdongensis; assembly: GCA_039583875.1. NCBI lineage: Eukaryota > Viridiplantae > Streptophyta > Magnoliopsida > Asparagales > Orchidaceae > Platanthera > Platanthera guangdongensis. Next base: position 10,888,431 of record CM077151.1, read on the forward strand.
AGTGCGGGTCGAAGAGGTTCTACCAGTGAAGGGGGGATGACATATGCGAGGACCGGGTCGGACGTGGGAACCCGAGGGGGTATAGGAGTGATCAGGTGGAGTGGGGGTTGAGGCCACTCGGAAGGCAAGCCTCCATGTCATGTACCAAAGGAGGTCGCCTCAACCTCCCAGACCCCGACCCCCCCAGGAGGATAAGATCACCTTCTCGGTAAAGGACTTGCCGGATCATGAGGACCCTTTTTGCGATGCGCTTGTCATCCAGACTGCCATCGAGGGGCTACACCGTCTCCCGAATTCTTGGTTGACAACGGAAGCTCCGTCAACGTCGTTTTCAAAAAGGCGTTTGACGAGATGAAGGTAGAGCCAAGGAGGGTGTTGGCCTCGGACGGACCCATGTTTGGATTTTCAGGGGAGAGGAAGGAAGTGGAGGATGGAGTCGGACTCCAGGTAAAGTTAGGGGGAATCTCAAGGAACTGCAGGTTTGTCATTGTTGATGCTCCAAGCAGCTACAACGCTATCTTCGGAAGGCCCCTCATCAGCGCCTTCTGTTGCGTGTCATCTTCCTTCCACCAATGCCTCAAGTTCAGCTCAGGAGGGATCCAGGTCAGAGTCAAGGGAGACTCCAGGATGGCGAGACAGTGCTACGTCACGGCCATCAACACCATCTCTTGGTTGGCGAGGGCGGAGGAGATGGAGAGGATCATGGAGAGCTTGAGCAGGATGGAAGTCTCCGAGGGGAAGGATGGCGGCGATCATGCCCAGACCCCCTGAGGAAACCACGTCCCGGCTGAGTCATGTATGTTTCTTATGTTAGAGTCCAGCCCCGACCAGCTGAGTCGGGGGGATCATGTAACCCAATATTTTCCCCTTTTGAGGATGTTGGATTTGGTATAATTTAAGTAACACACCTGGTTTCCCACCCCCGAGAGGATCTCCTCACCAGGCTCCCATTAGCTGGTTGGGTCGAATGTGCCTCGGGGAGATCAAGTCCCACCCCCGAGAGGATCTCCTCAGCCAGGCTCCCATTAGCTGGTTGGGTCGAATGTGCCTCAGGGAGATCAAGCCCCACCCCCGAGAGGATCTCCTCAGCCAGGGCTCCCATTAGCTGGTTGGGTCGATGTGCCTCGGGGAGATCAAGCCCCACCCCGAGAGGATCTCCTCAGTCAGGCTCCCATTAGCTGGTTGGGTCGAATGTGCCTCGGGGAGATCAAGCCCCACCCCCGAGAGGATCTCCTCAGCCAGGCTCCCATTAGCTGGTTGGGTCGAACGTGCCTCGGGGAGATCAAAGTCCCACCCCCGAGAGGATCTCCTCAGCCAGGCTCCCATTAGCTGGTTGGGTCGAACGTGCCTCGCGGGAGATCAAGTCCCACCCCGAGAGGATCTCCTCAGCCAGGCTCCCCATTAGCGGTTGGGTCGAATGTGCTCGGGGAGATCAAGTCCCACCCCGAGCGGATCTCCTCAGCCAGACTTCATTAGTGGTTGGGTCGAATGTGCCTCGGGGAGATCAAGCCCCACCCCCAAGAGGATCTCCTCAGCCAGGCTCCTATTAGCTGGTTGGGTCGAATGTGCCTCGGGGAGATCAAGTTCCCACCCCGAGAGGATCTCTCAGCCAGGCTCCCATTAGCTGGTTGGGTCGAACGTGCCTCGGGGAGATCAAGTCCCACCCCCGAGAGGATCTCCTCAGCCAGGCTCCCATTAGCTGGTTGGGTCGAATGTGCCTCGGGGAGATCAAGCCCCACCCCCGAGAGGATCTCCTCAGCCAGAATCCCATTAGCTGGTTGGGTCGAATGTGCCTCGGGGAGATCAAGCCCCACCCCCGAGAGGATCTCCTCAGCCAGGCTCCAATTAGCTGGTTGGGTCGAATGTGCCTCGGGGAGATCAAGCCCCCACCCGAGAGGATCTCCTCAGTCAGGCTCCATTAGCTGGTTGGGTCGAATGTGCCTCGGGGAGATCAAGCCCCACCCCCGAGAGGATCTCCTCAGCCAGGCTCCTATTAGCTGGTTGGGTCGAATGTGCCTCGGGGAGATCAAGTCCCCACCCCGAGAGGATCTCCTCAGCCAGGTCCTATTAGCTGGTTGGGTCGAATGTGCCTCGGGGAGATCAAGTTCCCACCCTCGAGAGGGACTCAGCCAGGCTCCCATTAGCTGGTTAGGTCGAACGTGCCTCGGGGAGATCAAGTCCCACCCCCGAGAGGATCTCCTCAGCCAGGCTCCCATTAGCTGGTTGGGTCGAATGTGCCTCGGGGAGATCAAGCCCCACCCCCGAGAGGATCTCCTCAGCCAGTCTCCATTAGCTGGTTGGGTCGAATGTGCCTCGGGGAGATCAAGCCTCACCCCCGAGAGGATCTCCTCAGCCAGGCTCCCATTAGCTGGTTGGGTCGAATGTGCCTCGGGGAGATCAAGTCCCACCCCCGAGAGGATCTCCTCAGCAGGCTCCCATTAGCTGGTTGGGTCGAATGTGCCTCGGGGAGATCAAGCCCCACCCCGAGAGGATCTCCTCAGCCAGGCTCCCATTAGCTGGTTGGGTCGAATGTGCCTCGGGGAGATCAAGCCCCACCCCCGAGAGGATCTCCTCAGCCAGGCTCCTATTAGCTGGTTGGGTCGAATGTGTCTCGGGGAGATCAAGTTCCCACCCCCGAGAGGATCTCCTCAGCCAGACTCTCATTAGCTGGTTGGGTCGAACGTGCCTCGGGGAGATCAAGCCCACCCTGAGAGGATCTCCTCAGCCAGGCTCCCAATAGCTGGCTGGGTAGGTTGATCTCTCGTAGTAGCCTTAGTCCCTTGTCCCCAGATGACGATTCCGCCGCCAGGCTCCCATTAGCCTGGCTTGACAGGATGCCCATCTCGGGGAGTGGGCTACAAGTTCTGCCCCCCGAGGCCGGATCTCGTCACCCAGGCTCCCATTAGCTGGCTTGATCCCCCCACCCCCGAGGTAGGACCCACTCAGGGAAGGAATACACTCCCGGGTGGGCACAATGGTACGGGGCACGTCGACTTAGGATCTCTTCGTGACCATACAGCCCGCCCCAACCCCCGAGGGCGAGGATGTTACTTTACCCCAGTCACTGACCAAGGATGCGTACAGTATAACACCCAGCGTACCCTAAACAGCGTTCAGAAGCTTTTAAGCTTTTTGGAGATTTTGCATCTCGGTGGCCAATTTGGCTCTGGCTTGGGAAACATTCTAGTAGAGGGAGAAAATATTTTCCCCCCCCAAGGCACTCGGAGAAGCCGCCCCAGGCCGCCTAAGCCGCCTCCGCCCAGGCCCAGGCCTCCGCCCTAAGCCCTACTAGTAGGCCAGCTCGCCAGGCCACAGCAGCCCGCCTTTGCCACCGTCTCCCGCGCAGGTCGCCCCAGCACGTAGGCCGCCCCAGCTCGCAGGCCGCCCCAGCTCGCAGGCCACCCCAGCTCGCCAGGCCGCAGCTCGCCCTGCCCCGTCTCGCCAGACCGCCGCCTCGCCTGACTGCCGTCTCGCGAGGAGGCTAGCTCGCCAAGTAGGCCAGCTCGCTAGGCCGCAGCTTGTCGTGCCCCGTCTCGCGCAGGTCGCCCCAGCACGTAGGCCGCCCCAGCTCGCAGGCCGCCCCAGCCCGTAGGCCGCCCCAGCTCGCAGGCCGCCCCAGCTCGCAGGACGCCCCAGCTCGCAGGCCGCCCCAGCTCGCAGGCGCGCCCCAGCTCGCAGGCCGCCAGCTTGTCCGGCCTTCTCGCCTTGCCCCATTGCTTTTACCGTCTTGCCCTCGGGGGGGGGGGGGGGGTGGGGGGTGGGGGGTGGGGGAGGGGATTACCTCCCTGCCCTCCGGCGGGCTGCTTTCTATTGGCCGAGGCCTTTTGGCCGTAGGGGTATTTTGGTCATTTTTGCCCCCCGGGACTTGGAAAAACTATAAATAGACCCCCTTGGGTGCCTTTGAGGAGGATCTTTTTTGGCTTCCTCCTCCCTTAGTTCCTCCTTGGTAGAGTAGAGGGGGCTCCTCCAAGGCACCCTAGCTCGAGCATTGGCTAGGGAGGGGAAGAGCTCGGGTAGCCTTCCGGGTGTGAGGTGGGACCTCCGCGCTAGAGCCGAGGGTCTGTTCCTAGTTTCCCAAGTCTTCGATCCGTGACGTTCTCTTGAGTGTAGTAGGTGTGAGGTCACCCCTTTCAAGAGACCCCGAACTCCACAGAGACCAGGTTTCTGGTTTCAACAGTGTTCCCTCTCGAGAACACGTCGAGCACTCGACAGGCTGCTCCGCCACACAGAGCAGGACACGCCCTGGGACACACTCGTGTTTCAGGCCGTGTCGCCCAACTTGAACCCAACTTGGGATTTGGGGTGTTACAGCTGTCACGCTATGCGACAGCGGAGGCGCGACAGCGGGAAGCAACCTCCGGTCGGGAGTCGGGTCAGCTTCCCGCGGCCAGTGGGCGAAGAGGGCGAGGGAGAGGTCTAGCCCCGACCGACGCTCTGTGTCGCCACGATCGCGCAGCCGCGGGTTGTGGCCTCCCGGCCGGCCGAAAGCCGGGCGGCTTGGATCGACCGACTGGATATAAGAGAGGGAGAGGGACTAGGGCTGAGCATATTATTCGAAACTCGAAAGTCGCTCGAAAATCGTTCGAAAATTGAGGCGAATCGGATTCGGTTAAAATTGATTCGACTCAATTTGAGTCGATTTAATTTGACTCGAATCTGATTTCGAGCCCGCCCTGAATCGCTCGAAATATGATTCGAATCAACTCGAATTTATTTAAAAAATTATGTATTTATTAATATATTCATATTTTAAGGTTAAAAATAACAAAATTTAAACCTAAATAAAAAAATGAAGGTCTTAATTGTTTCATTTTGCTAAATTTATACGTTTCTCAATTTAATTTTGAGCTAATTAGGAATAAAATGAAAAATTACTCCATTTCGAGCCGATTTGATTCGGTTTCAAGCCGATTCAATTCGATTTCGAGCCGACTCGATTCGATTTCGAGCCGACTCAGAATCGAGTCATTTCGAGTCGAGCCGACTCGACTCGAAATCAATTTCGATTTCGAGCCGAGTTCGAGTCGAAAATTTCGATTTCGAGTCGAGCCAAAATCGCTCGAACTCGACTCGATATCAGCCATAAGAGGGACCGGCCCTCCCGGCCGACCCCGACCGATTGATGACAATGACGACAAAAGATTCATATAGCCGACATCATTTTAGGGACGCGGTTGTTACACACAGGTGTGTATAGCTTTTGTTATACACACAGATGTAAGATTATGACACGTGGCAGGCCCTCCAAAAACTTGGAATACACCGGTGAATCATCCTAAAATCCCTAAAAAAACAATCGCGTAGACAGCCGCCCCTCCTCTTTCTCTCTTGTTCGCGGAGACAGCCGCCGGCCCGTCCTCTTTCTCTCTTGTTCGCGGAGACAGCCGCCGGCCCCTCCGCTTTCTCTCTTGTTCGCGGAGACGGCCGCCGGCCCCTCCTCGTTCTCTCTTGTTCGCGGAGACAGCCGCCGGCCCCTCCTCTTCTCTCTTGTTCGCGGAGACAGCCGCCAGCCCCTCCTCCTTCTCCCGCTCTCCTTCTCCTTCCTCTTCCGATGGCGCAGGTGAACCCTAATTTTTTTTCGGGAATTAAATATCAAGTAAGCCATAGGTGTATTTCAAATTTTTGATGGGCCCGCCACGTGTCATAATGTATAGCAAAAGCTATACACACCTGTGTACAACAACCGCGTTCTCATTTTAGTAGGATAAATGTTTAGAGTGTTGTTGTTGTATTACTTTTCCGTTATCATATATATATATATTATATATATATATATATATATATATATATATATATATTAAATAGTCAAAAAGTATAATCTCAATTACAATTGCCTATAAATATCATATAACATAAAAATTAACGAGGAATCATCACAAAATTATACATATAAAATCTATAATAATAATAATGGTGCTCTCTGCTTCTCTAATGCTCAGTATACAAGTTTAATAAATTAATACAAAAACTAATATTTAGGTATAAACACAAGATTTCTCGGATTGAACTCCACTTTTTCAAAGCCTCTCATTCCTCAGCGACGACGACCACTGCAATTATCTCCGGCCATCTCCTCCGCCAGCAGCCGCCGGCTTCGGTTTATAGTAAGCAGGCAAAGAAAAACGTGCTCCTCCAACTCCTCAATCTGCTCCTGAAACCCAGCCTCCGAAATCTCCATCTCCCTCACCACCTCCGCCACCATCACCCCGCCAGGCCGACGCTCCCCAACACCAGCCGCACCTCGTCCCGCCGTGCTCCACCTCGTCGTGCACCCGCCTCACTCACCATCTGCTCACCGTCTCCATATCCCTCCACACTATAATACGCCCCCCTCGCCGCCGCGTCCGCCCTCCTCCCCGCCCTCTCCGTCCATCCCACGCTCACCCACCTCCTCCCCCGCCGCATCCCGCCGGCAACCAAAGCCGGAGACGCCGCCGCACCCAGCAATGACGCCGCCGCGTGCGTCGCGATTACCACCGCCGAAACAGCCACCGCCGCCACTAGCGTGATCGCAGCCGTTGCCGCCGCGCGTAAGGCGCGCGCGCGGCGCTGGAGGCGCCGCTGCTCGCGGGAAAGGCGGGCGAGCAGAGGCTGGAAAAGAGCGTGGGCGCGGTGGAAACGAGAGAGATTTCGCGGTGACAGAGGGTTGCCGAGCTCTATTTGTCCGGCGAGCTCGGCGGATGAAGTGGAGGCTCCGCCTCTACCGCCGGCGTCGAGGCGAAAGAGGAGATTTTGGGCGGCGTGGTGGAGGGTGCGGGTGCGGTCGATGGCGTCGAGGAGGTCGGTGCAGGCGGAGAATGATTGGAGGGTGGCTTCGACGTATTCCAGTATGGCGGCGCCGCTGCCGACGGCTGCGGCGGAGCGGAGGAGGGAGGCCTGGGTGGGGTCCAGGAGGATGTCGGGAAGAACCGGAAATGACGTGGGCTCTGTGGGCCCTTGATGGGCCTGGGCCCACATGTCGAGGAAGGACCTGCTGTGGAAGGCTTCGGTGTATTCTGCGTCCACGTCAAGCGCGCGACGCGACATCGCGATTCCGATGCCGCTCTCGTTTCCTGATGCATGAAAAAAAAGGAAATATCAATAAATTAGGTTTTAAATATTAAAAAATATGATATAATTTCATTAATTGCAATATTGCATAAAAAAATATTAAAAGTTTAGATATTTTTTTATATGTTTAGACATTATATACAAAAATTCATTAAAAAATGATATTAAATAACATAAACATATATTTTTATATTTTTTATTTATTTTTTTTAAATAAATTAGTACTCCGTAAAAAATTTTATTTCAGTACATGTAATACTAATATATTTCATCATTTATCTGTAATATCTACAAATATCTATATGTTAATAATTATGAGGCCAGGCTACCCTAAGTAAGATTTAGAAGGATATATAATATTAAATCCAACCATAGCCTAATTTTAAAGGGCTTCTAAATCCTAAACTTTGTAATTAAATCTAGGGTATAACCGTATAAGAAGCTTTATAAAAATAGATTTAAATTAAAATTTGTATTATATTTTATACCCCTAAATACCTTTAATGGATCCTAGATTGTTGGGATTTAAAATATGGGTTTCTATTATAATTTTGATAAATTGTACAGGTAAAATTTACTGTATAATATGCTTGTTTAGTAATTACTACTCTATTATGAAATTTAAAAGCAATTTAATTAGCCAAATTAACATATATAGGTTAACTAGAAATATAATTATATACAAGTATATTTATTATAATTTCCTTGGTTTAAAAATCTCTAATACATTTGTGTATATGACTTGGTCCAGTTGACATTTTCTAGAGAAATTGATTTTGAACTTTTTTTAAGAAGTCAATTTTGATTTACTTTTTGTTTGGTTAACTAAATCCTTATCTTTACTTATTTTAAGTAATACCATTAAATCCATAATTAGTGGTTAGTTAAAGTGTTAGCAAGTTATAATCTATATTTAACTACAAAAAAGTGCCATTAATTAAATTTAATTAAAATAATTTTGTATCTTAAATCTACAATCAATGCCAAACTTGCTGATAAAATTGCTTGGATTTAAGAATTATGCAACACAAATAATTTTCATAGTTATCTCATTATAATTTATTAAATCCTACTTGAGCGGATTTATCAACCTTAGATTTATATAATCCTAATTTCTCCAAATTACTTGCCACATATATCAACTGAGGGCCAATGTGAATGTGCAAAAATGTATTGCACTAAATTTACATGGTAATTGAAAAATTATTTGCTTAGGGAAAGTCAAAAACTATACATCCTGACCATACAAAATGATTTCTCATATATGATTTTCATTATATAATTTCTTTCATATATATACACAAGTGATAGGTACGAACTCCGCCCGAGCCCCTATTGTTGAAGCCGGAAAAATCCCTACTTCAAATGTTTGGGTCTAGTTGTAGCCTAAGATTATTGATTATATGGTCGAACGACACAATTCTGATGGCTAGAGCGGGAGAGAGAAAAGTCTACAAGCACACCCCAGGTGCCTCACCAGGTAAGTCCTACCACGTACCCAGATGTTTGAGAGAAACTCCCTCCCCCCCCACCCCCCCCCACCCCCCCCCCCCCCCCACAACCAAAAGGCTGAGCGAGTTACAAGGAAGACATGGACTTGGCGAATATCAAACTTGGGTGGTCTCATCCTCTTCCAACGCCCCTTCTTGGTATCCTTGGGGGTCTATTTATAGACAAATACTAGGGGGCTATACGAGAATACTTTTGGGAGCTTTGGATACTCGCTCATACTAGCGAGTTACGATAGTTGCTCGTGTAACTCGCTCATGCTCGCTCATGTTGGCTCGATGAGGCATATATGCTAATAGGCGTCTCTTTAGCTATTTTTGATCTCGACGAATTATAAGTTATACATCTATGATCAACTGCAACGGTATCCCGATCTTACCAGTGCTCCAACCGCTGCAAGCATATGACTCCCTTATCAATTAATTATTGCAGCTTAAAACAAAACATATTATTAATTCATTAATGCGGAAAATAATTATCCAATTTTTTTGTTAAAAAACTCATCAAATAAAATTGATGGATTTTCAATTGTTAATTAATCAAATCAAAAATGATTTTTTTATCATTATTTTTTTCAAATCTTTTTTAATAAAATTAATATACCTAATGACAGTCTACCATAATAATTATACAGGTCTATTATATATATATTTTTAAAATTTTCTTCGTTAATTTCATTATATATATATAACATTATGGTTTTGGAAGTATGATTGAGTTTTGCTAAAAGGCATATCACCCCCCTGTGTGTTACTTGGGAGAGAAGTTAGCTTTTATCGCCAGAACACGAAATTATGCTGGCAATGGCTTCTGCATGAAGCTTTATTATATGCTAGCTGTTTAACCTATCAACTTTCATACTTATCCACGTTGATTAATTGCTCCAATATGGAATCCAATGTTAAATTAGTATATACTCTTCTTATTTCAAATTAATTAACAAATATCTCTTAGGATTATCATGGAGTTCATCGCTAGCTTAATTATACCAGATATATAATTAATATATATCCTCTCGAAATATTTAAGCAAAAGCTTACAAGAGATCGGTACCTGTAGCAGCGCAGAAGCAAGAGAAGCAAGACTTGAAGGAGGAAGATGAACAGTGCAGCTTATTTATCATGAAGAAGCCGATTAGATATATATTAGTTTCAAAACTCTCTTTTTTTTTATAGGGTTTCTCTACGTGAAGAGATAGAAAGAGGAAAGGTGACGAGATGGGATCAGCGAAGAGAAGCTTTAGGCATAACGGTCGAAATTTATAAGGAGAAGATGAAGAAGGAAATGATTTGAGAAGATAATCCTGATCGCGCCACGTATATGTGCTATGATTAGTTGAGCTTATCGTGGGCCAGCTCCTTCCGGCGGACACGTCAGGTTCCCGATGCCGCGTGGTTCGCTGTCTCTCCTTCACTCACGTGCAGAAGTGAAGAAACAACGGCAGCTGTTAACCTGTCCCGCAAGTACACGCGACCCAGTCTCGTATGCTTGGGTTAATACGGTATCCCAGGCTTTGCGCTGCGGCTGGCCTGCACGTGTGATTATACTAAGAGGAGGTTAATTAATTAGGCTTTAGGGTTTTGTTTAATTGAGAGAGGCGACACGTGTTGCTTGGGAGGAGGGCTGATCGAACAGCATGGCTGCTTGCTTGGTTGAGAATGCCTACACGTGGCGGTTTTAAGGATTGGATTGGATTGCTGCGTTGTAAGTTGTAACTCTCTTCGAATTAGAATTATTATTATTTTGGTGTTTTATTCGTACATTACTTCACGTGTATTATTCGTATAGTCGTCTGATTTGTCATCTTAGTACGGAGCATTTTTTGATGAAAATACAGCTGGACTAAAGTACGGTCATATTTATTGATATACGATCAAATTTTAATCACGATTTTTTGTAGGAACCAACAATTTGTTAAGATCTCGAATAATTAAGACGAGTCCGATCTCGAGAAGTTACAGAATAATTAAGACCACTCTTATCAGGTCATGCGACAAACACGAGTCCGATCCTCATTTAAAAATATATATTGTAGGTTTTTCAAATTTCACGGTTTCTCTTCAATCTCGAATACATATTGGAAAACTTAGTCCATAATCAAAATTCTCTTTCACATCCATAAGAATGACTTGTGTTGTATTGACAGTTTGACTCTTATTTATTTATATTATATCTTTAAAAATAGGGCAGTCATAATTTCGAACTAATTACACCCTAAAATAAAAATGAGTTCTACAATTAAAATTTGCTAATTCAATGAAGTGCACCTTTTTTCAATATATATGTGTGTATTATTTATATATATAGATATTAGAAAGTGTACGTGTGCACGCACGGGTACCTCTGACACATACGTGACGGCAATATAATAGTATGCGGGGGTCGCTCGGTGATGATCAACTATTGTAGTTGTCCTCATTCCTCATACATATTTACTACTTCTAGTATTTTACAAATACACGACGAAACAAAACAAATACAGTCTCTTGTAGCTATATCTTGCTACCTTTTGATCATTTTGTCCATTGACACTTTTGCCGGTATGTGTTCGATCATGTCTAGTGGTAGGTTCAAATGTTCTTAATTTCTTCAACTATTCCTCCATGCATGAACCATCATTAATCTCCTCACTTACTAATATTAGATTCCACTCTTCGCCATCCTACAAGCTTCTTTCCTCTCACTCTATTCTATTTTATTGAGCCCCCTATCCCATCCTAGCTTCTTTCCTCTAGCTCTATAAAAACTACATAATAAGCATTATAATTTGTGTTACAATGAACAATAAGAGAGGGAAGAGGAATCACTATTCAGGATTGAGCATATGAAGGTTATATTGTAATAATTACAAGGTCATGCTTGGGGTAGAGAGTACTATGATACGATTGTGGTGCCATTTTAACCAAAAAGCGTCGGCAATAGTAGGTGACACATTCGTGACTCGTGAGAGAAAGCGAGTCACTGATGTACGTTGAAGAAACAATTCACAATCATAATATTGTTTCATAAGTGAAGGAGATGCCTACAGTTGTGACACGATTGGTGTCATGAAAAGGTTGTTGGTCTCAAACTTAACTTGCACCTAACAACAAATTGAAGAAACATGTTAGAATCTAAATTGACAGACTATTAAAACATTCTTAGATTAGTTATTATTTAGTAAGATTTAGGGTGTAAAATAGGTTCAATATATGCGTTTTTTTGCCGGACAATGACAGCCAACCAATATGAATGTAGGATCAAATAATATCATGATAAGCTCAATTTATTAATTCTAAGATTATGTTTTGCATGCCCCCAATCCCCATCATTTATATCAATATTACTCATATATTAGCTAGGAATTATACCAATTAAACTCACTTTGTGAAACCAAAGGCTTATGCTTTAATTCATGATGCTATTATTTAAAAAAGAAGCATAAAATTAATTAATATAATAATAGCGCGCAACACACTCAAAATGTGATGAACTAGTTTTGATACCCTTATAGCTCACATGAACCTTCTAAAATTTTCAAAGGAACATTTGAAATTCTTAAGTACTTTTCAACTTTAAGTTAATGTTGAGGTTTATTTAAAAATAAATAGATTCCAATTTCACGTTCTTTTAATATGAAATTTCATTTTACCCCTAATTAAACCCATATTTTAATAAAAATTAATTAATTACCTAAGGGTTAAAATAAACTTTTAAATTAAAATAAATCAGAGTTTAAAATTTTAATATATGATCTAATTAAATTTTAAAAATTCCAGAAGTTTAGTGGTATGTATAACTAAACTTTTGGATAAAACTTGAAAATGGATTATTTTTAAAGTAAAATATATTCTTTGCAGACGAAGGCTCTATTTGTTTGGGCGTTTCACTGCTTCGTTTTGAGCAAACGCCGCCGGAAGGAGGGTAAACAAATGAATATTCGGCGGTATTTGCGCTGTTTCCACCCGTCCGGCTTGAGAAATGCCCCAAAAAGTTCCGTTTGGAGCAGCCATCTCCCCCTCCGATTCGAACACTCCGTTTTCACCCGCCGGATCGACCCACCACCGCCGAACCAAATGGAGCCTAAGGATTCGTTTGTTTCAGCGTTTTCGCCGGCCGTTTGGAGGAACCGCCGCCAGACAACGGCTAAACAAACCGATCGCCGGCTCCATTTCCTCCCGCAGAACAGAGGAAAAGCCGATGAAACGGGACGTTACGATCCCCACCTCCGCCCCTCCGGTTCGATTCCTCCGTCTCCTCCCGCCTCCTGCTCCCACCACCGCCTAACCAAATAAACCCTAAGATTCCGTTAGGCACGGTGGTGGGGGTAGTAGACGCATGAGTTAATCCGTCATTCGTTAGTGACCACCTAATAAAGATCATACGTCTAAACATAAATGTGGATGAAGTTAGATGGATGTTAAGTTGTTAACGAATGACAATTTAACTTTCAAGTTTATGACCGTCATCATCATGTCAAACTGGTCCAAACGGAGCATAAGGCTTAAATAATGGGCGTTTATATTGGCAACCCGGCTTTGGATATTGACAGCCTAACAAAATAATAAAAAACATATATAATATGACCGCTAATAGCAGCCCAAATTGCGGAACACAGGTATTTTGAAAATAGGTTTACTAAATGATTTTTTTAGAAAAAGTGTTCAACATGAAAGTTGTAGATCTCGACGAGATCTACAACTTTCATGTTGAACACTTTTTCTAAAAATATAATATAGTAGACATATTTCAAAATGCGCGAAACCCGGACGGAACTCTGCATGAGTTCCGCCGGAACAGGCGCGGAAACCGGGCGGAACTCGCATGAGTTCCGCCCGGGTTCCACGCCTTTAGAATAGCCTACTATGTGACAATTTTATAAAAAATGTTCAACATAAAAGTTGTAGATCTCGTCGAGATCTACAACTTTCATGTTGAACACTTTTTATAAAATGTCTATTTAAAAATTTAATTTTGAGCTGCCAGTATCCATCGGGCTGCCATAGCCATATTTTGACTGCCAGTATCTTTGGGCTGCCAATATCCATATAAAAGCTGTCAATATAAACATCATAAATAATTATCTTTGTTACTGAAATTTTTCATTCTACATGAGCCGCGGACAAAATTCCGGGCCAATAGATATGCAAATTATTTGGGTCCCACACTCATATTGCCTAGATTTACTGTGTCCCGAGGGACCCATGAACTCCTACAAAGTCGTGCATTTCAATTAGTCATGAACGCCAGTTAACGTGCGGGACCCTCCTACAAATATACGTTTGGACGCTCTAGAAGTTTCATATCATTTGTCTAAATTTCAAAATTGTAAAAACCATTTTTCTCAGAAGTTTTATAAACCCTCGCTTCGGGTCATCTAGAAGATGCCCGGAAACACATTGGGTAAGATAAGTGTTTTGTTCATATTTTTTTTTTATTTTTTTGCCTTCAATAGAGTTTTTTATTTCCCTTTAAATCTTAGAGTTTAAATCAATTAAAACATGTGTTTAGTTTCTTTTTTTAGTATATACGATTGGTATCCAAAATATCAAAGTGGTTGGATTGGACCAATGAGACGAAAGTGATTCCAACTTGGTCAATTTTGCGCGATTAAAGTCGTTTAACCACTAAAACGACCCCCAAAGTGATTCGAGGCGAAACCATCCCGCATCGGCCGCCCCGGCATGGACTGGCCCAGCCCGAGCAGCCCCCCTCCTCATGCTTGAGCCAAACACTAGCGTGAGATGCAATAGGAGGGGCAGCCGCCGCCCCTCATTCCGCCACATACCAATTGACGGGCGGACGTTGCGGGGAACTTCTTTCCACCTTCGTCCTCTTTCAAGAAGCTCCAAACCACCATTAACAGAGGTTAAGATTCGAAATTTCGGGATCTCATAACTATTCGACCGCTCAACAAAATTTTGATCGGAGAGAGGTGTCGGATTTATCTCAGAAAGTGAGCCAACATAGGTTATCCAATTCGGCTTGCTCTTAGAAAGTGCAACAATCAAACCGGCCTACCCGGATCCAGCCAGAGGGCAAAGTCGTCAAATCATAAAAATTCGTGATTTGATGGACATAAACCGAGCAATTTTATTCGTCGTCCAATAATAAAAAAAGTGAAATTCCTTGTGAGTCCATCTTAATATATATAAAAGGAGTCTACTACTTCATTTGGGGTCCTGTAAATTGGAGAAGAGTTAAGGATCATGCACTCCTGCATTCCATTCTTTTCAATTGGGTGACTTCGCGAACATGCGTTCATGGCGGAGGTACTATTGTGACCGAGGAGTAATTTTTCTGTACGGGTAGCATTCCCTCCTTTCGAAGCGGGGGAAATTCAAGAGGCCCATCTTTAAATCCAACGTCAGCTGTCAGCTAAAATTAAAAAAAAAACAAAGTACACTTTTTAAAGGCCAATCAGACGGCTGGAGCGCTATCGCCCACCTTTCTTTGGGAGCGGATGGCGCCACCAAAAATTTTCGTGACTAAGGCATTGCTGCAAATAAGAACACAGTCCCGATCGAGTACTGCCGCGGCCGCACCCCCGTGCATTATGAGTCGTATAAGTACAAATATATTAATCATTTTTTCTTGATATTACCAAAACACAACAATAATAACCATTTTTTAAAGGGCGCAGTTATCCGCACCGTACTTTTGACAATCCACACTTTTGACTATCCACAAACACTATTTTGAGGATTGACTATCCGCAAACAATGCCGATATGTTTTCGATTTTTTTAATATCTAGAGTTGTAGTCCTTCATTAAATTGAACAAAAAAAAACATAAAACATTATCAAAATACATAAAATTTACCAAATTTAAATTGCAAAAACATCATTCAAATTTTGCTCCCTTTTAAGGCTCCGTTTGGGAGGACTTATTTTCACCGGTCAAGCGGTCACGACTGCATGAATCAGGACTTAATTAAGGTCCGATTCAAGCGGTCGTGACCGCTTGACCAGTGAAAATAAGTCCCCTCAAACGGAGCCTAAATCTTCCGTGGCACGACACTTTTGGATGCATGCCTGCTGCATTCTTAAATATGTGCAGTGTGTTGATGCGCGAAAACGTCGCGGGGCACCAGCCAGCTAACACGGAGGGGGGTGTTCGATCTCACAAGCTAGGAGAGGAGGAAAGGAGGAAAGGAAGGAAGCCTCTGAGTGCTCGAGAGTGGAGCAAACGGCTTGTCAAAGAGGGTTGCGGGGATAGAGGAGAGAAGCTTGACCAACAGAGCGGGTTGATCAAGAGAGGAGAAGGAGGTTGACCAGGAGCTGTCGAGCAGACGGCTAAGAGGACGGTTGTGCTTGCAGGTTGGATGCCGAGGAGAGCTGAGCTGAGAAGAAGTCTGCTGAGCAGAGGAGCAAGACTTGCTGAGCAGAGGAGCAAGGCTTGCTGAGCAGAGAGAAGAAGAAGGGGGCCGCTAGCAGCGGCAACAACACACTTCGCCCGCCGCGACCTAAATGCCACTCCTGCGACGGGCTTTCCTTTTATTAATAGCTAGAGATTACAAGCTTACAAGTACACCTTTACAACAAAATCACTTAAGGGTACAAGGAGAAGCTGGCGGCTAAGAGAGGAGAAAGTGCCAGAAAAGCAGGGAGAAGCTGGCAGAGACTAAGTAAAATAGTCTGCTAGCTGCTGAGGACTGAGAAACTGAGTCTGCAGAGGGCTGCTGGCAAGCTGCTGAAGAGCTGCTGGAGAGCTGCGCGGACAGGAAATTGAGTCCGCAGAGCTTGCTGGAGGAGGCGATGACGGACTGCGCGGACTGGAAAACGGAGTCCGCAGGGCTTGCTGGCGAGACTTGCAGGATCCAGCCAGATCCAGGAACCGTCTGGCGTGATCCACCGATCCAGAATGAGAGGCACCATGGGCTATTTATAGGCCCAGGGGAGTTCTTCTAGAAGCGGGGCCCAGTGACATCAGCATGACGACCTGCGCGGACTCCGCGGACAGAGATTTTGCGTCCGCCACTGTTGCCTGAGGAAGCAAGCGGAAGGACCCACCTGCAGAGAACTGGGAGGTCGCCCCTAGCGGCGACCTGGGCGGACTCCGGGAGGAGTCCGCCCGGCAGGCGGAGGCCGCACCCTAGCGGGCGGCCTGGGCGGACTCCGGGTGGAGTCCGCCCGGCTGGAGCCGGGGCCGCCCCCTAGCGGGCGGCCTGGGCGGACTCCGGGAGGAGTCCGCCCGGCAGGAGCCGGGGCCGCCCCCTAGCGGGCGGCCTGGGCGGACTCCGGGAGGAGTCCGCCCGGCAGGAGCCGGGGCCGCCCCCTAGCGGGCGGCCTGGGCGGACTCCGGGAGGAGTCCGCCCGGCAGGAGCCGGGGCCGCCCCCTAGCGGGCGGCCTGGGCGGACTCCGGGAGGAGTCCGCCCGGCAGGAGCCGGGCCCCCCCCTAGCGGGCGGCCTGGGCGGACTCCGGGGGGAGTCCGCCCGGCAGGAGCCGGGCGCCCCCTAGCGGGCGGCCTGGGCGGACTCCGGGAGGAGTCCGCCCGGCAGGAGCCGGGGCCGCCCCCTAGCGGGCGGCCTGGGCGGACTCCGGGGGGAGTCCGCCCGCAGGAGCCGGGGCCGCCCCCTAGCGGGCGGCCTGGGCGGACTCCGGGGGGAGTCCGCCCGGCAGGAGCCGGGGCCGCCCCTAGCGGGCGGCCCTGGGCGGACTCCGGGCGGAGTCGCCCGGCAGGAGCCGGGCCGCCCCCTAGCGGGCGGCCTGGGCGGACTCCGGCGGAGTCCGCCCGGCTGGAGCCGGGGCCGCCCCCTAGCGGGCGGCCTGGGCGGACTCCGGGTGGAGTCCGCCCGGCTGACGGGCAGAGGCCGCCCGGGGTGGGGCGGCTCGGCGGGGCGGCGGCAGGAGGCCGCCGCCCCTCGGGCAGCAGGGAGGTCGCCCTAGGCGGGCGTCCTCGACGGACGGCGGTAGGAGACCACCGCCCCTTGAGAGAAATAGGAGACCGCTACTGGTAATGCTGTTGGCGGACTCCTGCAAGGAAAAGACTGCACGATTAGCGGACCTAACCGCATGTCCCGCGAGGGTGAGCCATGGAATAGCGCCGTCCGCAGGGCACGCGGTTGCTAGGAGACCTAGGCGGATAGGGAAGACTGTCCGCCTACGCTGGGACCCCATCGCGATCGAAAGGGATAATCTAAGGGTCACGATGAGCCAGCTGGCCATCTTGGGAAGGATCGCCGATTTCTGGGTTAACACAGTGTATTTATGTTTAAGGACATGGTCTAAAGGCAGGCTTGTATCAAAATGTTTTCTAACTTTTAAGGAAGCATTAGTTCTGCCACTCTAGTCTCTACTCGTTGTTAGCCATAAAAGATGTTGTTTTATATTTGTACTTCTGTTTACAGATGAAATAGTTGCAATTCATAATCTTATGCGGGCTATTTTACTACTGAACTTAACTAATTGAAGTTTTAATCATTCCTGTTTGCCATGGGCGGACCCACATAGAGACGCCCGGGCACGTGCCCGGACGTAAAAATCGCAAAAAATGAGCAATGGTTTGGTTCATCGGCGCATTCGCCGGCGTCCAACCATTGACATCTCGCGCATCTCCTCCCTCACTGATTCCCCTTCCTGCCTCGCGAGTCCTCTGCGTCGAGGCTTGTTATCAGATCTACGGCACGCCTAGGTCGCGTTCCTCACTTTCCTCCTTCCCATGAGCTCTTTCTCCCTTAGTTTTGGCGGCGTCGGCAAGACACCTTCTGCGATTTTTGGCGGCGACCGACGAGGTGTGCACCCTTTCTTCCTTTTGAGTTCCGGCCATCTTTCGGACATTCAATCACCGAGGCCGTCGCGAGCAGTGTTTTTCACTTGTGAGTATTGTCGTCCCTAAGCAGTGTTTCAGGCCGGTAAATGTGAGATTGCGAGAACTGATAGGCAGATAAGGTATTTTTTTTTACCTATTAACGTTCTCTGAGTTTCTGTTTCGGCTGTTTGTCTTATTCGGATTAGTTTCTGTTTCGACTGTTTTTCTTATTCTGATTGTCTGATGTCTGTATTTCTTTCTATTTTTACAGCTTTCATGCTCTATATTTAGAAATCAAGATTCAACAGTCAGCAATATTTTAATCTGAAGCCAGTGGTTGAAAATACATTCGTTGAGTATAAGGTATTGTTTTAGATTATAAGATTTTCTTCATTGATTCAGGCTATTCAGCAATATTTTCCTGCTTGAGTGTTTTCCATGCTTCCAAACTGCCCTATTTGGAATGAAATTGTTCATTCAAGTTGTATTATTATTGAATGAAAAATATATTGATCTTCCTTCATTCTTATCTCTAATTTTTATCATGATTAATTTGTGCAGTAGAAAAGTTTTTTTATGAGTTTGTCAAAGTTCTATGGATTCAAATAGAATTCCCAAACAAATCTCATTTTTAAAAAAAATTCCAAGTGGAAATTGGAAACAAACCTCTATAAATTTTATTTGATGTTTGTTTCTCTAATTAGCATAATTTTTTTGTGATATGTTATGATTTCGCATTGAGAAAAGAGCAAAAAAAAACAATTCAGTCATGTTTTCAACGACATTTATGTTAAAATTTATTGTGCCCGAGCGACATCAAAATTCTAGTTCGCCACTGCTGCTGTTTGCCGAATCTTTTTTTAACTTTCGTCATTCTCTTTATCGTTGAGGAATTTTTGGTTGATCATATGACTACTTCACTATTCCAAGAGAGCGTGCGAGGGACATGACGAGTTTTCGGCGACTGTAGATGTATTTGCCGGAGAAGCGGCCGCCGAAGAAGAGAGGGAGCGAGCGACGAGAGGAGTTTTGACGAGTGTAGAGGGATTTGCCGGAGTAGCGGCCATCGGAAAAGGAGAGCGGGCGAGCGACCAGAGTAGATTTTCGCGAAACCCTTGCAGTGGGAGAAAGAAGATATAAAAAGTGCGGTTATTAAAAAAAGGTGATTGCTATTAGCACAACAGTTTTGACTAGTCGCACCGCATATTCTCCTAATTTTGACGAGTGTAGATGGATTTGCCGGAGTAGCAGCCATCAGAAAGGAGAGCGGGCGAGCGACCAGAGTAGATTTTCGCGGAACCCTTGCAGTGGGAGAAAGAAGATATAAAAAGTGGGGTTATTAAAAAAAGGTGATTGCTATTAGCACAACAGTTTTGACTAGTCACACCGCGCTTTCTACTAATTTTCGTGCCTTTTAGAAATACGTCTTATACATGCATTTTTAGGAAAATCATTCAACAAGCAAGTTGTAGATCTCGACGAGATCTACAACGTTTGTGTTGAACACTTTTCCTAAAAATGCATGTATAAGACGTACTTTGGAAATACGTCCACATTTTGTGCCTTTTAGTCGTTTTAGAAATACGTTTTATACATATATTTTTTTAAAAAATGCTAAATGCAAAAATTTTAGATCTCGTCCAAACCCACATTTTTCGTGTTGAACTTTTCATAAATTTCTATTCCTAGAGCGCGATTAGCCAAAATAAACGTGCATTGACAGCGCCTTTCCTAAATTACACTCCTTCCCTGATCCCTCTCCGCAGAGAGCGGGGCATCCGCCTTATGATGGGCGGCGGCGGCGGCGGCGGCGCCGCCGGTTCTTCCGCGTCTGCGCTCTCCGACTTTGCCGCCTCTCCGTCGAACTCGTCACCTCCTTCTCCGCCTACGAACCCACCTCTGGATTCTCCATCTAACAAGACCTCGACCACCGCAGTATCTCAGCGAACCATGACCACCGTCTCTCGCCACTACTTCGGCAAGGAGTCCACCGAGAAATCCCATTGTTTCAGCATCGATATCATAGAGGCACACTCTTGCCCTAATTTTAACCTATAACTGCACACTGCTCGCGCTTTTCATGCTTCTTTCAATTTGGGAGGGTTTTGTTTCGGCTTTTAGATCTTTTTCGGGTGATGATGAATAATTTTTTCGTATTTACAGAGAATGGAAGAAAATTATGGCATGTTTGTGTGGCCTTGTAGTGTTATACTTGCTGAATATGTTTGGCAGCAGAGGTCACGGTTTAGTGGAAAGAATGTGGTTGAGGTACTTTTCTATCTTTCTTCCTTTTCATTCTTGTTCTACACCCTCCTATTTTACTTTCATTAGATGAAGCAAATGTATAAGTAATTCGGATTTAACAACTTTGTATTGAAGTATAATCCTGACCATCAGTTATCTCAAGCAATTAATAAGCAAACTAACTGTGGGTATTAGAGAACAGTAATTCAAAAGACTTTAAATCAGACAAATTTTCAATATGGCCTTAAAATAAAATTGAAGTATAGGAATAACCTTGTTTTAATAATCATTCCCAGTATAGCCTCTTTTTACAGATTTTGCAGATAAGTTGGCCCGGTTGCAAAACTGGCCGGGTGATTAAGGATTTTGACAGGTTTTGCAGGCTGTTTTAATTAATGAGGAGGCTCTTATATACTGATAAACTAAATAAACACTTTGATTAATCAATGTGGGTGCATTCTCTATTATTATTTTCGATAGTACACAACAAAATAAACCGACTAGCAACTCCTTCCGCTAGAAGAGTTTGTCACTTAAATAAATGGCTGATCAGAGTGTCCATTCCCATTGACATTCTCAAAGTAAACTAAATAAGCAGCTAATGCATTTCCGAAACACCAGATGCTAACTGAGCAAAATTAAAACAAAACGATTGAGAAAAAGTCCTCCAAAATGTCTTAAAAGAGCCAACAATTCATTTCTTGCTACAACTAGTGCATTTCTCCATAACGTCTGAAAAAAATTAAAAGAAAACATTATTACAAATATTTAAGTAGATGATTTGTACACAAAATGTAATAAAATTTTATAAACAAATAAATTTTTACCTTCGATTTTCTGGATTTGTGGGACATGTTGCTCGATTGTGTCCTAATTCTTTTCAAATACCATATTTTTTATTACTGCGATCATTGTGCTCATACATTGTATTATGATGCCGACGAGTTTGAGGGCATCTGGTCCTTCATATTAAAGTGAGTGGTTAGAGCTCAATAATACCTCGTGTTGCGTCTAATGGTTGTCACCCAGTAATATCTGGAGTATCATGAAAACTTCCACTGTACGTATTTTTGTAACTAGATATTGTATAAATGTCTGAAACCAGATGCTCGTGTGAACAACGTATAAATGCAAGTGAAGTAATCATATGAACACAAGAGACATGATATAAGACCATACTATGACAACTGCATGAACATCCATCATCAGTGAGCAATACACGATGTACTATATTTTTATCATCGTAGCATGAAAATTCAGTGCGATTTATCTGGAGTGGTCTACATAAATTCCTTGCAAGCGCTTCTCTTGGTTACCATCATTGTCAATACTTTAGACACAAATCTGAACACTGCATGACTTTCTCATTTTAGCCCATCTCACCTCTTTTAAAAAATAATGCAATATAGTGATAAAATGTAACTGATACTAATGCTTGTATGGGTAACCCTCTCGGTCGTTTAAATACTCCATTAAAAATTTCGCTCGTGTTTGTCGTCATTGTGCTATATCTATATGCTCTTTGATCAACATCCCTAACTACTGACCAATCATATGCTATTTAATCAACAATTTTAATATGTTTCATATTTTGTGCAAATGTTACAAAATCTGATGCATTGCCCGCCCAATACATTTTATCGCACAACATATCAATTTCATTCAAACCAAAATCTCTAACAACCTTTTAATTTTTTTGCGCAAGTGTCGCAAACAATGTCTATGTTTTGCATATGTAAGCTCAGATGCAACTACTCGAATTAAGTCTGTCACTGATAATACAAGATTTGGATGACTAGCAATAACTGGAAGCAACCATTTAAACCGGTTAAAAAACCATTTCCTGATTCATTACACTCTTTCAACAACAACAAATGCTAAGAGAAAAAAATCCATTATTAACATCTATACCAACGACTATCAACAAAGTACCCCGGAAATGACCCAATAAAAATGTTTCATAAAGACTAAGAACTGAACGACAACTAGCTCATCCCTCAATTGAGGCGGAAAGCCCAAAATAATTTTGAAATTTATTATTTGCAGAAGTATAAACATCATAGATTGTACCGAGGTTATACACGTAAATTGTATCTAGATATCAAAGAAGAATTTTATAAAATTCAGTCCAACCCCTAAAAAATAAATTTTATTTCTTTCCGTCTGGCGTCCCATGCTTTTTTGTAGCTCGTCATGATATTGAATTTTGCATTTATTCGACCTCTTATCTCGCTCGATTTAATGTCTATTTGTGTCCGAATGTACATGAGTAATAAATCTTGTAATAAATCGTGCAGTGCATTGTCTGTGATTATTTTGTATGGTCACATTAATACATATATGTGAGTCAGAAATTTTTGAAATCAATCAAACACCTCAGTATTTTTTTGGAAACAATAGCCCTTAGTTTCCATGGACAGTGTCGGCTAGAATGCATGTTTTTTAAGCATACTAGGACAAATCTGCACTGATTTGACTGAAAAGTTTTAAATTGTACGTGATTATGTATAGACCAAACAGTAATTTGCAGTGCATCTCCCATTTTGTTTTGAAAAAAGTTCCAACTTGTAAATCGTGAGGTATTACAAAGTCTATGATTTGGTTATCTTGTGAATGTTCTCCATCAAAATCTTTTTCAAACACTCAATCTTTTATTGTTCTAGCAAATTAAATGAATGATTATCAACAATTATGCGATCAACCAATAACGATCGACCAAAATTGTTCGTTCAAAGATTTCTTTAACTCTATTTTGAGTATCAAAATTATTTTCATCATCCTCATTATCAAGTGAGTCGTCATTGTCTGTTATCATCTAGTTCATTTAGATCAATATATAATCCTTGTTGCTGTCTTGCTGATACACTTCGCACTCATCAAGTTCAAATTTCAACACCATCAGACATGATTATAACGCCTCAAAATCACTTAATTTAAAAAAAAATAAAATAAAACATTTATTAATAAGTAATTACTCTTTGTTATTAAATCATAAAAAAATAAACTAGACATTTAACTTATTAAAGAACAAAAACATTTATTAATAACTAATTACTATTTGCTATTAAATCAAAAAAAAATTAAACATTTACAATATTAAATTACTAGCCTGCAGACTATAGAGAGAGCAAATCATTAGGTAAAGATATGCAAGCCTAATTTATGTGATTAGCTATGAGGTCATATGATTTTTTTTATAGACTCTCAAACATGTAAAAAAAGCCTCAAGCGGTGTGGAAATAAAAGTTTGTTAAACTGTACAATGCATCATGCCTTAAAATCATCAATTATTACTTTATTAGCCATTTCCATTAATTAAAACAGCCTGCGGAACCTGTCAAAATCCTTAATCATCCGACCAATTCTGCACCTGAGCCCACTTGCATGCAAAATCTGTAAAAAGAGGCTATACCGGGAATGATTATTAAAACAAGACTATTCCTATACTTCGGTTTTATTTTAAGGCCATATTGGAAATTTGTCCCTTTAAATCATTCTCGCCAGAAGACGAAGCACGCCGCTGCGAGAAGAAGAAGTCCACCGCCACTTGAAAACAAAGCAGAATTAATTTCCTTTCTCATGTATCTCATCTATTTATATGCATGAAATGTGTTCGAGCAATGCAAGCAATGAAATGAAGATTTCTCTTTTCTTGCTCTGTTTTTCCCAAGACTTTGTTGTTTATGTTTGCTATATGGTATCAGAGCTACTATGTTGCATTGCCAATATTAGATCCCTTGATCTGTCTAATCGCAAAGCCCTTACTCTTTGCTCGGCAGCATGAGCTCATCATCTATCCCCATTCCTTCCACCTATACCCAAGCCTCAATTCCAATTTTTGATGGATCCATGTATGAATACTGGATCATCATAATATAAACATTATTCATCTCCCAGGATCTCCGTACACTGTCAACAAAGGCGTCGTTGTCTCCGTCAAAGCCGTTGAAGGCACATCTCAAGCTATCAGCAAGGAAGAAACCATGAAGGATGCACGCACCCTTTTCTCATTCAGCAAGCCATAACAATTTCCATCTTTCCCCGCATCATGGGAGCCTCCTCTGCTGGAGAAGCACGAGACACCTTAAAATAAAAATTCCAGGGGTCCAAGAAGGTAATTTCAATAAAAATTCGGACTCTCTGGCGCACTTTTAACTTACTCTGAATGCAGGAGGATGAGACAGTTCAAACCTTTTTTTACTCGCTCAACAATATAATAAACCAACTCAGGAACTTGGGTACCATTATTGACGATCACCAGATCATTCCCAAGATTCTTAGGAGCCTTACCAAAAACTTTAACCATGTTTTTGTCGCGATCTAAGATGCGAAAGACCTCAAAAATTTATCAATCACCAAACTCATGGGAGCTCTTCAATCTCATGAGGATTGATTAAAGCAAGATGACCAACACCTTGAGCATCTCACCCAGAACAAGCTTCTCATATCCCGTTCTCCAAAATCACTGACAAACTCACACCAGACAAGCCAGCATATCAAACACCAAAAAATACCTGGGGTCCTCCCTCTCTAGGCCATGGTAGAGAAAGACCATTACCCACCTTTCAGGATTACTCCACTCCTAGACCCATACTTTATTGCTCTCTTTGTAGAAAAACAAATCATGATGACGAGAAGTTTTCTTTAAGTTGTAAAAAATGTCCTCGACCAACACACTGAGAGAAATTGTTGGTACAATACCAAAGAGGCCCAATTTCTTAAAGAAGAATCTCACAACACTATGTTTTTCTCATTTCAGAATGAGGAAGAAAGGGATGGAGAAAATTGGTTTATTGATAGCGGATGTTCTACCCATATGGCTCGCAACCGACATTCATTTATCTGTCTCAATGAGAACTACAAGTCTGACGTCTTAGGAGACAAGAAAGCAAGAGTTATATAAGGGAAAGAAACCGTGTCCATCAATACTGGATCCGACGTCAAACTCATCATTGACACTTTGCCCCCTCCGTCGCTCTGAATCTTCTGAGTGTGGGGCAAATGACTCAAAAAGGTTACTCAATTACCTTTGAGAAGGATGGTTGCCACATTACCAACACAAACGAATCAGGAGACATTGTTTACTCCCATGTCAAAAAATAGAGTCTACTCCATTGACATTCCAGCAAATACAATTACAACCCTCTTCTCAAATACCACCTTCTCCAAACCTCTCCCCACTTCTTAGATATGACATTTTCGAATGGGGAATTTGAACTTCCAATCTCTTTAATTCTTCGGCCAAAAACAAATGGTCAATGACATTTCTCGTATGCTGTTTGATCCAATATTTTGTGAGGGTTGTCAATCTGACAAAGCCCATCGTCTCCCTTTCCAAAAGCCAACTCATGGAGGATTCAAACACCTCTCAAACTTCTCCATTTTGGACCTCTGGGGCTGGCGACAACACCCACACCTTGAGGAACAAATATTTTCTTCTTATTGCGGATGACTTCTCCTGGTTCATGTGGATATTTTCCTCCCCAAAAGTTTGAAGCTTTCAAATGAATCAAAGATTTCAAAGTCCTAATTGAAAATCAAAGCAACAACAAGACAAGAGAATAATAAGCGACAAGGGAGGGGAGTTCATGTCATCAGAATTCATTCATTTTTGTTCTGAAAATGGGGTCCAGTCATCCAACGAGAACTTATCGCACCTGGGACTCCTCGACAAAATTGGACTGTCAAAAGAAGGAACAAAACCATCCTTGTGATGACACGCTCAATGATCCATGCCAAAAGTCTACCCAAATTCTTTTGGGCAGAAGTCTATAACACCTATGTGTACATCCTTAATCGCTCGCCCACACAATCTCTCACCCATATCGCACCTATGAAGCCTTCTATTCCAGAAAACCTTTCGTTGCTCACTTGAGAACTTTTGGGTGTCTCGCTTATCGTCACATTCCAAGAGAATAGAACAATTTGAGAAGAAAAGTCAGATGTGCATCTTATTGGGCTATATCACTGAGACAAAGGGCTACCACTATCACCCCCTAAAAAAGAAAATCCTTATTTCACGAGATGTAGCTTTCAATGAAAGAGAAGAATGGGAATGACATTCAAAAGAGGAGCCAATTGGTGTCAAGACAATGTTTACAATGTGTACAACCCGTATTCGTCGAGGATGGGTCCTACCACAGCCAGATCAGCAGAAGTCAAGGTCAACAAGTCAAGACAAAAGTCAGAGTCAGCGCGCAAGACTGCAGAAGGTCTGAGCGAGTATGACAAGCTCCCATCGCATACTCGCCAGGCAGGCGACTAGGCGAGATACTCGCCTAGCCCGTGCGAGCTCCTCTAGGAAGTCGCCTAGTCGCCACGGGGTGAGGGTATAAATAGACCTCCCTCCCCCAAAATTTTCCTATAAATATGACCGCAGGGGTACGAGGTGAGAGACAGGAAATCCCTTCTAGGATCTCGCGAGCTCTTCATCTTGGATGCTAGCCGAGCCTTTAGATTCCTTTTCCTTAGAGACCATGTTGCGACCTTACGACTTAGTCACCAACTCGTCTCCCTCGTACCCAGTTCGGTCATTTTTGGTTGAGAAGGGGCTGCTCCTTTTGAGCATCCGGGTACGTGGTGGGACCTTCCCGCCGTAACATCTGGGGTCCTGTTTGCCTCCGTTCTTCATCCTAGTCACTATAACCATCTAGTCTTACCTGTGAACCGGTAACCTTAGGTGGCCTTGATCCGAATTCTGAGGTCGGGATTTTCCTGGCTTCACACTTGGTGCGGTGAGCATGAATCGCGGCCAAGGAGGAAAGTTTGGTGGTTTAGCGAGATGGCCAATGGTGGCGAGCATGGAGAGTTGGTCGGTACCTCGGTGGGAGTTAGTGATCCCGCGCGAGGTGGCGAGTTCGTGACCATTGCTGCGTTCGAGGAGTTCACAAAGAGGATCGAGAGGACCATCCTCGTCAGGCTTTCTCATCGTCCCGATGTCACGGCGACCTCCCCCCGTCGCGTGACACCGCTAGACGAGGAAGCGCCACCAAGGCGAGCTGGGAAGGAGCCCGCTTGGGTAAGAGATGAGCGACCAATGCAATCGCGACACCATCCGACAAGCAGCCAAGGGGTCCGGTTCCAAGATCAAATGTCGTCGGCGAGATACCGTGATACTCGCCAGTGGAGCGAGTATGAGGTTTCCAGCGAGAATGAAACTCGTCACCGTCAGGAAGAGAGGAGCCCCTTCTGTGACGAGATCCTTGCCGCCCCTGTCCCCGAAGGGTTCAGAGAATCCGTTCTCACCTACTATTCTGGCAGAGATGACCCGGTCAGGCATCTTCAGTGGTTTGAAGATGTCGTCTCCATCCGCAACATGTCCGACGCTTTCAAGTGTCGGTTTTCTCCATTACCCTCAAAGGTAATGCTAGAGACTAGTTTCACCAGCTGCCAGCAGGTTCCGTCTACTGCTTCTCCGATCTGCGTCGGGGCCTCATGGCGAGGTTCGCGACATATAGGAAACGAAAGAAAGAAGCAACCGCACTCTTAAAAATCAACCAAGGGCAGTACGAGAGTCTCGACCATTACATAGATCGTTTCCAGGAGGAGATCTTGGAGGTGGAGTAGGTGCATAGTTTTACTCTGATGGTGGCCCTGAAGTTCGGTTTGAAGCAGGGTCTCTTCAGCATGGAGATGAGGTCCAACCCCCCGAAGTCCTTTGAGGAGATGGTGGAGAGGGTGAATACTTTCGTCCGAGGTGAGGAGAAGAACAAAGATTTCTTGACGCGGCTGGATGGAGATGAACCGTTGGGAAGGGGGAGAGAAGGACCTTCAGAGGCGAAGGCTAGGAGGTCTCCGGAGAGGCAGGTCGAGAGGAGGAAGAAGGAGCCGAGGAAAAGAGAGGAGAAGAGGAAGAGAGAAGAGCCCAGGAGGGTGGAAGAGAGGAGGCAGGAGAGGCCTCGAAGGCAAGAGGAGAGGAGGCCTGCAGAGGCCCGAAAAGGAGAGGGGAAGATATGCGATTTCAGTACCCGAGAATCGCCCCCAGTGGAGGCCGCCAGTTAGACCGCGTTTCCAGCAGGAGAGGAGGAATGACAACCGACAGGAGAAAGGCCGAGGAGGAGGGAGAAGGGAGGCGATGGCTATTGCTCGTCAAGGCAACAGGCGTCGCAGGCAGGAGCAGCGGGCGAGGTGTCGGGAGGCGGAGATTCCCTTTACTGCGACATCCATCGAGTAGAGGGGCATGTGACATTGGCTTGCCCGGAGTTCTGGGAAGCGAGGAGGAGGTTGGAAGCAGGAGTTGCGGAGAGGGAGCAGCCGAGGCAAGAGTCCCCGACAGGACAAGTGACATTCCAAGCTCCGGTGAGGAGGAGGAATGAGGATCGTATCGACCTGGGAGGTCGCGGAGAGGTGATCCATGGCCCAGGAGGAGGGCACATCGGGGTGATCAATGAAGGAGCCGGGCTCGGAGCTTCCCGCGAGGGAAGTCTCCATCAAATCTACAAGAAGAACGTCGCCTCGACTTCGCAGAACCCGCCGCCGTTGGAAGAGATCACCTTCTCAGAAGAGGATATGCTAGGGAATGAGAACCCCTTCCACGACGCCCGGGTTATTCAAGCTGTCATCGAAGACTTCACCGTCGACCGAATCCTCGCAGATAACGGGAGCTCGGTGAACGTCATCTTCAAGAGAACTTTCATCGGGCTTCATGTGGAAGCATGTCGAGTCGAGGCTGCAGATGAACCCCTCTTTGGCTTCTCGGGAGAGAAGAAAGAGGTAGAAGGGGCAGTGGACCTTCTGGTCACTCTGGCGGAACCTCGATCCGATGCCGTTTTGTCATCGTCGATGCGCCGAGCGAATACAACGCCATCTTCAGACGGCCCTCATCAACTATTTCAAGGCCGTTCCGTCGTTTTATCATCAATGTCTGAAATACTGCCGGGGGGATGTCCAAGTCAGGATCAGGGGAGATCCCAAAGCCTCTAGGGAATGCTACTTGAATGCCGTCAGTACCCATCAGCTGGATGGGGGACGCGAAGAGGTTGGAGGAGCTGCTGGAAAGGGAGAAAGAACTGCGTGGTGCTGAGGAGGTAGAAGAGGTGGAAGTGATCTCCCGAAGAGGAGAGCCTGGTCTGCTGAAGGTTGGAGGATCCCTGCCGCTGGAGGGGAAGATAGAGATGTCCGCTTGCCTACAAGAAAATGTCGACGTTTTTGCTTGGAGCGCTGCCGAGATGCCAGAGATTGACGCCGATGTTGCCTGCCATCGCCTCAACCTGGATCCTGCAGTGGCTCCCGTTCGTCAGAAGCAAAGGAAGAGCGCTGTCGTGCTGGCTGAACTGATCAGAGAGGAAGTAGAAAAGCTGCTGGAGGCGGGTTTTGTTTCAGAGATCCAGTATGCAGGCTGTGTCTACAATGTTGTTATGGTGAAGAAGCGCGGAGGGGGCTGACGTCTATGTATTGACTTTTCCATGTTAAATAAAGCTTGCCCGAAGTAACTCATCGTATAAGAGTGCTCATACAAACTTATACGATGAAGGTCTTGTTTGTGCAATGCTATGTAATGGTATGTATGCTATGCAATGACTCACCCATGATCACACACATGCAATTGCTATGTCGACACAGAGTATATTTCCCACAATTCGAGCAGGTAGCTAACCTCTCAGGCATCAGCCGCCGTGGCCAGACGGTGACAGTAGAGCGGACATCTCTACTACTAGGCGGGTATCCACACTACTTCGTCTAGGCCTCCGTACGCCTCAACGCTAAGAACACAACAACGGAGCCCATGCGTACTATGGTCCAGCGGGAGCCTCGGGTAGATGTGCACCGAGGACCAAGCCCCGAATTGACTTTGTGTGACCCGGAAGGAGTCTCGGAAGTAAGCACGAGGACCAAACCCAACCGTTCACCTGACACGGAAGGAGCCCCGGGACGTGGACACCGAGGACCAAGCCCAACCGCCCAAAGTCTAACTGTCAACTCCCATCGGTGTGACGATCGACGAGCCTGTAAACTTGCCACACTATCCTTAACCCAGGATTACGACACCGCGTGTCGACTCACACCACATGCAAATTCCACAACACCGTGACATGGAAGGGGCCTCGGAAGTAAGCACGAGTAACTCAAATCGACGCTCATCCCGGTGGAGTTTGAGGTTCAGAGCCCAAGAATCATAGCAG
Source organism: Platanthera guangdongensis (assembly GCA_039583875.1). Taxonomy (NCBI): domain Eukaryota; kingdom Viridiplantae; phylum Streptophyta; class Magnoliopsida; order Asparagales; family Orchidaceae; genus Platanthera; species Platanthera guangdongensis. Next base: position 10,919,087 of record CM077151.1, read on the forward strand.
CGGGAGATGATAGCGAAGAATGACGCCAGGAGAATGAAGACGCTCAAAGACTCTTGCTGGATTACGTTGAAAAACTTCGTGACTTAGCCTCCATCCGCCAGGAGGAGATCAAGCGGCGCATGACAAAGCACTTCGACAAAAATGTCCGTCTAAAATATTTCCTCGCAGGAGATCTGGTCATGAAAAAGGTGGACGCCGCAGGAAGGGGAGCAACAGTTGACAAGCTACATCCTAATTGGGAAGACCCCTTCATCATCCAAGAAGCCTTGGCCACTGGAGGCTATTATCTTCAAGATCAAGTCGGAGAGCAGCTGGGAGGTACTTGGAGCTGGGATGAACTGAAAAGGTTATATCCCTAGCGGTAACACTATGTCTTCCTTGTAATCTTGATTGCATATATATACAAGCAGTGACTGCCCAATTGTTTCTTTCTATGCTAATTCATCTCAAAACATCTGAAAGCTTTTAGGTTCAGCTCTGCAATCAATCCGTGAAACTGGCTGTCGGCCTGTTCCTCGTAAATAGCCCAGTGCGGATGATGGTACGATGCCTCGAGAAACGCTCTTGTAAGACCGAGCCTCTGTATTGATGGCCGAGGTCAGTTCCCCCCTTGTATGTCGGCCTAGGTCCCACCTATTGCATCTCTCCCCCGATTGGAGGAACTATCAGGAACAGGTCCAGACGCCAACTTCCCGGATTCGAGGAAGGGCCGACCTTACCAAGCATCTATTTGGGCAACAACACTTCAATTATTTCCAAAGGCAGGGTAACCTGCCAAGGGGCAAAGATAAGCCCAAGGGAAGACGTTGGCCGCGAGTGCGTCCTGAAGGACCCTCAGAAGAACATTACCCTTCGCTCATACACTTGCGCTCGTGGCCAGGTGGCATGGCCGAAAGTGATCCCCACCATCGGATCGGGATACGAGCCTTCGACCTGTTTCTTCTGAATAGCCCAGTGCGGATGATGGGACGATGCCTCGGGAAACGCTCTTGTAAGACCGAGGCTCTGCATTAACGACCGAGGTCAGCTCCCCCCTTGCATGTCGGCCTAGGTCCCCCCGATTGCATCTCTCCTCCGACCGGAGAAATTATTAGAAACAGGTCTGGACGCCAACCTCCCGATTTGACGAAAAAAGGATCGTCTCTTTATAAACCTTCATCTTCAAAACGTTGGTACAATTAACTCTGTGTCACCACTCAAGTAACAAGATGAAATCACCTCAACTCTGACTGAAGTCCTCGAGTGGTAGTGTTATAGTAAGTCCGAGTCCCTGCATGAGCTCCTCTCCTGTACATCGGCCAACGACCTCCGCGAGTGAGACCGTGTTCCTCGCCGGAGTGATGCCGTGGTCCGTAATCCATGTACGAGCTCCCCTCCTGCAGACCGACTACTAGCCACTCGAGTCGACTGCTTCCTACCCCTAGTTGAGTTTGACTCCTGTCGGGTGTCGACTGCTTCCCACCCCCAGTTGAGCTTGACTCCTGCTGAGTGTCGACTGATGCCCACCCCCAGTTGAGCTTAGCTCCTGCTGGGTGTCGACTGCTTCCCACCATCAGTTGAGCTCGGCTCCTGCAGAGTGTCGGCTACAATCTCCGACTCAATTGAGCTAAGCCCTGCGAGATGGGCGACTATGCAGGTGCGAGTATGCCTTGTCCAACATGCGAGTATGCGTGAAAGTGGCGTGCGAACAAGGGCAGCGATCTGAGAGTAAGCGTCACAAGCACTCATCCTCCCCGAGCCTATGAGCCTAGCGAATGACATCAATCGACGAACATGCAAGAATAACAAAAAGGGAGGCAATGAAAAAACTTGAACTATATATCTAAATGATTACGAGTTTCAAAAATTGTGTTTTCTATAGGCAAGTATGAAGAATATCAGCAAACAACTAAGAGTCATCGTCGCCAGTATCAGACCGATATTCGTCATCTCCAATATCGACATCCCTCTCATCCTCGCCGTTGTCGCCACTTCTCTCCTCATCGCTGCTTTCGCCGCAGCTGCTGCCACCACTGCTGCTGTCGCTAGAACCCGATGCCGAGGAAAGTACATAATCAGGCGAGTTAGATTCCTCGGCAAGCAACTCCGGAATGAGGTCCTCTACAGTCATCTTCCTGCCCGCCTCGTCGAGGTGACCACCGATCCTCAGCCTGGCGAGGATGACGTCCCCCGCCGCCCGCGCTATTCCCCGGCGGATGGCCGACATCTCATCCTCATGCGGGCGGACTTTCTTGACCGCCTTGAGGTCGATCACATCTTGCCGCGACATCTCCAGGTGAGAACCTGAGGGACCGAGGCGATCTTCAGCAGCGACCGAGCGAGTTTCCATCTCAGCCACCCGGACTTGGTATGTTTCCAACTCGTCCCGGGTGTTGGCGAGCTCCTGATCTAGCCCAGAAATTCTCTTCGCTGTCTCTATCTCTGCAGCTTGCGAGTATCAGTGGATCACCAATCAACAAAACGATCTAAGTCCTGATCAGTCATGTCGCGCGAGCGGGCAACTTACCTCATAGTCTCTCCAGCGGACTGACTGCATGCCAAGATCTATTCCCTTTTTGGTAACAATCTTCAAAGCCTTGTTCGTCTCCAGCAACTTCTTGGCTGAGTAATGTCCTTGCTCGACAGTTCGCGCGAGCGAGCACGAAGTTTGTTGGGCGAGCACCTCCGGGCTGAGCTCCAGCAGCGACTCAGCGTCAGCTCGCCCATATAAAGCATGAAGAACGGCGAAGGCCTCCCCCTTGTCTTCCCAATCCGCCGACCAGGAGGGGAGGTTGGTGCTCATCCTCGGACCAGGACACCAGCGGGCGACCATATACATCCACCGCTCCTCGCCCGAGGTTGTAGTTTGGATGGAAGTGGGGCGCCCTGTCGTCGAGCGACGACTCTTGATCGTCGGATTGAGGGGGCGAAATCTTGGCCCTCTTGCTCGCAGGGCCCGACGACTTGACCTTCGCCTTCCATTTGGCGAGCTTCTTCTTCTCGCCCACATCAGGCGGAGTGTTGGAGGACTCCGGGCAGGATGAGGCGACTCCTTTCGCTGGAGGAAGCGACTTCTATGGAAGATCGCGAGTTTCTGCAAAAACCAAAAGATTAGCGCGATGACCAAACAATGAGTGAGCGACCTAGCAAGTACAAAGGGATCTCGCCAGTTTTTACCCTCGCTGGGAAGAACCTCGTCAAGTACGCCGTCGTTGATGCGCCAGTGGATGACATCGAACCGACGACCACGGAAGGACTCGAACAACTGTTCGCGAGCACCCTCCAAGATCGGCGACAAAAAGGCTACGTCGGAAGGTTTGTGCGGCCTCCCCAGAAAACCATCAAAGTCGCCTTCAACGACGACCAGGTACTTGTTCCACCTATGTACCTTTTTCGCGTCCCCACCAGGGTGCAGACATGACTGCTGAAGAAGACGACCCCCTCAGCGGTCGCGGCAAAGGTGAATATCTTCCTGAAGACAGAAAGATCAAAGACGATCCTCTCTTCTCGCAAGAAGCAGAGGAACCCCATGATGATCGCCTCCTCGTTTGGGTTGATTTGAGCAGGGACGATCCCAAAATATTGCAGGATCTGGCGGTATTCAGGCCACCGCGACAGCCACAAACCGACCTCGAAATGGCGGAGCGAGAAGATTACGGCGCCTTCGACGTAGGTATTAAGTCGCTCACTCCGGGTGGGAAGCCTCGCCGAGCATCCCCCGGGAAGAAGTCGTCGTCTAAACATCTCCAGATCGCTGTCCGAGGTAATGGACTTTTTGAAAGCTGCATCGGTGAAATTCGCGGCGTGGGCGTGTCGGCGAGCATTGACGTCATCCCCGACCATCGTCTGCGAGTTGGATGGCGAGAAGAAGAAGACGAGAAGAGCAAGAGGGCAGTGGCAGCACGCGAGCAACATATTTACGACCTACCTACCCCCTCTATTTATAGACGAAGGCGGGGGGGGGGGGGGTATAACTTGATTTGGCGAGTAACATCCTATGTCGCGACCTAATGATTAAGCGGATCCCCGACGTCAGCACTATCTCGCACGATACCGTCAGGAACCTCGCAACCTCGCCAGTCCCTACATAAAACAAGCTCGGCACATCGCAGAAGGGAAGCGAGTAAACAAAGAACATCAAAGCAGCAAGCAAGACAAAAAGCAAGAGCGAGATTCAAACCCGCTTATTACAAATAATAGAATATCACATAATCGCCTGAGGCGAGTTCAAATAAAGAAAGTGAAAATTCCAAGTCCTAGGCGGCCGCTCTGGAGGATGTGGATGTCGTCCAGCCCATCCCATCTCACGTGCTCGCTGGTAATGATCGGTCGCCAACAATATCGCGTCGTCTTCAAGCTGTAACTGCTCCTCCATCCTCGCCAGTCGACCGACAGATCCCATGCTCGCACGCATCCAACCAACTCGTCGAGTACGAGCTGAAGACGATGGTCGTTCATCGCCGTCCGCCGGTCGATCTCGCTGATCATGTGTAAGCGAGCCTCGTAGTTCTCCAGGGTGGCTCGAAGCTCCTCCATCCTCGCCACCCGCACCTTCAGAGATGAGATCCGACGATGAGGCTTGCCGATGACAAACTGGTCGAACTTGCTCTCCAGCTCCAGATAGGCGCGAGAAGCGGCGTGACGGTACTCGCTTTCCGACAGCCCGATGGCATCGATGAAGGCCACCCCGGGAGTCGCGGGGCGATCTGTCAAGACAAGAAGAAGGTCGCCATGTCAGAAATCAGCGGTTGGCCCACCAAAGTAATACAACAGTGGCACGGGTTACCGTGACGAGGAGATCGAGACCGCCGAGGAGAATGACCGCGACCAGTATGTTCTCGCTGGCCTGAGGATGAGCCGCCCGCGTGCTCGACGGGTTTCCCCTGCCAGCGACCCCCATAATCTGGATCCCCTACCCTCGGCGGGAAATAGCTTGGCCGCGACTTATCCTGTTTCCGGGCCAAGGTATTCGACGGAGGTAGAGGAGGCTGCGACGAACTCGCCGGAAGCTGCGAGATCTTCTGCGGAGGCGGTGGCGGAATCTGCGACGAACTCACCGGATGGTCCGTGGACTTCAGAGGAGGAGGCGGCGACAAAGGATTGCTCGCCGTCGGCGGGGAAGCAACATTCAGATGTTGCGGCGGCAACAAAGAGTTGCTCGCCGCCGGCAGCGATTTGTCAACCGCAGGAAGGGAAGGAACTTTGCTCGTCCCAGATGGGAGAGCCTTGCTCGCGGGTAGGTCGTTGCTCGTCGAAGGATCCTTCCTCGCCGAAAGATCCTTGCTCGCGGGAAGATCCTCGCCGGAGGATTCTTGCTCGCGGGAAGATCCTTGCTCGCCGGAGGATTTTCCTTCGTCGAAGAAGTGTGTACCCCCGTTACTTTCTCCGAACCGATATTAATCCGGACCTTATGTGCGGTATGGGTCCGTTTCTCGGCCGCTAGGGCAAGCAACGGTGTAGATTGCAGGGGGACGACGACCAGGGCCGCGTCCGGGTCCGCCAACGGAGGATTTGCAAGTAAGAAAATAGGTCAGCGAGAAAGAATCAGCAACCGACATCCTTTTTGCACAACTTGGCGAAGATGGCGACCTGGCGAGGAGATAACTTCAACCAGCGACCGCACCAGCGGGTTGGCGACTTCGGGAGGTGGAGTTTTCAGCGAGCTGAGAGGATTGGAGTCAGGACCATCTATGTTAGGAATGCCGTCCAATCCGAGATCACTAAGGAGCTTTTGAGTGCTAGCAGAACGTGCGGGGTTGCCGGTCGAGACATCGACGTTCTCAGGAGCTGGAGCCGGGTTATTAACATTAAAGGCGGGGTCTTCTTCGGCCTCATCTTTTTCTTCTTAAGGGGAGGCAAGTCGGCAGCGACATCCTCTCCCCGCGGCCTCTTGTGCTTAGAAGGCTGTAGCAGGCCGAACAACGCGGCAAGGCTCTTTTGGAGGGCTTCCTCGTCAGTCTTCGACATGATGTGCTAGCTGCAACAGCATGGGTTGAAAACCAGGCCCCCTTATTTATAGAATTCGGCAGGCAGTCGTCAAGGGCGAGCAACACAGATACTCGGCCAAGCAGCTCGCCGAATAGGTGTTGGATGATTCTTTCCGAGTTCCTACGTCGCTCGAAAAGAGCGGGATTGCGTACAACCCGTATTCGTCGAGGATGAGTCCTACCACAGCCAGGTCAGCAAAAGTCAATGTCAATAAGTCATGACAGAAGTCAGAGTCAGCGCACAAGAATGCAGAAGACCTGGGCGAGTATGGCGAACTCCCCTCGCATACTCGCCAGGTAGGCGACTAGGCGAGATACTCGCCCAGCCCGTGCGAGCTCCTCTAGGAAGTCGCCTAGTCGCCAAGGAGTGGAGGTATAAATAGACCCCCTCCCCCAGGATTTTCCTATAAATAGGACCCCAGGGGTACGAGGTGAGAGACGAGAAATCCCTTCCAGGATCTCGCGAGCTCTTCATCTTGGATACTAACCGAGCCTTTGAATTCCTTTTCCTTAGAGACCAGGTCGCGACCTTGCGACTTAGTCACCAGCTAGTCTCCCTCGTACCCAGTTCGGTCATTTTTGGTTGAGAAGGGACTGCTCCTTTCGAGCATCCGGGTACGTAGTGGGACCTTCCTGCCTCAACATCTGGGGTCCTGTTTGCCTCCGTTCTTCATTCTAGTCACTCTAGCCGTCTAGTCTTGCCTCTAAACCGGTAACCTTAAGTGGCCTTGATCCGAATTCTGAGGTCTTGATTTTCCTGACTTCAACACAATGAGTCCTGACGAATCTTGTGCCATCCAAGCTGCACAGACCTCCAATCATGAAGAAGCCACTTTGTTTTCAGATTTAGGATAAGTCTCCGATTAATCATTGCCAAGAAAAACAAAATCAATTTAAGAAATATACGAAAATCGTAACTTAGCTTTGTTTGCAGGTTCTCCAACTACCTTTGAAGAAGCCATTATATTATCAGAATGGAAAGAGACGATGGACGAAGAAATGCGGATGATAGAGAAGAATGAAATGTGGACACTCGTGTCAATCTCTGGATAAAGAGGTCATTGGACTCAAGTGGGTCTATATGACCAAAGTAAATGAAGAGGGAATTCCCGTAAAATTCAAAGCCTGGATTGTTCCCAATGGATACTCCCCTAGGCCATAACTATGACAAAACATATGCGCCCGTCGCCAGAATGGACACCATACGAATGGTAACGCTTTTGCTACTCAAAATGAATTGCCCATGTTAAGTCTGTCTTCTTGAATGGCATGATAGAGGAAGAATTCTACATCCACCAACCACTTGGTTTTGAGAAGCAAGAAGTAAACAAAATATACAAACTATCGAAGGTCCTTTATGGGCTAAAGCAAAGCGCCTCGGGCATGTAATGCGAACATTGATGCTCATTTCTTCCATGAAGGTTTCATCAGGAGTCCAAATGAAGCTTCCCACTACTTGAAGAAAGAAGGAAGGATCCTAATCGTGTGTACGTAGACATTCTTATCATTACCCGAAATAACACGAACATGATAAAAGCACTCATGAGAAGCATGTGGAACCATTATGACATGACTAACTTGGGGCTTTTGAAAATTTTCTTGGGCCTACAGGCTACAAATCACTCAAAGCCCCGATTGTATCTTTATCTGTCAAACTCGATATACCACAAATGTCCTCAAGAAATTTTCAATGGAGAACTGCAATGCTGCAGTGACTCCTATCACCCCAGACACGAAATTGAGTAAAGGAGAAGATGTAGAGGAAGAACACTATAGAATCATGTTCAAATCACTTATTTATCTCACAAATGCTCGCCGCGACATTGAATTAGCCATTTGATTGATCTCCATGTATGCCTGTTTCCCCAAACAAAGTCATTTTCTTTTTGCCAAACGCATTCTCTGTTACATTCAGGGGACGAAGAACTTCAGACTTCTGTATCAGAAAGAATACAACATAAATGGTTTTAGCGAATCTGGTTAGGGCGGCTCCACAGTCGATAGGAAAACACCAGTGAATACATTTTTCATGCCGGTAGCAGGCCCATCTCCTGGACCTCCAGGAAGTATAAGACAATTGCCCTTTCTGTTCTGCTTCCTATGAAACTATTTGGTTGAAGAGAATGAGAGAAGAATTAGAAGGGGAAGAGAGAAGGAGCATTTCCCTATCCTGCGACAATCAATCAGCCATTGCCTTATAAAAAAATCCCGTCTTCCACAACTGGAGCAAGTACATCGAGTTGCGCTATCATTTTGTAAGAGATATGATCGAGAAGAAGAAAATCAGAGTCCAGTTCTGCCCCAGCGATGCTCAGCTAGCCGATATTATGAAAATGCCGCTAGGTCAAAGCAGGTTTCTAAAGCTTAGATATGATCTCAAAATCTGTGGCAGTCAGGATTGCAGGAGGATATTGAAGAATAATCCACACCATTAGTTATCTCAAGTCATTAGTAAGCAAACTAACTGGGAATTAGAGAATAGTAATTCAAAAGCCATCACTCCCTCCAGAAGACGATGCACGCCGCTGCGAGAAGACGAAGCGTACCACTGCCTGAAAACAAAGCATAATTAATTTCCTTTCTCATGTATCTCATATATTTGAATGCATGGAATGTAACCGAGCAATGCAAGTAATGAAATGAAGATTTCTCTTTTCTTCCTCTATTTTCTGAGACTTTGTTGTTTATGTTTGCCATGACTTAGATATGGAGGTTCAAAAGTAAACTGGATAAATTCACAATAGCACCACATATAATCAGAAATATCAAAATATATTTGTGGGAGGAGCTAGAAGAGGTAGAGTGATGCGGGGGAGCATGTGATGGGGATGCCTTTTACAACAACTCTACCAAAGCCCTGATTCGGTGTGGAGCTCCATTAATTTCAGGGAAAAAGTAGCAAGGCCAATGTTTGTATTGGAACTCAGATTAATTTTAAAAAAGGACCAGAGGCCAGATTCGGATTGGAACTTCAATTAAATATAGAATAATCTTGTCCCGGCCACACATTGTCGGATTGGACTCCCAACACCCACAATAATTTATTTTACGGTGCGGTCGTTTCAATGGATTTGCCCTAGCAGAATTGGAATTGCGCTCAAGTAATTCAATTTACCCTATTCGGTTGGAAGGAATTGACAACGAAATTGGAATTCCCTGAGACCTACGGATTTGCTTTTAACATGAGCCCAATTCTTGTCTCCCCCGATGAATTTTCTTCAGCCTCTACGACGATGTCCATCTGACTACTTTGACGTCAACGGCGAGCCAATCATACACGGGAAACTCACCGACACCAACCGAACAATTTGGAGGAGACGTCCATGGCGGAGGTGGGAAGATGATCAAAGATAAACTAGAGAAACCAACTTGCCGATTCCCTTGTCGGCTATTCACAAACATTTCTGACATGGTCAAAGGCGATCTCGAGGTTTCCCCTTCTTTCCTTCTTCAGTATATCGCTCAATCTTTCCTTCTTCTGTTTTACAGTTTTTTTATTCGATCATTGTTGAAAATGAAAGAATATATTGCAATTCATTTAATTTCTTTTGCATCTATGAGGATATCGACTTGCCCTCTTCTAGTTTAGGATCCTCCAACACAGTAATGCATGATCCAATTCAATTGGGAGATCAAAATACGATAAGCCACTCATTAAGTCGTTGCGGGCGACATGAGATTTTGCAATTCGGGATGCCGTTGCGACCATTTATGCATACTTAGTTTCAATTCTTATGAGTTTTGACCAATTCCATCCTGCAACCGAACACCATAATTGAAATTCATCTCAATTCCAATTCATGCAAGTTTTTGAATTGATTGAATTTCAATTCCTCTCTACTAAATTCCTCCAGCTGAACAGACCCTTGAATTCAATAATTTTATTTTCGTTTTTAGATTAAAGGGTATGCAATTTTTTGATTTATTTCGTTGTGACCTAACTTTTGATTGAAAAATGAATTTGACTTATGACAAATCTATAAGTAGCGAACAAGTGATTCTCTAACCCTACATGCAATGTAAATGCACACACGATGAATATAATGGACTAATGACAAACCCTAGAATGAAAATGGGGATGAATGCAAGCACACATGCAACATACAATCCATTGAACAAAAATTCACATCATAAACCCTAATGCAAATGTAACATCTCATATCATGCAAATATGTCCGACGTGCAATTAATTAAACAATAATAATTTTAGAACTCACGTTTTAATCTCAATTAAACACAAACAATCAAGTTAGTAATTAAGCGACTATTTCAAAATTAATTGAGAGTGCTTGAAATTGAAATGCAAAACAAATAAAGTTTGCACATCAATAAAGAGATACGACAATCAAATTAATTCAAGCCAAGTATTGCTAACAATACAAGATATCTATACAATGCGAAGAAATGAACACTAGAAAGTAAAATCTTACCAAGTAATTGATGTCGTCAGAGGTGGCGGCTGTCTAGAAGTGTAAACGTTGGAATTTGGGGCTGAAGAAGGGTATTGAGGGTTGTTTATGGTGGATTGGAAGGATTACAGCAGGAGGATATGGGTGGGTCGTGGTTGGTGGGTGATGTTTGAAGGATGTGTGTGTGTGTGGGGGGGGGGGGGGATGGAGGGGCCGATATTGGTTTGAAATGAGCTGTAGGAGTGTTGGAGGTTGCGGGTATGGAATTTAGAGAAGCTCTGGGTGGTTATCGGGCGGATGGTGACCGAAATAGGGCTGGTTGAGGGTTAGACAAGGGCTGAAAGTGGGGGGGGGGATAGAGGCTGCTGGAAGGGGAGCAAGCCTAAGGCTCTATTTGTTTGGTCGTTTCACAGCTCCGTTTTGGGCAAACGCCACCGGAAGGAGGGTAAACAAATGAACCTCCGGCGGCGTTTGCTCCGTTTCCACCCGCCCACCTTGAGAAACGTCCCAAAAAGCTCAGTTTGGAGCAACCACCTCCCCCTTCCGGTTCGAACTCTCCGTTTCCACCCGGCGGATCGATCCGCCACCGCCGAACCAAATGGAGCGTAAGGGAGGAGCTTTCCCAAACTTCCAGGAGGTGAGATCGACAGCCTGGACGAGGACTGGGCAGTAGAGGGAGCGGCTGAAGGCTCATAGGAGGGAGATAAGGAGGCTGATGACGAGGCTGGCGTCGACACCAACGACGGCGGTAGAGGCTCCCGACCAGGGGGGGGGCATGCAATACCTCCGTAGACCGAGCAGTTCCTTTTCTGAAACCTAAACTCTTGATCCGTTCTGAACCGGGAGTTGCTGGTGAATGGAGACTATATGCTCCCAAAGCAAGCCAGATAGACTCTTAGTCGCTCCTGGTAGGAAGTGTCTCCGCATAAGGTCATCATACCGCTGAAGTAGCCGAGGATCCCATGAAGCAAGCAAGCCTCCGCAAGGGTGAAGGGTATGAATACTGTAGAGAAAACTCAACCTTGTATATACTATCTCAATAATAACATACAATGTATGAAGACACATTTATAGGAGGGAGAAAGAGATAAGAGAGTCCTATACAAGATGTGAGACTAAAGGGGAGAAGAGAAGAAAACAAAAAATGGGCTTATTTACATGAGCTTTTCCAACACTCCCCCGCAAGCTGTAGCGTACAAGTCGTATGCACCAACCTTGGACAGGCACTGATAGAATAGGGTGCTAGGTAGAGCCTTTGTGAGGATATCCGCCACTTGTTCAGTACCAGGAATATGCTTGAATTCGATCTTTCTTCATTTGGATTTTCTCCGGATAAAATGACAGTCTACTTCAATATGTTTTGTTCTTTCATAAAAGTCTGGATTCTTCGCAATATGTATAGCCGCTTGGCTGTCGCATAACAGGATGACAGGTGAGGGAAGTTTTACCCCTAGATCAGCCAGGAGACTCTCAAGCCAGGTAAGCTCAGAGACAACAATTGTCATCGATCGGTATTCTGCTTAGTAATTAAGCGAATATTTCACATCATAAACCCTAATGCAAATGTAACATCTCATATCATGCAAATATGTCCGACGTGCAATTAATTAAACAATAATAATTTTAGAACTCACGTTTTAATCTCAATTAAACACAAACAATCAAGTTTAGTAATTAAGCGACTATTTCAAAATTAATTGAGAGTGCTTGAAATTGAAATGCGAAACAAATAGAGTTTGCACGTCAATAAAGAGATACGACAATCAAATTAATTCAAGCCAAGTATTGCTAACAATACAGGATATCTATACAATGCGAAGAAATGAACACTAGAAAGTAAAATCTTACCAAGTAATTGATGTCGTCAGAGGTGGCGGCTGTCTAGAAGTGTAAACGTTGGAATTTGGGCTGAAGAAGGGTATTGAGGGTTGTTTATGGTGGATTGGTGTTATGATCCTTTTTTATTAGCTTTGGCTGGGAGGGTTATTTTTGTAATTAACCGGGTTACGTATCTTATAAGTAGCCGGTTATTAGGGTTGCACTTTTTTATCTTGGACCTTTTGGCTGGAATAGGCGGCTGAATCGGCGCGTCCCTCACCGTGATATCACCTCTCAGGGCAGCTTGCTCTCAGGTGGAATCTTACCCTTATCTTCTTGTAATCTTGTTGGTTGTGTTGTGATCAAGTAATTCCAAGGCTTGCTGTTGAAGTTGTACTGCTGTCTGGTATTCCTAAAGAAATCTTAACAAGGTATCAGAGCTAACGTCCGGGAGTGGGATGGCGCCCGCCGACAGCACCCGATCTCGCGACCTCCAGCAGGAAGTCGACGCCTTGCGCCAGGCTCAGGAACAGATGCAGGGCACCCTCCAGTCCGTTGAAGATCAGCAGAGCCGCACCTTGGAGGAGATTCGCGAGTTGATTTCAACCATGCGCCTCGACAAATCCTCGGGCATGGACAGCCGTGGCTCGCCCTCCGGCTCTGCTCTGCCCCCAACCACACCGGGGCCGGTACCTCCCCCGCCACCACCGTTCCAGGCCGACCCACCGCCGATGCTGGATGCTCGGCTTCCGCGGATCGAATTTCCATGCTTCAATGGCGATGCCCTCCATGAATGGATCTTCCGTTGTGAGCAGTTTTTCTCCATTGCCAGCACGCCGCCGGAGAGCAAGGTGCAACTTGCCTCCATGCATTTGGAAGGAAAAGCCCTTTTTTGGCACCAAGCTTTCATGAAATCCCGCCTCGCCCCACAAGGACCAACGTGGGAGGAGTATAGCCAAGCCATCGCCAAACGATTTGGGTCCATCTTGTTCGACGATCCTATTTGGGAGTTAAAAAATTTACGCCAACAGGGCACGGTCCAACAATACCTTGAGGAATTCGACATGCTCCGCCATCGCGTCCACATCCAAGAAGACCATGCCATGAGCTTTTGTCTTGCTGGTTTGAAGGAGGAGATTGCCTATTCTGTGCGCATGTTCCAACCCAAGACCTTGGCAGACGTTGCGTCTCTTGCCCGCCTTCAGGAACACAAGCTACATTTGCATCTTAAGCGTACTTCCGGTTCCACCACCGAGCCGGCTCACCGCACTACCCGGCAGCCTGCTAGTTATCTCCCTCCACCGGGTCGGCCACAATATTCTTCACCCAACCGTGGTTTCAATTCAGCTAAAGGGGGGCCACGGTTGACAGCAGCGGAGGTGGCCGATAAACGTAGCAAGGGCCTATGTTTTGGCTGCGATGCCCCGTACTCACCCGGGCATCGGTGTGCGGGACGCAAGCAAGCCTATGCGATCCAGCTTGTTCCGGAACAGGACGAGGACATACCAGAGGGAGACGACCTCGAGGAGGACCTAGACTTTCCTCCAGAGGACGAACACATGCCGGACACGCCACAAGTCTCAACACACGCACTCACTGGGGCTGCCAACTTTTATACCATGCGGGTGACGGCGTCTCATCGAGGCCACCCGATACATATTCTGATTGATTCTGGGAGCACCCATAATTTCTTGGACCGGGAAACAGCTGCAAGGTTACAATGCTCGCTCGTGTCAATACCCATGTTCAAGGTTGCCGTCGCGGATGGCAACTGCATTTCAAGTTCCCACAAGGTGGAGGGGTTCCAATGGAAGATGAGGGGGGTCCTCTTCACCTCGGATATGCTGGTACTACCCCTTGGCGGCTGCGAGATGGTCCTTGGAGTGCAATGGCTTGTGACACTGGAGTTCTACAATGAGACTTCCAGAATTTAACATTAGATTTTCATCATCACGGCCACCGCGTGGCCCTTTGGGGTTCTAAACCCGTTACGGGCACGTGGCTGAACCGCCACAACGAAGAACAAGGGAGAGGGGCGCATGGCCAATTCCACATGTTAGCTATTTGGGAGAGCTCGACCACACCAAGGGCAGAGAATGACCATGGGGAGCTGCAAATGTTGAGCTGCGGACAGCCCCGATCGGGTCCACGCGGGCTTGCGGATTCCGGCCAGCAGGATCCTGCGCTAAACGCCGTCCAGGAGCAGCAGTTAACGACATGTTTGGAATCATTTCAGGATCTATTCGAAGAGCCACGAGGGCTGCCACCTACAAGGGAGCATGAGCATCGCATTGTACTCAAGGAGGATAAGGTCAATATTAATTTACGCCCGTACCGATACCCGCCCTTACAAAAGACAGTCATCGAGCACCTCATCAAGGAGATGCTGCAAACGGGAGTGATCCGCCACAGTTGTAGTTCGTTTGCTTCACCGGTTGTCTTGGTCAAGAAGGGGGATGGCACGTGGCGACTATGCATTGACTACCGTCACCTCAACACACATACAATCAAGGAGAAATTTCCAATTCCCATCATTGAAGAATTGATCGATGAGCTTGGTGGAGCCACTTTCTTCTCTAAGTTGGACTTGCGGGCGGGTTACCACCAAGTGCGGATGGCGGACGCCGATATCCACAAGACGGCCTTTCGGACGCACCAAGGCCACTATGAATTTTTAGTCATGCCATTTGGACTCACCAACGCACCGTCCACATTCCAAAGCCTGATGAACAAGGTTTTTCAGGAGCAACTGCGCAAATTTATTTTGGTGTTTTTTGACGACATTCTTGTATATAGCAGGTCTTGGGGGTGCATTTGCAACATCTTGATTACACTCTCACCACCTTGCGACACCACAAGCTATTCCTCAAAAGATCCAAGTGCGAGTTTGGGCTGCGGAAGGTACATTATCTGGGGCATCTCATCTCCGACCGTGGGGTGGAAACCGACCCCAAGAAGATCCAAGCTATGATGGAGTGGCCTCAACCTACGACGGTGAAGAAATTGCGGGGCTTCTTAGGCCTCACCGGGTATTACCGCCGCTTTATTCAAAACTATGGGAGCATCGCTCGGCCCCTCACGGAGTTACTTCAGGGCAAGGGATTCAAGTGGTCGCGGGAGGCCGACCAAGCCTTCGTTCAGCTCAAAGAAGCGGTGTCCAGCCCGCCGGTGCTATGCCTACCAGATTTCCACAAACCATTTGTCCTAGAATCCGATGCGTCGGAGACGGGCGTGGGCGCGGTTTTAATGCAAGAGGGGCGACCGATTGCCTACTTTAGCCGGGCCATTGGGAAGAAGAATGCAGCCATGTCCGTATATGAAAAAGAACTCCTCGCGATTGTGATGGCAGTACAACATTGGCGACATTATTTATTGGGAAATTCGTTTGTGATCAAGACGGACCAACGCTCCTTGAAATATTTACTAGATCAAAAGCTTGCAACACCGGCCCAACAAAAATACCTTGCCAAACTCCTCGGCTATGACTACACCATTTAGTATAAGCAGGGCAAAGAGAACTTATGTGCGGACGCACTATCCCGAAAAGACATCGTGGACAAGGGGAACTAAATACGCTGGTTACCATCCGATCTAGTATCCTACAACAAGTGCGTGACTCCTGGGCGAATGACGTGGATCTCCAACGTGTCGTGACTCAAAAAGAGCTAGACCCCACTAGCTATCCGAAGTATACATGGGCTAACGGCTTGTTAAAGCGCAAGGGGAGATTGGTGGTGGGAAGGGACCCACAATTGAAGGAAACATTGCTGAAATTATACCATGATGGGGCGGTTGGAGGGCACTCGGGTATCAATGCCACCTACAGGAGGCTCAAGAATATTTTTTACTGGAAGAGAATGAAACCGGAGGTGTATGCGTATATCCAACAGTGTGGGGTGTGCCAACAATGCAAGGCCGATACGCAGAGGCCGATGGGGCTACTGCAGCCACTACCGATTCCCTCGCGGGTTTGGCAAGACATATCGATGGACTTCATAGAGGGGCTGCCCAAAAGTAAGGGAATGACTACGGTACTTGTGGTGGTGGATCGTCTAAGCAAACAAGCTCATTTCAATGCCCTCTCTCACCCATATACAGCACAAGGAGTGGCTCAACTCTTCTTGGATTCAATTGTAAGGCTCCATGGGCTGCCGGCGTCGATAGTTAGTGATCGAGACACCTCTTTCTTAAGCCAATTTTGGCAAGAGCTTTTCAGCATTTTGGGGGTCCAGTTGAAGTTTTCTACGGCATACCATCCACAAACAGACGGACAGACGGAGGTCGTCAACCGTTGCTTGGAAGGATATCTGAGGTGCATGTGCTTTGAACGACCGCGTACTTGGGCTGCATGGTTACCGCTGGCGGAATGGTGGTATAACACGACCTATCATAGCGCCATTAAAATGACCCCCTATGAAGTGGTTTATGGGCAAGAACCGGCCATTCACACCCCTTATATTTCCGGGGAGGCGCGGACGGAAGAAGTGGATCGTTCCCTTGAGGCGCGGGAGAAGGTGATTTCATTGTTGAAAACCAACTTGGCCCAAGCACAAAACAGGATGCGTGTCATGGACGGATAGAAAGCGAAGGGAGAGGACCTTAACGGTGGGCTCATGGGTATATGTTCGTCTCCAACCGTACAAGCAAACAAGTCTCCGCACTCATGGATTTCATAAATTGTCTCCAAGGTTTTTTGGACCGTTTCGGGTGTTGGAACGCATCGGCACGGTGGCGTACAAATTGGAGTTGCCAACCGACGCCAAGATACACCACACATTTCACATTTCCCAACTTAGGGAGCAGGTGGTGGACAGCCCATTCCAACCACTTCCGCTGCCAAACATAACCAACTCGGAGGGCAACTTGATGGTGGAACCGCAATACATTCTGGAGCGCCGCATCGCACCGAATCGAGGTAGGGTGATGACCCAAGTGCTAGTGCAGTGGATGAATGGGACCCCAGAGGAAGCGACTTGGGAGGAGCTAGAATCGTTCAAGCGACGCTACCCCTATTTTATTATTCCTTGAGGACAAGGAAATTGTGGGGGAAATGTATTGTTATGATCCTTTTTTATTAGCTTTGGCTGGGAGGGTTATTTTTGTAATTAACCGGGTTACGTATCTTATAAGTAGCCGGTTATTAGGGTTGCACTTTTTTATCTTGGACCTTTTGGCTGGAATAGGCGGCTGAATCGGCGCGTCCCTCACCGTGATATCACCTCTCAGGGCAGCTTGCTCTCAGGTGGAATCTTACCCTTATCTTCTTGTAATCTTGTTGGTTGTGTTGTGATCAAGTAATTCCAAGGCTTGTTGTTGAAGTTGTACTGCTGTCTGGTATTCCTAAAGAAATCTTAACAATTTGAAGGATTACAGCAGGAGGATATGGGTGGGTCGTGGTTGGTGGGTGATGTTTGAAGGATGTGTGTAGGGGGGGGGGAATGGAGGGGCTGGTATTGGTTTGAAATGAGTTGTAGGAGTGTTGGAGGTTGCGGGTATGGAATTTAGAGAAGCTCTGGGTGGTTATCGGGCGTATGGTGGCCGAAATAGGGCTGGTTGAGGGTTAGACAAGGGCTGAAAGTGGGGGGGGGGGGATAGAGGCTGCTGGAAGGGGAGCAAGGCTAAGGCTCTATTAGTTTGGTCGTTTCGCAGCTCCGTTTTGGGCAAACGCCGCCGGAAGGAGGGTAAACAAATGAACCTCCGGCGACGTTTGCTCCGTTTCCACCCGCCCGCCTTGAGAAACGCCCCAAAAAGCTCAGTTTGGAGCAACCACCTCCCCCCTCCGGTTCGAACTCTCCGTTTCCACCCGGCGGATCGATCCGCCACCGCCGAACCAAATGGAGCGTAAGGGAGGAGCTTTCCCAAACTTCCAGGAGGTGAGATCGACAGCCTGGACGAGGACTGGGCAGTAGAGGGAGCGGCTGAAGGCTCATAGAAGGGAGATAAGGAGGCTGATGACGAGGCTGGCGTCAACACCAACGACGGCGGTAGAGGCTCCCGACGTCAGCACCAGGGGGGGGGAGATGACAATACCTCCGTAGACCGAGCAGTTCCTTTTCTGAAACCTAAACTCTTGATCCGTTCTGAACCGGGAGTTGCTGGTGAATGGAGACTATATGCTCCCAAAGCAAGCCAGATAGACTCTTAGTCGCTCCTGGTAGGAAGTATCTCCGCATAAGGTCATCATACCGCTGAAGTAGCCGAAGATCCCATGAAGCAAGCAAGCCTCCGCAAGGGTGAAGGGTATGAATACTGTAGAGAAAACTCAACCTTTATATACTATCTCAATAATAACATACAATGTATGAATACACATTTATAGGAGAGAGAAAGAGATAAGAGAGTCCTATACAAGATGTGAGACTAAAGGGGAGAAGAGAAGAAAACAAAAAATGGGCCTATTTACATGAGCTTTTCCAACACTCCCCCGCAAGCTGGAGCGTACAAGTCGTATGCACCAAGCTTGGACAGACACTGATAGAATAGGGTGCTAGGTAGAGCCTTTGTGAGGATATCCGCCACTTGTTCAGTACCAGGAATATGCTTCAATTCGATCTTTCTTCATTTGGATTTTCTCCCGGATAAAATGACAGTCTACTTCAATATGTTTTGTTCTTTCATAAAAGTCTGGATTCTTCGCAATATGTATAGCCGCTTGGCTGTCGCATAACAAGATGACAGGTGAGGGAAGTTTTACCCCTAGATCAGCCAGGAGACTCTCAAGCCAGGTAAGCTCAGAGACAACAATTGCCATCGATCGGTATTCTGCTTCAGCTGATGATCGAGCAACCACTGCTTGTTTCTTACTTCGCCAGGTAATGAGATGACCTCCAAATAGGTACAAAAACCACTGGTTGACCGACGATCATCCAAGGAACCGACATAGTCAGCATCAGAGTACGCAACCAATGTTGGAGTAGAGGATAAGGATTTGTATACCAATCCCTGACCCGGGGCTGTTTTAATGTATCTAAGGATGCACTCAACAACTTGAAGGTGAGATGTTCGCGGAGCATGCATAAACCTGCTGACCACCCCAACAACGAAGGAAATATTCGGTCTTGTGACCGTTAGATAGATTGATTTTCGAAGCAGTGGTCGATAA
The DNA here is from genome assembly GCA_039583875.1 of Platanthera guangdongensis. NCBI lineage: Eukaryota > Viridiplantae > Streptophyta > Magnoliopsida > Asparagales > Orchidaceae > Platanthera > Platanthera guangdongensis. The sequence goes on from CM077151.1 coordinate 10,938,382, forward strand.
TATTCCGGATTTTGAAGATGGAGGTTTGTATCAGAAGAATGTGCACACAACTTATGATTTGCATCCATTGGAGTAGTAGTAGGCTTGCATTCCAAGTAGTCAGCATCTTGAAGGAGATCCAGACAGTACTTCCTTTGGGAGATGACGAGTCCATCCGGTCGTCTTGCGACCTTAAGACCAAGGAAGTAACGAAGATGTCCCAGATCCTTTGTTTGAAAGACGGAGCTGAGGTGCTGTTTGACTGCTTGGATGCCCTTTGAATTGTCTCCAATGATTAAGATATCATCAACATAAACTAACAGAAGAACAATTCCCGTTGCCTGATGACGAGTGAACAGTGAGAAGTCAGGTGAACTCCGAGTAAAGCCGATTTGCCGGACGGTCTTACTGAACTTGTCAAACCATGCCCGAGGTGATTGTTTGAGGCCATAGATGGACTTCTTAAGATGACAAACTTGGGACTCCCCCGTGGTCTCAAACCCGGGCGGTTGCTGCATGAAAACCGTTTCCTGGAGATCGCCGTTGAGAAAGTCATTTTTGATGTCCAATTGGTGTAATGGCCATTGGCGATGCACAACCACCGAGAGAACACGAACGATGTTCAGCTTGACCACAGGAGAGAATGTTTCCTCATAATCGAGGCCTTGCTGTTGGGTGAAGCCACGAGCCATTAGACGGGCCTTCAGACGGTCAATCGTCCCCTCAGGGGCATGCTTGATCACACAGACCCATGTACACCAAACAGGAGTCCGACTGGTAGGTAATGGTACCAAGCTATGTTACACCGACACCGACACGGGACACGCGAGACGACACGACACGACACGCGGCTCATCAATTCTCAAAAAATACCATATTCTGACACGTTGGGACACGTATATTAAATATTCATTTTTATAATTATGAAAATTCTAAAATATTTAACAAAAAATACAAAAATTTAACAATTAACAAATATTTAAATAAATTAAGTCGTGTTTAAATATTACTCATCAAATATTCAAATGCAAAACTTAACTAATGATCAAAAAATGATAGAACATTAACACATTACCATGTATCATCAGTAAAAATAATGGATTCTCATGTAAACTTTTTTCCCCACTTTCAATCTTTCTTTTTCTATAAAAAATATCTACACTAGTAGACCCACTTTCACTACTTGAAATGCTAGAAGGGTGTAAAGGTACTTCCAAGACAAATTGCCACCTGTCTCACCATGAGTAGCTAACTTAGGGACACACGTGTGCGATTGAGCGGGACACACGAGTCCCACGTGAGCCAGCGTGTCGGATCTCCGACTCGAGTGTCAGAGTGTCAGAGAGTCGGACTCTCCTACACCGACACGCGGGATATTTTGAAGTGTCGGTGCTTCATAGGTACCAAGTTCCAGGTCTGGTTAGCCCAGAGAGTCGTCATTTCTTCTTCCATGGCCGTCCGCCAGCCAGGATATTGGAGAGCCTCCTGCACAGAGTTAGGTACAGAAATCGAGGATAATGAAGTAACAAAGGTCTGAAGTTGTGGAGGCAGGTGATGTAAGGATACATAATTCGTCATGGGATGAGCTGTAGATTCTGGTACCGGATCAGCGGGACTCGGAGCATTAGAGGGCAATACAGACTGCAGTGGGGCACTGAAGGCAGGATGACGACGAGTGTAGACACGAATAACAAGAGGCTTGACAACTGGGGGGTCCTGGGCTAGAGGTCTTGGTGGTGGAGTGGTAACGGGAATGACATGACGTAAAACAGTTGGTAGAGGAGGTGTAGGATCTGAAGCACAAAAGAAAGGAAGATCCTCCCGAAAGGTAACATCAGTAGAAACTGTCACCTTTCGGGTAGCCGGTAAGTAGCAGACGTAGCCTTTCTGTGTTCGAGAGTAGCCAATAATGATGTGTTTGGTTGCTCGGGGGTCCAATTTATCCAAGGATGGACCAAGGGTGTGAACGTAGCAAGTGCACTCAAAGATGCGGGGTGTGAGAGAGAATGCCGGAGTAGACGGGAATATGAGACTGAAAGGAGTGACATTGTGGAGGATGGGGGAAGTAAGACGGTTAATCAGATTGCAAGCCGTCAAAAGAGCAAAGTTCCAATAATTTTTGAGAACGTGCATTTGGAGCATGATGGAGCGGGCCACATCGAGAAGATGTCGATCCTTCCGCTCAGCGACTCCGTTTTGTTGGGGGGGTATAGACACATGAAGTTTAGTGAATGACCCCAAAGTCAGAACAAAGAGTCACAAATTCGTGACTAGTGTGTTCACGAGCATTATCCATGCAGATAGTTTTGATGGTCGTGAAGAATTGCGTTTGGGTCTCAAGAAGGAACGCCCGAAAGACCCGAGGAAGCTCAGAGCGATCACGAAGTAGGTATAGCCACGTCATTCACGAATAATCATCAATAAACGTTAGAAAATATCGATTACAAAAAATGATAGTAACTTTGTACGGACCCCAAATATCGGAGTGTACTAAAATAAAAGGAGCAGTGCTCCGAGTACAATGAGATGAAAAAGAGTAACGAGGCTGCTTGCCTAACACGCGCGATTCACACTGAAAAGAAGGTAAAGATACATCTGAGAGAGCTTTCTGAAGGACTGGTAAAGGGGCATGGTCAAGGCGCCGATGCCAATCGACGGAGGAGATTGAAGAGAGGATAGATGGAGAGTCATCAAGGAGGTAAAACCCGTTCTGCAGTCGCCCCTTACCAATGATAGTCCGCGTCCTATGATCCTGTATAAGAAAAGAAGAGGTGAATGTTACAGAGCAATTCAAATCATTAGTCAGGCGACCAACAGAAAGCAAATTAAACGGGGAGTCCGGAACATGAAGAGCCGAGCGTAGAGAGAGAGAGGAGGTGAGAGGGATGTCAGCCGAGCCAGAGACAGGAACAGTGTCCCCATTGGCCACTGTGATACACTTAGGATGAGGAGAATCCAGGTATTGATGTGGCCGCAGGGAGATGATGTGATGGGTGGCACCTGAGTCCACTATCCTGTGTGGACTAGTGGAGAAACAAGCGATACCTTCTTGAGAGGTGGATTCAGCAGAGGCAACTGAGGCAGGTGGGCGACTGAGCAGACCATGTAGTTGTTGGAGCTGAAGGCGAACCTCTTCTAGGTCAGTACGAGCGGCGGAGTCGGTAGCAGCAACAGTGACCTGTGAGCAGAACTACCAGGAGGCGGTGAGACCTTGTGCAACATAGAACACACATCTGATAGTGAGGGGGTAGCAACCGAGGAGAGGATCTGGGCCCGAACACTGTGAAGATGAGATGAAACACGAGCCATCATCATGGCCACCTCGACAGCTTCTTTCCGAGCCCGTTGTGCAGCAAGGTCCAACGTAGGAGGTTGATGTTGGATGCATGCTTCAACAAGAGTCTTGGCCCGAGTAACAAATGAGGTGAGGTTGGTGGCCCCGCCAACATCAAGAGACTGGAGATCAGTAATAATGTCATAAAAATGCTGGAGATTATCTTTTCCGGAATATAGCGACTGGAGCTCATCCCACATTGCATTGTCCGTTTCGTGATACATTGTCATGCGGTAGGGTTTAGTATCAAGGGAGTTGAGGAGCCATGTCTGAACCCGACCATCGTTGCGCAACCAATCATCAGTAGGAGCAGCAGGAGGCACTTGAGTCAAGTGATGAAGAAAATCTTTGGACTGTAGTACTCGGCGAACAAAATGAACCCACTCCACGAAGTTCTTCTTCCCGACTAGCGAAATAGTAGTAATCCACAACTCATCACAGAGTTCAGGGGCAGAGGCCGGGCGGTTTGCAGAGGAAGACGCCGTCTGTCCGGTTGACTCTGAAGATGTCGCCATGACTAGGAGAGCAGGAGGCTAGGCCGACGGACAGGAAAATAAACAACGACCAGACAGGAGACCCCACGGTCTGGGTGGCAGTCCACCAACGACAAGGCAATGAGGCTGCCGCGACCAGAATGCGGAGCGGATAGCTGGTAGAAGCCGCACGGTCACGGTGATAACACCGGCGACAAGGAGAATGCCGCGACCAGTATGCGGAGTCCGCAGCGGAAGGGAGAAACCGCTAGCGACAAGACAGGTCGCAGCTGTACAACACCGTATCCGGCGAGTGGAGTGAACTAGGAGCCAGACCGGCCGACTCAGATCACCCAGGCCCCAGGCGAGCTCGGCAGAGAAACCCGAGCCCGAGCTCGGCATTCGTCGACCGCGAGCTCGGCATTCGCCGAGCTAAGTCAGGATTCGTCGAGCTGAGGCCGACTAATGGAGGCCGACCGATGGGCGAGCTCGCCGTCCCAGCTCGCGCTTACGCAAAGGAGCTCGGCAACAGCAGGCGAGCCGGATCTTCAGGGGTGGCGGAGCTCCCCAGCTCGCCCAGATCTATGAGATACTTTTTACTGTTTTGCCCCCGCTGGTCTGCCCATAGCCCTTCAAAACAGCGGAGTTTGGTTGTTGGCAGACCCAGCAAAGGGTATTTTGGTAACTTTAGGCCAGTTCAGTTTGGTTATTGACAGTTCAAATTATGAAATCTATAAATAGGACCCAAGGGGTACCTCAGAATGCATGCTTCCTATGCTCTCTGGCTTCACCTCTCAAGCGCTTTCTGAGGATACCTTAGCTCGACCTTTGGCTAAGGAGGGGAAGCGCTCTAAGATCTTCCGGGTGTGTGGTGGGTCCTCCCCGTCGAGCCTTTGGGTCAGTTTTTCCTTGTTTCCCTTGTTGTTTTGCTTGCATGAGCGAAGTAGGTGCGCGATCACCCCTTCCCCGAGGGTGAACTCTACAGGAGACCGTTTTTCGGTTTCAACAGCAGCGACTAGCAGGAATCCGCACGGTCAAGGTGAGTACACCAGCGGCAAGGAGAGATGCCACAACCAGAGCTTGCCGAGAAGAGGAGAAATCGCATGGACAAGAGAGGCAAAGCGCAGTGAGAAGAGAAGCCGCGGCGAGCAGAGAACAGAGCAGCGAGAGGAAGATCGCGGCAGGTAGACAATAAGACCGCAACGAGTAAGAGAAGAGAGACCGCGACGACAAAGTCAAGTTGCGGCGACTTTAGACAAGTCGCGGCGAATATAGACAAGTCGTGACTAGTGGGAAGAAGGAAGACGGTTAGAGCTGTGGTGAGAAGCGAGAGCGAGACCGCGCGATGGAAAGGGAGGCCGCGAGTGCGGAGGAAACAAGGAGGGGAGGTCCCCACCTGTGAGAAAGGTTATAAAAGGGAGGGAGAGGAGGAGGAGAAGAGGTGGAATCCACGAGAGAGACAAAGCAGAAGAAGCGGCAAGAAAGACCTTGTCCGCTTGGAAGCCGCGGCTACGGAGACCGCGCGACTAGAAAGAGGCAAGCCGCACTAGACCACAACTAAGCAGGAGATGAAGCCGCCCGGTAAGCCGGAAGAACAAACGGTTTCAAAAAACGACAGACCGAAACCTCCCTCTGATACCATGTAGAGAAAAACTGAACCTTGTATATACTATCTCATTAATAAAATACAATGTATGAATACACATTTATAGGAGGGAGAAAGAGAGAAGTGAGTCCTATACAAGATGCGGGACTAAAGAGGAGAAAAAACGAAATACAAATAAATGGGCCTATTTACATGGGCTTGTCCAACAAATACAATGGTAACATGTAGAACTGTAGTGGAGACCGAGGGTATAAGGAGATGCTATATCGATTAGGGGTGCAACTCGGATCGGTTCCACTCAAAATCAAGAACCGATCCGTATAGGTTCAGTTCAAACTTTTTGGAACCAAAACCGACCCATGTACCACGGTATTGAACCGGAACCGAATCAGAAAGCTCAGTTCGGTTCTCGGTTCTATGCATACTATACAAAATAAAAATGTTAGCGTGCATGCTGATAATTAATATCATTTTATACCAACTTTCCTCTTACTGTATCGGAATCCAAAAAACAGCTTCATTTTATAATAACAACACTCAAGCCTTTATTCCACTATAGTGGGGTCAGCTATATGGATCCTTTATCGCCATTGTGCCCTATCTTTTGTCATAGTCTCACTAATGCCTAAGTACATCATGTCTTTCCGTATAGTTTCATTCTAAGTCTTTATTGGTCTACCCCTCCCTCGTTTAAAATGCCCAGTGACTAGACTCTCACAACGCCTAACAGGTGCCTCTAATGGTCTCCTTTGTACATGTCCAAAGTCCAAACCATCTTAGTCGAACTTCTCGCATCTTCTCTGCAATTGCTGCTACTCCTGTCTTATCCCTATATATATTCCATCCATCCTAATTTTCATCTCCGCAACTCCCATTTTTGCTCATGTACACAATTCACTACCCAACACTCAGAACCATAGAGTATCACGGGGCTACTTACAATACCGTAAAACTTGCCCTTAAATTTTAGTGGTACTTTACGATCACATAAGATCCTTGACGTGCCTCTCCACTTCAACCATTCCGCTTGGATTCTGTGTCATATCTTTATCAATACCTCTGTCTTTTTGAATTACCGATCTAAGATATTTAAAACACTCACAACTGGAAATATCTTGATCACCCAACTTAATAACGAAGTCATCTGTCCTTATTGTACTGCTAAATTTAAGCTCCATATACTCCGTCTTTTCCCTGCTCAACCTAAAACCCTTATTTTCCAAAGTATCTCTCCAAGATTCAAGTTTTATATTTACACTCTCGCACGTCTCATCAACCAAAATGATATCATCCGCAAACAATAAACGCCGAAGTATTTCTTGTTGGATATGTCTGGTGAGCTCATCTACGATAAGGGTAAAGAGATAAGGGCTTAAAGCTGAACCTTAATGCACGCCAATAATGATAGAGAATTCCTGTGTTAATCCTCTAGATGTCCTTACCCTTGTCACTGAATTTGTATACATATCTTTGATTATGTCAATATATGATACATTTACACTTTTTTTTTCTAAGACTCTCCATAAGATCTCTCTTGAAACTCTATCATAAGCCTTCTCAAGATTAATAAACATTATATGCAAATTTTGTTTTCTTTCTCGATAGTTGTTAATGAGTCTCTTCAAGAGATGTATAACTTCCATGGTCGACCGCCCTGGCATGAATCCAAATTGATTGTCCGAGATGTTAGTCTCCCGTCTAACTCTTTTTTTATTACTCATTCCCTAGTTTCATTGTATGACTCATCAATTTAATTCCTCCGTAATTAACACAATTTTGTATCTCCTTTATTCTTATACAAAGGTACCAATATATTTTCTCTCAATTGATCTGACATTCTTTTTAACTTCAATATCTTATTGAAAAAAAAATGTAAACTTCAAAATTACTTCATTTTTTAGACATTTTCATATTTCGATGGGTATGTCGTCTAACCCAATCGCCTTTCTATTTTTCATCTTATTTATAACATCTTTTACCTCTGATATTTGAATTTTATGATAAAACGTTATGTTCCTATACTACTCTGTTTTACTTAACTTTTCCAAGTTCAATTCATTGTTCTTTGTTTCATTATAGAGTTGATAAAAATATCTTTTCCATCGCTCTTTAATATCCACATCATCCGTCAAAACTGAATCTGTCTTATCTTTTATGCATTTTACTTGACTTAAATCTTGTCTTCTTTTCTCTAGCTCGAGTAATTTTATATATGACATGCTCTCCATCTTTGGTATCTAGTCGCTTATAAAATTATTCATAAGCTTGTCTTCTTGCTTTATTTACTACCTGTTTAGCTTTTTTTGACGACTTTATACATGGCTGAGTTTTCATCATTCCTACAAACGTAAAATGTTTTATAGCGGACCCTCTTTACCATCACTTTGTCTTGCACTTCTTCTTTTCACCACCAAGATTCTTTATTTGGAAGCGTACGACTTTTTAATACTTCAAGTACGTTCTTTCCACTTATCTTTAAATGTGAAGACATAACTTCCCATAAGACATTAAGATCAACATAAGAGTCATCAACTAGTTGTTCCATAACTGTCGTCTTGAAAGCTGGTTGTTTTTCTCTCTTCAAGTTCCACCACCAAATTTTTTGCAACATTTTTGTTCTTATCTTAAATTTATTATATTTAATTTGTACATCTAACACTATTAACCTATGTTGTGTTGTCAAAACTTCTCCCGGTATGTCTTTGCAATTCTTATAAATCATTTTATCAATTTTATGAGTAATAAAATAATCAATTTGTGACTTATTTAATTCGTTCCATTTTATAAAAGCATCAAAAATTCATTCAAACCAGGCTTGGAAAGATGGTTCGTTCTCGCCTTCTCGGAGATGGGAAGTGGGAAGGAGCATGACTGTATGGGTGGCTAGGGTTGTGATTGGAAGAGTATTTGTGATATTATGATTTGTGGCTATTGCCTATTAAATAATATGAATATAATAAATATATAGGATATTATATTATGATTTAAATGCATTTATCATTTAGACATGTACTTATTTAGAGAGAAATGGAACCAAGTAGAGCTGATCTAAAAACGGGCCCAACGGGAAGGCCCGAGCCCGACCTTGAAAAAGCCTGTCTAGGCCCGGCACGGAAAAAGCCCGACCCGGGCCTAGGCCGGGCTTGGGGTCCTTACAGGGCTCCAGTATAGGTGCATTGTCCGGCCCAGTGCCTGACCCGGACCGGGCAAAGCCCGAATTTTCGGGTCGGCCCTAGCCTGGGCCCATACAAAGCTCGGCCCAGGAGTGAGCCCAACGCCTCTTAAAAGAGCCGTTGACCAACGACTCTTAGAGCCGTTGGTTGGCGTTTGCAAGGCAGCGTTACTTAGTAACTGCCATGCCACGCCAACCCCGCTATACAACGGTACAACTGGACAACCTATACTAGTAGGCTGCTTTTGGCAGCCTACTAGTACAAAGCCTATGGCCTAGGCTTGCTAGGCTGCAAGACTAGGCCCTAGGCTAAATATATATATTCTAAAATAATAAAAAAACATAATTTTTTTTTAAAAAACCCACCCTTCCCTACCCCACCCCCCCCCCCACCCCCCCCCCCCTCCCTCTCCTCTCTCTCTCTCACTCTCTCTCAATTAATTTCATTTATATTTTATATTGTAGTTTTTTTGTTTTTTTTTGAAATAAAATATTTATTCAAATAATAAAAACCGGAGAATTAAAAAATGACCCGGCCTGGCCTTGGGTGCCGGAACAGCCCCCTTCCTGGGGCTGTAGTCCGATCCCGACAAGAGCCCGTATAAATGAAAACCCAGGCCGAGCTCGAATGACTAAAGCCCGGGCCCGACCCGATCGGCCTTTTTGGACAGCCCTAGAACCAACTCACCAATCCTTCTACCGCTTTATGCCTAATATTAAAATTTAATATTTCAATTACCTGTTCGGGTCTGTTCTCGGCTACCCCGACTATAGGAACTGAGAACCAAACTGCCAGTTCTACCATTTTTGGATTCAGACCCGAACCGAGACACACAAGAACTGTCTCAAACCGCCTAGTTCGGTTCAGTTTCAGTGCGGTTCTCTGGTTACTTTTGCACATACCAATTATTGATTGTAGAAAATGAAGCTAAAAGAGAAGTTTGAAGGTCCAAAACTAGGCAATTTCACATATAAACTCAAATCCCGAACACTAAATATATGATAACTACCCATATTCCTAGGAATACCAAGCTCATTGAAATTTGACTCTGATTCCCTCATGACAGTGTATATATTCCCTTAGGACAAAGATTCGTAGGTGCCCCCATATGGGAACCTCTTAAATAATATGCAAATCATCACCCAACCACTTTCCTTGAGTATTTATTTTCTCATGTGATTATGGACAGAAGTTTTAAAATGTTCATTATTTAGTATAACTCTACGTCGGAATATGTTATGCAAATAATGCAACAATTGCAAATAAATGACGACCGATATGACAGACTGGCCAAATGCATACACTTTATGGTGGTGGAAGTCCCTTAAGGATGTGTGGCTTATCTAGAGGCTCTTTGGTCGGGGTGTAGACAAACTTATTGAGTGTACGAAGACCACCCAACTGATTGACTGTGACATCGACTGTGACTCTGTGAGCCGTGGAATCATGATTTGCAAAATATATCCTAAGATATGCAAATCATCAAGAGGCTCACCTAGTGGTCCTTATGAAAGGAATTTCCCGAAGGGGTGTCGAAGATAGCGACATAAGGATGTAAATCAGGTGGTTTATGTAAATTCATCGTAAACATGATGATCTAGAAGGGCATGTGAGACAAAAACCCAAGGATGCAACATCGGGGTCGGCAGACTGTCTCCTAAAAGGAAGAACTAGTCAAGTGGCTCTCCAAAAGTCTCAATGGGGGGGGGGGATTACTAAATAATTTAGGCATAGCAGGATGATCCTTAAAATAGGTGTCAATACTATGCTCTCGACCGTCGCTCAGGAGTTGGGATATTACTCACCACAACAATATGGGGAGATTTAGATGAACATGCATGCAAAGACGAATCTATGATCAGAATAGAGGTAGGAAAAAAGCACATCATGGTAGATTCACTAAGTCGCTCTCTCTTAGTAGGGGTCACAAGAAATGAGTCAGAATCAAATGACAGATCACTCATTGGTCTATGTATTGTAGTGGGGTGAGAGAAATTAGTCTCAGACATCACTTTTATTGTGTACGACGAGGCAAGAGTAATCTAAGTGGTGGCCTTAGAATGGGAGGGATTCATACTAGTGAGGTCACAATGCGTGTCCACTCGACTACCTGTAGTGGATCTCAAGCCCTGCTCATGATGAAGGGCGAATTGGAATGTCTACTCGATGGACTTTGAGTAGTGATAGGTCAGCTCAGAATGTATCTCAGACTGGAGTTCAGACCAAAATCGGGAAACAATCAAAGCTGACTCCTCTCGAATGTCGCTCCTCACTATTAACTCATCAAAATGATTCTTATAATCAGCGACGGACATGTGTCCTTGCCTCAAGTAGGCAACTCCGATAGGATGCAGAAATAATCATCGTAGTAACGTGATGATCTCTCAGAAGGGGCTCTATGAGAGACTGGGCAACATCAATGAGGTGACGATTTTTTCGCTCGGCCACACCGTTTTGCTGGGGGTATAGACACACAAGGTTTGATGTATGATTCCAAACTCGATGCATAAATTGGAGAATGTGCGACTGGTATATTCGCGAGCATTGTCGGTGCAGATGATTTTTATCATAGTGGAGAACTGCTTGCGCGTCTCAGTAATAAAAGTACAAAACACAGATGTTAATTTAGTTCGATCATGAAGTAGATATAACTAAGTGAGACATGAGTAATCATCAATAAATGTGACAAAATATCGATAATCAAAAACATTAGGGATTTTATAGGGTCCCCAAATATCTGAATGAACTAAAGAGAACGGAGTATCACTCTGGGTACATGAAGGAGGGAAAAAGTACGATGCTGTTTTTCGTAGATACATGATTCACAAGTAAACTCTTGCAAAGAGACATCAGGAAGAGCCTTCTTGAGAATCGGGAAGGGAGCATGCCCAAGGCGGCGATGCCAATCAACAGTGGGGACAATAAAGAGAACGTTGGGCGGAACATCCAAGAATCATAGCCCATTCGACAGCCGCCCTTTACCAATGATACTCCGCGTGCGGCGATCCTGCACAACAAAATAGGAAGGTGAAAATGTTATACAACAATCAAAGTCCTGAGTAAGACGGTTAACAGATAACAGGTTGAAGGGGGATCCCGGAACATGAAGAACCGATGATAGAGGGAGAGTGGGAGTAAGCCGAAGATCAGCCACGCCAGAGACCGGAGTGGTGTCGTCATTGGCAACAATGATGAACTTGGGATAGGCAGACTGTATATACTGCGATGGTCTCTGGGATGTAATGTGGTGAGTAGCACCCGAGTCCACGATTCAGTGGGGGCTATGGGAGAGACAGGATATACCTTCAGTGGAGAAAGATGCTACCGAGCCAGACGAGCGACTGATAATGCCTTGGACCTGTTGAAGCTGGGTGCGGAGAGTATTGATATTTTGCCGGGTAGAGGAATCAGAATCCGGTGGAAGAGCACCAGTGGGAGGAGCAGCTGTAGTAGAGCTGTAGAGGTAGCAAAGTGTGGAGATAGACCATGCTTGCGGTAGTATGTAGCTTCAAGATGACCCTCTCGACCCCAGTAAGTACATTTTAAAGTAGAGCGCCCATCACGTCCTTATCCCCGAGACGTGTGGCGGCCTCCCCTAGTTGAAGAGCCACGAGCTGGAGCTGGGGTAGGTGGGAGAGGCTGCTGAAGGAGAGCTGGTGAAAAAGTTACGGGGGCCTCAGATGGAGGTGTAACTTTGAGCAACATAGAACATACATCCAGTGAGGGCGTTGTAGAGGAGGAAAGAATCTGAGCCTGGACACTGTGGAAGTGGGGAGGAACTCGGGCCATCATCATTTCAATCCCAACATCTTCCTTTTCCCCCGTTGTGTAGCAAGATCTGTAGAGAGAGGCTGATGTTGTATCCAGGCCTCCACCAGAGTTTTGGCCTTGACAATGAAAGAGGTCAGGTCACCTGTTGTCCCGAGATCCAGAGTTTGAAGCGCAGAGATGATATCAAATAGATGTAGCAAGCTGTCTTTGCCAGAGTAGAGAGAGTGAAGCTCCTCTCACATTGCCTTAGCAGTCTCATGATACATGACCATGCTCTATGCCTCGGTATCCATGGAATTGAGGATCCAGAATTGAACCCGACCGTCATCACGCAACCACTCGTCAGTAGGAGCAATAGGAACATCCCAAGTAAGGTGGTGAAGAAGACCTTTAGTTTGTAGAACACGACGAACTGAATGCACCCATTCCACAAAGTTGGGCTTCCCACTGAGAGAGATAATGATGATCTCATCACAAGCTACAAACACTTCTATGGATGTGAATCACAAGCTGTCTGCACATGGATCTGGAACTGATCCTGTTCTGACAAATCCAGAGTACTACCGACGCTTGGTAGGGAAACTAATCTATCTTACAGTTACACGACCTGATATCTCATTCGTTGTTGGAGTTGTGAGCCGATTTATGCATTTTCCTCGGACATCTCATCTCCAAGTCGCCGAGCGGATTCTCAGATACTTGAAGACTTCTCCAGGACAAGGAATTGTTTACAAACCGTCCTCCTCTCTGTCTCTTATTGCGTATTCCCTATGATATGCGTTCCACGACTGGTTTTTGCACCTACCTTGGTGGACAATTTATTACCTGGTGTAGCAAGAAACAGTCGGTTGTTGCTCGCTCCTCTGCTGAGGCCGAGTACCGTACTATGACAGCAGTGTCTCCGAGCTCACCTCGCTTGAGGGTCTTCTCAGTGACTTGGGCCTCAAACTCTTCTCTCCGAGCACTCTTTTCTGTGACAGTCAAGCAACCATACACATTGCCAAGAATCTCGTATTCCATGAGTGAACAAAGCATATTGAAGTTGACTGACATTTCATTCAGAAAAAAGTTCAATCAAAAAAGTTGGAGTTAGAGCATGTCGCTGCGTCAGGATAAGTTGCTGATATATTCACGAAAGCTTTATCTCGGACATTATACCATCAGTTCTTATCTAACCTTGGTGCCTACGACTTGTATGCTCCAGCTTGCGGGGAGTGTTAAGATGTAATAAAAAAAGCCCATTAAGAGGAGCCCATGTATAAGTCCATGTATATTCTATTTAATCCCACATTGTAGATGTAGAAGACTCTCCCTTTCTCTCTCTATATAAGCATATGTACTCCTGTATTTACATGATAATAAAAATTATGGGTTATTTTCTCTCTCTTGCATTTCTCTACAAATCCAATGAGAGACATGTCTCTAAGCTTATACAGTGCTTAGTTACAAAATACGCGAGAACAGATGGTAAATAACACATGCCCCAAAATACACGTGCGATAATAAAATATAACGCTGATGGATGCGCTATGCCTGTGCGCACTAGTGGTGAACGTCTGTCATCATGTTGGGATTTGTGTCCTCTCCTCGCTCTTGACATCGACATATGCACCGCGTGCACGTCTCCTTGCCCCGCTCTCTTCCATGTTCGTAGCAATACCGCTCTCTTGAAAATTTGCCTTGTCCTCAAGGTAGAAGAAACTTTTGGGACACACTGCAACTGGGGTGATGGGGTGGGGGTCGGCCGGGGTTGTCATCTCGACGTTGTGCCACAACCCACAGGTTAGTGGCAGAGTCCACTACCGCTGCCCAGGAAAGAGGACCACCACTGAATGGGGAAAGGACACCTCCCCCGCCAAGAGGAAAGGGACTCCCGCTTGAGGACCCTTCCTTCGATGCACAGGGACCCTTCCCCGGGCCCTTGCTGCGCGGGAATGCTTTGTGCACCGGGCTGGACTTTTTTTTATGTCTCCATCCACCCCGAACTTATTTGTTATTCTATAACAAAATGCTCGTACTTAAACTAGAGGGTGAAGGTTGTAATCAAGAATTCAGAGGCTTTACTTTCCTTTTGGTCTAAGAGATTGTGCATGCCTCGAGCTTCCTTCTTTCCTAAGTTCTATCTTGAATCAGATTTTCATGCCTTTCTACTTTTCACTCTTTTTCTCCTTACTGGGTCAAAGCATAGACCGACCAAATGCACTTGTTAGGTATTAGTACCATTATTCGTTATTGTCACACTAGCATTACAAAAAGAAGACCTCTTTTTTACTTTGCTCTTTTCTGTATGCGTGAAGTATTAGTACCTTGAAGATTGGAAGGTCCAATTCTCCTTTTTTTTCTTATTCAATTCTTTACAGAATATTTTGCATTAAGTTGCTAAGATGGTGCATTTGTATTGTATGTTTATATAATATTAAAGCTATTTCTTTTGCTTTACTCAGCTAGGCGCCGGGACTTCCCTGCCCGGTTTAGTAGCTGCTAAAATTGGAGCAGATGTTGTTTTAACAGATGACTTCCATAAACACGAGGTATGCTGAGTATCTCATTCTATTGCAGATTCCTGGTGATTTTGATAATAAAAGATTAAATTTTTATTACCTAACATGCAATCCTGCAGTAAGGCTGTTGATGATTTGAGTTCGAGCTTGCTTTGGTCGGCTCAAACCAGAAAAAAAGTTATTTCAGTTTGATTTAAGTTGAGCGAAACAACTAAAAATCACTCCACTATGAGCCAATTTGAATTAAAATTTGGTGTAAATATTGGATAGAGGATTTAAATCTGAGACATCTAGTGTTAGAAATATCGAGTCAATTTCTGTATATTAAATATTTTAGAGGCATGAGAGTTTAGTCCCACACCTTCTATTAGTATTTCTATGTTTTGTGTAAGTTGTTTAAATACCCTCTTTGAGGGATGATTAAATCATTAAATATCCCCTTTTCATCTCGACGGGCCCATCGCTGGTCGATCTCATCGCTTCTTCCATGACAGAAATCATGTCCACCACCTCTATCCACGGCTTGTTCTCATCCTTTGGCGTGCTATAACCTCCAGATCTGTGCTCAAGCTTCCCTTTTCGATTCTTGTTGTGGCCCTTCTTGCTCCGGACGATTTCAGTCGACTCTAACCGTTGCCGCCGTGCTTCGACTAATTCCATCCGCATCTATCCCTTCCAGGGTGCTCATCTCTTACTGATGTTGAAGTTTTTTGTTCGTTTTTATGTCTTTATTATATTGTTCTGTCTTCCTGCTGTTTAGTTTTTCTGTGTGTTTTATGCCTTCATGCACGTGTGTTCCACATGAGGGGGAGTGTTTGGGACAAAGGCGACTCGGTTGATATTTCCCGTCTCTTGCCTTGGTCTCACACGACCTCTAGACTTATATCGTGTTTTGTTCCCTTCTCCCCAATTTTTCTTTCCTTTGGTACACGTGTTGTGGTATTGATGTATTCCAAATGCTGAATTTAATTCTAAAAGGTAAAGTTTGCGATTGAATTAAATCAAACAACTCTTTCTCATTCTTCACGGGCAATTTCTGTCAATAATAGATCCTGGGCTCGCTCTCGCGCGTATGAGCCAACATTTGTGCATATAGTCAATATGATTTAGCAATCCTCATGTGTCATACCCAGAGAGACAAGAAAAGAACGAGAACGAACAAGCTTCAAATTTATGACAACCGGGAAAGTGAAATTCTAGGCAAGCTTTTGATTAGCGAACAATTTAATATTAAGCATACAATTAAGATAACCGATTTAGAGTGATTGGAGAGAGTGGTATACCTTCCCCTCATAGGTTCTGGGGTTTTCGGATATGGGAACAACAAACATAGGCCGTAAATGAACGGTTCTTTTGACTATTGTGATCAGGATTGGCTGCAATAGAGGTTTGGAGGATGGACGCAGGAACTGGAGCCCCTGAACGCCGGAAACAGAAAATGGAGCCCCTGAACGCCAGAAACAAGAAACTCAGAGGGCGGTTTTGCTGGTGGTGCATATGGACGGCGAAGACTGAATGCGCTAGATTAGGGATCAACGATTCCTCCATCGGTTGGTGGGACAAAAGTCGCTGATCCCATGTAATGGCCCCCACTGGCGGCGTCGTGGTTGGGAAGGACTGCGTCAGGCGGCTGACGGTTTGATAGGGGCTTGCTGGAGAGAAAATTGAATGAGATATTTTGATTAGTGTCGTGCACGCCTTCACGCATGTTGTTTAATTTATGTTTATGTATTTGTATCGTGTTTATTTGTACAACTTATTGGAATGAATGACTAATAAGATCATGAATGAATAGGTCCGTCAAATTAGTCTATAAGTGGTAATTAGGGTAAGATTTGATAAATGACTATTTTAATTTTTGAGATTATAATTAGATATTTTAATTTTAGAATTATTATCTTGGTGGGAGAATACCTAGAGACACTTCATCACTTAGCCTTCTATATTTCCATTTAAACTCCACTAAAAAAATCTTCAATATCAAAGCAGCCGGCCTATTTGACCCCCTCCCCCCACCCATCCACACACACACAAGTAACACCCTCTATTAAAACAGCCAGCTTATTTAATTAACATTAGTGTCTGCCAACCAACTTTGAATATCCTCCCCTTATTTAATATTCTTTCCTACAATATTAAATTAAAGCTATTATCCTACTTTATAAAAAGAAGCCAACAGTCAAGTGAAAGCAACCTGGACAAGAGGCTGTTTGCAAAAGAGAGAAATCTCTACTTGCCTTAAATGAGGTTGAAACTGACGGCGGCTAAGCGACGCAGGCAAGATCGGAAAACTATATTTTGAACTTGTTTAAGAACAAGGAAAGAGACATAACCTAAATCACTACGCTAACACAAACATTGATTCATTGCAAAATTAAATCAAGAGCGGGATAAGAGATTTACCTCTCTCAAGAGTGAGGGGGAGAAGAGATTACCACGCGAAGATGGAGACTTGACGACGCTTGGCTAGGAGAAACCCCAAATCAGAGAGGACTTGGAGAGATTCCATCACTTGAATCGAGGAGCGACATCAGAGATCAAAAACACAACGTGCTTGGATAATTACAAGAGGCAAAAATCGTGAAACACAAGCTATATGCAATTTTAGAGGCAAATTATTTCAAAGAAAGTTAGGGAAAACTGAATAGAGGTGGTGGAGGAATCTTACTCAAAAGAAATCAAATCTGAGCCCAAGGAGGAGAGCGGAGGAAACCCTAGTTGAACCTCCTACAATCCACCAACCAAATCGATGAGGAAGAGGGAAATTAAGGTTGTCGACCCTTGGAGTAGGGAGAAAAGGGCCGCTGGAGACGACCTGAGGAAGAAGGGCTGCTGCTCTTGCTAATCGAAGAAGAGGAGGAGGTGAGACTGATGCTGGTTTGAGGACGTCGTACGGTTACGGGCGCTGGAGACGGAGGCGAGCTGCGGCGACTAACAAGAGGCACAGGAGGACAGATTCGTCGACCAGAATAGGAGGTGCCAGCGACATTGGCACCTACGACCTGCGACGAAATCAGGAACGAGATTGGGATGACTGCGCGCTTACGGGAGACGGGCTGGGGCGGCTTGCAGGAATTAAAAAGGGGGGGGGGGGCTGGTGCTCGGTTAGGTTAAGAGGAGAAAACCTAATTTATAATTACAAGCATGCCATTGACTTATAATTGATTTCATTTCTTTTTTTATATTCTTAAAACATGGGTTGTTACACATCTTCCGTTACCTTCCACATGTGGTATTGGTTTTCGGGTTTAGGTTGACCTAATTCTCGCGAGTCCACATTGTGTGTGGGTCTACGTCGTGCGTGGCTATGTCATCGTTTTTATTCACCGTTTTGGTATTTCCCCCGATGGTTCGTCTGATATTTTTTCCCACATTGTCTACCTCCATTACTTTTTATGATGTTTCAAGCTGGAACTTTACCCTTCAGCTTGAGGTGGAGTCTTGGAAATATCGAGTTAATATCAGTCTATTAAAGATTTTAGGGGTGTATGGGCTTAGTCCCACACTATCTATTAGTATTTCTATGTCTTGTTTAAATACCCCGTTTGAGGGATGAATAAATCATTTAAGTATTTCCTTACTAATCTTTCAACATCTAGCATGAACAATAGAACCCCATCCATTGTTCTATGTATTTTCGAGCTGGTCAAATAGAATCTCAAATGAATCACAGTTGAAGCCAATCAAATAGAATCTCAAATGGATCACAATGAAGACAATCAAATAGAATCTCAAATGAATCACAATAGAATCAAAATTGTCTCTAGTTTCGAGCCCAATACCCTCCTAGATAATCAACTTGAAAATAATTTGAGTTGATTTTCGAGTTCCGGGTATTTTTATCACTCCTTTTATGTGGCGGCACTAGCAGGCACTAAATCATGAAAAAATCGATTCCATATGTTGAAGTTCGGTTCATCATCTTAATGTTTCATCCCAACTATTATTGCATGTAAGCCTTTTTGGTATGCAATAATAGTCAGAAATTAGTGGGCTGTAAATTTGAATCAAGCAACTGAAATCTATAGAGGCTCATGCCTTGGTGTTCCTAGTTTGATGCATAGCAAATTATGCATTTGGTTTTCGTGTAAGTGCTTGATGTTGCGCGGGTATCATGAAAGAACACAAAAGAGCTCAAGGAAGCACTCACAAATTTATCAGAATGACAATTGATTGTATCGGCAAACGATTAACTCTCCTAGCTACTGCTTTATTCATCTTGTTATATCGACATAACGTTAAAATTTTGCTTTATTCATTTTGTTATATCGGCATAACGTTAAAATTTATCGTCACGGCGAAACGTTTCCTTCTCTTGTAAAATTGCCTGCCGGAGAGTATCAACATAACAATACATTTATATCATTATGGCAATTGCACTTCAACTCATACACCGAGAGTTTCGACATTGCTGATTTGGAAAATCTCTGGGAACCAAGCAACACCGAGAATATCAGTTCAGTTAACAATATGAGTGATTTAGGTTTGGCACGGCGATAGGTCTCAAACATGCTAGTGGAAATCGTGCCCGTCTCCATGGCGATACAATGTATCGGCCTGTCCTGTCGATGGGTTCACATCTCTCTCCAGTTTATAAATAGACTTGTGATCTTTAGTGTTTGAGAGCTGAGCCACAACCTAATTTCCTCCAGCCAGTTTCACGCCCTACCCATTCTTGTCTCGGCGTCAAGGCGAACCAAGGCGAGCGCTGGGCGCCTTGATGCTTAGGCGTCATGGCGGACGCCTAGGCGACACTAAGGCGAGCAAGTCGCAAGGCGCCATTTTTTTTTTTTTAAAAAAAAGCAGTCTATCGACTGCGGTTATTATAATAACCGCAGTCTATAATATAGACTGCGGTTATTATAATAACCGCAGTGTATAGTATACATGCTATATACTGCGGTTGTATAATAACCACAGTGTATAGTATACATGGTATAGACTGCGGTTTTCTAATAACCGCAGTTTATAGTACACATAATATAGACTGCGGTGTCATACTAACCGCAGTTTATAGTATACATGTTCTAGACTGCGGTTGTTTAATAACCGCAGTCGGTGTGAGAATGGACTGCGATTTATACAATACCCGCAGTCTATCGTAGCATAGACTGCGGTTGATATAGCAACCGCAGTCTATTCTACAACCTACACTGCGGTTATTGTACAAACCGCAGTCGATGCTCTGGTTCATGGGATAAACTGCGGTTTTAAAATAACCGCAGTATATTCTCGGTTTCATAAAATAGACTGCGGTTGATATATAAACCGCAGTCTATTCCCATATTTTTTGTAAAAAAAAAGGCGCCAAACGCCTTGTTTACAATTGGGCGCCGTGACGCCTAGGCGACGCCTAGGCGACGCCTAGGCGACGCCTAGGCGACGCCATGACAAGAATGGCCCTACCTTGGACACAAGAGCTCAAGTCGGAGAGGATAAATCCCAGGTCATTAAGGTTTCATAAAGCTCACCCTCCCCCATTTCTCCCAAACCCTAGAATATTTCAAGCCTCATCATTCATCATTCGAGCAAGTGTTTTTGGGATAACTTCTTCCATTTGATCTGCAACGCCTATGACAAGGAATAAGAGGACACAAACTCCACCAACGAGCCCTCAACGGACATTAGATCCTTCAACCAAACGCTCATCGTAAGAAATCAATCTCTAGGGGAGTTTTGGTCTTAGTTTCTTGTATCACTTTTCAATTTTTTCCTTGTTACTCTTGTGAATGGAAATTATCTGGGTTGTGGGCGTCTAATCGAGGTAGAATAGAAGAGAGAATTGTTTTGCCTGTGGGACTAACTAGTCCATGGACTAGGGGAGAAATCGTACACTTCATGGGATGTAAAGGTCTGGGTTGACCTTGTAGAAAATTGCTTTGCATATGGCGCCTAGGCTTGAGGTGATTTGGGGTAAAATATTTGTACGCATTTCCATGTCTGCATTCAGGAAGTCAAATTTAACTAACGCAGTTTATTAGAACCTTCATTATATTGTATTTAAGCTACTTTCTATTATTCTGTTAACACACTCTGTTATTTTCATGCTATTATCTACTGCGTTTACTTATCTCTGTAATTTAGTAGCATTTTTAATTTAACTTGTGTGCATATCTTATTCACCCCCTCAAGGTTGCTACACCAATCCAACAAAATTTGATATAAGCAATGGAAAAAAATAAGCACAATAAGTTGAATTGGATGTCATCCTTATTGGGGATCTGTTACGTGCCCTAGATTGCGGTAGGAAGGAGGCGGGATACAAGGGGGCTAACCCTAGAATGAGGAAGAATATGAGAAGAGCTAGAGAGAGAGAGAATCTTGAGAGAGAAAAGAGTAGCTTGATTAATTTTTTGCATAAGAGTTACATGTCCCCAAAGGCCCTATATATAGGCACCGATGGCATAACAAAAAATAACACAAACATTCATCAAATAATAAAAACACCTAAACGCTTCGACAATTATGATTCGATACAACATGACTCGACTTGACATAAAAATAATAATCATAACATAATAGGAGATAATTGACAGAGGATCCGTAACAGATCCCTAACACTCCACCCGCCCTTGACATTGAGCTGGACCCCAAGTTCGAACTCCACCTAGATGTCAGATCATCTGACATCTTGATCTCCCGTCAGAATAATGCTCGATGGCGCTTAGCGGCGACGACGATGTCGGTGGTTAGCGGCGATGCCGGCGGAAAGACGTGCGGCGGGGGGGGGATGACTTCTGCTTGGTCGGTGGAGCAGTGGTGAGCAGCAATAGTATGAAGGTCAGAGAAGCGATGGCCGACAACATGAACAGATCCGTCGTGGTCAGCGGAGCACAAACTGACAGAAGAGGCGGTGATGTGGCCGAAGGGATCAGTAGAGCGGGTGCCGGCGGAGCATGAGCCAGCAGAAGAGGTGGCCGGGGCCAGCAGCTACAGAATGGTGGCCACAAAAGTAGACGGTGGTGGTGTGTCGACGACTGGCGACGATAGTGAGAAATGTAGAGCGGTGGATGGCAGAACACAGGCCGACGACAATGATAAGGTTGTGGGGTGGTGGCCCCCAAAGTAGACGGTGGTGGTGACGACTGCTTGAGTGGAATCGATGGGGGTGGAGGTGGAAGCTGTGGCGAAAGGTGGTCGGTGGAGCCCTGCGGTGAGGATGACGACGATATCGGGGGAAGAGGGCCCCCAAAAAGTTGGGCGAGATCCGCCAAAAAAACGTGCGGTGTTGGCGGCCAGGGTCGCCTCAAGCTTCGAAAAGCGCGCACGAACGGAGGCCGCCTCGACTGCACTGAGTGACATGAGGATCAGGAAAAAAAAGATAGAGGTTCGGTTGGAAAAAAATTAAAAATAGGAAAGGAACTGGGACGCTGTCTGGTTGGCTCCAGAAAAAAAATAGAAAAGGGGTTGGGAGGGGTGGCGTTGGGAGAAACAAGGCAGTGAGAAATGATGAAAGCGTTGACAAAAAAAGAAAACAAAGGTGGGGCCCACAATGGAAAATTGTAGAAATACCAGCTCTGCCGATGCTACGGACGTAGGGCTCCAAAAAGTCTCCCAGCTTAAGGTTAGCGAGGCTCGAGGGGGGAAGAAAGAAACGAAAGCTGCGGGTTCTGGTCCAACGAGGACGACGATGAAGGATGCGCAGGGCGAGTGTGTGTGGGGCTCTGGAGGCTCTACTGCGAGGAGGCTGTCGGGGTGGTGTGCTGGCCTTCGACGATCAGAGTAGGAAACACAACGCTAACGTCTTGTCGAACGCTGGTGTCGTGCTCTGGCGGTCCTTGCGACAACGTAGGGGTTGCGTGCAGTTTCAGCGGACGAGGGAGCTTCGTCGATGGTGAAGGAGGATGCGATCTGAGGTGAGCTGGGGAAGCTAAGGTGTCGATGAGGAAGGAGTGGCTGCTGGTGTGGGGCGGCTTGGTTATACTGGACGAGCGGGTGGACGAGGTAGTGGGCTGGACTGGAGTTGCAGGTTTGGGGAAGCTCTCCCGTGCATGTTTTTTTGGTGTGGCGGGCTTGAGGGGAGGTTTCGGAAGCGGCGAGGGCGGAGTTTCTTGTGCTACTATGGAAGAAGACCAGGCCTAGCTCTGATACCAAGTTGTTACGTGCCCAAGATTGCGGTAGGAAGGAGGCGGGGATACAAGGGGGCTAACGCTAGAATGAGGGAGAAGATGAGAAGAACTAGAGAGAGGGAGAGAAGCTTAAGAGAGAAAAGAAGCTTGATTAATTTCTTGCATAAGAGTTACATGACCCCAAAGTCTCTATACATAGGCAACGATGACATAACGAAAAATAACACAACCATTCATCAAATAATAAAAACACCTAAACGCTTTGACAATTATGACTCGATACAGCATGACTCGACTCGACATATAAATAATAATTATTACATAATAGGAGATAATTAACGGAGGATCCATAACAGATGCCTAACAGGATCGTGGAGGTGATCCTTTTCTCAAGGTAATATCTTGTTGACGAGGAATTTACCTTTAGGATCGCAACATGACGACATCTCGCTGAGAAATTCAGGAACGGAGCTCCAACTTTATCACAAGATTAAATGAATTGCAAATCAACCACGATCTTCTGTGAACCTTCACTTATCACCATCTCTCTGCAAATATAGAAATGCCATTGGACAAAGTAATATATCACAAAATGACATGTCTCTAACGAAGCTCAAAGTAATGGTTCAATCTAACATAATTGATGCACATAAATCAATTAGAAGTTTCTAAAGAAATGATTGCTAAACAAGTGAAATATGATTTAAGTATTAGACCTGTTTAAGGAAAATTAAGTTTGTGATATGAACAAGAGATTCTTAGCAATGGATGAGGGAAGAAAGAACCTAACTTATACTGGTGGGAATACCCTAATAAGCGTGCCAAAGAAAATATAACACAGAAATACTTCAGCAAAATTGGAAACACGCCCTTGGACTACACCGAAATCACAAACTGATGCTCAGGACTCCAAATCGCTGCTTGGCACGGGTGGGTATTCCCAAGATATATCCAAGAACAACTTGAAAATACCAGGTAGTAGATTGGAGATCACCTTAGCAGCCCAACACGGGGAGACACACGATATCAAGGTTGAAGTCAAACCCTACACTTGCTTCTCCCAAATTAGCCCCAAAATCAGATGTATATATTTAAGACATCTTCATATAATAACTTAGTTATTAAAGATGTAGGGAGCATCAAGGCGCACTAAGGCGCACCAAGGCGCACTAAGGCGCACCAAGGCGCAAAGGTGTCTTGGAGCTTAGGCACAAGACTCAAGGCGTAGGCGTGTGTCTGGAGAAGACAAGGCGCAAACATATTTGTTTTAAATGATCAACATCAAATATCAGTTCTTCTTCTTGATCAAAATTTTCAATTATTTTACTCATTAAACATTCATTACTATCATTTATATCTCTTAAAAAAAGAATCAATATGATCACTTGCATCATACCTAGTCTCAACGCTTGATTATGTTTCAAAAACACTAAATCATGCATGCAAACATTTTTGAGTTCTAACATTATTTTTTTTCTGTATTTTGAAAAGTAAAGCTTATAAAAACAAATCGCACTCTGGTGTGTCTTTTTATGCTCCAAAGGCGCAAAAAGCCGCAAACGTGTGAGCCTGGTGAGTCTTGAGCCTTAGGCGCGCTTTTAGCAACATAGTATAATAATCAGTTCATAACTAAAAATTAATGCTGTGTAGAAAGAAATCAAAACAACTATTTCCATAGAGATAAAAATAAAGAAGGCTTTCCTCGCAAAGAAAGACCAAGATAAAAAAAATTAAGTTTTGATGATTGTTGATCACTACACCTGATTCTATTGAATTGGGTCAACAAATTCCACACCAAAACATAAATCTAGTTAATTTATAAACAGCCAACATGTTTAAATGATCTTGTACAATTAATGGAGTAGAGGGGAGAACTAAAGGAAAACATCCAGCAATTTCTATTTGATTATGTTTTGTAATAGAAATGAATAAAATATCAGTTTATTTTGAATTACAAATTGCATAATTCTACCCAGACATGTCAAATAACCATCAAATTCGAATATACGCAAACATAACCACACTCAGTCTACCTTTCTTAACGTCACAAATCATAAATTTGCATTTCCTGATAATTACTAGCATTTGTATGGCGTAGTAAGTTCCGATCTAATTTCTAAAGTAATGACATTTTAGAGTAAAAATGAACATACATAATCCCTTTTGCATAAACCTCATTTCATTAGGCTATAATTGTTCTGAATCGTCAAGATAAAGCTCAATCTCGAACATGATCGAAACATAGAATGAATTGACGACAAACTAAATGAATAAAACTTAATCTCATAAAAAACTTAAGCTTTCTGTTTGTGATGAAATCTGTTAGAAAAGCCCAATTAAGGGCCCATGTTTTTTTTCTTTCTCTCTCCTTGTATTAGTCCCACATCATGTATTAGGATTTCTTTCTTCTTTCTTCTCCTATATAAGTGTGTGTATACTTGTAATTATTAATTCAAGAAATATATACAAGGTTTTGGGCCTCTCTTTACATGGTATCAGAGCCACTGGTCTCCACCTTGTATTCGGTCTACTGCTTGCGGTCTACAGGTTCTGTCCTCCGGACTTGCTTTTCCGGCATGTTCTCCTGGAAACCGCTCGGTGTTTTTCTTCTCCCTCCTAGCCTCCATATCGTGCGGTCTGCCCCCTCTTAACCGCTCTCTCTCCTCGTGGCTTCCACTTCTCTTCCTCCTCCTCTTCCTCTCTCTCTTTTATAAACTCTCACGTGGGTCCCACTTCATCTTGTATCTATCCGCGCGGTCTTCCTCCATATCCACGCAACCTGTTTTCTCTCTTCCCGCTTGTGGCCTAACCGTGGCCGTGCGGACTTTCTCTCCTTAGGCTAGCCGCTGCGACTTGTCTTGTCGATTAGCGGTCTTTTCTTTTGCTGCAAGCCACATCCTGGTCG
This sequence comes from Platanthera guangdongensis, assembly GCA_039583875.1. Classification (NCBI taxonomy): domain Eukaryota; kingdom Viridiplantae; phylum Streptophyta; class Magnoliopsida; order Asparagales; family Orchidaceae; genus Platanthera; species Platanthera guangdongensis. The sequence continues at coordinate 10,964,193 of CM077151.1, forward strand.
CGACTCTTCTTGTCGCTGATGTGTCCATCGAGACCGTGCGGCTTCTGCCTCTACCGCACTTGCTCTTCTCTATTCGGCTTCCCTCTAGCCGCCCGGCCTCCTTATGCTAACCGCCCGACCTCCTCTCTGCTAGACGTCCGACCTCCTCTTTGCTAGCCGCCCGGCCTCCTCTCTGCTAGCCGCCCGACCTTCTCTCTGCTAGCCGCCCAACCTCCTCTCTGTTAGCCGCCCGACCTCCTCTCTGCTAGCCGCCCGACCTCCTCTCTGCTAGCCGCCCGACCTTCTCTCTGCTAGCCGCCCGGCCTCCTCTCTGCTAGCCGTCCGGTCTTTCCTTCTGCTAACCGCATTACGTCTGATGATTCCGCTGCCACCTCTTTTGCGTCCTTCTCTGCGGAAGGTATCACCTGTCTCTCTCATAATCCTTGTTGGATCGTTGATTTCGGCGCTACTCACCATATTACCTCCCAGAAGCCCACAGAGTATCTATTGACGCCTCATCCTGCTCGCATCACTGTGGCCAACGGTGACACCCTACCAGTCTCTGGCTCCGCTGCTCTTCAGCTTACGCCGACCTTTTCTCTTTCCTCGGTTCTTCACGTTCCAGGGTCTCCTTTCAATTTATTATCTGTTAGTCGTCTCACACACGACCTTGATTGTTGTATTACCTTTTCACCTTCTTCTTTTTTTGTGCAGGATCGCCGCACCCGGAGTACCCTTGGTAAGGGGCAGCTGTTAAATGGGCTGTAAATTATGGATATCCCACCACCTCTTCTCTCCGCCATCTCCACTGTTGATTGACATCGCCGCCTTGGACATGCTCCCCTACTGATTCTCAAGCGGGCTCGTCCTGATATACCTTTACAGGAGTTCTCTTCTGAATCTTGTATCTACGACAAACAAAATCGTTCTTCTTTCCCCCCTGTCTGTACCAGGAGTAGTAATCTCTTATCTTTAGTTCATTCTGATGTCTGAGGTTCTTATAGAATCCCTAGTATTTTTGACTTTCGCTATTTTGTCACGTTCATTAACGATTACTCACGTACCACGTGACTTTATTTACTACATGATCGAACTGAACTTACCTCTGTATTTCGCACCTTTTTACTTGAGATGCGTACGCAGTTCGCTACCTCCCTCAAAGTCATTCACACTGATAATGCTCAGGAGTATATGGGTCCTGCCTTCTCCAATCTCTGCACTGAATTTGGTGTCATCCATCAAACTTCATGTGAGTATACCCCTCAGCAAAACGGGGTGACAAAACGCAAAAATCGTCATCTTCTCGATATTTCGCGCTCCCTTATGTTCCAAATGCACGTTCCAATCGAATATTGGAACTTTGTTGTATCCACCGCCTGTCATATCATCAACCGCCTTCCCTCCTCTGTACTTGATTTTGCCTCACCCATCCAACTCCTCTATCCCTCCACCACCCTCACCTCTCTCACACCGCGGATCTTCGGGTGTGTTTGCTATGCCCACCTTCTTGGCTCTCCTTCCGACAAACTTGCTCCTCGGGCCGCCAAGTATATGCTTGTTGGCTAGTCCCACACTCAAAAGGGGTACGTCTGCTACTCTCCTACTGACGGCAAGCTGGTCGTTTCTGCGGATGTCACCTTCTGCGAAGACCAGCCCTTCCACTTACCCAGCACCACCTCGTCTTCTGCTCCCTCTATTCCCCGGCCTGCTGTACCGGTCACGCCATCTGTGTCGTCTTCTTCCTCCTCTTCCCCCGTTCCTCCTCGGGTTCCTCCACCACTTATCCGTGTCTACTCTTGTCGCCCATCCAAGGATGCTCCCGTGACCCAGCTCCACGCCACCAGCGATACCTCGGCTACGGCAGATCACGCTCCCGCTCTACAGCTCATCCCTTGGCCAACTACGTCTCTCTACATCGGCTAACGCCGCCTCTCTACGCGTTTGCCACCTCTCTTTACTCTAATTCTATACCTAACAATGTGCAGGAGGCGCTTCAACACCCAGGGTGGCGGGCCGCTATGAACGATGAAATGCAGGCTCTTTGGGCTAACCAGACCTGGGATCTGGTTCCTCTTTCTGCTGGCCACACCTCTGTTAGCTGCAAATGGGTCTATGTCATTAAACATACGGCGGATGACACTATCGACCGTCTGAAGGCTCGCCTCGTGGCACGGGGCTTTACTCAGCAACATGGCCTTGATTACGAGGAAACCTTCTCTCCCGTGGACAAATTGAACACGGTCCGTGTTCTTCTCTCCTTGGCTGTTCATCGTCGCTGGCCACTTTATCAGCTGGATATTAAGAATGCCTTCCTTAACGTCGATCTACAGGAGACAGTTTATATGCAGCAGCCTCCCGGGTTTGAGACCACGGGGGAGTCTTTGGTATGTCACCTTCGGAAATCCATTTATGGTCTCAAACAGTCCCTGCGTGCGTGGTTTGAAAAGTTCAGTAAGGTGGTCTGTGCTAGTGGCTTCACTCGGAGCTCGGCTGATTTTTCTCTCTTCACCCGACACCGGTCAACTGGGACTGTGATTCTTCTGGTCTACGTTGACGATATCCTGATTACTGGCGACGACGCGGCAGGAATACAACAGATCAAGGAACAGTTGAATTCTGCCTTTCAGACCAAAGATCTGGGCAACCTTCGGTACTTTCTTGGGCTCGAGGTCGCACGACGCCTTGATGGTCTTGTGTTATCTCAAAGGAAGTACTGTATGGACCTCCTTCATGATGCAAGTTATTCTGGGTGCAAACCTGCGGAGACTCCTATGGGCGCAAATCATAAGCTCTCGGCCCATAGCTCTGACTCTGACAAACTGCTTACAAATCCGGAATATTACAGACGCTTGGTTGGGAAGCTGATCTACCTTACGGTGACTCGACCAAACATCTCATTTGTTGTGGGAGTTGTGAGCCGTTTCATGCACGCTCCTCAGACATCTCATCATCAAACTGTCGAGCGCATCCTTCGATATCTCAAGATCGCCCCCGGACAAGGACTCGTGTACAAGCCATCCACATCTCTATCTCTTGTCGCATATTCTGACGCTGACTATGCAGGATCTATTGATGATAGACGCTCCACAACTGGGTTTTGTACTTACTTTGGTGGACACCTCATAACTTGGCGTAGCAAGAAACAAATTGTGGTTGCGCGTTCCTCTGCTGAAGCCGAGTACCAGGCTATGACTGCTGTTTTTTCTGAGCTAACCTGGCTTGAAGGCCTTCTGGGAGACTTAGATGTTCGTCTCTCATCTCCCGCAACCTTATTTTGCGACAGTCAGACAACAATTCATATTGCCAAGAATCCGGTTTTTCACGAACGAACAAGGCATATTGAAGTTGACTGTCACTTTATCCGGGAAAAGGTACAATCAAAGAAGATAGATTTGGAGCATGTTCCTGCTACCGACCAAGTTGCGGACATCCTGACGAAAGCTCTCTCCAGGCCGCTATACTACCAGTTCTTATCCAAGCTTGGTGCGTACGACTTGTACGCTCCAGCTTGCGGTGGAGTGTTAGAAAATCCCAATTAAGGGCCCATGTTTTCTTCTTTCTCTCTCCTTGTATTAGTCCCACATCATGTATTAGGATTTCTCTCTTCTTTCTTCTCCTATATAAGTGTGTGTATACTTGTAATTATTAATTCAAGAAATGTATACAAGGTTTTGGGCCTCTCTTTACAAAATCCAATCACAATGTACTCATGAAATAACATTGATCCAAAACCTTAATCCTTTATTTGAATGATTTGATTCGTAACATAAAATTTAAATGTTCTTAAATGAAAACTTGAACACATTAAAGCCCCACGCACATCATAATTTTAACATGAACCATTGTTTTTCAGATGAAATCCTCTACAGACCAAAATCATCCCCTACGCTTTGCTTTGAATTGGAAAGTAACGAGGACATGGACCCCATTTTCCTACGTGATCAAGACTAAATCCCTCCAAATCAAACATAAGCTTTTCATGCATGAAATTTGAGCTTATTACCGAGCAATAGATTTAACTCATACTCAAGGTAATTATAGAAGCTCTTCCATGAGCTGAATCTTCAAATCACATGAAATGATATATGTACGAAAGAGAAGATACAATATAACATGAGTTATTCGTCACATTATTATATCAAGAACATCAGAATCTATTCATGGCATATAATATCCAATTTTATTAACCAATGCAAGGAAGAATGGCAATTTCATGGTAGAACTTGTGAATGTGTAAGAATGACATCAACATAGTAGTATAAGAGCATCATAGCATCCATAGGAATTACTATAAGAGAGGTGAAATTAAAAAAAACATTTCTTTTTTGGAAACAGTGTTATTCGATATTGTTAGAAGGAAATTATGTAAAGGCCTAAAGAAAGGCCCATCTAGGGCCCTCTTCCTCCCTATGTTTTCGTCTCACATCTTGAATGAGATTTCTCTCCCATTTTCTCTTCCTATATTATTGTACAAATACATGTATTCAGAAATGGAGAAATGATTAATAATGATTTTTAATTTATTTCTCAATATTCGGCTATTTTTCTACATGGTATCAGAGCCATTGATCCAAAATTATCTTTAGATTCCTCGCCTCTCTATGCGGTTAGACTTTTTCTAACCACAGTTCTTCTATTTTGGGCGGAGGCTTGCGGTCTCTCAAGTCCAAACTGCATCCTTCTCTTCTCTCTACCATCGCCTCCTGCGCCTCCTCTCCTCCGTGCCTTTTATAGTTTTTCTCTCCTGCCACGTGGGGCCACCTGATCCTCTACTCGTTGCCGTCATCTTTGTCTAGCTGCAATCTCTTTACTTCTCGCTGAGGTCGTTGCGGTCTCCATTGCCTAGCCGCAAGACCTTCCTCTTAGCTGCAAGGTCCTCTTCTTGCTGCATCCCTTGTTACTCAGCCGCGCCGTGTTTCTTGCTGTAGTTGTCTGCCCTTTGCCGCAACCAGCTGCCTATATTGTGAAAGGCGCGCCTAAGACTCAAGGCTCACCAAGCTCAAAGGTTTGCGTCTCTAGAACATAAAATGCGCGCCTAAGTGAGATTTTTATTGTAAATTTTCCCCAAAAATAAAAAATAAAATAAAATAAAAACTCAATAATTTTTTATTTATTTGATGTTTGTGAAAGATAATTATGCGTTGGGATTTAGATATGATGCAAATGACTACATTAATTATATTTTTAGAGATATAAATGATAGTAATGAATGATTAATTAGTAGAATAGATGAAAAATTTGATCGAGAAGATGAAATGTTGTTTGATGCTGATTATTTAAAATGGATGTGGTTGCGTCTTGCCTTTGTTAGGCACGCGTCTGCGCCTTGAGCCTTGCGCCTAAGATCCAAGACCTTTTTGCGCCTTGATGCGCCTTGCGCCTTGATGCGCCTTGCGCCTTTAATAACTAAGCCAACTGCTCGCCGCATCTAGCCACTATCTGCTCCTTGTCGCATCTCACAAAATCTAGCCACTATCTGCTTATTGCAGCATCTCGCTGCATCTATCCGCTCTCTGCTCTCTGCCGCATCTGGCCGCTAGCTGCTCCTGTTTCTAGCCGATAACTTCTCCCGGTCGCAGTTGTCTGTTCCTTTCTGCCGCTATCCGCTTCTTGCCGCCAGTCTAACCGCTCAGACCGCACCTTCAGTCCGCTGCTGTCCTAATTGTTGCCAGACCGCAAGTGATTCCCTCTGCTGCTGCCTTGATTGTTGTTGTCGCTGTCCTGATTGTTTCCAGATCGCAAATGTTTCCCTCCAGCTGCCTCTGAGTTTCATGACGTCTTATGATGCGCCTTCTCTTCCTGTTCGTGGGACTATACCAGTTCCCGAGGTCCGCGACGAGCTGCGAATCACCACCATTTCTCTTAGTGGGAAGAAGAATTTTGTTGAGAGGGTGTATTCTGTCCGCCAAGTTCTTCAGACTAAGGGTCTTCTGCATTATTTGACTAAGGGCACCCCTTTTGCACCTACTGATGACTGGCTTCGTGATGATGGTCGTGTCCAGACTTAGCTACTCAACTCCCTGAATGACGAACCCTACCATATGATCATGTATCATGAGACGACCAAGACAATGTGGGATGAGCTTCATTCTGTCTATTCCGGCAAGGAAAGTCTTCAACATTTGTTTGACATCATCACAAACCGTCAATCTCTTGATTTAGGAGGTGTTGCTGACTTAACCTCTTTCTTTGCGAGATCCAAGACTTTGGTTGAGGTCTGGATTCAACATCAACCTCCTACTACTGATCTTGATGCGCAATGTGCTCATAAAAAAGCTGTTGGCATTGCCATGATGATGACTCGTGTTCTGCCTCATCTTCACAGTGTTCAGGCCCAAATACTTTCTTCCTCCACTATTCCATCTCTCTCAGATGTTCGTTCAATGTTGTTGAAGGTGACACCACCTCCAGATGCTCCCAGACCTCCCTCTTCGACTCTTCTCCAACACTCCAGTTGTACCTCAACCCCCTCCTGCCTCTGCCCGAGGAGGTCGCCCTGGCTCCCGAGGGAGGGGTCGCAACAGCCGACCGAAGTTTAAGTGTATTTACTGTGGTAAGGATGAACATCTTGAGGCCACGTGTTATCGTAAACATGGTCTGCCTCCTCTGCCTAATGCCTCGGTTGCTGCCGACACATCTTCGGCTACTCGTGCCGATATTGAAGCAATGCACGTCCAGCTACAACAACTTCAAGGGTTACTCAACCGTCCACCTGGATCCGTCGCCTCAATCTCCAATGAAGGTATCTTTTGTCTCTCCAATAGTCCACACTGGATTGTGAACTCTTGTGCTACTCACCATTTCACTTCGCTAAAACCACCTCAGTATTTGACATATCCGCATCCCAAGTTTATTACAGTGGCCAATGGTGACACCGCCCCTGTCTCTGGTTCTGCTGATCTGTCCCTTAGTCCTTCTATCTTCTTCGCTCAATTCTTCTTGTCTCCGATCTGTCCCTTGGCCAATGGTGACACCACCTCAGTATTTGATATCTCTGCATCCCAAGTTTATTACAGCTTATGCCTCTGACACCGATCTTTTTCTTCCAAATCCAGTGTATTATCGATATCTTGTTGTAAAGTTGATTTATCGCACAGTTATAAGACCAGACATTTCATTTGTTGTTGGGGTTGTCAGTCAATTCATGCATTCTCCACAGATGTCTCATCTACATGCTGTCGAACGCATTCTAAGATATTTGAAAACAATCTCAGGACAAGGGTTGGTATACAAAACCTCTTCCTCTTCCACTTCGACGTTGGTTGTTTATTCAGATGCTGATTATGCTGGCTCCCTGGATGATCGGCGTTCCACAAGTTGATTCTGTACGTACTTTGGAGGACACCTTGTTACCTGGCGCAACAAGAAACAATATGCGGTTGCTCGCTGTTCGTCTGAAGTCGAGTATCGTTCGATGGCGTCTGTTTTATCTGAACTCACATGGTTAAAAAGTTTCCTAGATGATTTGGGAGTCAAGCTCTCCTCACCATCTACTTTATTTTGGTACAGTCAAGCGGCTATACACATTGCTAAGAATCCTGTGTTTCATGAGCGGACAAAAAACATTGAAGTTGACTGACATTTCATGCGGGAGAAAGTTCAAATGAAGGAGCTAGAATTGAAACATGTCTCAACTATTGTTCAAGTTGCTGCTCTTCTCACTAAGGCCTTACCACGTGCGCTATATCATTAGTTCTTGTCCAAGCTGGGTGCTTATGACGCTCCAGGTTGCGGGGGAGTGTTAGAAGGAAATTTTGTAAAGACCCAAAGCAAGGCTCATCTTGGGCCCTCTTCCTCCCTATGTTTTAGTCTCACATCTTGAATGAGATTTCTCTCCCTCTTTTTCTTCTTATATTATTGTACAAATACATGTATTCAAGAATGGAGAAATGATTAATAAAGTATTTTAATGATGAAAAGAACTTTATGCTCCAGCTTAACTTCATTTTTGAATCCCTTAATAAGTGTGTTTCTTGTTTGACTGGCTGCAGGTGCTTGAGAACATGAGGAGAATATGCAACCTCAATAAACTTGACTGCAAGGTATGTGATATCTCTGTCCTTAAACAGTTAATTGTATTACATTCTGAAAGGCGGTAAAATTTTGTTAGCCTATTAGATTAATTTTTGTTAGAACCTAAGAATCTAATCCAAAAAAATCAATTTGTTTTAGATGGGGGACCCAAGATCAATATTAAGTGCACAATATTTTTTATGTGAGATTATAATATTATCAAAAGACCCCTCACTTGTAGGCTTGTTGGCCTCAAATACTTAATAGTGGGTCATTGGACATAAATTGCATTGATATCATGTTAGAACATGACATCCAACCTACCATCAATTGGTTGCTGAAGGGGCGCATGATCAATTTTAAGTGCATGATGTTACATGAGCTATCCAATGTTGCACTAAATTTTCAACAAATTTTTTCTTGTAATATGTGTAGATAGTTGGTCTGACATGGGGAGAGTGGGATGCTTCTTTGTTCGAGCTGCAGCCTCATATAATTCTTGGAGCCGATGTATTTTATGATTCAACTGGTAGGATCATATTTTTTTCACATGACTAGCATATTGTTCTTATATGTTACCTGAAATATCGATGTTCTTCCTAAGATTTTGACGATCTTTTTGCAACGGTCGCTTTTCTCCTGCAAAATTCTCGGGAATGTGTATTTATAACTACTTACCATAACCGCAGGTGAATTTTTTTGCTCTGTAACGTAAGTTTTATTGATGTTTTATGTATTGCAAAGTGTGAACAAATCATATAACAAATCTATTTGGATTTCAGCGGTCATCATCTCATTGATTTCTTGATGGTGAAATGGGGACTAAAATGTTTGAAACTCTTGGATGGTTTCTCCTTCATCCCAGCTTATAAGGCTTCTGCCCTCCAAGGAAACATTCAGCTTGTTGAAATTGCAATAGAAGAGAAGTGAGCTTTCGGACACAAAGAGCTCTTAGAACTCATATTATATAGTACTGGTACTAGTCTAGAAACTTGGTGATGCGGAATGACGGCGCGAACTTGCGGTTGGCCGCGAGTTTTGGATCCGCTCGGGATCAACGGAATTTTGCTTTACATATCTTGTGATTTGCAGGAGTTGTTCGCCACACATTTATTTTGGCCCCTCCGTGCGGAGGAAAGTCAAACTTTGTTTTGCTTAATCTAAGTTCAATTTAATTATTTATTGCTTCATTTGATATCGTCGTCGGTCCTTGCATGTGTCACATTTAGTGTTAATGAAATTAGCATTGTTTCTCTGCACATCACGTTAAGGCTACATTTAGTAGCACATTTATGTAGCCTACCCTATATTAGTCGGTGTTTAGGCTCATTGCAGTTGTCATGTGCTCATTTATATTGCATGTAGAATTAGGGCATCATTTGTCCGTCACTTATAGATTTGTCCAGCGTCACTTGGGCTATGTTTTGATAGCTGTGACGTTTAAGTTTGTGTTGTGAAACTGTGGTAGTAAACACAATTGTGGTGTATCTAGTACTTCTGTGGTAGCTTTATGGTCCAAATTCTATTTTTAGGCGTCGCTTTCACGATCACTAACATCTTGCCGCACCTGGACAATTATTGTGACTTTTTGTCTCAAAACATCATTTTGGGGAAATGACATTCGCTCGTAGCTACCCAATGTGTTTACCACCACTGTGTTCACAACAACCACTTCTCTGTTTAGCCCCACAACTGTTTACCACCCTAAATCCATCAAGTGTTGTCATGCTTTTGGCGGAGCTGCATTCCTTGACCTAGAGCACCGCCCCGAACTGCTCCCCGGATTGCCGACATTGGCTGTCCGTGTAACGGACCCCTTATCAGCTACAACTACATCCCCCTTATCAAAGGCACAAGGTAATAACATCCAGTGCAAAACATTACATGATAGAGTACACAAAGAAAACTACAAGATAAAATAAATCATATCATTTCATTAAAGATTTGATACATGATACAAACGTACAACAAGCAGACCTATATAACATCCAAAATGTAACATATATATACGATTGACTCACAATATAACACTAATATGTACAAACAACTATATCATTTAAAACTACATACTCTACATGGAAAAGAATTGGAACTCCTCATGAGGATAGTCTGGGTCTCTGTACCTTGCCCTTTGAGTATCCAGGACATCAATCACTGTTGCGGAAACATATATCATAAATGATACTTCTCATGATGATAAGAACATGGTGGTAATTGAGTACTGGTGGCTGGAACAGTCTCTTCCTTGACCTGTTTAATTTCATTTTCTAATCAATCAAAAGACTGTGAATTTTTACTTTTTCTTGCTTACCTATAATAAATTAATTTAGCTTAATTAATCTTAGGTTCTTGCCCACTTATATATGTATTTTTTGCCTTGTATCTTTTCTTGTGTCTATATTTCTGTAATCATGTAGCCCTCGTTTTCTTTTCTTTTCATATCGTTTATTTTCTTATATCATAATTAAATAGTACTACTTGAATTACTTTCATTTTTGGGCAATGTTAAGGATAAATTAAATAGTTCTACACCGCGCTTACAATATTCATTATGTGCCCTTGGCTTGCACGTTCATATTGTCCTATTCATTTCCTGCCCTTGACTCGCACGATCATGTTTCTTTTCATGTTCATGTGGGGAGATTATTCTTCACACCTCCCGATTTTGGTTAACCCTTAACATTGTCCATTGCATTGATGCCACTCTTTTATTTATTTATCTTAAAACTTGGCGAATTTATTCTTTTTTTTAAATTACTTAAATCACGTGAGAATTAACTCACCTTAAAACTTAGGGGCAAGTTTTACCGTACTGCGATTAGACCAACGATGCTCTATGGTTCTGAGTGTTGGGCATTTAATTGTGTACATGAACAAAAAATGAGTTGCGGAGATGAGAATGCTTAGGTGGATGTGTGGACACACGAGACTTGATAGAATTAGGAATGAATGTATCAGGGATAAGACAAGAGTAGCACCAATTGCAGAGAAGATGCAAGAAGCTCGACTAAGATGGTTTGGACACGCACAAAGGAGGCCATTAGAGGCACCTGCTAGGCGTTGTGAGAGTCTAGTCACTAGGCATGTTAAACGAGGGAGGGGTAGACCAATAAAGACTTGGAATGAAACTATAAGGAAAGACATGTTGTACTTAGGCATTAGTGAGATTATGACACACGATAGGGCAAAATGGCGACAAAGGATCCATATAGCCGACCTCACCATAGTGGGATAAAGGCTTGAGTGTTGTTGTATAACTTGGTTTCATATAGTGCATTTTATCTCGAATTCCATTCAAATATATATATTAGGATTTCTACCCCAATACCATAGTATAAGTCATATGGAAAACAAATAAATGAAAATGCAAGAAATAAGAACTCAACCCGAATTTCTCTTTGCCTTTATCCTTTCGCCGATCTTCTCCCTTTCCTATACCTTGGGATGCCTTGACCTAAATTAATTATCATTTTCAGATTGTCATACCGTAACCACTAAATGCAATAACATAAGATAATAACATAGAGATTTTGCCCTAATATTGCTATCCTCACATGTAACTATTCAGTTTTTGCCCTAATGCCACGCCTTAATAGTGATTATGGACTTGAAACAAAATTCCTCTTGAGTCCCCTTCAAAATCAGTTTGCTACCATTTATTAGACGCAATTAAATACACTTAATTTTCTACTTTTTTTTCACCGATCATCCCCTTTTCATCTTGTATTTAATTTAGGCTAACTGACACCGCTAAATCCAGTTGACGTCTTCAATTTAGCTCTACACCGGCTGCCTACCACCTCTTAAGTCTTCTAGGTAGGTCCCAGTTGACATAATTTTGCCAAACCAGCCCTAATTGGAGTAGATGTTGGCTGCTCTAATATTTAACAAGTGGGTTTTCACCAAATCAGTCAGGGAACATCATTTTCACGTGTGTTCTTAACCTAATTGAAGGTGGGATTCATAAATTTGAGTAGAAAAATGGTTCCCTAAAATAAAGGGAGGGATCTTTGCTCTTAGAACATCCTATGAGTCCCTTACTAGCCTTTGCAATACGTAGAAATGGAAAGATCCACATTCTTACTATTAGGGTTTCACCGATTTTGATTGAAATCATGGAATAAAACAAGTAATGATTTAGAAATCCATTTCAGAAACTTTATCTAACCTTTAGGATGAAAAAAGATGAGAAAATCCAAGAAAACCTAACCCTAGGTTTTCGGCCCTACCAATCCACCCAAAATATTCACATGAGGAAGAGAAGTGGAGAGGGAGGGATTACCCTGCAATAGGAAGAAAAACAAAGGAGATTGTAGTAGATTTGGTTCATCGGCGAGCTCTAGTGACGTGTGGCTTCCGTCTCGAGTCGGGGTCTCTTGTGCGTGGAATCATGACATCAACAGAAGGGAGCTCCTCTCTTCACCCCAAATTCCCATCTTGAAACTGTTCAAATATTGATGAAATTCCTTTGCTGATTTTGTAGTCATCTGGAGTTGATTCACCCTTCATTGTTGAAATGCTTCCTTAATTTCCGAGAGGACACTGCTGAAATTTCATAGAAATTGTAAATGGAGATGGATGTGTCGAGCTTAATTGCTCGAAATCTTTGCTGCTTCACTACTAACGAGGTTAAGAAGTCAGGACGAACTATATCAATTGGGCACAGGAACTACCATTTGATGCTTTACCTTCAATTGTGCATCAGGTATCACACATATGTTGCATTCCTCTCTGATGCTTCTTCTTCTTCCTTTAACTGCCAGTTTGCTGATGTGATTTTGATCCCAGAATCTCGGTGTGCAAACCGGTCTCCCTTCAGATTAGGGAGCTCAGATTCATTGATTTTGATCCAAAATAGAAGTTTTGGACAAGAATTCCCTCGGAAGGTTCGAAGATTACACTGCCACAGGTCTTCAGCTCAGGCGGAAGGATTACTGCTCCATGGTCTTCAGGTAATGTTTCAGCCATTGTTTTCCTCTCAAAACTATATTTGATTTCTGATTGAATTCTGTTTGCTTTGATTATATTTGCTAATCTACTTTCTGTCGTTATGTTGATTAATTCCTTCCATCCTTTGCTTATAGACATCTGAGAAAACATGAGAGGATATATAAAGCATCTGGGCTGATGATTTCTATGAATTTATTTGCAAAAATCTTGTTTCCCGATTCATACGTCTGCCATAGAGACCGGCTGAAGGGAAAAATAATGATTAAAATTGTTTAACATTTTCAAAATCTCCGAGTTTCGGTTAGCAAAGGGTTGCAGATTGTCAAATTTGAATTGTGGTTAACAATCGTCATTTGTAGTACTCCATTTTGCAACAACTTGCACACAAAATTAGGCTGGATGTCATAATTGCCGCTCACATATGTTTTAGATTTCACCGACCGGCCGACAATATCTCATGGGACCAAACTGAGACGGTCTTTCTCCCTTCTCCATATACGGCCGGCATCCGCCTATTAGTTTCTCATTCTGCTTCATTTCTTCGCCAATGCTGTTATCAACCCCTAGTAGGAAAAAGGAATTTTATTTCTCACTTAAAATCTTTGCGTCTTGCCTTTATATATATACATACTGGGGGAACTACAACACCGTACTAGCGGTGTGAGATTAAATACATAAGAATGAAACCTGTTATCGGCACACCAATTTACGCTATTTGCACACAAAATATCAACACTCCCCCTCAAGGTGGGCGAAAGATATCACTAAGCTCACCTTGTCACTCAATCTACATAAGTCCAGTGAACTAAATCATTTGGTTAGACAATCAGTCACTTGCTCTTTTATAGCAGCGTGTCCCAGCTTTAGTGTTCCGCCATCCAGCTTTTCTTTGATGAAGAATCTGTCGATCTCTATATACTTGGTTCTATCATGTTGGACATGATTATTTGCAGTACTAATAGTTGACTTACTATTACACCACAATGTCATTTGTCCTCATTGATCTATCTTGAGTTCAACCAACAAGGACTTTAGTCATAACATCTGTCCTACACTTAAGGCCATGACCCTATATTCTGCCTCGGCTTTAGATCTCACGACTACAGTCTGCTTCTTACTCTTCCAGGAAACAAGGTTGTCTCCTACAAACATGCAATATTCTGATGTTGACCTTCTGTCATCTGCACAACTAGCCCAGTCAGAATCTCAATAGCCCTCAATGTTTAGATGTCCATTCTTCTGGAAGATCAGTCCCTTCCCGGGTGCGCTCTTCAGGTATCGAAGAATCTGATATACGACATCCAAGTGATCATCCCTATGATCATGCATATAACGAGCTACCACGCTCACGACGAAAGATATGTCGGGATGTGTGTGACCCAGATTAATTAGTCTTCCTACCAGCCTCTGGTACTTTACTTTATCAATCGGCTCTCCCACCTCCGCACCGAGCTTGGTCTTCTGATCAATAGGAGAGACGGCCGGTTTGCATCCCATCATACCCGTCTCTTTGAGTAGGTCCAACACATTTCCATTGGGAGAGAACAATTCCTCGTGTGCCGTAGGCCACCTCAATCCTAAATTAATATCACAGCTGACCCAAATTTTTCACCTCAGATTCTTTGCGTAATCTTTTCTCAAGCTGAGCAATTTCATTCTCGTCATCTCCTGTGATGTTCATATCATCCACATACACAGCAAGTGTTACGTCCCATTTTGATCTAGACCCTTCGTGCTTGTTTTGTGTCACCAGGGGTGACTTACGCCCCGTAGGAAAAGTTGGGAGAGAAAACCTAAGGTCACGGGGTGGCAGGTAGGTCGAACCGTCGAGTGAACTCGACGCCTGCACTTGTCTTGTTATTTGCAGCCTGGAAAAACAGAGTGGGCTGGACTAGAACCAAAAATGCTTTCAGGACTTGTGTGAACGGCGCATTAATGACATCTTGTCATTTCCAAACCTTCTTTTATTTTATAACTAAGTTTGGTCCTATACAGGGCGACACTTGGTTTGGGTAGTCATTCCAAAGTATGAGAAGCATGTCAACCATTAATCCTTAGTCAAATCAGCCCCTTTTTCTCTCACCTCAAGCCTTTGACCTTGAGCTTATTTCCCTCATCCGAAGAGTTGAGTTTTCTATTGAGCCGACCCCTTTTTCCTTGGAAGGACGAAGCACAGAGCAAGGTCGTCGGAAGCCAAACGCTGCATGCCACCAAGGAGACAAACACGGTCCTTGACCGCAAATCAGGTGAGCTTCCTACCCTCTCCCTTGATGCTAGATCTTTAGATCCGAAATTAGGAGAGACGTCAGGCTTAAGAGAGCTTGATTTTAGTGAGTTAATGAAGTTTTATAGGAAGTGACCACGCTAAAACTTCTGTTCTAGGGCGTCGATCGCCACAAAAATATCTTCAATCAGTTCCTCTCTTCAGTACGAAGGCGACAAACTTGATTTCGTGAAAAATGATGGTCTATTGAGGGAGAAGAGGAGGAGAGAAGTTGAACACATTTTATACGTTAACTGGAGGAAGAAGATGAACAATGCTGTTCATCGGTCTTTAAGATTTGTGCAGAAACTTTATTATATTAATAGACAAAAATCTGTTTTGTACGCGTGACGAACTTCAAGCTTATTTTTAAGCATGTTCCAGTCAGATTCAGGTCTCGGGCTCAACATGAAAATTGTAGCCCTCAGAAAGACCTTTCCTACGAGTGGTTGCACATTTTCTGGGGAGCTCAGTAGCTCCCAAAAAGTGAAATCGAATTTGCTGTCCTGTGAGCAAATAATGTTTAAGAAGCAAACAAGTTTTGTCCTGATTTGCACAACCTGCTTCAAATCTGATTTTTTTGGTATGTTACACTTAGAACTGGACTTAGGGCTCAACATAAAAGTTGTAGCTCTTGGAAATACCTTTTCAAAATGTGGTTAAACTTAACCTTTGGTGGTCTGTTGCTCCGGGAAATCTAGTTTCCGTAAGCTGTGTTGCAATCGTATAGATTTTGATGTTTCTTGGATTTCTCTTAAAATAATCATCTAATACTTATGGAAATTGGTAGTCACATACTTGATGATATTGTTATCACCCCTGTTGAGTTTCATAATTTTTGAATAAGTGGTTGCTGAGATATTGACATATAATATTCTAAATATTTGTGTTGTAAATGATTATCATGATGTCTGAATGAGCTGAAACTTAAAGAAAAGGTTTAAAATGACAGACTTGATCTATGGTATGAATCTCAACGAATACGAATACTGTATGATCCTTCAAATAAATATGTATTAGTCGATTGTCTCGCACTCAGAAGCTTGTGTTATTAGAATTTTAATTATGCCCTAATGATTCTATGAGATAAAAGATGACGAAAATGATATGTTGGATTGCGGGGCATATGTAAGGTAAGGATCTCACCATGTTGTTAAGACACAAGTTGTCCTGTAAGATCGTTAGAAATAGTACACATGTTTTGCTCACACCACTTGTTGTGTGATGACTTGTTGGTAATTCTAGGATATGTTGTATCCGAGGTTGTATTGTGTAAGGACGCAGTTAGAGGTCCTTGGGTGCTTCTTGGCACGTTGGTGCATGAGGATTGCATGGTGTGTATGTTGATACACGGTTGTTAAATGATCCTGAGTTGAGGATTACTTGTTGGAGGTCTACGAGCTTGCCAATCGTCACACCGACGGAAGCTGGCAGATAGACCTTGACCGGTTGGGATGGTTCTTTGGTGCTTTCTTCCCAAAGACCCCTTCCGTG
The DNA here is from genome assembly GCA_039583875.1 of Platanthera guangdongensis. Lineage (NCBI taxonomy): Eukaryota > Viridiplantae > Streptophyta > Magnoliopsida > Asparagales > Orchidaceae > Platanthera > Platanthera guangdongensis. Next base: position 10,980,892 of record CM077151.1, read on the forward strand.
CCTGTTGAGCCAGTTGGGCTGGGCTCTTTGGTGTTTACTTCCCAAAGACCCCTTCCGTGCTGTTTAGGCCAGTTGGGCTGGGCTCTTTGGTCTTTACCTCTCAAAGACCCCTTCTGTGTTGTAGTACGCAGAGACTCCGCTACCAGGTATATATCGTTGAGGAGTACGTGAGGCTTAGGTCAGGTAGTGTGCATACACACCTAGTAGTGGAGGAACCCGTTCCACTGCCACCGTCTGGCCACGACGGTTAGTGCCAGAGTGGTTTGCTACCCTCGAAAATCGGGAACTAAAACTGTATGTCGACATAGCAAGTCAGAGTGCGTGAGTTAGCATGAGTGAGTCATCATATCCTAATCATTGCATTGTATTCATTACATTGAATTGCACCGCATAAGATTCTCATCATTTAAATTTGTATGACACTTTTATATGATGAGTTACTTTTTGTTGTACCCGATTCTTAACTTATAAACTTATATGAACATTTTTATAAGTTAAGTTTAATTATGCATTTATGATATTACTACTAGTCTTTTGTGCTCCTATACACATGTATACGCCTCCTGTTATTACATGCTTATTGAACTGTTGATATATTAACGACTAGATTAATAGTGACATCTTGTCACTTGCTTATTATATTACTGATTATATTGTGCCCCCTCTTTCTTTCATCCCGTCCGGTGCCTAAGAGTCGCCGGGGTGAGAGAATGCGAAGTCACTTAGTTTTTATGACTAACGGTTGCTACACCCACCTTTTTAGGACACCCCGCAGGTGGAGCAGCAGCAGCACCCCGTGCAGGAGGGCAGCCAGGCCAGGGAGACAAAGCCTGATGCTACATTGCCTTCGTTAACGTCAGTGACACGTGAGATTTAGAGACATGTTGTAGCCCCTTCGGGCAATTTTGTACTATGATATTTGCAGGAGCTTTTGAGTAGCTTTCCAACTATTGTTTATTTCTGGGCTTTTACTTATTGTGTCTATGATATGTTGCACAGCCTAGGCCCTCGGCTAATTTTTAATAAAAAAAATTAAATTTTTTTTTATAAAGCCCCCTCTACCCAGCCGACTCCCTCTCTCTCTCTTCTCTCTTTCTCTCTCTCTCACTCACACTCTCTCACTCTCTCTTAATTTATTTTTACTTCACGTAAGCATCCTCATCAACGCTAACATGGCATCGTCCTGCTCAACGTCAGTGTTGTCTACTCAAAGTACACATGTAGTGGTGGAGCACAATCGTACGACGTCAGTTTGAGAGCATTTCGATAAGGTTCAAGTTGGCGCCGAATTCAAGGCACGATGCAAATTATGCTTGAAGCTACTGACTCTTACCGGCAACTCGACATTAGCAAGACACCTTAAGTCTTGCGTTTCGAAACAAGCTCTCTAGTTCAGTTAGACCCAAGTTTCAGGAGCAGAGCAAATTTGGACGTACGATCAACTTCGACAACTAGACCTGCAGATGAAACATGCCATCAAACGTGAGTTGACATTCAACCACTACGACAACGAGGATGCGACAGAATACATGCATGCAGAGTTTCATCCCAAATTTCAGCAGGTAAGTAGAGCTTCTATTAGGCGCGACACCATTAAAGTTTATTTAGAATCAAAATAATTGCTAATATTATTTTGAAACTTTCGAAGGTCGTATAAGTTTAACGAGTGACGTTTGGAATAGTAACAAAAAAATAGGATTGTCATATATCTGTATCATGTGTCATTGGATCAATCCGGTTTCATGGGAGCTAAATAAACGCGTAATATGTTTTGAATATTTTGAATATCCGCACACAGGTAAAACTATATATCAAGTAATTATTAAATGTGTGTGAGAATTTAAAATAAAAGGTATAATAATGAGTATTTCTTTTGATAATGTCTCTAACAATACCGTTTCTATTGAGTGGTTAAAACACAATTTAAAACCAATGCTAAGTGGTGCATTTTTTCACACTCTGTGTGTTTGTCACGTTTTAAATTTATTGGTACAAAATAGTTTAGACACCATAGAACTTTATATTGAGAAACTTCGTCTAATGTTAAGAGTTATTTATAGTTTTAGACAACGTTTTCAAAATTTTAAAAATTTTGTAAACGCACAGGGTAAAAAATATTTGAATCCTCAATTTGATATGCTTATTAGATATAACTCAACATATTAAATATTAAAAATAACATTTCAATAAAAATCATTTCTTATGAAATATTATAATATGGTAAATACTCATGATTTTACCGATGCCGATTGAGACGTATTGACAAATTCTCATCCATGAGTATGTCGCCGATCTGGAGCGACTATAATACTCATAAAGTGCCGATTGGGACGTATTGACTGGTCCATCGAGCTTCAACTTCGCAGAGGGAAGATCCAGCTTTACCAGAGGCGACGACGACTGTGTCAATCCCTTGTCTTTTGACATCCGCAGGAACTTGAGAAATACTTTTAAGTTCCTGCCTACTTCATTTTGACAATTAATTTCTCCATGAGGGCACACAACTCTTGGTTAATCTATTTATTATTATTTTGCCGTTAAAAAAATGGAGCTGCAAAGCCAACTTGAGCATAAATCACCTCAAGGCTAAGGAGTCTGGACGTCAAAAATTCTTTTTTTTTTCAAGATCTCACGCGCCGCGCTGTCTCTCTTCCCAGTAGAGAAGTGAGGCGCTCCTTCTCCCTCTCCACACGTGAGGACGCTTCTCCTTGCGACGATGCTTCTTGTGTGACGATGCTCTCCCTGCGATGTCGCGCCCCTCCACTTGTTGGTTAAAGATTGCTTCAAAATGATATCACCAGTGGGGGGAAATGACAATGTTATAGGTGGTTTTACTTGTGACTGGTTTTAATGTTGCAGATGAGAATATTACGAGAAGGCTACAGGTGGATTTGGAATGAAAATTTTACTTGATTGCTTTATGCAGGTCTTACACAGTTTTTATACTTGCGGGAGATACATCTAGACTCAATACAGAATTTTCTAGATTCATACATATTACAGAAGTCTATAAAAATTTCTAGATTTATTTAGTTGGCTGTTGTGGGCTTTAGTGCAGGCTTAGCCCAAGACATATATTGGGCTTTTACACCCCCTCTAAGTCTGCACTGCTGAGTACTCCTATCTTTTTTCTTAATTCCATAAACCGCTCCCGAGGAAGAGGCTTGGTCATTAGGTCAACGAGCTGCTGCTTGGTTGGACAAAACTGGATCTCGATCTTCTTCTTCTCCACGAGCTCTCTGATGTAGTGATGTTTTATATCGATATGCTTGGTTCTGCAGTGGTACACCGGGTTTTTGGAGAGGGCAATCGCCGTGCTGTTGTCGCAATGGATTATTACTCCATGTTGTTCTCCCCCTCTTTCTCCTTCGATCTCCTTCTTTAATTTCTGCAGCCAAACCGCTTCACAAGCGGCATTGTTTAGGGCTACGTACTCGGCTTCTGCGGTTGAAAGAGCAACAGATTTTTGCTTCCGCGAGCTCCATGATATGGGTCCGCCTCCTATGAAAAAGATGAAACCTCCTGTGCTTTTGCGATCTTCTGTGTCTCCTGCCCAATCAGAATCGGTGAAACCTTGAAGAGAGTTGTTGTGGCTGTTATGGTAAAGAATTCCATATTCTTTTGTTACCTGCAGGTATCGAAGGATTCGTTTTGCTGCCGCGAAGTGATCCTTGGATGGATTGCTGATGAACCTTGCCACGATATTCACTGAGTTTTCGATCTCTGGTCGCGAGTTTGTAAGATAAATGAGGCTTCCGACTAAACTTCTATACTTTTCTTGATCTGCGCCTTCTTCCTGTTCTGTTTTTGGAGTTAATTTCTCGGTTGTTGACATTGGGGTAATTGCAGGACTGCAGTTCTCCATATTGTATTTTTTTTAACAGCATTTTTGTGTAATGCTCCTGGGATATGAAGATGCCGCCTTCGAACTGTTTGATCTGGAGTCCCAGGAAAAATTTCAGGGACCCTAGATCTGTCATTTCGTACCTCATCTTCAGTTTGTTTTTAAACTTCTCTATCTGTTTTTTGCTTGATCCTGTGAGAATCAAATCGTCTACATACATGCTTACAATAATTTTGCCTTCTGCTTCTTCTTTGATGTAAAGTGTTGGCTCAATTGGACTCCTAGCAAAACCTTCCTCTAGGAAGAATGCGTCTATGTTGTGATGCCATGCTCTTGGGGCCTGTTTTAGCCCGTAGAGTGCTTTGTGTAGTTTATATACTTTCCCTTCTCCTCTCACTTCAAATCCTTGTGGTTGGCAGACATATACTTCTTCTTCAAGCTCTCTATTGAGGAAAGCCGATTTCACATCAAGTTGGTACACATGATATCGATTTTGGGCTGCTATGGCTAGTATTATGCGAAATGTTGTTAACCTTGCTACCGAAGCATAGGTTTCATCATAGTCTTCACCTGGTCTTTGTGTGTACCCCTCAGCAACAAGTCGTGCTTTGTGTTTTAGAACTTTGCCGGCTTCATTTTGCTTCAGTTTATAGATCCATTTGAGACCTATTATATCTCTATTCTTTGGTCTGTTGACTAAGACCCAGGTTTTATTTTTGTTTATTGCTGTTATTTCTTCTTCCATTGCTTTCTTCCACTCTTCTTTCTTTATGGCATCCTCAAAGGTTGCAGGAGTGCTTGATGCTAAAAAAGCAAATTCATTGTTTTGATATATTTCATGCAATGAACGTACCTTGTGTGCCGATGATGATTCGTCTCCTGAATCAGAGTCTTCTGGCTCTCTTATTTCAGTGTTGCCTTGGACAGAACTTGGCGGTGTCACCGGCTCAGCTGGTAGTTCTCTTGTTTCATTGTTGCCTTGGATGGAGCTTGGTGGTGTTCCTGGCTTAACCGACAACTTAGTGATTTCAGGAGAAACGTAATTTGAGGCCCAATTTCATTCTTCTTCTTCATGGAACACAACATCTCTTGATATAATGAGTTTGTTGCCCTTTGGCTCAAGCAGTCGATAGCCTTTGGTCTGATTGCTGTATCCAAGAAAAATGTATTTGATGCTTGTTTCTTCTAACTTGTCATGCTTTTCTGTAGTCTTATGTGCATAGGCTATGCACCCAAAGACTTTGAGGTGAGACACCGATGGCTTGTGTCCATGTAGAGCTTCATATGGTGTTAAGTTGATGAGGGCTTTGGTTGGAGATCGGTTGAGGACATATACTGCTGTAGTTGTGGCTTCTCCCCAAAATGATTTAGGGAGTGATTTTTGTATCAACATTGCTCTCATCATTTCCACAATAGTTCGATTTCTTCTTTCGACGACGCCATTTTGCTGAGGTGAGGCTGGTGCGGTAAGCTCTCGGAGAATTCCAGCTTCTTGACAGTAATTGTTGAACTCTTTAGATAAGAACTCTCCCCCTCTATCACTTCTTAGGATTTTGATTCGTTTGTCAAGTTGATTCTCAATTTGAGTTTTGTAGGTGATGAAGTGGTTGAAGCTCTCAGATTTTTGCTCCAAGAGAGTAATCCACATGAATCGGCTGTAGTCGTCGACGATGAGCATGTAGTAGCGTTTGCCTCCCAATGACTGCGTCCTGGCAGGCCCCCAGAGATCAATGTGAAGCAATTCCAGTGGCTGGGAGGCCCTCCTGTGCGCAGTTTGTGGAAATGGCAGGCGGTGTGACTTGCTCCGGGCACATGTGTCACACTTCAATTCAGTCTTTGGTAGGTTGGGCATCCCTTCTACTAGTTCTTTCATCAGGTGAAGGGAGTTTGTATTTATGTGCCCAAGCCTTTTGTGCCACAATTGGGTCGTCTTGCTATGCTGAGTACAGGTTAGGGAAACTGGTTTTTGTGGCTGTAATTCTATGGTGAAAATGTTGTTGTGGTTTAAGTATGTTGTCCCAATTAGAGCATTAGATGTAGGATGGTATATCAGACATGCATTGTCATTGAACACCACTTTGTGTCCTTTCCTTAGCAGCTGTCCTACACTAAGTAGGTTTTGAGTAAGGGTAGGGACAAAATGCACACCTTGGATTAATTTTTGAGCTACTTCTGGGGTGATGACAGCTGCAGTTCCTTTGCCTTCTATTTTTACCTTCTTCCCGTCTCCCAACATGACTTCTGACTTGTAGTTCTCATTGAGATCAATAAAGTATTCTCTCTTGTTCACCATATGGCTGGAACAGCCCCTGTCTACGAACCAAAGATAGGGAGTGTCTTTGTCTTTTGAGCCTTTGCAAGTGAACAAAAACTGGTCTTCTTCTGTTTCTGTGAATTTGGCCTCCTGTTTTTGTTTGAACCAGCAGTTCTTTTCAGAGTGGTTCTGAATTTTGAATGTCTTGCACCGGAAGAAGCAATCTTTGGTGAGGTGGTTCTGTTTTTTGCAAATGATGCAGGAGGGGCCAGAACTAGTGGCAGATTCCTTCTGCTTGTGTTGGGCTCTGTCTTCCATTCTTTGTTGATTTTTGAAGTTTTTGTTTGGGAAAGGTTTTTTCACGTATTTGTTTTTGAGATTCATTTTGGTCTGGAATATCTTTTCTATGGGTGTGTTATCCTTGAGGAGAAGATCTTCATGTGACTGAAGTGAACCCAATAGTTCAGTTACAGTCATTACCTCAATATCGTGTGCCTCCATAATTGCTGAGACTACATGGTTGTAGGTTTTTGGAAGGGATCTTAGCACCTTTTCTACTATCTGGGATTCTTCAAGATTTCCTCCCAGGGCTCTTATTTGGTTTGCCAAAGAGGTTAATTTGGCAAAGTATTCTTGAGAGTTTTCTCCTTCCTTCATTCTAATTTCGTCAAATTGTCTCCGTAGAGTTTGGAGTTTTATTTTTATTACCTTCTTATTTCCTTTGTACTCATTTTTGAGTCGATTCCTTGCTTCTTGTGCTGACTTTGATCCCATAATCCTTGGATATATGGTAGAGGTGACACCTTGCTGTATCAGGTGTAATGCAAGTGCGTCCTTCATTTTGTCCTCCTTCTTGAACTTGGGAACTTCTCCTTCTGCAGTTTTCCCGGTTGGTTTGAGGCCTTCGTCCACAATCTCCCACAAGTCCTGAGAGATTAATAATGTCTCCATTTTGTCACTCCACTGTTCGTAGAGCTCTCCAGTGAACAACGGGATGGATGGATGGGAGAATATGGGAAGCTTGGTAGATGATGATGCCATGAAAAACTTGAAATACAACTCGATGATGTTGTTGAACTGGCTTTGATACCACTGTTGGTTAAAGATTGTTTCAAAATGACAATGTTACAGGTGGTTTTACTTGTGACTGATTTTAATGTTGCAGGTGGGAATATTACGGGAAGGCTACAGGTGGATTTGGAATGAAAATTTTACTCTGTTTTTTTATGCAAGTCTTACACAGCTTTTATACTTGCAGGAGATACATCTAGACTCAATACAGAATTTTCTAGATTCATACATATTACAGAAGTTTACAGAAGTTTCTAGATGTGGCTGTTGTGGGCTTCAGTGCAGACTTAGCCCAAGACATATTGGGCTTTTACATATAATTCATGTTCAGGTTGGAAGCTTAACATATTTGAGTTTGAATTATATTTAGTAAAGCATCTGTTTCCTCTATCAATTAGATATACTTTATGAATAATAAACTTTCTCAATTGGGAGAGTATCAATTTTTAACTTCAGTGATTCGTGAGAGGGAAGGGTGGCCTTCCCGCACTGGTTGAGGTGTTGCCGGATTCTGGTCCTGGAAGCAGCCTCTTGCAAAAACGCAAGATAAGATTTACATACATTTCACCATATGATGAGACCCTTTCCCGGACCCTCGCTGAGGGGGGATGCTTTGTGCACTGGGCTGCACTTGGTGATTCTTGAGAGGTTGACCACAAACAATTTCTGCTTGTAATGTGCTGCATCTAAATAATTTGTGTTCCTTTTATTTAAATTTTATTTATTTTTATGTGTGGATTTATGTGCAAGTTCATTCATTGTAAATAGAGCCATTCATTTTATGGTTTTAAAATTTCCAGTCATTTGCTTTCATCCATTGTTTAAAAAAGAAGCTCAATCCCATTTCCTTTCTACAGGCGTAGCACAATGAATAGCGATAACCTTGTTTGTTTTTTATTTTTCATTAATGATCTTATTTATTAATTAATGTGTAATGTTCAAAATGATTAATTTATTGTTGAAAACAAAAATTGATATGCAATTTAACCATGCCTTTAGTAATGCTGATTCATTAGGAATAAGAACCAAACTGGAACCTTATAGAATGGTTCAATTGTGAATAATTTCGTTATGATTCAAGTTGAACCGGAATCGTAAAAAAGATGGTTCAAAAAAATTATGTTAGAACTGAAACCACTCAAACAAAATAAAGCTATGTTCAAATTTGAAGAAACTATTGCATTGATGGTTCTGTTCTCTATTTTAATGGAACTGAAACTGTGAAACTCTATACATGATACATGCATGATGTTTACTTTAGGGGTCACTGGCTGACCCAATGTCCTTAGCCATGTTTACTTTAGGGGTCAAGCTAGCATTCAATCTTTAGGCTAGAGGATGGTGTTAGTAGTTTCTTCATAGAGGACAATTGTCGAGCTATCCTGCGTTGTGGGATGTATATAGCACATTATGAACACGATTGTATGGCTTGTAATGATTATTGGGATGTATATATTTGAGTTCCATAGGTGAAGAGTGTTAGATGTAGTGTATTTACTACGTAGCAGAGTTGCCTTATGCTACCATGGGTGTGTGAACATCCCCATATGCTTAACATATATACTACCTACCTCTTGTGAATAATAGATTGGATTTATGTTTCCCTATCATGGTATCAGAGCGAGCGAAAAACCTAGCCATTCCTCCTTGCCGTTCGATCCCGACGCTGAACGATCCGTTCGCTGCGAACGTTAGCCATCGTAGAACGATCCCCGATCGCCGAACGATCCGATCTCTGCTTTTCCATCCCAACGTTGGTCGTCGTCCCCGATTGCTGAATGATCCGATCGCTGCTTTCGGTCTGTGCCCCCATCAATCCCGACAGCTTTGCCCCGATCCAATCCGGTCCCGATCCAATACCGCCTTCGATTGTGCCCGATCCAGTCCGTCGTCCCCGACCTTCGCTGTTTTCGGTCTGTGCCCTGATCAATCTCGACGTCTACTGTATTACTGCTTAATCCTGTCGGTCTTCTCCGCTGCCCTCTAAAGCCGACAGATCTCCTTTTCCAGTACACTAGTTGCAGCCCCAATGGCCTCCTCCTTTCTCCAGAAAGTGGACGTTATCCTTGATGGACGAAACTACAAAGCCCTGTCCGCCACCGTCGACGTGATCCTCTGTTGTCTAGATCTATGGGGCCACATTGACGGTCTGTGCCTTTCCGCCTCCATCAATAGCCGCTTCTTTGGATGATTCTTCACTTTTAGCACTGTCGCTTCCGTCCAGGGTCTAATATGGCAAAGTGGCGCTCGATCGACTCTCGTGAGCGTTAAACATCATCTGTCAGTCTTGCGAGCTCCCCATTCGCATGACCGTCTACCAGCTACCTACGACCAGAGGCGATGTGGGATCACCTGTGTCGTCTTTACCCGTTTCTAGTCAGGCTCTGCGCTACTCTCTATTTCAGACCCTTGACGTCTGCCACCAATATGATCGTTATGTAGACATTCTTTGTTAAGCTCCTGGACCTATGGCGTCAGTGCGATGAGATGACTCCTTCCCATGCATTACTTACCCTCAGTGTGTTGATACATCTCGGGGATTGCGACTTTCAGCGCATGTATGAGTTTTCTCATGCGCTTACGCCCTGAGTTCGAGCTGTGTGCCTAGCTTTTGCATCGGGATCCTCCCTTCTCTCAGTGATACGCTGACTTGGTAATCGTTGAAGAGACTCGTCTCCACTACTTGACACTATTGCGTCTTGGTGTGCTGCCTCATGCTGTCCTTGCTGCTCCAAGCTCCCACCGCGTCCTCCTTTGTAAGCACTCATCTGCTGCCTTTGCCGGGTTATAGTGCACCGGTGCGGCCTGTTCCTCGTGCTCCAGTTCCCTCTACTGCTCAGTATGGTGCTCCTCGTCGCCAGCCCGTCCGCTGTCACTACAGTAAGTGCATTAGCCATGTCAAATCTGAGTCTCGCAAGCTTTAAAGGGCCCAACAATCTGGTCAGCAGCGTGCTCCTGGTGCTCCTCCAGCTCATTTCTCTTTATAGCACAATCACTATGTTTCTGATCTTGCCTAGCAGATTGCCCAGCAGTTATCTTACGGTTCACTTCATCGCTCCTCTGTCTCCGTGCTCACACCTCATGCTTCTGGTGCCTCTGCCTCTCAGCCGTCTGCCTCCGCTCCTGCATGTATCTCCTCCTCCGACTGGTTGCTTGACTGTGAAGCCTCTTTTCATATGACTCATGATGACACTCACCTCTTGTCCTGTCAGCCCGTCTTGTCTGCCCTCAGTGTTATGGTTGCAGATGGTACTATTCTCCCTTGCACTAGTCGTGTGCTTCTTTATACCACCCATTTTCATATTTCTGATGTGACATACATACTAAAGTTATTCATGAACCTTATATCTGCCAGTCAACTCACGTCTTACAATTGTCTTGTTATTTTTGATGAGTTTGCTTGTCATGTGCAGGATCGTTTGACATAGACACTCCTTGTAGTTGGCCGTCGCCATAGTTGGGTTTACATCCTTAATCATCTTCATCTTTCATACAGTCCATCATCACCAACAGTCTCTTCTTTGTGTATTTCTTCAGTGGGCTTCTATCAGTGACATCACAGGCTTGATCATCCCAGTGGTTCGCGTCTTTCGTCCCTCATCAGTACTGATCTCCTTGGTCGTGTTTCTGTTGATAGGTATCACTCTTGTATGAGTTGTAAACTTGGAAAACAACTACAATTTCCTTATCAGTTTAGTGAGTTCAGGTCTCGTCGTCCCTTTGATTTCGTTCTTTCAGATGTATGAGGTCCTGTACCTTTTGTATCAAAGGGAGGACATCGGTACTATGTTATATTTGTTGATGATTATTCTCGCTATTGTTGTACTTATTTTATGCACTCTCGTAGTCTTGTTCTGAGTTTTTTCAGATTTATGTTGTTTTTTCACTATGGTACACACCCAATTTTCTGATTCCATACGTATTTTTCGTTCTGACTCTGGGGGAGAGTACCTCTCTCATGTTTTTCGCGACTTGCTAGCTACCCACGGTACTCTCCCTCAGCTTGCTTGTCTTGGTGCCCACACTCAGAATGACGCTGCTGAAAGGAAACATCGTCACATCATTGAGACAACCCGCACTCTGCTTATCTCCTCTCATGTTCCTCCTCATTTTTGGTCTGAGGCTGTCTCCACTGCGGCCTATCTCATTAACCTGAAGCCCTCCACTTTTCTTCAGGGTCAGTATCCTGGTGAGTGTCTGTACTCCCGACCTCCACGTTATACTCATTTGCGTGTTTTTGGATGTCGGTGTTATGTCCTTCTCCCTTCATGTGAGCGTACCAAGCTCTCTGCTCAATCTGTATCTTGCGTCTTTCTGGAATACAGTACTGATCACAAGAGCTATCAATGTTATGATCATGTTGCTCGTCGACTTTGTATCTCACGTGATGTCACATTTCACGAGTTTCACCCTTTCTTTGTGTCCTCCGTCTCTTCGACATCGCACTTATCGATGACTCCCTCTGATGTGCAGTTCCTTACTCTTCTCACTCACCGCTTCATGTCTCTTCATCTCCACCGGTGTGCCCCCCTCCTTTCTTCTTGCCACCACGTACACCATCTCCTACCTCTTCCGTCTCATCTACTAATATTTCCCTTCCACCTTCCACCTCTCCCTCAGACGCGCTCATCGTCCCCTTTTCACATCATTACACTCGTTGTCCTCCTCCTGCTCCTGCTCTCGTTCCTTCGCCCCCGATTCCCCCTGACACGGTGCCTGCCTCCTCCAACGAGTGTCCTATAGGCGATCCTCCTGTGCGCGCAACCTACCTCGTGAGCGACGTCTTCCCGACTGCCTTAGCCTTGCTACACTTCTGTTGGACCTGCTTTCCCTTCCTGCTACCTCTTGTAGCACTCCAGAGCTGGCTACCTACCGTGAGACTGCACAAATACCTGAGGGGCAGGTTGCTATGTCTGCCGAGTTAGAGACATTTGAGCATACTCGTACATGAGACCTTGTCCCTCTTCCACTTGGTGCTATTCCGATTGCTTGCAAGTGAGTCTTTAAGGTCAAGACTCGCTCCGATGGATCTGTAGAGGAGTACAAAGCTCAGCTAGTTGCTCGTGGTTTTCAGCAGGAGCAGGGAGAGATTATAACAAGACCTTTGCTCCAGTCGCTCACATGACTACGGTTTGGACTCTTATTGCAATTCCAGTTGTTCGCCACTGGTCTCTGTCTCAGTTTGATGTGAAGAATGCATTTTTTCATGATGATCTTCAGCAGAAGGTATACATGCTTCCTCCTCCCGGTCTATCCTCTCCTCCAGGTTGTGTGTCGATTGAGGCGAGCCCTTTATGGGCTCAAGCAGGCGCCCCGCGCATGTTTTACTCGTTTCAGCTCAGCCATTACAACCGTCAGTTTCCAGCCAAGTTCATATGATCCAACTCTGTTGTGCATTCTTCCTCTCGCGGTCTGACTCTTGTTACTTTATGTGGATGATATGATCATTACTAACGATGATTCTTCTCATGGGAGCTTCGTCAAACATCACCTTCAATAGCAGTTTCAGATGACCGACTTTGGACAATCGAGCTATTTTTTGGGTGTCGAGGTCAGCTCTACAGACATCGGTTTTTAGCTTTCTCACCAAAGATATGCATCAGATCTCCTAGTTCGGGCTGCTCTTTCTGACTCTCGCACAATGGACACTCCTATGAGCTTTACCTTTAGCTTCGTCCGGATGATGGTGTTCCACTCTCCGACCCCACTCGCTACCGCCACCTCGTTTGGAGATTGTCTACCTCACAATTACTTGCCCCGATATTACTCATGCAGTTCATGTGTTGAGCCAGTCACTTACTCTCCAAGCAGTTACTAGAGTTGCATTCTTTCTCTTCCATAGCATATATGCTCTGCTTCACCATATTGATGCTTGTGCTCTGGTGTTCTTCTTTCAGGAAAGTGAGCCGTCTTGAGATTGCGACTTAGATTGTTAGATCTCTGATCTAGAGAATATTTTGAGACAGTGGTTGCATTGAAGTTTAAAAATAACGGTCGAAATGATGCAAATTACATATGTTATTATGTTGTAGGGGGGGTAAAGCTGGATGCTCTCTATATTGTAGCTTTTGAATGACCCTGTAGATGGTTGTGTTGGGAACCCCGCCGCCCCCCCTGGAGAAGATGATGACTGGCTGTTGCTTTGTAGCTTGACCAGATCGAGAGCTCTGCCCTCCCCCCCGTCCCACCATTTGGTCTCTTTTTTCTCGTCCTCTGCTAATGCTTTCTGCTTTGGTTCCCATGCCAACACATGCCTTACGTTTGCATTCTTTATCTGAATCCATTTTGCTTTTTTTTTTTGCTTGTAGTTTATTAATGGCTGATGAAGCTTTCCTCTCATTTTATATTTGCTCAAAAGACATTTCATGTCCGATCAAGGTGGTTAGTGCTGAAGCATCCAATACTTGCCCAGGCAGCAGCTACACTGTAAAGTGTTAGGGAACGGGGGTCCGAAGATAACGGCAACCCCCACCGATCAATAGAGTCAACACAATAAGAAGCAAAACAAAACAACACCACAGATGAACACAGAGATTTGTGGAAAACCTTCACCACTTGAAGGTCAAAAACCACGGGGCACGCACAACGAAAATCCACTATAATAAATAAGGATTACAAAATTTATCTAGGTTTGCCCAAAACCTAGAAAGCCCTCCGGATTTGACACACAAATCCACTCCTCTCTACCACCAAGATCAAACACAACTTCTCTACAACAAGATAAAATCCTACTCTCTCTTCAAGCAAAATAGCAAACGAAGATAAGAAAGGGACACCTGAGACCGTAGACGAAGAAGCCCTTGAAACGGTAGAGAAAACTCCTTCCAATAGCACGAGGAAACACCTCTTCAGGCGGCGAAGAACGCCTACAACAGCGGCGAAACTTCCCTGCAGCAGCGGGGAATGGCGGCCGAAGACGGCGCGGGCGCGGCGATGGCGGCGGCGGACGGGCTGGGGTTTCTTCCTTCGAAACGGCGAGAGCGGGCTGGGGCGTTGCTTCGACTCTCTCCAAAAAAAAACCTAGCCTCTCTTCTTTTAATCGGGGAAGAAGAGGTTTAAAAGTCACGCCTATTTTTAAAACTGCTCACATGCAGTTTTTAATATAAAAACTGCTCAGTTTTTAAATATAAAACTGCCCACTTAGCCAAAGAGCAACCAGCACAAAAAAGTAGCCACCTCAAAAACCAGGTTGCAACTCCTGAAATCCTGCACAAAAATCTGCACCTTTAGGGGCTGAACCCCAACAAACTCCCCCTTCAGACCATAAATGAGAGTATCCCACCTTGACTCCTTCAGGTGGGGATCATCCGATCAACCCGCCGACAGAGATCATGCTTTTCCCTTGGGACGACCTTCGTCATCATGTCCGAGGGATTTTCATCCGTGTGGATCTTCTCCACCACCACAACTTTCCTCCACAGCATCCTGAATCCAGTGATACTTCACGTCAATGTGCTTCGTCCTGGAGTGAAAGACGGGATTCTTGGCCAAAAATTAGCACTCTGACTGTCACAGAAAACTGTGTACACGTCCTGTCGGAGATCAAGCTCTAGCATGAACTTCTTCATCCAAATAAGCTCTTTGACGCTCAGTCAACGCAATATATTCAGCCTCCGTCGTCGACAATGCCACGCACTTCTGAAGCCTTGACTGCCACGACATGCTCCCCCTCCAAAAGTGACCACGAATCCAGAAGTAGATCTCCTCGTGTCAACATCTTGACATATCCGAATCCGAGTACCCAATAAGTTCTGGTGGACCTCCACCAAACTGTAAACAAAGGTCTGAGGTACCTCGGAGATAGCGGAGTATCCATTTCACAGCACTCCAATGGACTTTCCCTGGGTTTGCCAAGTAACGGCTCACAGACCCCACAGCATGAGCTATGTCTGCCTAGTGCAGACCATAACATACATCAGGCTCCCCACTGCGGATGCATAAGGAATTTGGCTCATTTCTTCCACCTCCTTCTCAGATGAGGGGCTTTGAGAACTGGAAAGTCTAAAGTGCCCGGCCAGAGGAGTAGCAACGGGTTTTACCTTGTCCATCATGAACCTCTTCAGCACTTTCTCCACATACTCAGACTGAGACAACCATAGTTGACCAGCACTCCTGTCCCTGGTAATTTTCATTCCAAGGATCTTCCTTGCCGGTCCCAAATCCTTCATTTCAAAGGACTCACTGAGCTCCTTCTTCAACTCAGCTATGCTGGCCTTGTCATCCCCAACAATCAGCATATCATCTACGTACAACAGCAGAATAGTGAACATCTTTTCAGTCCTCTTCACATACACACAGTGATCAGCCCTGGTCCGTTGGAATTTGCTCTTCATCATGAAAGAGTCAAATTTCCTATACCACTGCCTGGGTGCCTGCTTCAACCCATAAAGGCTCTTCTTGAGCCGGCAGACCAGATGATGCTTCCCCTAGCCACAAAGCCTTCGGGCTGCTCCATATATAGCTCTTCCTCCAAATCGCCATGCAGAAATGCCGTCTTGACGTCCATCTGCTCGACTTCAAGATCCATGGAGGCAGCCATACCCAACACCAGTCTGATAGAGGACATTTTCACCACTGGAGAAAAAATCTCGTCGAAATCGACACCTTGTTTCTGACTGAAGCCTTTCACAACAAGTCTCGCCTTGTACCTTGGCTGAGAGTAACTTTCATCCAACTTTAGCTTGAAGACCCACTTGTTCTTCAAAGCTCTCTTCCCTTTAGGCAATGGGACTAAATCATACGTCTCGTTCTTCTGAAGGGAGTACAACTCTTCTTCCATGACAGCTGTCCAAGCCTCACGATCTTCAGCACTCTGAGCCTCCACATAGGACTCAGGCTCTCCACTATTGTAAGCAAAATATACTCATGAGGGGAATACCTGGTATTGGGCCTTCTGACTCTCTCAGATCTGACAAGAGGAACCTCCACCACAGGTGGTACATCAACTGGCAGAGCTCCCCCTGTATCCGGAAACATCTCCTCATCAGGAATAAGCTCACCAACTTCCTCCTCAGCATGCCCATCATCAGCAACAGTCTCTACTGTCTCATCATCAGCATAAAGTCTCTCCTCCGCAGGTGGAAACTGTGGAACCTGTGACTCCACAGCATTATGCTCACCAACCACTTGATCTTCAACAAAGATCACATCTCTGCTTCTGATCATTTTCTTGTTCACAGGATCCCAGAGTCTATAGCCAAACTCCTCATGGGGAAATCCCATCAAGATGCACTCCCGAGATTTCTCATCAAGCTTCGATCTCTCTTCCTTGGGGACATGAACATGAACTTTGCACCCAAACACCCGCACATGTCCGTACGACACTTCCTTTCCGGACCAAACACGCTCTGGAATATCATCATTCAGAGGTGCAGAAGGAGACAAATTTATCAGATGTACAGCAGTTTGC
The DNA here is from genome assembly GCA_039583875.1 of Platanthera guangdongensis. NCBI lineage: Eukaryota > Viridiplantae > Streptophyta > Magnoliopsida > Asparagales > Orchidaceae > Platanthera > Platanthera guangdongensis. The sequence goes on from CM077151.1 coordinate 10,997,470, forward strand.
ACAGCCTCAACCCAAAACTGTTTGCTAATGCCAGCTTGAGAAATCATACATTTGATCTTCTCAATAATCGTCCCGTTCATCCTTTCTGCTAACCCATTCTGTTGCGGCGTCCTCGGGATTGTTCTTTCATGTACTATGTCATGCCTTCTGCAGTAAGCGTCGAAGACACCAGTGTACTCTCCCCCGTTGTCAGATCGAACTCGCTTTATTTCTTTCCCGGTCATCTTCTCCACCTTCGCTCTGAACTCTTCAAACTTTGCTAGAACATCACTCTTATGCTTCACAGAATATGCCCAGACTTTCCTGGAGTGATCGTCAATGAACGTCACAAAGTAAGCGGCTCCGCCCACAGACTTGGGCTCAATAGGGCCACACACATCAGTGTGTATCAAGTATAGTAACTCCGCCTTCCTCTTTGGTTCAGAATCAGCAAAGGAAACACGTTTCTGCTTACCGGCCAAGCAATGCGAACACGTATCAGGAAGCCCTCCTGATAGCTCCGGAAGGACCTTGTTCTGCACAAAGATCTTCAAGTTCTTCTCGCTGATATGCCCAAGTCTGCGATGCCATAACTCCATAGAGTCGCCCTCTGCCGCATTCACACTTGGACCACAGATCTTGACTTTAGTACGATAAAGGCCACAACACTTCCTTCCTCTGGCTACTACCAAAGAACCCTTCAACAACCTCCAGGTCCCTCCACCTTCAATGCTTGTGAAACCACCATCATCAAGCCTACCAATGGAAATCAGATTCATTCTCAAGTCAGGAATATGCCTGACGCCCTTGAGAACAATCTTCCCCAATTCAGTCTCCAGATGGACATCACCACTGCCAACAATCAACGACTCACCGGAATTTGCCATCCGGATCACACCAAGATCTCCCGCAGAATAGGTATAGAAGTAATCTCTGTGAGGAGTGCAATGATAGGATGCACCTCCGTCCACAATCCAGTCTGTGTCAACGCAGTCCTGGCAAGACGACCCACTGCACTGCAAGCATAACGGCTCAGCCTCCACAATCGAAGTCGTCGCATCACCGCTAGATTCTCCAACCTCCTTGGTCTTTCCCTTCAGGTCTCTTTTCATTTGGAAGCAATCCTTCTTGAAATGACCCTTCTTCTTACAATAGTAGCACTCGATATCCTTCTTAGACTTGCCCCTGGACTTACTCCTGGAACTGTCCCTGTGCTTCACATCCTTCTTCACAGACCGACCTCTTCCCTCCATGAGAAAAACACCCGAAGTGGAAGATCCAGAATCCTTCCTTCTTAGCTCTTCGTTCAGGAGACAACCAGACACCATCTCCATGGTTACCACGCCATCAGGTGCTGAGTTGCTCAACGACACTACTAGAGTCTCCCAACTCTCGGGTAAAGAACTAAGGATCATTAGAGCTTGGAGTTCATCTTCCAAAGTGATCTTCATGGACTCCAACTGATTGATAATACTTTGAGCAAGATTCAGATGCTCAGTCATCTGTGAACCTTCCCGGTACTTCAAATTGACAAGTTTCCTAATCAGAAATGCCTTGTTACCTGCAGTCTTCCGCTCGTACAAGGCTTCAAGCTTTTTCCATAGTGCCTGAGCCGAGGTCTCCATGGAAACATGATGAAAAACAGAGTCATCGAGCCACTGTCTAATGAACCCTACTGCCTTTCGATCCATTTTCTTCCACTCTTCATCATCCTTAACTGAAGCAGGTCTCCCCGTCAACGGAGCATGGAGATCTTTACAATATAAAAGATCCTCCATCCGAGGCTTCCAGATGCTCCAATTCTTGTCATTCATACTGACCATCCTTGTGTTCTGTTCCATTGCTTTCTCAAACAACTCTATTACGGTCCACAAGTCGATTTATTTCAAGGGCTTAACAAGAGAGGATAGGGAGCGGACCGATAGTCGTCACCTACCGCACCAAGTTAGAAATCGAGAAATAAAAACGACTAGCCAAAGAACCTGGCTCTGATACCACTTGTTAGGGAACCGGGGGTCCGAAGATAACGGCAACCCCCACCGATCAATAGAGTCAACACAATAAGAAGCAAAACAAAACAACACCACAGATGAACACAGAGATTTACGTGGAAAACCTTCACCACTTGAAGGTCAAAAACCACGGGGCACGACACAACGAAAATCCACTATAATAAATAAGGATTACAAAATTTATCTAGGTTTGCCCAAAACCTAGAAAGCCCTCCGGATTTGACACACAAATCCACTCCTCTCTACCACCAAGATCAAACCACAACTTCTCTACAACAAGATAAAATCATACTCTCTCTTCAAGCAAAATAGCAAACGAAGACAAGAAAGGAAACACCTGAGACCGTAGACGAAAAAGCCCTTGAAACGGTAGAGAAAACTCCTTCCAATAGCACCGAGGAAACACCTCCTTCAGGCGGCGAAGAACCGCCTACAACAGCGGCGAAACTTCCCTGCAGCAGCGGGAATGGCGGCCGAAGACGGCGCGGGCGCGGCGATGGCGGCCGGCGGACGGGCTGGGGTTTCTTCCTTCGAAACGGCGAGAGCGGGCTGGGGCTGCTTCGGCTCTCTCCAAAAAAAAACCTAGCCTCTTTTCTTTTAATCGGGGAAGAAGAGGTTTAAAAGTCACGCCTATTTTTAAAACTGCTCACATGCAGTTTTTAATATATAAAAACTGCTCAGTTTTTAAATATAAAAACTGCCCACTTAGCCCAAAGAGCAACCAACACAAAAAAAGTAGCCACCTCAAAAACCAGGTTGCAACTCCTGAAATCCTGCACAAAAATCTGCACCTTTAGGGGCTGAACCCCAACATAAAGGGGAAATTTTTAGGTACAAGCTTGTACCATGCTCCCGTGCCCAAATAAATAACCCTTAACTCATGGGGCCCACCTTTCTTTCCCCCCTATCTCCCAAAAATTTCATTTTGAATTTTTCTCCCCTTCCTCGTCTCTCGCTGTGCATTCTCCGTGCATTCCTAGGGTTACGACAGAAATCCAGGAACCGGAGGTCTCCCCCCCCCTTCACGGCGGAAGGAACTGGAGGTCTCCGTTTCTACTCCAGAACTCCACCATACTCGCCCCAGCACGTTGATTCGGGCTGAAAACTCAGTGCTTCCGTGAGGGAAAATTTTTGCCATTACCTGAAAAATCGGTCTTCAGATCCTACGGATTTTCAGTTCCATCTAGAGCGGAACACGTTCGTTATCGGAGGTTGTCATTACTACTCCTTCAAGGTATAAAAATGTTAATTTTCAGTTTCATTCAAATTGTAGTTTATTTTGTAATGTCCACCATAATTATAGTTGCTCTGTAGTTATCTTCCAGTTTAATTCCAGTTGTAGTTACATTTCATTTGCGCTTATAGTTGCAGTTACTAGCTATTTAATTCCAACTGCTTTTGTTTTTATTCAAGTTACATTCCAGTTTGATTCTCGTTAGATTCCAATTGTAATGTTGTATTGTTTCCAGTTGTAATATTGTTTGAGCTTCTTTTATTTTTCCTTCTCATTCTCAGATGCCAGGTTCCAATATTCATTTTCAGTTCCATTCCAATTGTATTTTATTTTGTAGTGTCCACCATAATTATAGTTGCTCTGTAGTTATCTTCCAGTTTAATTCCAGTTGTAGTTACATTCCAGTTTGATTCTTGTTGTAGTTACATTCCAGTTACATTCCAGTTACATTCCAGTTTGATTCTTGTTACCTTCCAATTGTAATGCTGTATTGTTTCCAGTTGTAATATTGTTTGAGCTTGTTTTATTTTTCCTTCTCATTCACAGATGCCAGGTTCTAGTTACTTATATAGCAGATGTGCTATTAAGACATTCAAAGAGAATGCCAAATCTTTGTTGGATGTCCTCTCCGAAGACTCCAAAGAGACTCTCCGTGAGATATGAATTCTACAATTGTTTAACATGCCCACTATTCAACAAAATATTCCTCTGTTATATTATATTATTAGATCGTATTCTGCCAGAAAGAATGCTTTTCTCCTTGGTAAGTTTTATGTGAAATTTACAGTGAATCATGTTGCACTCATATTGGGTCTTCCAAACTGGGGAAAAGAATTTCAATTCGATAAAATTCCCTTGTCTAACCTCAAGCGTAAGGAATTGGTGCAAGAGCTAGCTGACCTGACAGTAGAGGATAGTTCACCAACCCTAGAGTCAAGGAGAATAAATGCTCTTATTAGATATGTATTGGCAGCTTTCTTCTTCCCTTTGAAAGGACTGAAAGTGCCAACCTGTCTTTTGGAATTCAAAGGGTTGGAGGATTTTGCAGCAGTGAACTGGCCGAAGGCCATACACACCTTTCTCTACTCGCATTTTGCTTACATGAAAGAGATTGCTATTGGGGAGGAGATGAAAAATCTAGGCTACCTTGAGGGGTGCTCTGTTATTCTAGTGGTAAGCAAGAGCACGTACAATTTGTACTTGTCATAACAATGTTCTTTATTGATTGCTTGTAGCTATTTAATATCATGTTGTAGGTATGGTTTTTGGAGCATACCTCTGTAGCATCGACATGCAGAGAAATGACCACTCCCCGATTGCACCGATGGTCCTCCCAGCTTACATTTAGCGCATTGCATTGTTCAAGACTCCGAGCCCAGCTGTCGATGCCCAATGCTGTAAGTAGTACATCATTATTTATTGGATTAATTATTTTATGAACATGTAACATGACGTGCTTGTTTGCATACAGGTTCGGAAGTCTTTTGTTTATATATCGGTTGAGGAGCAAGACTTGCTAGGAGGAGAAAGAGAGGAAGAGTCATCAAGCTTTGAGGAAGAGGATGAGAGGAGAAGTGTGAAGAAGGAGAAAAGGGAGAAAGAGGAGAAAATGGAGCAGTATAGACTGAAGAAGGATAAGAAGAGGTTAAGAGGGAAGGAGGAGATAAATGAGATAAAGAAGAAAGGGAAGAAAGAAAAGGAAGAGAAGGAAGAGAATGAAAAGAAAGTGAAGAAGGAGAAGGAAGGGAAAAAAATGATGGAGGAAGAAGAAGTGTGTAAGGAAAAAAAGAAGAGGAGGGCAGTGAAGGAGAAGAGAGAGAAGAGTATGGAGGCTCGATTTAAAAGCTATGTTGATGTAGCAGTCGGCCAATTGAGGATCTTTATTCAAGAAAAATTTGATCGTTTGGCGGCCCTGTTACACCTTGCCGATGAGTGGAAAGTGAATGAGGAGGACGTGAAGGATGAGGGGGTGAAGGATAAGGAGGTGAAGGGGGAGGAAGTTAAGGAAGGGGAGGTGAAGGAGAAGGAGGTCAGCTTCATAGTAGATGATTCTGCGAAAGTGCTAAGCAAAGTGAGACGTACACCAGTAAAGGGGAAACAAAAGAAGAGGGCTGACAAGGAATACTGGCCAATATACCCGGGTAGGGATGCACTTTGTCCCGAAGATAGGGAGATGATCACATTCGTGATGGACCGATATCCAAATCGGTACGTAATTTTTTTGTTTACTTTACTGTTATATTCGTGTAATTTTACCACTTGTTCTATATTCAGGGACTCGATTGTTATTGAGAGAGGGAATATTTTTATTTCTCGATCAAGCTTGATTGATATCCTAGGGACTGGATGGGTGTGCTCCTCGCATTTGGACGCATATGCGTACGTTCTAAATAGCCTCAAAGAGAAAGATGTGAATCACATGGTCAATTTTTTGTTCGTCTCTTCAAATCATGCGGTAATGAAAGATAAATCATGAAAATGCTGACTATTTATTTCTTACGTACTGACTATTTTTTGCTTATTATATGCAGTATTTAAAATCATGCGGCAAGATCAGTCATAGACTGGTCGAGCATATCACCCATGAGTCAGTTGGAGCTGCTGAGGTTATTGTTATGCCATGCCATGTTGCTAGCCATTGGGTCATGTTGGTTGCCAATCTTAAAAAACAAAACTGGGATTTCTATGACTCAATGCCGAATCCCACGCACAGGACACCCCTACGGGACCATGTACGTAGTTATATTATTCAAATAACTTATAACTTCATATGTTCAGATTATCTTGACGCTCAATATATGATTACCCCTACTTCATATGTGCAGATGAGGTACCTTCAAGAAGACACAAATGATGTGCTTCCCAAAGATATAGCGCTATGACCACTACGCGTCGTTGAAGGGCTTCCTACTCAGGACACCGGCAACGATTGCGGGATATTTGTGATGAAATATATGGAAGCCAGTGTGGTAGAGGGACCAGTGGATTGGAAGAGTCACCAGACTTGGGGGAAGGACATGCCGAGGATCCGAGCCGAATTGGTTGCCTCTTTTTTACCGGATTTTTCAGTCTTCATTGCTTAAAGAAAATGGATTTAATTGTTAATTATCTGGAGAAAACTTGAAATATTACCTACTGGGACAATGACACGGATCAGAAATGCATAGTATAATTTGTATGATGCGGTGGACTCTTCTTTAATGATTAGGCATAAAGAAATGTCTTCACCCTTCTTGAATAACATTTCATGATAAAGGGGATGAAGTTCCTTAGTTGAGGTCGGGCGTTCACAAACGACCGTTCATAATCATTATGTTCAAAACGTCACCGCCGTGGCAAACGGAGCTAGTGTTTGAATTTTTTTCATGTTTCTCTTTTTTGCTTGATGATGCAACTAAGGCTCCGTTTGGCACGATTGTGGTGATCATAAAAGCATGGGCTAAACTTGCTTGATGATGCTGATCGTTACATTGATAGTCATAAATACATCTTCATGCAATACACATCTCATTACCATTTTAAAACATCAGGAATTGCGGAAAATCTACAATGTATATCCACTGGACCTCCCAAGTTCGTTGGAACGTTTAAGTTCTGGCAGGACGGAGCTGTATCAACGGGAGCCGCAAAACTCTCAAGGGATATATTATCTAAGAAGTTGTATTCCATGGGCTCTTGTTTCACGTCATCCACGAAATGAGCTTTCCTCTTTGAATTATCTCTGGCAGCTGGAAAAAGTAGGAAATGCGAATTAAATATTGTAAAACAAACAAAGAAATTTTAAGCTAAATAATCTTACTTTTTCTTTTCGATGATTTTTCCCAATGACTCTTAGGCCGGTTGTTAGATTGGCCCTTACTTCGCCTTGCCGGTGGATCTCGAACGAGTCCCTTATTTTTGTCATTTTCATCAATAACACCATTTTTTATCATTTCATCTTCATCTATTATTTCATCTACCTTCTTAGCAACCTCAATCAAGGCACTGTGTAGGTACTCTTTCGCAAGCTTGCAATTCTCTACTCGACGGGTGAGATCATACGTAAACCGCATCATATGATTTCTAAAAACTAAATTTGAATCAAAGTCTTTCGGTCTTGCTTCCTTTGAAAGATACATACCCTTCTTCGCTTTTAAAGTAAATCTGTTGAGAATGTACTTGGCAGGAATTTGCTTGACATTTTTATGATTATACACCCTCAATATGTGTTTGCATAGTACTCCTTTGGTTTGAAAACCCTTACACGAACAATCTGCATCAAAATTTGTTGAATCAACTGTTACAAACCAGTGTTTATGATCCTCGGTTGATTCACAATGTTGGGTAGCATACAAAATGTGATTTTCACTTATTCTTGATTCTTCTACGACACATATACCAACTGCGCCGTCCATATATGCTTGCTCAAATATGGAGAAACTCTTTCGAGTGTATATTTTTGAAATATGTTTGAGTAGGTGACAATGTTGAATTTTAGGAGTTACGGTACCATGTTTGCATCGAAAGTCTTCATCATGTTCAGATCGACGCCAGTTCGAGGTCAATTTATCCAACCCAATATAACATTCAACTAGGGAACTGGTTGCTTTGGAACAACCATGCAAAACATTATTAGCCGACTCACTTCTTTGTGTAGATAATATGCCCAGATCTAATCTTGATTTATTAAAAGCAGTGGACCACTTCATTCTAACCTTATATAAGTCACACAACCATCTTTTGTCCCCCAAGTTTCCTCTTGTAACCATATCGCTCCAGCACTTCTCAAATTCAATCTCAGAATCACATTTACTCATACAGTGGTAGAAAAGTGATCGTACAACTTTATCATTATTGAAAGCGGGTACCTTTGACGGGGCTTTCTTTGAGATGTGCCACTGACACAACCGATGTCGACTATTGGGAAAAGTTCTCTCAATGGCAACGACCATTGCCTGATCTTGATCTGTAAATATAGTAGTGGGTTGTTTTCCTCCAACAAACCTCAAAAAGGTCTCGAACACCCAACAAAAGGAATCTATGGTCTCCGTTGCAATGAAAGCCCCTCCTACAAAAATATTCTGCCAATGATGATTAACAGCAATAAAGGGCGCACATGCCAAATTATACTTATTCAGCCGATATGTAGTATCGAACACGATAACGTCACCGAAGCAATCATAATCAATTTTGCTATGGCCGTCGATCCAAAGAAAACTAATAAGTCTATTCATCTCATCAGTTTGGATATCATAAGAGAACATATTATCCTCGAATTGTCTATCCTGCAATACTTTGGACAAGCTGATAGCATCCCCACTATCTATTAGCGCTCTTCTTTCGCGTTGGACAAAATTATAAGCATCGGACTTGCAAAACCCCACATTTTCAACACCGCCCACTTCATCTGCAAGGAAATTGTATGCATCGGTTGTTCTAATACCAACACCTGTCATATTCTTTAGAAGACTAGCTTGAATAGTAGATATACTGCGATGAGACCTCAGTAGGTGCTTGTCATTCTCTGATGCAAGTGTGTGATTATGTTCCTCGACGAACTTCGTAACCTCCCAATTCTTACCTTCTTTGTCTGCATTAAAATATATGCAGGCCAAACAATCTGTACGAGTATCCAATTTACGGTATTTTTGTTGTTCGTCATTCAACGGTTTGGAAACCTTTAAGCCAGCTTTTGCGCAACTATACCCTCGGCCCTTAATAAATCTGGTATGTGCCCAATAGACAATATTTTGCTTCCGCACGCTGAATCCAGTTTTATGGGCATAATCGCAGTACATAGAGTATGCTTCCTCTTCACTATGTACAATAGGGAATGATACTGTAGATTTCTATCATTTAGGGAAAAAATACTCGCAAGTTAAATGCAGTTGGAAAAGAGTAAATTCGAATTGTAAAATAATAAAATCCAGTTGTAAAAGAATAAAATCCAGTTGTAACATAATAAATTCCAGTTGTAACATAATGAATTCCAGTTGTAACGGAGTCAATTCCAGTGTGTATAACAGCTATAATTTTGATGATAATCGAAGAGAAAGAGGCTGAACTTAAATTAAAGGAAGAGCCACAAAAGAGAAGAAAGAATGAAGACTCACATTGCCAAAACTATCTACGACAGGTTTCTCATGTGACTCCTGCATGATCTGAAACTTCAGGGAGAAGAAACACGATGAGGGCAAAGAGACGGGGAAGTAATGGCGGAGTATTAATGACACACTCACAGTCTTCTGCCGTTATCCGAACTCCGTAGGTAAGGTGTGGTAGGAGGAGCTTTCCCGACGGTCGGAACCGCAGCAGGAGCTTTCCCGAAACCCTAATGGAGCAGACGGGTTCACATGAGAGAAGGAAAAATTGGGGAAGATGATGAAAAAAATTGGGAGAGAGATGGCGGGAAATTTTTGGGAGATGGGGGGGAAAAGAAAGGTGGGCCCCATGAGTTAAGGGTTATTTATTTGGGCACGGGAGCATGGTACAAGCTTGTACCTAAAAATTTTCCAACATAAAGTACCGAAGCTTCCTCTTTCCTCTCTCTCTTCCTCCGTTGTTCTCTCTCTCTCTTCCTCTGTTGTTGTCTCTCTCTCTTCCTCTGCTGTTCTTTCTCTCTCTCACATCAAGGCACTTTTCTTATCTAGAATACCTGTCTTTGATCTTTTTCCCCCTTGACGCCCCTCCTGGCTTTTTTCCAAAGCCCAGTGGAGAAGAACAGAATCCAAGGAGCCTTTCCTCTGCCCAATGACGATTTCATGCAGTAAAAAAAAACAGAACCTTAAGCTCTCCACCGTGTATAGTCCGAGAAGCTTCCTTGAAGTCTGCCACCGTAGGACTCTCTCTTCTCCTCCTTTCTACCTCTCACTCTCTCTCTATATTTCCCTGTGCCCAATAAAGCGCGCTCTACTGTTCTCTATATATAGAGAGAGAATAAAAGGAAAGAGTGACATTGAAGTTTGTAGCTCGATCGAAGGAGGCAAATAGTATATTATCTGTAATTTGAATGCAATAAAGATAAAGAGAATAAAGAAGGAGAGGGATACTATCTGTCGGCCTCCTCTTCCCTATCACTCACTATACAGAACTGAATAGGCTTGTATACCCTTAAAAATGGGCTTGTAAATTTCCGTGCACACAAAAAATGAGTGACATAGTATATTGCTTTGGAATTTGCGAGCCGAGTGCCATTGTCTTGTGGCAATGTCATCACTCTTGTATGTGTATGTGTATATATATATATATATATATATTATATATATATATTATATATATATATATATATATATATATATAATTATCCAGATCTTGCTTGTAAATTAACATAATTAGTGGGAGCACTCTCTTGTTTTTGAAATTACAAAAAACTTACCTTAAATTTTCATTTCATTACAAATACCTCCCCTGATTTTTTCATTACATTGCATCCATGAAGAAAAATACCCCTCTAGACACTGCACATCGAGGGGGTGTTTTTGTGCATGAATGTTATGAAATTAAAACTTCAGGGGAAGTTTTTGTAATGAAATGAAAACTTTAAGGAAATTTTTTGTAATTTCGAAAATAAGAGGGGTGCTGTCAGTAATTTAGCAAAATTAGAGGGGAGGTCCCGGTAAATGGCCCTATATATGAACAATAAAACAAATCATTTTCTAATTATACAAAGGAAGTCATATTTTTGATGCAACATTTGTGCTATTCGTTGTACTCATTCTATTTATATATTTTGCACTATTAAGAGGAAGGAAAAGAAAAAGAAAGTTGATATGATTTTTAAGATCAAATTAATCATAATGATTCAGAATTATTTTTGTTTTAAAAAAAATGAATGATGAGAGTGATCACTGTCTTAATGCTCCGTTTGAGGGGACTTAGTTTCACCGATCAAGCGGTTACAACCGCATGAACCAGACCTTAATTATGGTCCGGTTCCTGCTGTAATTTCGAAAGAGGTTCAAGCTGTAATTATTCAAACTTTAAGGGGAGATCCCCGTAAATAACCCTATATATATTCATAAATTTTTATATTGCACAATTTCATGTGATTCACATATGTATATGCGTGATTCTTGATCTATATCTCCTTTAACAAGCCTCTCTGAGTGTTTTCCCTAGCTTAAGCACAGAATTATTAGGGACGGGTACCCTTCAGAAAGGGATCGACCAATTCAATTGTGCTATGTGATACACTTTGCGTGTATCGATTGGGCTGGCGATTTGGCTGTAGCTCACGGGTCACGTTCCAAATGGGTGGCCGCCCCCAACAATTTCGCCACTTGGGTGAAAAGGGGAAATCGAAGATCTCTCCTTACATAATCAAACTCTAACTCATATATCCATCTAGTGGCTCATAATTTTACCACAAAAGCAATCGTGGTAGTCGGAATCAAGAAAATTTCGGATCACGAAGTTCGGACGAAGGCAACCCAGGATTACTGATTATGCGGTCTAACAATGTAGATTTGATGTAGAGAGAGAGATTAGATTGCTTACAAACGAGATCCGCGTGCTGCAGTGAGCAGGTCTTGCCAAACACTAGATAGTTTATAAGAATTTCTCTGAAAGTGAATAGTCAAGGTAGGCACAAGACATGAACTTGGCAAATGATATACTTCGGGGGGGGGGGGGGGGGTCAACGTGCCTTTTCTTATTCCTCTGAGATCCTATTTAAAGACAATCCAAACAGGGTGGGGTACTGACTTGCGAATAGCCACCCACAACGAGGTCTCTAAGAGGTTGCTTACCTGATTTACGCAAGCTGCTGAACTGATTTTTGCTGGCTGCGAGCTGATTTCCGTGGACTGTTGAGCTGATTTTTGTGGGATGCCGAGCCGATTGGTGACGTGTTGAATGATGACGGATGTTATTGTATGATGCTCCACCGGATCGGTCCAGCTGGACCGGTCCGGTTCTGTTGTTTTTTGTTTTTTATACATATAGGTTTGCACAGGCAGGTGATAAGTGTCCGATTCAGTTTATTCTAACCTAATCGGGAGACGGGAGAAAGAACAGGAGAAAGAGCGGAGCGGCGTCATCGGGCGATCGCGGAGCAGCGGCGGCATCGGGCGATCGAGCCCGGAGGGCTTCTCTTCTCCGGCGACATCTGTGAGGAAGAGGAGCGGCGGCAAGCCTCCGGCGGCGACAAGATCGGGAGCGGCATCGACCTAGCGGCGACTTCGGAATCCCGATCTTGCGATCGGGTTCGGCTTCGGGAGAAGATCCGGCAGCAGCATCGGGAGGGAGAAGCGGTGGCGTCGGGCATCGAGCGCTTCTTCTCCGGCGACGATCGGCTTCGGGTGGTTCTTCTCCGGCTACGGCCGGCGGTTTCTAGGGTTTTTTCTCCGGCGGTGATTTCAGAGATCCGACGGCGGCAAGATCTAGTCTCTTCTTCTCCGGCGACAACATCGATCAGAGGAGCGGCGGAAGATTGATCGGAGTTCCGATCTAGTGCACGACAGCGACATCAGCTCCGTCTCCGGTGAAGGAGAGGGGAGATCCACGGCAGCGGCGGGTGCAGGTTTCCATCTCCGGCGGCTCCGACGATCCAACGGCGGCGGCAACTCCGATGGTGAAAGATGGCTTAAGGCTGCAGTTCCTTCATCTTGGAGAGGGCAGCGACTTTCTTGGCCGGAGGGCAGCGACGTGTTGCAGAGGGAAGATCGGGTTACCCGATTTAGGGCACCATTGACGCATCGAGTTCATCTCCGGTGGAGGACGGCGGCTTGGCAGGCTGTATCCAGGAAGGAGAGGGGGCTCACGGCGGTGGCTGGGTGCAGATTCCTCCGGCGACAATCAGATTCAGATCCAGGCTGCCGATAGGGGAGTTTTCTTTGTTCTTTTGTTGTTCTTTATTTCCTATTCTAGGTTAGTGTCGATCCGTTGAGAATCGTTGAGTGCCTGCGTTGTAATCATATATTTTTTTGGTTAGTGGATCCGGCGCGCTCTCCCCGTGGATGTAGGAGCTTAACTCCGAACCACGTATATCTCTTGTCGTCTGTGTTTTCCTGTGTTTTGGAAACTCGAACTGCTTCTTGGATTGATGTGCGCTACTATTTGCTCAAAAATACGTTTCCGTTGCTATTGTCCTCCACGAGTTCTGTACTCGCGGGCCGGTGCCAATTGCACAACAATTGGTATCAGAGGGAGGTTCGACCTTCAGACCAGTGAGCAAATTCAATGGCGGTCAAATTCAAGGTTCCAAAATACGATGGGCGGATCGATTTCGGTCTTTGGCAAAAGCGCATAAAGGCCGTACTCGTTCAACAGAGTCTTCACAAGGCACTCCTTGGAAAGGAGAAGGCTAAGGTGAAAGACGACAACGAGTGGGATGAGCTGGACCTCAAGGCCATCAGCACCGTACAGCTGTGTTTGGCAGACGAGGTCATGTACAACGTTATTGAGGCAGAAACTACGGTGGACTTATGGAGGAAGCTCGAGGAGCTCTACATGTCCAGGTCGCTCACGAACAAGCTGTACGTGAAGAAGCAGTTGTACAACTTGAGGATGTTTGAGGGAACGCAATTGTTGGACCATATGAATGTGTTCAACAAGCTGGTATCCCAGCTGCGGAGTATGGATGTGAAGGTCTAGGAGGAAGACCAGACTCTTCTCCTCTTGTCCTCACTCCCGAGGTCGTTCGATCATTTAGTCACCACCATGTTGTATGGGAAGGATACCCTTAAGATGGAGGAAGTGGTGACGATGGTTCTCTCTAATGAGAAGAGGAGCAATTCTGGATCGAGTGCGAGCGAGGGTCTGCTCGTGAAGTGCAGAGACCCATCCCGAGGAAGATCGAGAGGGGGAGGCAAGGAGGATGATCGACCTATGTCCAGGGGTAGGTGTTACTACTGCAAGGAGGAGGGACATTGGAAGACCAACTGCCCAGTGAGGAAACTCAAGGGCAAAGGATCTGTGCCTCAGCAGGCTGTAGTGGCATCCGAGTGCGTGAGCGATGATGACGTTCTACATGTTTCACCAAGTCGCGACGTGGTCGGGACCACAGATTCCTGGATCATGGATACAGGATGTTCGTTCCACATGTGCCCGAACATTGAATGGTTCTCCAGTATTAGGCACTGTGGAGGTGGTCGTGTTCGGATGGGGAACCGGTCAGAGTGAGAGATATCTGGAGTCGGGAGCATCAGGATTAGGATGTTCAATGGAGTGGTTAGGACCCTCACCGACGTTTGGTATGTACCCGAGTTGAGAAAGAGTTTGCTTTCTCAGGCACTCTAGAGGCTGCCAGGTATTCTTATACAGTAGCAGCCAGTATTTGGAGGTCAGGAGAGGCGCACATACAGTCTTGAAAGGAGAGCGTTCCAGATCGATCTATAGACTGATTGGCACCACGATTGCCATGGGAAATGCGAGGAGAGAGGTCAGACCGTCTCTCGAGCTACAGGATACGGTAGCATATGCATTTCAGGCGATCTCCTCAGATCGCGATTCCTTCGATAGAGCATTAGAGAGCAGAGACCGTTCTCAGCGAAAAGCTAGGAAGGACCAGCAGAGGAGCGGGGCAGGATTCGTGGCAAGGGCGTGTGCAAGGAGAGAGGACCTTGGCGGACGTAGAATCTTCGCAGCCGTAGAGGAGACAGGTAGAGAGTCATCTCAGGAGTACCCAGACACTGTGAGAGGAGCCATCAGGCTCAGAGGTCTCACCGAGGAACTTAGGATCACTCAAGAGAAGGTGGAGTTGCACAGTGAGAGTTCGAGTGCAATTCGTCTTGCAGTAGACCCGGTCTATCGTGCAAGGACAAAGCACGTCGATGTGCGTCACCGGGAGTTGAGGGAGTTCGCTCGAGGTGGAGGCGTGATGTTGTGGGAGATTCCTACGGAGGAATGCGTTGCGAGCATGCAGGAGAAATCAGTGAGGCAAGTCAAGTTTGACTTGACTCAGACTGATGCACGTTGATCGTGCCGGCCCCAGGGAGAGGGGGCTTGTAGTCGCCAGTAGGGGTCTGTGTGTTTTATGCGGTATTAGCGTTCGTGGAGCATCAAGGTGGAGATTGTTATTGCATGATGCTCCACCGGACCGGTCCAGCTGGACCGGTCCGGTTCTGTTGTTTTTTGTTTTTTATATATATAGGTTTGCACAGGCAGGTGATAAGTGTCCGATTCAGTTTATTCTAACCTAATCGGGAGACGGGAGAAAGAACAGGAGAAAGAGTGGAGCGGCGTCATCGGGCGATCGCGGAGAAGCGACGACATCAGGCGATCGAGCGCGGAGGGCTTCTCTTCTCCGGCGACATCTAGGAGGAAGAGGAGCGGCGGCAAGCCTCCGGCGGCGGCAAGATCGGGAGTGGCATCGACCTAGCAGCGGCTTCGGAATCCCGATCTTGCGATCGGGTTCGGCTTCGGCTTCGGAAGAAGATCCGGCACCGACATCAGAAGGGAGAAGCGGTGGCGTCGGGCATCAGGCGCTTCTTCTCCGGCGACGATCGGCTTCGGGTGGTTCTTCTCCGGCGACGGCCGGCGGTTTCTAGGGTTTTTTCTCCGGCGGTGATTTCAGAGATCCGGCGGCGGCAAGATCTAGTCTCTTCTTCTCCGGCGACAGCATCGATCAGAGGAGCGACGGAAGATTGATCAGAGTTCCCATCTAGTGCACGACAACGACATCGGCTTCATCTCCGGTGAAGGAGAGGGGAGATCCACGACAGCGGCGGGTGCAGGTTTCCATCTCCGGTGGCTCCGGCGATCTAGCGGCGGCGGCAACTCCGGCAGTGAAAGAGGGCATAAGGCTGCGGTTCCTTCATCTTGAAGAGGGCAGCGACTTTCTTGGCCGGAGGGCAACGGCGTGTGGCAGAGGGAAGATCTGGTTACCCGATTTAGGGCACCAGCGGCGCATCGAGTTTATCTCCGGTGGAGGACGACGGCTTGGCAGGCTGTATCCAGGGAGGAGAGGGGGCTCACGGCTGTGGCTGGGTGCAGATTCCTCCGGCGACAATCAGTTTCAGATCCAGGCTGCCGATAGGGGAGTTTTCTTTGTTCTCTTGTTGTTCTTTATTTCCTATTCTAGGTTAGTGTCGATCCGTTGAGGATCATTGAGTGCCTGCGTTGTAATCAGATATTTTTTTGATTAGTGGATCTGGCGCGCTCTCCCCGTGGATGTAGGAGCTTAACTCCGAACCACGTATATCTCTTGTCGTCTGTGTTTTTCTGTGTTTTGGAAACTCGAACTGCTTCTTGGATTGGTGCGCGCCACTATTTGCTCAAAAATACCTTTCCGTTGCTATTGTCCGGGACAAGTTCCGTACTCGCGGGCCGGTGCCAATTGCACAACAGACGGACTGAATGGTGACGAGCTAAATTTCTAAGGTTGTTGAGCTGGGGTTCTTAGGTCCCTTCCTCGTGTACTTCTGAGATCGACAAATTACGGGTTATACATTGATGACCCAAACCATTAATTCAAACCTCTTTAATTAGTGTTAGATCCCCCTAAATATCATGGTGATCCCATCAGAACCGGAATTCATGGCGCATGTCCAGCTCGAAGAGACGATTTCAAACACCAAGAATGTGCGAATCCAAGTCTATTTGATCAAATTGCGAGGCTTAGGGCAGAATTGGGTCAAACCGGTCCAAGCCTGAACCAGTCAATGGCTACCCGGTCTGCCCGAGCTAATGCAATCGGCTACTTTTTGGTCCAGTACTCTTATTGGCTAAAGCAGACTGGAAGACTGCATGCAATTGGGCTTTCTAATTCCGCAGTTGTAATTAATTAATAATTATAGTTCTTCTTTATAATCACGTGTTCTTCGCCTTTCTCCAATGAATGAAAATCCCCCATTAAAGCTTTCTAATCACACTATTAATCTTCTTAGTCTTTAATTAAGTGCAATTTTTAACCGCACCCCTCATATCGCTACTCGCACCCCATTTTGTTTTAAAAAACTTTTTTTTTAAAAACTTTACTCGCACCACATCTCCCCCATTTTGCGGTAGCCGCACCCCGTCTTCCTCTTCGCCAAGCTGCTCCCGTCTCCGACATCTTCCTCGCACCATCTTCCTCTCCGGTTAACAAGTCGGCGCTCCTTCCGGCGTGCTCCTTCCATCGGCGCCCGTGTCCCCCTCTTCGTCGAGCCGCTCCCATCTCCCCTACTAGCACCGACGTTCCCACCTGTTGCATCAAGTATAATATCTGAGAGAAATCATCGCCCAATTACATTACTCTATTAGCTGTCTCACACACACCACTAGGGGATATTTTCGGGTGCGTCAAAAAAATATCGGAGTACCGCAAGAAAAAAAACGTGGTGCGGTTATATTTTCGGGTGCAAATATCCAAAACCAGAGTGTGGTTAACAATCTCCTTAATTAAGAGCAATGTTAATAGCACCTCATAAAAAATACACAACAAATCATGCAAATATATGTTAATAGCACCCGTGGAGTCCCCTACGAACTCGTCAATGCCCCTGGTCGACGGAACCAGGTAACTCTTGTCCCCAGTCAATGCTCATTTTTCAGGATCCACGGGAGCTCGCGGAGGCGAGGGCTACAGCCTTTCAGAACACTTGATCAGCTCGCCGGAGATCTGCTGGGGAGGGAAAGGGCTTTTATGCTCCGATTGGTTCCGGTGTGGGTCGGAAGCTTGCGGAAATTTCGAGCGAGTCCTTCACAACCTGTTATTTCATGTGTAATTTGTAGGTTTTGTTCCATGTGTAACTGTATTTTGTGGTTTGAAATGAATAGAGATTTTTTTTGATGGTGTGTTGTTGATAGATTTTATGAGGTGATAATATAATATGACGGCTAATAGCAGAATCAAAGGTGCTATTAACATTGCTCTTAATTTCCTCCGACATTGATGCTAATCATGTACGAATTCGCCCGCGAAAAATGGGAAAAGCGTGCGGAACTAGTTTAATCGCCTTTCATGAATGGTCTGATTGGAACAAATATGAGTATTGATCATCATGAAGTTGAAGAGATGCGGCGACATCATCTAATAAGTTTCGCCGCGAACTCCGGTTTCTTCGACTAATAAGTTTCAACCAGGCTCGAATGCGCAAATCATCCTTGTAACATGGCTCGCGCCGAAATAAGTTGCACATCCAGATCAAATCCAAAGAGACGAGATGGCCGACCATCATGAATGGACTATCTTGAATTTGTAAGCCATTTTCGATAAAAAATCATAAATTCATAAGAGCATCACTCACATTGTATCTTGTATTAGCAGTATGTTTAGACACACGTACATGCTTTAGAAAAAATGTAGTACGGTATTATACATAATTATCTATATTGGAACACTCATCGTATTTTCGTGTATATTTTCGATATTGGAACACTCATCGTATTTTCGGGTATATTTTCGACATGCACATGTATGTATATTTTATATAATAATAGAAACTTTTCTTTGGCGAATTACTTTTTTTTTTTCTTTCTACCAGTTCATAGTTTTATTTTTTCATTTTATGTTGAAAGTTGGGCAAAGTCACTCTTCTCAAGTATGATAAGCTCACTTTAGGCACCATTCATGAGCAAGAGTCGAATAGGTGACCAAACTTCCAGACTGCAGTCTGTACATATAGGGAAGTAGGTTGTTGAGTCCAATGCTTGAACTGTCGGCCTCCTTTATAAGATGAGACTTATTCCACCTCTCATACCCAACTGTGTTGCAGCTCAATTGGGTCACCTATTTGACTTGTGCTCATGAGTGGTCTCTAAAGTGGGCCTATGGTTCTCGAGAAGAGCAGGCATGACCTAACTTTCAACAAAAAGTACACTTTTGTTGAAAGTAAGGCCAAGCCTTCTCTACACAAGTATGATAAGCCCACTTTAAGCACCACCAATGAGCAAGAGCCCAATATGTGACCCAATAGCCGGACTGCAGTCTATACACAACAACCTTTTCTCCTCTCAAAAATAGGGAGGTAGGTTGTACATTGAGGCCAATGATTGAACCTTCGTTCTCCTTTATAAGACATGACTTATTCCACCTCTCATACTCAACTGTGCTGCATCAAAGTTGGGTATGAGAGATAGAATAAGTTCTCTTATAAACGAGGTCCGCGATTTAAGCCTTGATCTTAACAACCTACCTCTCTATATTTGGGAGGAGAAAAGATTGGGGTATACATACTACAGTTTGACTGTTGGATCGCCTATTTGTCTCTTGCTCACGAGTTATTCCTAAAATGAGCTTATCATACTTGAGAAGAGTTGTTTGAACCAACTTTCAACAAAAGAGAACATATAGCAACCAATCTCTTTATTATATATCTATATATATATAGACACACATGGCCATTTATCAACACTTCCCCTCTAATTTTGCTAAATTACTGACAACACACCTCTTATTTTAGAAATTACAAAAAAATTCCCGAAAGTTTTTATTTTATTATAAAAATCTCCTCTGAAATTTTCATTTCATAACATCTATGCACAAAAACTCCCCCCGATATGCAGTGTCCAGGAATATTTTTCTTCATAGATATAACAAAATGAAAAGTCCCAAAGAGATTTTTGTAATTAAATGAAAACTTAAGGGAAGCTTTTGGTAATTTCAAAAACAAGAAGGGAGTGCTCTTAGTAATTATGCTAACTTATAGGGAAGGTTTGGGGTATATATATATATATATATATATATATATATATATATATATATATATATATATATATATATATATATTTATATCCATGCATGTTGAGCACATACAATGAAGCATACTAATATCACCATGTTGTTTAAACCCATGTTGAGCATTAGTATCATCATGTTGCTCACTAAAATCATCATAACATTCACCAATATCCCTATCTATCATGCATGCCATCTTAATATAGCTAACAATTTTAAAATAAAACTTTATATCTCTAAATTATTTTTTATTCTATCCTTAGGAAGATACAATTTTAATAAATTTATCCATTTAAATTTAATCATGACATAAATATATCAACTAATTTCTAGACCTATTTGACTTTTAAAATAATCATTAATATAACTCCAAACCACTACCATTTATATTAAAATAACATTATCTTAAAATCTGCACTTAGAAAAAGAAATTAACTTTCATGCCCCAAAAATATGATCTCATCATATCATATATAATATAAATCTAACTCAGGCTTAGCCAAAAAAAAACTCAGTTTTGATTATATCAAACTCATATTTTACTTAACATAAATCCACTCTAATATTTAATGTCACTTAAGTAATTATTTAAGCATGCATATATATGCAAGAAACCATTTCATTTCCCCTTGCATATAAAAAAAAGAAAAAAAAAAGACTAAATTAGGAAACTCACCCGGTCGCCGATTGATCCCGATCCTCTCCATTTCTGACAAAATCAATAATATCCATTTGTCCATCTACGGACAAGATCATCCTAAAATATATCTGACGGACACGATCATTCTGAACCGTGAAATTGATAGTATCCATTTCGTCAGAGAAATGGAGAGGATCCTGATATATATGTCATCCATACGACAAATTCCTTGCTTGGTTCAACCCGCCGCCTCGCATCGCCGGAGCAGCGGCCCTCTCCGGCGATAAAAGAGGGCTCTTTCTACACCCCTGATCATACACGGCTTCCATCATCGACTCCACATCCAACCCTCCGTGAATAACAGAGGCAGAGATCTGAAGCTGGTGATGATCAGTGGCAGTAGTCTTGCAGGATTGATCATCTGCCCACATCGGAGGCCCCTTGTCCGTTGGATGAATGCTGTAAAAATCGTGCGGCCTGATCTTCTTCCCCAAGCAGATGGCTTCATTAATGGTTTCTGTGAAAAAGGTGTCATCTTGTTGGTGCATATTGATCTGTTGGCTGTGATCATGGTTGCTGAATAAATGGAGATCTTGGAAGGAAGGAAAGGCCATGATTTCTTGGCTGGTATTATAAGTTTTATACGTGTCAGGTGTTGATTGGATGTTCTCACAGGCTGCTAGGGTTCTGCAGGCTCTCTCTAAGATGGAGTGCATGTATTTTCCTTGGGCTTCAATTCTCATTTGCAGACTTTTTTGCACCTATTATTTTTATATATTTATATAGATGTAAATAATAGCATATAAAGTCTAATAACATGAACGATATTATTATTATTATTATTAATTTCAGTTTTTTGTTTAATTTCACAATTACCTCTAGTTGTTCATGGAGTCTTCTTTGGACCTCCAGCTGCATCCTCAGTGCTTCAGTTGTCTGTGCATTTCTGCTGTTTATTGTGAGAGTTTAATCCAAAAAAAAGATTAAATATTCAGTAATCAATGTATATAGAATTGTATTCTTAAATGATAATTAAGAACTAAATTATTTTTGTTAGAAAATACGAGATCTAGAGAACACACAAGAAACCGCAGAAAAATTAACAAGCAAAACATATAAGGATTTAACGTGAAAAAACCTCAAGATCGGGGAAAAAACCACAACCTCCCACGCAGAGAAAATCCACTATGAAAAAAGATCAAAATTACACCGCTTCTATGCCGCTGCTCCTTTTCTTCAGTTTTCGCATACGCGTACACAACCTTAAGCCGAAACATGACTTTCATACACGTAACAAACAGGACGAGAAATTTATAATTTATTATTTTCTTCTAATTCATGATAAAATGTGTTAAATATTTATCAAAATTGGTCGTTATATATTGGGTGATTATTTTTATATCATGAGCTTCTCATACAATAATCTGGGAAGAATGCAAGATATTTATTGAAAATAGGAAAATATTTCTTAATACTTTAACATGTTTATAGAAGATGCACAACTAAATAATTGGTTGCATTACAAAATAACATTCATGCAAAATTATGAATTTAAATAGTTATATAAAATCATCATTTATAGATGTATTGTTATGTTGACTCAATTTCATGCATCTGCATAAGTTCTTGTGGACCCAGTTCCTTTGAAGTTTGCGTAATTACAACTTGCATCCCTCTAACTTTCAATATTGAGGAGAGGTTTACTTCAAGAGAGCACTTTTGTACGTAGATGTTATGAAATGTAAACATTGAGGAGAGGTTTTTTTATGATAGTGTCGCTCGAAGCATCCGGATGAAGATCAAAGTGAAATCATCTATCCGTTGCCCCTAGGTGTGTATTAATAGACAAACCCTAGGAGCATCTACGGGTATCAAATATCCGTATATCCGAACCGACCTGTTAAGCCTCCGAACCTATTAATTTTCCAAATATACACAAACATTTTATAATTTCAAAAGTTAGAGGGGTACAAGTTGAAATTACCCAAACTTCGAGGGGAGGTCCCGGTAAATAATTAACCCTAGAGAGAAATGAAAATTGGGCGATCGAAACATACTCGGTCATATTGCGACTCATGAACCCTGAGGAAGAAGCTCCATTTCTATGCATTTCAAGAGCTGTCCTTCAAATCAAAGTTCAGAACTTGCATAGTAAACTGATTTATGAGAAAAGGAAAAAAAAAGGAAAAAAATGATTTTTTTTCTTATAAAAATGAATTAATAATATTTCATGGTATATTATGTCTCCCACCATCTTTGTTATGCTCGTTGAACTCCTTGTGCGGCTGCTTTCCAAGTCTAAACTTCTATACAAGAGTCATGAACATGTAATTAGGAGAGAATTGAAGAAATCAAAGCTGGAAATTGCTAGTTTAATCATTTAATGTTATTTAAAATGAAAAAGTATATATTATTTTGAGAATATATTACAAATATTTTACCTGAAGATGGCTTTTGAGGTGGTAGAGAGTGAGTCCCTTCACACCCATAACTCTCATAATAGTCTTTGGTGTGGCCTCTACAAAAAAAAGAGATGAGATCTCTATTAAGTAGTTTATCAGGAGATGGAAGAGAGAGAGAGAGAGAACTGTCGGGGCCGCCGAGCTGGTTGACGGCATCAGCGAAGCGGTCATGGAGCTCGACGGTCCAACGGAGACGGGGCTTGGGGTCGGTGGTGAGGACGAGGCCGGAGTCGCCTTGGAGGGGGCATGAGAGAGGCCCTGCTTGATCATGTGAATTCATAGCCGGCTTCTTTGAAGAGAACATTATTCTCACTTCTCTCTTTCTATCTCTAGCAGTTTCTCTTTCTTTCTGAGCTGCAATAGTAGATTCAAGAACAAAGGATAGCATATATGGAGGAATAGGGTGCGTTTTCTTTCACAAGAGATGTTAAGTTCATCACAGTGGTGTGATGGTGATCATCATCACTACTCTCTCTCTCTTCTCCCCCTCTATCATCACATACTCATATTCTCTCTCTTTTGCTCTCTCTTTCTCTCTCTTGTATGGCAAAGAAAGTAGGGTTATTCTATGCTTGAAATAAAGGTCACTGTCTGCTAATGGGTTCTAACCCTAGCTCTTACTTTGAACAAAGCAAAACAAACATTTATATATCTATCTATCTATCTTTCACTATTATAAGGAAAAAATTGTTTTTGGTGAAACAATCAAAAATATCAATTATACTTTCATTTTTATATTTTACTGACTTGATATATATTATAATGCATTTCAAAGAAATTAAAATACAATGTTCATTCAAGTAATTACACTATCAGAAAATTAGAAGTAATGATAAAATTCCATTTAAATTTAAAAAGTTTTTTACTAGAACTCATACACCTACTATGGTAGGTTGTCATTAGGCATGTCAGCGGTTTATTCAAGGAAGGTTGTCATTAGGCATATCAGTGGTATTTTCGAGCTGATGACATTAAATCAATCAATTTTATTAAAGTCAAAATTAATATTTTTATGTCAAAAAGTATATTGTTTTACAAAATAAAAATTGTAATATTTATGGATAATTTTTTACGGTCATTTTGAGTACTTATATATATATATATGTTGCAGGCGAAACCCGCCTTGATGGGGCGGGTGAAATCCGTCGTCGCCTGTCGGGTACTGTCGCCCATGGCCATATGAGCGGAGCCACGTGTCAGACACTCGTGTGTATATATATATATATATATATATATATATATATATATATATATATATATATATATATATATATATATATATATATATATATATAGTAAGCTAAGGCTTTATGAGAGGAGGTCATGGGATCTATTCTCATCGTGGGTGAGTTTTGTCTGTTTATGGATGCTTAATGATGTTGTCATTGATGCTTAATGTTCTCATTGTAATGATGCTTGTACATTTATTTCTCAAAAAAAATAATTTAATCAACCCTAAGGCTTCCTTTGGGCCGGGACGGTTTTTTTGCTCCAGTGTGTTTGGATAAAAAGCCGTTGTCATGGAATGTATGTTTGCCAAGATATATAGCGGTTATGATCATATCGTCACCAAGAAATAAATAATAATTTTGAACATAAAAATAGTCAAAATTTCTTAGGTGAGATCAGACATTCACGAACAACAACTTATGATACAACCGCGTTCATAATCGCCACCATTTTGCCAAATGAAGCCTATATCATAAATATTTAACAAAATGGAGATAAATATCCCCTACATAAAAAATATTGGCTAAGGATGACCAAAAGAGTATATGGATTAATGCACGTGTTTACTAGTTGAATAAAAAGTTTTTTTTTAATTTTTAAATTTTTTGGCAGAACAATATTTTTAAATATTCCTCTCCGATTTTAAATTGACGTTTCGACCCATCTGATGCTCCCGCCACTGCCGAACCAAATATAGTTTTAACTGCCCTTCATGTGAATAAAGAAAGCGCGACATTTTTGTTAAGGCGAGTTTGAGCAAAAAAAGTCATCCTCATAAAACATGTGTTTGACATGACAATCACCTAGTAAAAATCTACTTTGAACATAAAAGTGAATGCAGTTTTTTAGGCGAGGTCGGACGTTCACGAATGACGATTCATAACCGTCGTCACGTTCATGACTGCCACCATCGTGTCAAACAGGCCCTTAGACTCTGCTTTTGCAATATGTAGTGATATTTTTTAATTTATCCAACTGAAAAACATAGTGTTGTAATCTTTATTTTGGATCTCCGAGCGTCGAGAGAGATGTCGAAAATTTCATTTTGAGCTTCATTTTTCAGCAAATGATATTTCTAACCCGGCAAGCTCCAATTTTCACCAGCTCAACCACCACCGCTTTCCCAATTGTAGAGCCTCAAGTTGACACTGACAAGCACGGGCTCCGCTCTTACGGCCAATCGTGACAGTATCTCGACAGTGACAGTGCCCGGGATGTGAACAATATCCCGCTTGATAGGCAGCACTTCGACAACGACATTGCCCCGGCTTGATGACGTTCTCGCCGCTCGCAAACTCCCAAGCGATATACTTCGTCCGTGACTGGTTTTAAAGGCAATGGTGAGAACTGGTTTTTTCTTTGTTGAGAACATATTTTTTATTGTAGGTAAGAGTTTTTGCCTATAGTGAGAGCACATATTTTAAAATTAAAAAAATAAATCAATTAATGAGATTGAAATTTGTGTAATTGAGAAAGATAAAATCGAAAATTGAATGTTTAAACAAAAGGTGTTTTTCTCTTTTTAATATAGTATAGATTTAACATTGATTTACTTGTAGAATCTATGAGGATAGGGATTTAGGCTTCGTTTGGTAACCCGTTTTTGCTGGGCCTTTGGAGCAAATGCCACCGGATGGCGGAAAAACATACGGCTTTCGGCGGCATTTGCTCCGTCTACTCCCGCCGCGCCTTGTAGAGCGGAGCAAAAAGCTCCGTCTAGAGCCCCTCCTCACCTCTAGTTTGAACTCTCCGGTTCCACCCGCCACTTACTCCCTCCACCGCCGAATCAAACGAAGCCTTAGAATGCATGAATAAATGAAGCAAACTAATGAGGGGGCCTGTTTTGGGCTCAGAGTAGCGCTCCTGTGAAAATGAAGCTCCTCCCATTTTGTGGGAAATAGAACTCAGATATAACTTTTTGGCATTTCCTACCACACCAAAGTTCTAAAATTAGGGTTTACCAAACACACAAATTTCTCCCTTAATGTTTTACCTTATTGAAATGGACTTGGAACGGCCAAACAAAAACTACTCTAAAACGTACGTCTTCTTCTAAAATGAATTGTTAATCCACTATTTGGTACGGAATTGCGGCGGCTGAAAAAGTAGCGGGGGAATCAGGGGTCCGGGGGTGGTGCAGTGCAGGAAATGCACTGCACCGTGCAGTGCGCGAGATCTGATGGGTGCGAGTGCATCTCATCTCGCGTCGAGATCCGTGCACGCTTTGATCTCGCGCGCACTGCTTTGGATATGTGCGCTGAGATCAGTAGTAGTGAGATTAGGGGCTAATTTAGCGCGGCGGTCGAAATCATCTTTACTGCGAACACTTTCCCACCTCTGCTCAGTGCTTACTAGAAAACCAGAAGCCTCTAAAATAGGCGTAGAAATAGGATCAATAAATTATACCATAATTTATATTTATTTAATAACAAATAATGAATATCTTTAACTCATAAGTATTATTGATTATATTAGTTATTATTAGTGTTAGGCGGCCTTCTTTGACATTTCAACGACATGTGGAGAAAAATAGGTTCATTTATATCATCCAAAGTTGAAATGAACACATGGAGGCCAAAAAGTACAAGGAACAAGGGAATGAAAATTAATGCAAAAGAGCTTAATTATAGAGATATTATCCATTAAGAAATGAATAAGAAATAAAAATTAATTAAAATAAATTGTATTGGTAGAAATGATATAAACACAAAAATGATAAAACTAAGGGTTCATTTGGCGCGGCGGTGGAGGGAGCAGCCGGCGGATGGTTCCGGCTGTCTCCGCACGCTTCACTTGATTTGCCACCTTGCAACAATGTTTTCTCCAAACGCCGGGTGAAAATGCCTAATCAAACTAAGCCTAAAAGTCTGTGGTAATGAAGAAGAAGGGGAAAAAATACCAAGAACTTACGGTCAAGATAGTTTTAGAAACATACGATGGTCGAAAAAACTGCTGAAGAGCGCCCTATCTATGAAGTTGATCTTAGTTAGCAACCCGAGTCTTGACGGGGGGCTAAATCCGACACCGATAACATTTGCAACAATTCGACCAATAATATTAGTGGCATTGTCCACAGAAGTCCAAGAGATCACGTATTAAACTGAACCGAACGATTTTATCTTTTTCCATAGACAGCGTACACGTAATTCCCAAGTGTTCATGACTGAATCACATGAATATACTTAAGTACTACAAAATATTTAACACAAATCCATCACTTGCTAGCTAGAGCCTATGATGTTTGAGGGTTCAAATAATTACTTACGCACTATATAACTTTTCCTTAAAATTTAATGATTTTTTTTTTCACCTGAAAACATTCCACCTAGATGTCTACTAGGAGCTTTCTTTCTCTAGGCTTCATTAACTCAATACTCCCCACCTTCATCAAATTTGAAATGTTATAGGCCCATAAGTTCACTTGGTTCATATATAGGTTAAAATTGTAGTGCCACCAGGCCCACCACTAGTACCATCACTATACTTAGGGCAATGTTAATAGCACCGCTCTATTGACTAATAGCACCTCCAAAAAGATCAAAATAACACATTGAAATGACTGCTAATAACGACTTCAGCCTTCAGGCCTGCTAGACATTAACAATGTCCTATATTTAGAACTACATCTTCGTACTACCGCCGCTCAAACATCACAACTATCCCAAATGCAGCCTAAGATAACACCATGACATATAGGCATGGTATTCACGAGTTCTCTTGTCGATCAAATTATGATGACAAACATATGCAACTTAAGTAGTTCTTTTCATCGTTATGAAATGTAAACTTACACGTGAGGTTTTTATAATTTTGAAAATTAGAGAAATACAAGCTGTAATTACGCAATTTTTGAGGGGGAGATACGGATAAATAACCCCATGTATACATACACACACCTCATTGTGGATGAGTTACTCTATATTTTATGGATCATTTCTTGGACCATCCGCTTTATAATATTGACAAAGCAATATTTTAATTAAAATATGCTCAATAATAACACTAATAATAATTTTGATTTTACTAATAAATTCTATAAATTTGATGGGCGGCATGCAGCCATCTTTCTTCTTCGAAGTGGAGCAATGAAAGATCTTTCCTGTCGCCTTCTCCCCTTCATGCTCCATTAATAAAGCCAATAATTCCATCACCAAACTCTAAACAAAACTAAATATTATGGGTTTTCTCTCTCTCCTCCTCTCTCTCTCCTCTCTCTCTCTTGAAAGAGGGAGAGGGTAGCCGTACTCACAAACTTACCAACATTCTCTCTCCATATCATGAATGAGAGCAATTAAGGCTCCAAGGCTTATTTTCACTTGTCAAGCAGTTACAATCGCATGAACCGGACCTTAAAATTGACACGACAATTTTGCTCTAGTGAGTTTGAACAAAAATGCTACAGTCATAGAATGCATGTTTAGTAGGACGATAATTATGTGAATGAAGTTTTGAACATTAAAGTGAATGAAGTTTCTTAGATGCGGTCGAGCTTAATTTCACGAATAACTATTTATAATTACCGTGTTCATGACCACCGGTACCGTGCTAAACGGAGCCGAAGATAAGACACTATCATAAATAGTTGGGAGGGTCATGCACTCTAGGAAGCCCACGTGTCTTTCTCTCTCCTTCCATGAGGGAGAACATAAATCTAAAGCCCCCTCTTTCTTAGATAGTAGATATAAAGATTGAGAAATTGATGCCGTTTACAAGGGAATATATGCTATTCTTCTTCCACAATTAACTAAAGCATCTTCTTTAACCTTCTAAAGGTATATATTTATATATATATTATTTATTTAATTTTCTTATATATATAAATTTCTTAGATTTTTGTAAAACTCTTTATCGCCAGGGACGGATTCACTGGAATCCGGAGTCTTCCGTTCACACAATATTTTTTTTTGAACATCTTCATTTTAACGGAATTATTTCTCCCGCATCATACTATTATTTGACGTGTAAGTAGTCAAAATTTATTGACCCGTCTAAAAAAATCCAGATGGACTACAGATTTTGCAAAACACTAAGTAATTAACAAAAAAAACTGTGTAATTTACAGAACGGGGATCAACAAAATTTGCATCAAACATTTTAGAATTCTTTTTAAAATAATCTCCAAAAAGTTTAATAAACTTGTCAGTTTTAATATATAAAAATTCATAGCAACCTCCAAAGTTCTTGAAGTTATTTAAGACAGATCATGTAATTATGCGAATATGGCCGGACTCTAATTAATATTTTTTAAGACAACACGAAGATCCTAATTGCAGCTCCATTTTTTAAAAATTCACCTAATTTATAACCTAAATAAAAGATCATAATTGCAGCCCCATTTATGCCCATTTCACGATTTCTCCTCTGCACGTCCGACTTGAACTCCCGCTGCCTCCCAGAGAGTTTTGAAACCAAGCTTTTAAAAACCGGACCGGTCCAACCGGTCGGGCCGCTGGCCAGACCACCGCCCGGTCCGGTCAAGGCTAGTAACCCGGTAGAACAAAGGACCGCCCATGAACCGGAAAACCGGGCGGGCGGGCCGGTGAGCCGGGAACCGGGCACGGGTTTACCAAACCTGGCGGTCCAAGGAGAATAATTTAATATCCAAAATGTTGGGGGTGTGAGATTCGAACCACTGCCAACTACAAATCTGCCACAGTGTTGGACCACCAAGCCAATTGGCTTTTCTATTTTGTTATTAAAATATATTATATACATATAAATATTAACATAAATATAAAATAAATTAATATTTCACTCTCACACGTATTAAAAATTGGTGAAATCCTTTCATTTTTATTCCCTTTTCAATTATATTTTTGCATATAAACTTAAAATTATGCCGATATATAAATGGATATACCGACGTACCATATAATATAGATGAATGATTCCAACTTGTGACATCAAACATGAGAGAGAGAACTCAAAATAGTTGCGGCTGACCAATCCAATATCACTAAAACCAATTCAAAATTTTCAATGAGAATTGACAACAATTCAAAATGTCATTTTTAATTTTCAAAAAAATTGTCTGAAAGATAAAATTTAGATTTTGTTTCAATGATATATTTGTATTTTTTTTGATTTATTTAATATTATTAAGTAGTAAGAGGAGAAAAAGTTAAAGAAAATCAATTTAAATTTTTTTTTAAAAAGGGCTACAAATATCCATTGGACCTGCAAATATCGATTTGAGGGTTGCAAATATCCAAGGGCTGCAAATATCAATTATGAACCTGTAAATATCAACGCCCTAACTTAAATCATATATCTTTCTTATAGTTTAATTCCAAGTCTATTGATCCATCTCTCCCTCATTTAATATGCCTAGTGACTAAACTCTCACAACGCCTAGCAGATGCCTCTAATAATCTCCTATGCAC
The DNA here is from genome assembly GCA_039583875.1 of Platanthera guangdongensis. NCBI lineage: Eukaryota > Viridiplantae > Streptophyta > Magnoliopsida > Asparagales > Orchidaceae > Platanthera > Platanthera guangdongensis. The sequence continues at coordinate 11,027,986 of CM077151.1, forward strand.
ATATCCAAACCATCTTAATCGAGTTTCTCGCATCTTCTATGCAATTGATGCTACTCCGGTCTTAACCTTGATACATTCATTCCTAATTCTATCCGATCTTATCCGTGATACATTCATTCCTAATTCTATCCAGTGTCGTGTGTCCACACATCCACCTAAACATTCTCATCTCCGCAACTCCCATTTTTGTACACAATTTACTGCACAACACTCAAAACCATAGAACATCGTTGGTCTAATCATAGTTTTCAGGATACTTCCTCACGCGCCCCTCCACTTCAACCAACCTGCTTGAATTCTGTGTCCTTATTTATCAATACCTCAAGTCCTTTTGATCTATGTGGATATTTGAAACAGTATAAACTTTTTTTAGCTAATGAAATATATGAATTATTTAATTACAATGGAAATGATCAAAAATATTTTACTTATTTTATTTTAATGAAGCTGGAACCCAATTATGCCCGAGTTACGAAATCCGACTATTTTTGTAATTTTAAAAAAATTTAAACCGAGCACGTGATCGATGACGGATTCAGGAAACTCAACAAGGAGAGACTAGACATTGTCATCCTCCAGCTAATTTTTTTTGATCTACTTTGTGTGAGTCATTTCTCTCATTTGATCAACATTTTTGATGTGTAAATAGTCAAAATTCACTGTCTGAGAGATCCAAATACACTATCCATATTTGCAAAATGAGGGGCAGCCGGCCCCTCTTGGATCCCCGTCCCTGCGGACCAAATGATTGACGAGAAAATTTGTGTTTATGATAAAAAAAAGAGCTCATAAACGCATTGAAAACATCATAAAAATCCCTGATAACTGAGAAAAACAGCTTTATTCATACACTCAGCCGGCCACTATTACTTTGAAGAAAAGAAAACTGAACATGAAGAGGAACGAAGAAAGGGGAAGATCTCTCAACTGCGTGACAAGCCGCGCTTATCTTTATTCAGCAAAACATCAGTCTGCATGAGTAGCTCCTTCCAGCAACCTAATCATGTTGGCAAAATATTCAGAAATAAGAAACAACTATTAATATAGGAATAATTACCGAAACTTTACCTGAAAGTTAGCATAATTATAGGTTGCACTCCTCATATTTCTGAAATTATAAACATACAACCAGTATTTGTCAAGAATGAGCCCGCTCTGGTCTTGTTAGCAGAAGTCAAAGTCATCCAGTATAGACGATCACTACCCTAGTAGGCGAGAAAGTCTCTAAAGTCGCCTAGTAGGCGAGAAAGTTTCTCAAGTCGGCTAGTTGGCGAGAAAGTAACCCAAATTGCCCAGTAGGTGGGACGGCTCCATAAGTCGCACGACAAATATCTTGCAGGGGAAGATCATTCTCGCAGCCATGCCCCCATCAGAATTTTTCTATAAATAAGACCACAGGGTATTAGGAATAACATCTTGAAATCTTGACGCCCTCCCATAAGTCTTCCACTCTCTAAGTGGTGCCTTCCTCACACCTCACTCAACGTTCGTTTGGTTGTACAGGGGAAGTTTTTCCCCAAACTTCCGGATACGTGGTGAGATCTCCCTGATGTAGCACACGGGATGTGTTCATAGATAGTCTTTTTCGCTAAGGGCTTCTGCCATCTTGTCACATAGAGTCGAACCGCAGGACCGGTAACCTCAGGTTGTCCGTTGGTCGGAACAATTGAAGTTGGGATTTTTCCAGACTCCAACAAAAAAAATCTAATTTGTAAGTTTACATTTCATTACATCTTTTGGGTTTTTTTTAATGCATGGATGTTATGAAATATAAATCCACGGGAAGGGGTTTTGTAATTTCAAAAGAAAGGCTCCGTTCGGAGCAGCTTATTGCAGCTTATTTGCTCCGGTGAGTTGGACAAAAACGTCATTGTCATAAAATGTATGTTTGATACCAACAACAATATTAGCTCAGTTGGATTCGAAGAAACGATCACAAATGACAACTCTTAAAAGCAGTTGATCAAAATTTGTCATTCTGATGGATTTGATGGCCGTGTTAAGGTTTGTTGCCTGCGTCCGGCTCAATGATAGACATGCATAACACGAATCTGCGCTTAACAGATTAGATAGAGTTCACGTTCAGCTCGATAATAAATGGAACTTCGACTTTTGTGATGAATTGGCCTATCCTACTCTCTTTAGAGTCTAAAATGGTGTGGTGAACCTTCCTCGACATTCGGGGGGGGGGGGGGGGGGGGTATCCGATTACGAAAATAAATGGTCAGGAAAATGCTGGTAACCGCTACGAAGAATTGGCGGACGGGTTAAACAACTTTCAACAATCGAGGAAATAACAGGATAGAGAAATATCAACACAGATTCAGGTACTCACCAGGAGAAGCAAGATTTTATTACCAGCAACAAGAACTGCTATTTACTTTGTATCAAAGTTCCTTAATGTTCCCAAAGCACACATATTTGACCTGCAGCAAAGTGATAAAATTATTTGAAGTTTAAACAGCCATTGTTTTACAATGGTAGACAAATAGATGCACAGGATCCTAGTGACGACAACATTTCAGTCGTTGCATGTGCTCACCGACTCTCCGAGTGTTAGGAGATGAAAATACTTTTACAGCACATTTATTCGCATGCAAATATGTTTTTTTAGGGCATTTATATTGGCAGCCCAGCAAAATAATAAAAAACATCCATAATATGACCGCTAATAGCAGTCTAAAATGCGGAACACACGTCTTTTGAAAATAGGTCTAATATATGATATTTTTAGAAAAAGTGTTCAACATGAAAATTGTAGATCTCGAATGTTGAACACTTTTTCTAAAAATAACATATAGTAGACCTATTTTCAAAAGGCGCAGAACCCGGACGGAACTATGCGAGATCCGCCCGGGTTCCGCGCCTTTTGAAAATAAGCCTACTATATAACATTTTTTAGAAAAAATGTTCAACATAAAAGTTGTAGATCTCGACGAGATCTACAACTTTCATGTTCAGCATTTTTTCTAAAAATGCATATTAAAAAATTTAATTTTTGGGCTGCTAGTATCCATCGACTGCCAATAGCCATATTTTAGGCTGTCATTATCTTTGGGCTGCCAATAGCTATATAAGGGCTGCCAATATAAACACCCTTTTTTACTTTATTTTTTATCTTGTATATATATTTTTTCTTTTTGACTGGTTGTTTTATAAATATGAGCAAAAAATGAGAGTTGCGGAGATGAGAATGTTTAGGTGGATGTGTGGACATATGAGATTGAATAAAATTATGAATGAATGTACCAGGTTTAAGACAGGAGTAGCATCGATTGCAGAGAAGATGAGAGAAGCTCGACTAAGATGGTTTGAACACGTACAAAAGAGACCATTAGAGGCACCTGTCAGGCGTTGTGAGAGTCCAGTCATTAGGCATGTTAAATGAGGGAGGGGTAACCCAATAAAGACTTGGAATGAAACTATATGGAAAGAAATGATGTACTTAGGCATTAGTGAGATTATGACAAAAGATAGGGCACGATGACGGCAAAGGATATGACAAAAGTTGTGAGAGTCCAGTCATATAGTGAGATGAAGGCTTGAGTGTTGTTGTTACTGGTTGTTTTATATAATTTTATTTGTTTTCTATATATTTTTACAATTTATTTTTTCTACACCTATATAAGATCTTCTTTATCTATACTATTAGTATTAATAGAGAGGTTTTGTATGGACAACCGGGTCATACACAAAACTTCTCCTTTATTTTAATAGTGTAGATAAAAATCGTTTTATATAATAACGCTTTATATATAACATTTTATATAATATATTATTTAATGAATATAAAAACGTTTTATATAATAAATTATTTAATTTATATAATAAAGTATTTAATAAGGCTTGAGCATTCTCGCTTGTTCTCGGGGCCTGTCTTTGCCGATGCCCCAATTGGATTCGGGGGAGGTAAAATGCACTCGCTGCACTTTACCGTAAAGTACATGCATCCAACGGTCCGCATTGGATGCTTGGACACATCTCAAAGCGAGCTGAGATGTGCTCGCTTTGAGACGTGTGCGCGGGCCGTTGGATGCCCGCACTTTACCGTAAAGTGCAGGGGTGCACTTTACTCTCCCCGAATCTGCGATTTCGGTTGTCACTCGACCACTAGGTGGGCCTCGTGGTGTAATTGAGATTTGTGGGTAATTACAGACGAGCGACAGAGAATACAAACCTCAAGATACTCATCGATGCCATATTTGGAGCCTTCTCTTCCAAGGCCGGACTGCTTAACCCCTCCAAAGGGCGCAACCTATGTAAAAGAGAACAATTAGAATAAAATCACTCCAAAGAAAATTCAAACCTAAGGCTTAGACATACAAATTCATAGAGTTATACTCCCGTTCTAAATCCCTCGAGAATCTTCCATCACAGCTCCAAAAACTTTGGAAAATCAACAAGACGTACCTCGGTTGATATTGATCCTTCATTGACTCCAACAAGACCATATTCAAGTGCTTCCGAAACACGCCATGAACGAGGCATGCTTTGAGTAAATATGTAGGCAGCCAATCCTGAATACAAATTTAAGAACGGAATATTACTCACAGTTAGAAATTGAATACAATAACTTCTGCATGCAAATCTAAATTTAATGAGCCTTCATCTATTTAAATCAAATTAATTGGGGAGTGACTTGTTAAGTCAATCAAAAATAGGTGTAAAATTATGCTAATATAGTATTGTTGGGGAATCGCGCGACGCTTTTGTTAGACCGGGCCTACTCAACCGTTTTAGCCTGCGAGCGGCCGAGCGTACCAACAGTCAAAAATTAACTAGATGCTGGGACGAATACTTGATGTCGTGAAAAATCCGCAATCGGGGTGAAAAACCACGCGGTCGGTGCGGTGCCAACCTAACTTTCACTATATGAGAGTTTATTACAAATCTTCTTGGAGGACGAGGGCGACAGACCGCGCCTCGTTACACTTAATGAGACGGAGTGGGATGTCAAACCTTGTGTGGGGGTGCATATGCGGTACGCTCCCCGCGCGCTGTGTGCGGGTTGAGCACCCCGCGCGCGGGTTGTGTCCCGCGTGCGCGGTGTGCAGGTTGGCCCGCGTTGGGCACACAGAGAGCGCGGGTTAGCCCGCGCGAGGGGGGCGCAGGCTGCTCCCGGCGGGGCTTACGCGGCTTGCGCCCCGCGTGCTACTCGCGCGGGTTGTGCCCTGCGCGCTGCTTGCGCGGGTTGATTTGACGTGCTGCGCGTGTGTACGGCTTGCCTTTCTACTCCTGAAGCGTGGGTCGTAGCTCCTCAGGTGTCCCGTTGACGATACTTTTACTTATCGTTCGCATGTTTTTTCCAAGATCCGACGCGTGTTGTTCAAGGCAGGTCGATGCGTATGCGTTCCACTCTTACTGTACAACAGATTGCTTCTTGGAGGGGGCGCTACAACATTCCCTCCAGTCTTGAAATCAAGATTCCTCAGGGCGAGCAGCGGGTGCAGAGTCCCCTGTTGAGCTGGATGAATTTGTGCGAATCATCTCTTAAGGCCGGTCTTTGGTTCCACTGTGCGAAGAAGTTATAGAGATCTTAAAACATTGCGGGGTTGCGACGCCGCAGTTCACCCCCTTGGCGATGACGCGCATCATGGGCCTGATTGTCTTCTTCCGCAAATAAGGTTTGCGGTTCTCGCTGGAGCTCTTCAAGGAATGGTGTGATGTTCGCGCCGACGGCGATGGCCGTATCGAGGTTCACAACAATAAGACTTGATTGGTGTTTGAGAGTCGGGTGGACAGGTGTCACGGGAACACAGTGTATGGATACATCTGAAATTTCTGGGAGTGACCCGAACTTTGGAGCTCCCTTCCAGACCGATGCTGCCAAATGAAGGGCCGCAAGCGTAATTTTACACAGATGCTTGGGTTCGGGGCTGCTAACGAACCGGCGGACCATCTGGTTCGTATTTCTTTGTTCGTGGAGGAAAAATGCTTGCTGCTGTGTGACCTTTCTGCGGACCCGGAACGTTCTGTCGCTGCTCCGTTGGGTCGTGATCGGAAGAGAAAGTTAGTGTTCAAGAGGCATGGAGATTCGTCCACGGCGCATCGCCCTGCTGATCTGCTGAAGGGGCGTTAAGAAGTAGCCCCTAGCAGTTCCCGAGTGGCTGGGACTCCGCTTGTTGAGGATCAGGATGTTGAGGTTTTGGGCTCTCCTGCCTCCCAGGCCCCGACGAAGGGGGAGCTTACTTCGACCCAAGCGAAAGGAAAGCGTGTCTCCTCATCCTTAGCAGCGATGAATAATGTGGCGAGCTCATCTTTTTTGCTTTGGTTTATGCTTGTCGTTCTTAACTCACTGTGTTTTGCTTTCACTTGCAGATTGGTGCGCAAGCTCAGATTGCTCTTACTATGAACGATTGTTACGTTGGATTGAAGGACGCATACCTCTCCCTTCAGGAGAAGCTTCGAAGTGCAGAGAGCACCCATTTCGATTTGAGGAGGAGGCGCGAGCGCGACCTATCTCGCTTTCGGTAAGTTGAGTCGGACTTGAAGGCTGAGACGACGCGTCTTCACGAGGAGCTTCAGGCCAAGGAGCTTTTGGCGGAGAGTGTGCTGGGGATGTTGCCCTCTTAGAGTCCGAGGTGGGACGTCGTTCTTCAGAGGAGCGACCTTCTGAGCTGAAGGCGGCGGGGGTGACAGAGTACAATAACTCGATTGTCTTTAATGTGGCCAACATATCATTTTTTTAGTATTATCTAATACAAACAATCATTCCCCCTCTTACTATTTAAACCCGTTTAAAGCTTTGTAACCCACGATGTGGGACTAAAATAATACTAAGACTTAATTAAATAAAGAATAAATTCAAAATGGCGGGCGAGCTAAGATTCGAACCGCCGACCACCTGATTCAAACTCAGCGCCTTATCCATTAGTAGGCCACGACCGCTTTTGCGTTTATATATCGCGCAAATATTTATTTGTCACTTTCAATATTTTATTTTACCTTTTATTTTGTTTAAATATTTGTATTATAATTTGATAAAAATATTATATACAAATACTTTAAATGAATATAATATTTTTTAATAATTGTCGGAGGGGGGGGGGGGGGGGGGGGGGGGGTTAAGTACATTACATTAAGAAAAATGTGAAAAATGTAAAAAAATTTACTAGAAACAATTTTATTATAAAAACAAAACAACAACAAAAAATGCCCAAATTACATAAATTGCAAATAATAAATGCAAAAAAATGACATAAATAATAGGGCCGCCTCAAGGAGAATTGATGCCTATGGTATATTAGTGGAATAGTTGGGTACTCATAAACTTAACCCTCGTACCGATGACTTGATTACGTTGAGACAACCACCGTGACAAATACAAAAGGTCGAATAAGAATTCAAGTTTTTGAAGAGACCCATTTTGGTTGGGTCACATGTTGACCTTGAGAAGATTGTCGTAAATAGTAACTTTAAGGGCCTAAGGTATATAACATATCAATAATTCTCAAGGTGGAACTCCCAAGTCTAAGAATGTTATCCCTAAGGTTTGAGTGCATATATAGGATGAGTGCACTATAGATATCGAAGAAACTTAGCCCATATATCGCTCAGAGTTGGGGGAGCAAAGATGTGCTCCGGCAGCAACTGAGAGGAGAAGGGCACGTTGTCGAAGTGGCCTCTGACGACGACGAAGCGCTCCGTCCAGCGGCGCACCTTGTTTACTGTACTAACGATGATGCAGGTGTGGCTGCAGAAGAATATGACGCCATCCTTATTTCCCCCAAGCTGAATATCCACTTGAAGGCGGCGAGATTGAAGGCTATTTTCTGATCTCAAGAAGGCAAGAAACCCAATAATGATTGCCACACCATTGTGATTGATCTGGGTCGGCACTAGTCCAGTGCTGGAGGATTTGACAGAACTCTGGTCAGAGAGGAAGTCGCAGGCCGACTTCAAAGTGGTGGATAGAGAGGGCAAGTCGGTCGGGGAAGAAGGTGGCAATCTGCTCCTTGTGCTGAGGGATCCTGGCACCAAATCCAGTCTCGGGCGAATTGAATTGGTCCTGGAAGTCATCCAGGTCAGCGCGAATGGTGATCAACTTCTTGAATGATGCCGAGGAAAAGAGTTGAGCATAACCCAAGCGACGAGCTTGGGCATCCTCGACAGAAACCATTTTTTCCGTGGCGAGTAAGTTGCGAGATGTTGCGAGAAAGTCAGGGTTCGCAAAAAAACACCACCTTAACACAACCCCTCCCTTGTTATTTATAGACAAAGGGAGGGGGGGGGGGTAGCAATCTAGATGGCGGGCCCGAACATCGCAGGGCGCTCATCGCCATCAAGGCTGGGCGGAAAACGAGAATGTCGTGTATCACTCATCGCCAGTAGATGCTCGTCAGGATCCGTGCGCTATGAATAAACTACTCGCGTGAACACCGAGACGAGCCTTACAACTCGATTAAGCGTTGCGATCATCCTAAACCGTTATATTTGCATAGTCAGCACACAACAAACAGTATCATAATCGCCAAAAAACGAAAACACAGGCACAATTGTAACTCGCCAGAACAAATACTCGCATGAGCAGGTGCATTAATGGAAAATGTTCGTGCACTTTATTACATGATAAAAAATAAGAAACAAGCACGAGGCAGCACAGCTAAGGCATTTGAAAATTCCCATGCCAATCGTCGGGTTGAGCATGTCACCCTGACCATCCTTGCTCGTGCGCGCGCCGGAGGTACTCGTTCGCCTTTGATGGGTGCTCCTCGCTCAGGCGGATGTTGTCATCCACCCATTCCTTTCCAAGGTTCCCACCGAGTCGATGCTCATCCTTATGCCCTAGAGCTAATCATGAAGCAGGTCTTGCTGATGTTCCACCATAGCAAGCCGCTGTTCATGTTTGTTGATCACATAGAATCGGGATTCCCCGAATATTAGACGATCCTCGAACTCCTCCAGTCGAGCGACCTGTCTCTAGGGCGCCAAGCCGGCGCCGCGGCTCGTAGATCGCCATCTGTTCGAACCTAGTTCTCTAGTTCAATGTAGGCTTTGACAACATTTTCTTGGTACTCCCGAAGCAGGAGGTTGACAAAATCAATCAGCGCGCCACCCGAGCTTGAGGGACAACCTACAAGAAGACCTCTTATTAAGAACAAATGCGAATAATTGAAGCAATGGTTGAGCGCAGAAAGAAAATATTACCAGCGCATGGGGTAGGAGGCCACGCCTCACGCCGGTGAGGAGAACGTTCTCGTCGAGGAGACTCTCGACATGGATATTCTCACTAAGCCCTTACCACGTCCGCTATATTATCAGTTCTTGTCCAAACTTGGTGCTTAGGATCTGTATGCCCCAGTTTGAGGGGAGTGCTAAAAAAATTATGCACTGAGGCCCATAGCAAGACCCAACTAAAGCTCACTACCTCTTTAGAATTTTAGTCTCACATCTTATAATGAGATTGTCTCTCCTCCATCTCATCTTTTATAATTATACAAATACTTGTATGATAGATGAATGTGAAAATTAATAAAATATTTAGATTATTTCTCCATTTTCCGTGTTTTCTATAGGTTTGTCTTTGGTAATGATCCAAAATCTAATAATGCATACCTACTCTTCATTATAGACAATCTTATTTTCTAGAAGAGCAAAAAGCAAACCATAGTCGCACATTGCAGCTTAAACAAAATCTCGAATCATTGGACACCTTCGTTCAAAGATTTCTATGGTTTTACTCTTCCTACAAGATCTTAACATTAGTATGTCTTCTCATATTTTTCTACAATAATCAAGTTATTATATAGATTGAAGAAGATCAGGTTGTTTCATGAACCCAATATGAATGCAAGAAAGTAATTTCATTTTCTCAGTAGCATAATCTTTATGATTAGCTCTCATTATAATACATTCCATCCAAAGATACCTACATGGGCAAAGTTGACTTCAGTGACATCGAACCTTCAATTGAAGGAAGTTACAGATTATTCTTAAAACGGAAAGTGAATTGGTAGTGTCCTCCGTATATAGCATGTATATAATAGAATATTATATATGTAGCAAAGTTTTTAATTTGTATAGGTGTACGATCATTGAACTTTATGTACTTGGACTTCAGTTAAAGCTCCCTTTAGGGCCATCAATAATAACTTCTGTTAACAATTCAAAACTAGAACTTGTTAAGGAACACCGTATCATTCTCAATTCACGTATCTATTAGTTTTGAAGTTTGATGTTATAATAGGCCACCTAAGAAACTTGGGTTTATTTAGTCCAAATAGTACAAGTTTATTTTACATCCCACAACTTTGCCGGGTTTGCATCAACCATAGATGCCTTACTAGTCTAGCTACACAGTTATACTAAACACCGTTCCCTAATTAGTAGCATAAACAATAGTGATCCATACTATTTCAACATTTCACATGCATATTGTTCTAGTATAAGATTTTATATCTTTCGGTGGCTATTTGATTAGAATGATATGTTGTTTCTACAAAATAAAAGATTATGTCAAGCAGCAGGTCAAAAAATAAGTAACAACTTTCAGACAAGGATTCGTTAGAATAACAAGTTCCTAAGTTCCTAAAAAAGGCTCATATGATCATAACAATCTAAAAAGAACCTGCATTGGTGTCATTAGCCATGTGTATAGCCTCTTCTTCAGTCTTAAAACGCAAAAGAGGAGCAACTGGGCCAAATACTTCCTCTCTGAACAAAATAAAAGATATAGTTAAGAAATAAATATATGAACTGCTAAACATGTAATAGAATATTGTGGAAAGGTCATTTCAGGATATAAGATTTGAGAATTCTCTTTAGACTCTTTTCTTCTGCTTGATCACAAGAGTGAAGAATAGAATATAATATTACTAAAATTACAAGTGCACATTTCAACATGTTTGGAAGGAAACAAAAAGAGTACACTTAGATGAACTGAATCATAATCCACAATTTGTACACGGAATAGAGGACTAATGCAACATATATAAAATACCATGAACTATCACACTGCTGAAGCGGGAGAATGATAGGCAAAGTGGGTACTTGAGGGAAAATAGTTAGTCTAATATAACTATGCTTCACTACTTTCTTCCACCAACACCCTCATGGCTAGCTATGGTATTTCTCCAGCTTGAAGCAGTCATTGTAGGGCTTGTTCTCTAGAGTCACCCCAGGTTCCTCCAGTGAGAGGTTTGTGAAGGGTCTGTATCTTTCAAGAGAGTAACTCTGGTTCTTGTTCCTCTAATCAATAATTTGTTATGGTCCTCCGTCAATTATCTAGTTAATTAATATTTTATGTATTATGTCGTATTAAGTTGAGTCGTTATGCAGTCTTTTTATATGTTTAATATTCTGTGCTTTAGTTGTATCGGATATTTACACCTGTGTCCTTGGCGCCTTATTTAAGGAGGTATTGTCACGTATTTGGGATTAAGCAAGGAATTATGAAAGTTCTTTATCTCTCTAACTTCATCTCTCTAGTTCTTCTCTCCTCACCCCTCTCTTCTAGGGTTCGTCTTCTCTCATCTCCCCCCTTTACAGGGATTTAATCCCTTGTATCCTCCACCCACAGCCCTCTTTCCTCGGCGCGACATATTTGGTATCCGAGTCCTCTTTCCTCGGCGCGACACTTCCATTGCCCCACACGCCACCTCCAGTGTTTCAGAACCTTCTTCCTCCCCTTCTCCACGCTGGCTCACTTCTGTCTGTTGTTCCTCTGTCGACGTCACCTGGATTCTGCCCGCTAACTCCCTCGATAGCCACTTGGCTCTTCCCGCACATGACGACAGAAGCCACGCCACACCCCTTGTCGCAGTCGATGAAGCCTCAAGACGCGATCGCGGTGATTCCCTTTCCTTCCAGACCTGCATCACGCTGCTTTTCCTGCTTCCACCAGACCGCATGTTCTGATTTCGTGTATTTGCGCCTTTCTTCTCGAGCCCTGCACCTCCTTCCCGTTCCTTTCTCCCTTTTCATTTTATTTTATTTTTTTTGCTTACCACTGCACTTTTACCCATCCCATCCAATCAGCTACCCCCATCTCTTTATTTTATTTCCTACTTCCATCATTTCCTTGGGAGCACGCTCTTTATTTTCTTTAATTTTTTTACTAAGCCCTGCACACCCCATCTCCCATCCGTCCCTCCCATCACTTTTTTTATTATTATTTAAAATTCATGCTCCTCTCCCATCTGTTTGGCTTTAATTAATTATCAAGTAAATTGTATGGAGATTACACTTAGTGTCACAGACGAAGACGCCATTTGTTCGATGTTGTGGAAGTTGTCTGAGCCATTTCAGACTTCAAGATCTCGCCTCAACACCACACTCGACAAATTAGTGACTTCAGGACACTTGGGAGCTCTACCTCTCCCGGTGTCGGAGCCATCCAAGCCCGTGCATGCTGCCGCAGCTTCCTCCCTAGCCGCCCGCCGACGAGATGGCCAATTACGCCAGTTGTCTCTCCAGTCACGTCGCCCCGCCGTCTCAAACCACACGGCTGCCTCTGCTGTCGGCCACTACTTTGCCGACCCATTCGGTTGCAGTGTCGTTACCTGCCTCGCCTCGCACCGCCGTCCCCATCAGCACCAATCCTTTCGCCGACCATGGGTTCCCCGACCGTCTTCCAACCGTGGTTCGCCACCACATCGCCGGTCCCGCTGGACCCCTTCATTCTGTCGGCCGCTGATCCCTCAGCCCTCCTGTCATTTCCGGTTCCTGCTGCTCCGCCGGACTAGCACGACCCATTTCTTCAGCCGCTCGTCCTTCTAACGGCACCACCGCTACACCACGCAGACGCCACCGCGAGACGCTACCGAGCGCTATTTTGACGCGAGATCAAGGAGCCAGAGGAGCCGATCATCCTAATTGAGTTTGAGCTTGGGTACAAGCTCAATTTCAAGGACGGGTGGAGTGTTATGGTCCTCCGTCAGTTATCTAGTTAATTAGTATTTTATGTATTAAGTCGTATTGAGTCGAGTCGTTATGCAGTCTTTTTATACGTTTAATATTTCATGTTTTAGTTGTACCGGGTATTTACACCCGTGCCCTTGGCACCTTATTTAAGGAGGCATTTTCTTGTATTTGGGATTAAGCAAGGAATTATGAAAGTTTTTTATCCCTCTAACTTCCTCTCTCTCTAGTTCTTCTCTCTTCACCCCTCCCTTCTAGTGTTCGTCTTCTCTCATCTCCTCCACCCTTTCTAGCTATTTAATCCCTTGTATCCACCCGCAGCCCTCCGACGATCCACCAAAAGAGGCCCATAACATAATTCTACTCAGTTTTTATTTATATTCTTTCCCTTCATAGATTTTTTACTCTATCCTGAGTGGTTTATTTTCCGCACAACCATCCAGCGTCCTCCTGTATGCTAGGTTTTATTGTCGGCTGCAATCTCACTACCTAGTTTGCATGTTGGTTGTGTTCGCCGCAACCTCCATGCACAGTAAGTTGACATGTGTACAAACTGTACAAACCAACACACGATACACACTGGAGAAGCAAACTCTAACTGTAGTACCCAATGATGGTCATTCCATGAACCGAATAAGCCAAACTGACATAAAGGACCTCACTTTCTCGGGCCGCTGAATCGGATCCACTAGCCATTGACCCAGGATTGAACTGATCTCGATGTAGAGCTAATTATATGGAGAACATTTGTGGAATCGGAGCCCAATAAATTGTACTTTTCCTGTTGTGCTTGTTGGGGGATGCATATCAGTTTACTTGCAAATTGTACTTTTCCTGTTGCATCTACATTGCTCTGGATGCTGAATGAAGGAAGCATGGTTATGTGCACATAAATCAAAATAGATTCTTGGGTCTGCCCTCTCTGATGTCTTTGACTTTGATTTGAGGGCATGATTCTGCAGCAAACATGACAGTATAGGGGGTCACTATTTCAGTGGTATCTGTGAGCAACCACTTTGTGCATTTATTGTCTAAGGTTAGGTCTTTCTCCTCTGAGAGAAGCCACTTTGTGCATAGTGCAAAAGGTTAGGTCTGTTTCCAATCTTTCCCCGCCCATACCCCCAATGATTGGGGACTATATGGATTCTTTTGTTGTTGTTGCAGGGCCATGGGATTTTATTTTGAGATTGAATGAAAAGTTTGCCCTAATATTAGTTATTCAGTAGATTCAAAATTTAGTAGATTTGGCAAATCAAGTGGAAGTCTATTATGGGCCCACAAAAGAAGTAATAATGTGTGGCCGCAGATGACGCGCATCTTCTCCTCTGCATTGAATCTTCATTTTTCGCATTTTTATCTTCTCACATGCATTACTTTACTCGCACATCATACAGTCCGGGTGAACAACATAATTGAAATATTGTGAAACTTTTCCCCTCTCTGTGTGTGTGTGTGTCTGCTTGAAGGGGGCCTTAGAGGGCATGATGAATGAAGCCCTAATTCTAGCACTCTAATTTTTTCTTCTAATCTCACATTCTCAAGCTAGGGCAAGGGTTGATCAAGAATCCTCTTTCTCCTCTTCCTCTCTCGCCCGAGCTCGGTCTTGTTGTATCTTCCGTCATTGGGAAGGCTAGATCAAGGATCATCTCATAGACTTCTCCCTCTCAAGACCCCATATCCGCTCGCAATCTGGAGGCGGTAACATCTTGATATCAGATTTGGGCTATTTCATTGAGAGAAGAAAGCCCGACACCGCTCGATTAAAAGGCCAATTCAAATGCGATAAGCCAATCGACAATCCCTCTCTAGCTCCATGTTCCATCTCCCTCCCTCTTGTTGTCAATCCGGCTCTCAATTTCGCTTAAGCTTCAACTTCAGTAGCCAAGCCCGCGTGCGCAACGCCTTTGTTTCGGTCCCTTCAATCTCGTTCTCCTACAACGATCTCGTCTGACAACGATCGACGAGCTCTCCTATGACCAATGCCCCCTGGCAGGTTCGATCTGGCCGTCAGCCTCTCGTACCAACAACATTTCTCTTATGATTGCACCTGCGGTCTCTAATGCGCTCCGCAACGCGTATTCCTCCTTTCCCCAAATAGTCGACCAGCGCACACCTACCTTCGAAGGGCCTCCAAGCCATCCTACACCACTCCCCCACTCTGCAGAGGCCACTTGAATTCCCAAAACTCTGAACCAAAATTTTTCACCCACTGACCTTTGCTTCCACCACCACCAAACAACTCCCACATACCTCTAGTGAATATGGGCGAAGGCGGTCTTACCCTTGCTTAGGTTATGAAGGCAATGTAAAAGATAATGGCCATCCAAGCTCAACAACATGCTGGATTTAGTGCCCTCCTTGATGGCATGCATCTGCCACTCTAGATAGGACACTACACCGCGGAAAGTTCCACTCAGGGTAGTATGTTGGATGTCGTGCACTCTGATTCTTATGGACATCTGTCTGCAACCGACAAAGTTCCACGCTACAGTTGCGGTATGTCAAACTAGCGCGGGAGACCTCCAATTTAAATTGGGCGACCATCAAACATTTTTTAATCTACGCTTTGGACCCCACTCTGCAACAATTCATTGGGAGACCTTGTCTCTCCAAACAATCGAGGCCAGTCGATGATCACTTGCAGAGTTTTCAAATATTACTAGCCCGCATCCCTTCTGTACTTTCGGAACATCGAGTGTTTATCTTCACTGCCAACTCGCATCACCCACTGTGACTCGATGTCAAATTCCAAGCCCGATGGACCTCAGCACAACCATAAGCCTAGCCCGTATAGGTGAGAAATGTATCCTTATGAACAACCCCTATAATGGCCACCACAGCGATAATGGGAGCAGTAGGCAGCAGGGCACCCCACCTTATCATCCTAACACCTTTTCAACCACACACAAGGACAAGGAGTCTAGTGGCTCACTGACAGTCAAATTCCTGTCACGAGTAGAGATATCATAACAATGTGTACAAGAGCTTTACTTCCATTGTAATGACCCCTATACAGTCGGACACAGGTGCAAACGTCTCTTTTGGCTAGAAGTTGACTATCCCTTGGATGATGATAACAAGGATGTCAGGATGACGAGAATCCCATACCCCAAACTTGGTTAGCACAGGAGAGGCAATGTTATGTGCCTACAAAGGGGGCGACGATGCATGGCCGCAGACAACGTGTACCTTCTCCCAACTTTCATATTTTTCTCTTTTTGTGTGCATTACTCTATTCACACATGATGTAGCTTGGGTGAGACATAATGAAAACATTTTGAACCTCTTTCATCTCACTATATATGTGAGTGAGGGGGGCCTTAGAGAGCATGATGAATAAACCCTAATTCTATCACTCTAATCTTCTCTCTTCATCTTCTCAAGCTAGAGCTAGGGTAGAGCAAGACTACCATCTTTCCTTCTCTCTTTGTCGAGCTCGGTTCCCGTTGTATCTTCAGTATTGGGAAGAGTAGGCCAAGGAAGGATCGAGATGATCCTCTCTGAGACTTCTCCCTCTCAAGACCCAACACCCACTCACAATCTGGAGATCATAAAACAATCGTTGCTAACCATAGCAACAAGCTAGTTATTTTGTAAATCCAATGCCAAAAATGATTCAAAAAGTTTTGTAATCTCCTGTATTATTTAGGTGTAACATCCTCTTTAGTAAAGGGTTACAATTGCTAAATACGCCATTGTATTGTCATAGGCCTCTCTATTTATAACCCCCTTTGGAAAGAACAACACATTGTAATCAGTATTAACTTTTCACCCTATAACATGGTATCAGATACAAGTACACTCTGACCTAATCCCCACTTTTTGTGATAGAGACAGTTATTGTATTTACTCGCTCGAACAATCATCATACACGCGCTCTCGCACGTTCGCTGTTTCGCAAGCGTCTTCCTTTACTGCATCTGTTTCCATAGTTCAAGGCCTTCTCGAGCTGATTATTCCTTCTAGCATGTCAGAGACATAGTCAATTTGCAATGCCTACCACCTACTAGTGAATGCTCTTATCCCATTGAACGTAGAGACATAAAGCTCCATACAGTTATTCCATTGTAAGACTCCTACCAATGCCTGCTCATGAGATGACTGATGTGTTTGCCGATGCAGAAGATCGAGTCTCCTTCAAACGGTGACTGCTCCCTTGGGTTGGCTCTATTGTCCATTGCATACTCACTCATTTGTGATTGATTTTTTGTGTTGGAGTCACTTGGTTCCTTCACGACCACTCACTCTTTGTTCAATGGGATTCACAACAACATGTAATTTTTGCTTGTTATGTATTATCTTATTGAAACATATACCACTCAAAAGTGGCCTGCACAAATGGGAGGTTGCATCAGACAAACCCCGTGTCTCAACTCTGGCAGATTAGAAGGATGATGCCGCATCTCCCACATTTTATGCATCTGGCACTTAACAACATTTTTCTTTCCCGCCTAATTAGCCCGCGTACACCTTAGACGTTTGGTCAGTTGGATACTACCAATGTGAACTCATCTTTTGTTGCCACTGCAGGCTCGTTCGCCTCCTGGATTCTTGACTCGAGGGTTTCTTATCATATGACCAATCATACTTCTTGCTTTAATACCCTTTACTTATATCCAATTCTCTCCCTCTATTCTCACGATTGATGGAGCCCTTCTTTCCATTGTTAGCCATGGTCATTTTGTTGCTTTACCCTACTTCACCATGCCCGATATTTATCATGTTCCTCATTTTACTATAAGCCTTTTGTTTCTCTCAAGAGTTGATTGTTGGGTGTGACAAACTCTATTATATGAATCATTTTGATTCTTCCCTTACCTTTATTTGTTCTTACCACCAATTGTCTTCGCCTTACCACCGCATGTGGCATCTGGCACTTAAGACTAGCTCATATATCCCTTTCTAGGCTTCATTTTTGACTTTTTCGAGCTTTTTAGGGAACCTCTCTGCAAAGTCTCTTCCACATTGTAATGAATAATGATTGTATTTATGGTCATCATTATGCTAGTTACTTTCTTACGAGTAAATGCATTTATTTCTTCTTTTGATGCAGAGTAGGTTATAAACAGACCTCTATATGTGGTAATACTAAGAGAAACTGAATAGGTTGGTGCAATGCCAAAAAACAAATATGTGAGAGAAGAAAATGAGACAGAACGACAAAAACTTCGTCTTGCTATGATATCACGTGAATTAAATAATTATATTTTAGAATCACTAACTATTACATAGGAACTCCCCTTTTGATATAGAGGAGAGGAGGAGAAATATCCACTTGAAGATGTGGGACTAAATACAACAAAGATGAAAATATACAATGGGTTCCCTTTGGGGCTTTTTACAAATTGGCTTCGACAATAGAGTAAGGAGGGGCCATTAATGATCATAATTCTTCGATCATGACGACCTTCAAAACATACTAAATAAAAATCAGACTACAACAACACTCAGGTCTTTATCCCACCAATAAAATTAAGAATAATATAATTAAAATATTAAAACTTCTAGATCGATGATTCGCTGGAAATGAATAGTCTTGATTGTCATTGTTAGTTCCTTGTTTGTCGTGTGTAGACCCATCAGGTATACTTCATATCAGTTTTATGATTTTTTTTTGTCTGAACTCTCAAAAGATGCCAACTCAACTTGTCCTCATGCTCATTAACAAAATGGGGTCTCCGATTAAGTTGAGTGTAGTCGCTATCAATATTCTATTTTGGGAAAACTTATTCTCACTAATGTGTTTTTAATCAACAAGATTCCAAATTCGGGTTTTGAGTGCATCCTCTCATTAGAGGTTGTATAATCGGGTTGCCGATTACTCTTTACTCAGGTCTTCAATTGCATTTGCTTTGCGCACTTATCTTCTATTGTGTTGTTGTACAAGTAAGTTATCCTCAAAATATGTCTCTTGTGTCCTTTTGTCCATAGTTCTTAACTAAGGGTGATATCAAGTCGAGTTCGATCGATTATGACTCGACTCGAAACCAAAATTTTTGACTGGAAGTCGGCTCGAAATCAATTTCGAGTCGAGCCGGCTTGACTCAAAATTAATTTGATTTTGAGTCCAATCAAATCAATTTCGAGTCGGCTCGAAATTAATTAATTTTATTAAAAATATTAATAGTTAAATAATCTTTTTTAAAATCTTGTCATTTGTGCTTAATTTACAAAGTTTAATTTGTAAGAAAATTTTAATTTCAAGAAAAAAATTCGATTAGATGAATGAGAAGAATCTGTTTATTTTAGAAGTGGTGTGCTTTCCGAGGACTGATTCATTTTAGCAGCTACATTTTCATATAATAGGAAACAACACCTAACGTTTGCACTAAGAAAGGAAGCATGGCCCCAGTCCTCGGAAAGCATGCCTGATGCCTCCCGACATCCCTAGCTGCGACGCTCGGTCATCGAAAAAGAAAGCACGACGAAGGCAAAAGTCGAATATATTTAAATAATGGAAACTTGACGCCTTCACTCCGAAAGAAAAGCACGGCCTCGGAAATGAATGCATGGAGGCACTACATACTAGTAAATAAGATCTGTAGGGTAGACTGTTTTTAAATAAATTCAATGTCTCGAATCATAATTTTAATAAATCAAGTCGCCACAAATCATAAATTGAGCGATTCATATGAGACTCGAAATCGACTCTAAATTATTTTTCGAGTCATTTTGATTCGATTCGGTTTGATTCAAACAATTTATTTTGAGTTCGATCCGACTAAAAAATTCGAGTGATTAATGAGTTTCGATTATTATGCGCACCCCTATTCTTAACGTTAGAGATATAGATGTTATGATCATATTTTGAGATGTCTTTGTGTATCTTGTCATGCCATTTCATGGAGAGCATATCTTATTATGATCTACCTCAACCTCCTATTTTTTTACCTATGTTTATATTTGGGGAGTTTGCTTTCCATCACCACCTGATACACCCATTCCTTCGTCTTCTCTATCACCACCCTCTTTCCTCTTTTGTTGTAATATTTATCAATGTTCTACTAAGACTCTCACAGCTTTACCTTTACATATTGATCATGTTACTACCACTACACCTCTACATCGCTCCATTTGTTAACATCACCCTCATCGCTCGATCATGTTCACCTCCATAACACATGCATTTCAGTCGCTCCACTTGTTAACATCACCCTCATCGCTCCACTTGTTAACATCACCCTCATCGCTCGATCATGTTCACCTCCATAACACATGCATTTCAGTCTTTTCTTGCCAGTACCTCTATTCACGGGGAGACTCAAACATGCAAGCCAATGTTACCGTATTTAAAGTGGTAGGTAATCTATGTATGAGGAGTTCAGAGCCTTGATGCATATTCGTTCTGTGAATACAGTTGCAACATGAGATCGAGCGATGTTGAGGATGTTGATCTTCTTTTGAACCTTATAAATACGAATAACTTCTTGGCATGCTTGTTTATCTAACTATCATGCATCCAGACATTCCTCGTGCAGTTCACATTATCAGTCAGTTTGTCACTTTGAACCATGGAAAACTCATTACATTATTTTGATGACAATCATTTGATACACAAATGAGGTACCATACTAAGATCTCTATTTTTCTCATTGACCTAATATCTGAAATCTTATGTTGATTTTGATGATGATTGGATAAGAGTTGTTACTGATCGAAGTTCCACTACTAAGTTACAACGTCCTTCCTTGAGATCCTTTGATTCATTCAATTTTTTTCCTTCTAACAACAATTTCATGAAAGAATGATTACAATTTCATGTGTAACACCACCTTTACATAAATGAAGTTATATGTTAATCACTATTGTAGATGTCGGACGACATGTTCGTCCGACATAAAGGTCATGAGGAGAAAACGTTGCGATATCAATATTTTGGGGCTAAAATGACGCTTTCAAAAATATCGCCCGATCGGCTTAACCTGATATATCTGGCGATATCTCACAACCGATATATAAGGCACGTTAATAATTCTTTTGGCTCCTTATCATCGCGATAATGTTACGACTCATTTTGTGTTATCATTCTGTGCCTACTTTCAACAGCTCTCTGGTTACAATGACTCTTCCCGCGTTGTCGACGTCTCTTTCTTTAACACCAATGATCACAACTTTGATCTTATGCCCTAGCTTTGACAACTCTCTATATTCTGCTTTGATGTTGTGCCTTAGATAGCTAAGCTTCATCCTGGCTTCTTCCGCGTTACTTCCGGGCATCTTATACAGTTCTACCATCATCAAGACTTCGTCTTCAGTTCTATTTTCTTCCTAATTTCTTCTATGCATGTCTTCTAAGCACTGAGTTTTTTTTTCAAATAAACTTGTCTTGTTCTGTGAATGTGTTGATTCATTGGTTGATGCACTGGGCCCATGATGGCGTATTTATGCATCACTTAATTTTTTACTCTTAAGGATTTTGATTATATGCATGTTGAGCTTCTATTGTGGTATTTTTGCTCCTCGTTCCTTGCTGGGCATTTGTTTCTATGCATGCAACCTGCCCGGGTTTGAAACCGCGGGGGAGTCACATGTATATTTGCTTCGAAAATCTATCTATGCTCTGAAATAGTCTCCTCGGGCGTAGTTTGAGAAATTCAGCAAGACTGTTCGTGAGGTTGGTTTCAAATGAAGCTCCGCAGATTTCTCTCTTTTCACTCGTAACCAATCAACCAGGACTGTAATACTGCTGGTTTATGTGGACGATATTTTGATCATGAGTGATGACTCCGCTGGAATAAATGTTAAGCAACATTTAAATTCTGTCTTTCAAATCAAAGATCTTCCATCCTCTGGGGTTTAATCTGTCTAGCGATATTAGATTTTTGCACAACTTGGGTACCAGATGTATCCGCTCAAGCCTGCGCATAGCTCTGTCATGCGTTCAGATTTTTTCAGTCCTTGTCCCTGTGATCTCACATGCTGAGCCTTCACCCAGAAAGACTGATCTAGTCGCCACCGCCAGTGAACTAAATATTGCCGCATCTGAGCAAATGTGCAGAGAAGCACTGGAATTCAATATACAACTATCAGAGTTACTTTGGCTCTCAGTAATGGTAAGAGCATCATCACTATCCTTGTCAAGATCTAGCACTATCTTGCTCATACTCTGGGATCCCTCATAACTCTGTGCACGCTGCAGAAAATTCCTCCTGATATGACTGCTCTGCCAGCAGTGGTAGCATGTCACTACTGCCTTCCTTAATGAGATCTGACCCGTACACTACCAGATCCATTGCTGAACGGTCTCCCTTGTCCGTCTACTGCCAATGCATGATCACCCCTAGGAGTGGGTTCGACAAAGTATGACGGGCAACAACACATACATGATCTGTTCTAGGTCTACTGTGTTAGGAGCGAGGTAATAAACAATAAAGTTTTGTTTTCTTCCTCTACCTCCACACAAACCACATGAAGTTGGTTGAGAAGGTCAATGAACACAATAGCCTCGTGGTCAATGACTTGCTCATGTATAGTCCTTCAAACTTCTCCCAAAGCTTGACAACTGATTCTTCAACGTCGATGTGGAACAGCACCTTGTCGTCGATGCACATCCCGACGCTAGTGGCAGGCTCACTCAACTCAAGCCACTCTGAATCCTTCATCAGAGCGGTCAAAAAGTCACACCTCCCGCAACACTCACATCAAATCCTGCTCAACCAACATGTATTTGACCTGAATCTGCCATACATGGAAGTTCCCGTTACCGTCAAATTTATCCACTAAATATTTGTCCAACATTGTGTTCTTCCCTGCCTTAGATGCCCTCAGTGCCTCTAGAATGATTAATTCACGAATCAGATTTAGGAAGGTAGGGAGCAGACCAATGTCATCGCCCACCGTTGACACAAACCTAAACCAGAACGTCCAATTAGTTACCTACAAACCTCATTTTGATAGAACTTGTAAGAGGGTTGTGGAACGGCTCCCACGGGCATAACTACAAATATACGGGTAATAACAAGAATACAAGCAATAGAAATAATCGGCAAACACGCTTATTACCAACCAAACAGTTTTATATATCAATAAAATGCAAACAAATACAAGAATATGAGAAGAAATGACTGTACGATGAGTACACTGTGGATGCACCAGACATGCAAGATCTGCGAGAGAACTTGAAATCTATACTGCAATCCTTCTACCAGACGCACTAGGTTCACCGAGAATCTTCGACATCGATGTACGACATCCAACCACACCACCACCGAATAGAAATTGCTATCAAGGCTAACTGCACTCAGGCACTCCCTCAGTACCAAACCCACGCCACTTCTCCAACGACACGAAGCCCTCTGAACTCCACTGCCAAAGGTCACTGTCGTGAAGCCGATCTAACCCTCCGACCACAATGCTCTCTTCAATGCCGACAGAAGCCCTCACCTCCAACACGGGCGTCTGTCTCCATCAAAGATCGACACACCTCCTTCCACCACGATGGTGGGAGAACAGGAGGCAAATGGAGGGAAGAACGAAGGATCACTCCTTCCCGGGTGAATTGGCGTCTGGATTAGGCAACCTCCTTCCTCTCTCGCGAACAAGATCGGGCGGGACTGGTTTGTGGGGATCGGGGGATGCCAGATTAGGTATCAAAATGAGACCTAATATAATACTATCAGATCCAGATTCGAACCAAAAGATCCTAACAAGGGGTAGTTATGAAGGAGTGGGGTTGTGGTGGTAGTGGAGAGGAAGAGCAGACCAAAGTGGTGGCTTGCTATGGAATTGGGTGAGAGTGGTACCAGGCTACCACAAAATGAAGGAGGGCAGACCAAGGGTAGCAAGGGGCAGGGGGATTTAGGCTTCATACCAAGATTCCTGCTTTGACACCAAGTGACCAAAGACTGAATTTTTTTCACAAGCTTTTGATCCTTGTAAATAGAATATTCTATCACTGTTGAATTAGGAATTGCCATGAAAAGTCAAGATCTACCGATCATGACGGTTGTACAAACATCCTTAAATAAATACATAAAAATAATTAAAATTTCTAGGTCAACAATCCACTCAAGATGAACGGTCCGGTTTATCATTTTCACGTCCGACACGTTTAAACCCTTCCGGGTCATGTGGCAAGATGCCCATTACAAAAGAGTTTAATAATTAATATTGCCTAGCTTCTCCAATCATTAACATATATATATATATATAGAAACTAGAAACAAAAAAGATATCAGTGAAGCGTTTTCAGCAAATGGATAGTGCGATTAAGACTACTTGAACGTTGAACCAACATCTAATAACAAAATAAATGTGCTTTTGGAAGCCATGTGCAAAGGAGTCTAGTGTGAAGTCATTAAAGGAAGCCTACTTTAAAGCCATGTGCTTTCAGAACAGTAAAGGTTTTACACTTTATATTGTTTCAAAAGGGTCGTGTTATGGTCCCGCCTCGATCGTGTAGTTCGTCAACTGTATCTACTCTATTTTTATATTTTTATTTCGTGTTTTTTTAATTCTCCGTATCTAAGCCCAAGGAGGGGCGTTTTGGTGTTGCTACTTAAGACCCGGATGGGGGAAACTATGGGGAAGCAAATGAAAAAAGTATTTCATTTTATAATTTCTCTCTCTCTCTATCCTCTCTCTCTCTTTCTCTTTCTCCCGTCCGCCAACCCTAACCCGAAACACGCCGCACGCGCATCGCTAGCGCCGATCGACCGCTCCTCCCTCCATCACCACCATAGATCGCCGGACCTCCCGGAAGGCCTCCTCCTCCGCCATCGAGGACTTCCCTCCTCTTCCCCGGTGCACACGTTCTCAATCACGGGCCCGTAACAACTTGGCACCAGAGGCACCTGTCCTCTCACCGACCGATCGTGAAGCTTCTCCACTTCCGCTCCATCCGGACGCCGCCGACTACCCCGATCCGGGCCACCCCACCCTAGCCGCACTGTGCCGGCTTCCCCGCACCGGATCCAGCCCGCACCAGCCCCGCTCTGCCCACTCCGGGCCGATCCACCCCTTCGGCCGCCGATACTCCCCGACTCCTCGTTCAACGGGGGTCCTCTTCTCTCCTCCGCTACCAGCCCCTTGTCCCCACACATCCTTCTCGGCTCCTCCATCGACGGAGGTCCCTTGATCGCTGCCTCTACCGAAATACTTCTGCCGCCGGCCACTTCTTCCTCCACTCCCTCCAGCGCCGGCAACCCTCTGATTTCGTCCTCCGCGATGGCCGAACAACCCTCTCTCTCGCAAATTTTCGAGTCCCTCGCCAAGCTCCTCACGGATAACAACAACACCCTCATTGCAGCCGTCACCACCCAACTAGCGGCTAACCGGCCGTCCCAACCGGCGACGGGATCCTCCAGTGAGGCGCCGATCCCGCCAATCATGCCGGAAAATTTGCCCCCGCGGCATGACAACGACGGGGTGCCCCGGTACTTGCGGCTGGAGTTTCCCATATTCGCCGACCACGAAGATCCCTTAGCCTGAATCTCTCGTTGTGAGCAGTTCTTCGACCACCAACGCACCTCGTGGGAAGAATGGCTCCACCTTGCTGCTTTACACCTGCTGGTCCCCACACAACTTTGGTTTTCCCATCTGCAACAAGAGAAACCGCACCTACCTTGGGACGATTTCAAGGAACACTGCACCCTCCGCTTTGGCCCACCGCTCCACAACAATCCCTTGGCAGATCTCATTCACTACGACAGACCGGTCTGATCGATGAGTACCTCGAGTAGTTTCAAGTTCACCTGGCCCGCACGACCTCCGTTCTTCTGACACATCAGGTGTCCTTCACCGCGGGACTTCATGAGCGCCTCTGCATGGATGTGGAATCTCAAGCACCCGCATATTTGACCACTGCCATGAGCCTGGCTCGCGTCCGCGAGAAGCGACTGCTCTTGAATCGCCCCCACTTACATCATCGGGACACCGATGGGTCCAGTCGTACTTCGCGCCCCCTGTCATCGGCCACCGTCAGTCTCCTCGGCCCGAAACGCGACATCGACTGCCCTGCTGCCATTCGCTGACTATCACCACAAGAGATGAATGACCGTCGAGCCACTACAATTGCGACGAGACATTCTTCTGTGGACATCACTGCAAATGCCTCTTCTGGTTGGAGATCGACGACCCAACTGCCGAATGTGGTGCGGACACTGACACGGGCGACCCGCCGCAGACCGTCACTACAGACCAAGCTTGAGGGCAAGCTTGTCGTCGGACGGGGTGGAGATGTTATGGTCCCACCTCGATCGCGTAGTTCGCCGACCGTATCTACTCTATTTATATATTATTTTGTGCTTGTTTAATCCTCCATGTCTAAGCCCAAAGGAGGGGGCGTTTTGGTGTTGCTACTTAAGACCCGGATGGGGGAAACTATGAGGAAGCAAAAGGAAAAAGTATTTCATTTTATAATTTCTCTCTCTCTCTCTCTTTTTCTCCTTTTCCCGTCCGCCAACCCTAACCCGCAGCACGCCGCACACGCATCGCTAGCGCCGATCAACCCTCCTCCCTCCATCGCCACAATAGATCGCCGGACCTCCCGGAAGGCCTCCTCCTCCGCCATCGAGAACTTCCCTCCTCTTCCCCGGTGCACACGTTCTCAATCACGGGCCCGCAACAGGTTGTCACAACAGTAAATCAACAAAAAGAAGTCATTACAGTTAATCAACTGGAAGGTAAGAAAAATTTACCTGCATAACAGCATTTCGTTATTTACATTGCCAATAACAGTAGGTTCATAAAATGTCATGCCAAGACTGTGTCTCTTCCCACCAAACATAACATTAGCACCCTGCTTATGAAAAGAATGATTAGAATAGTTTGATCGACAATGTTCCCTAGGACAAATCTAAAGCAGATTTATGGTTACAGATAGCTCAAAAAATATATAGGAAACAAAAAACAATTATCAGTTTATAAAGGAGATGTGCATATTTACTATAGTATCTTATAGCATAATAAAAACATTTTTAAATCATGACAAAAATCCATTATGTTCACACCTTGGAAGTAGCATCTTTGATCAACCTTTCAACCTACAGAAGCAAGTTTAAAAAACAATTAAATCAAATAATCAATTGAGAAGATCAGCCACCCAGAAATGAACACTAAAAAACAGTATATAAAACTAATAAGGTGATTTATATTAATAGAGAAATCACCTTCTCAATAGCAGCTTCATTTATCAATGGGCCCTGTAATATGAAACAATAAACGAAAAATAAAAAATCAGACATTAACTTCAAGGCTGGTGATGGAATCAACAATTAAAATAACCAGCAACAACAACACTCAAGCCTTTATCCCACTATAGTGGGGTCGGCTATATGGATTCTATGTCGCCATTGTGCCCTATCTTTAGTTATAATCTCACTAATGCCTAAGTACATCATGTCTTTCCTTACAGTCAGGGAAAACCATTAAAATAACCAAGAAAGGGAAAAAGGCATACTTGGGAAAATACCAAATATAGTGACATAAGACGCAATACAAAGGAAATCCGCCGTAGACAGCATGTTACATGTGAAAATAAAACCTAAATAGCTTAACCTAAAAGATAAAATTTGCTCATCCACATAAAGTAGCTGCATTTTAAGTAAAATACTAATTTGGATGAACTGAGAGACAAGCTAACCAAATTCTGGAAGTCTCAACACAACAATAGGATGATAAAAGAAAGCAAGTAAACCTGAGCGACACCATCTTCAAGCCCATTTCCAACCTGCAAGTTCTGAACAGCCTTCGAAAAAGCATCTGCAAATTTTTCATAGATGCCTGCATGCCAAAGTTTATATCAACTGAAATCTGCTGACATTTAAGGGAAAAATGGATGATGATCCATGCACTACTTTAAAAGATGGGTTTTAAGACTTGAAATATTGAATATGCATTAGTTTTTAATGACAAACTTGACAAGGGATGACGTGAAAAGGGGGTGAAGAGTTGGAGAAACAAGGAAACCTCTTAGAAAGCAAGCATGAAATAAATAATTATTCCATAGACTAGTGGGCTACTGCTGGTGTCACTTTTAGTTAAACATCACAACCACTAGGTGTATAGTTAAACCTTCATAATGTGTGTAGAATTTCTTTTAGTAATAATCATATCAACATAAAACAGAAGAGTCCCGTTATGACGCGTGGCGAGTCAGATCCACACTGGGGCCGCACATATCAGCGCCGACCACCAGCCACGACTGCATGTGTATCCGGATATTTTAGTATGGCCGCGCGCGTGTTTTAATTCTTGTAATGCTGTTTTTATTTTTATGCGAAAACTGTCTTAATTTTCCCACGTGTCTAAGCCCAAGTGGGCATGTTGTGTGAACCGGTTATCAACCAGGTGGACCTTTGGTTTTAGCAAGCAAGAATTATTCCCCTCAATTCACCCTAAACCCTCTCTCTCCCTCTCTACCCCTCACATGATTCTTTCCTCGAAGCCCTAGCAGCGAACCCTCGCCGCCCTCTCCTCTCGCTCTCTTTATCTCTCCCACTGTTTTCTCTCCCTCTGCTCTGCATCACCGATCTCCCTCCATCTCCAACCATAGCACCGCCTAGTTCTAAGAAGGGTTCTGCCAATCCGTCGTGGGATTCATCCTTCTCGGGTCTTATCACCATATCAGGTTGAGCGATCACATCAACTTGGTATCAGAGCCAAACGCCAGGGTTCCACTCTACGACACCTACTGCCCCGCCCTCACCGCGTCGCGCCGCCCGCACGCTCCTTTGCCGCCGCCCAGCTCAACCGCCGGCTTGCTGCCCTCGCCGGCCATTTCAACCTTGCAGCAATCAACTATGTCCGATGTGGACCCTCTCTCACCCAGGTCATGGAGCTTTTCCAGTCCATGCTCGCCACCCAAAACGACAAGATGGAAGTCCTCAATGCGCACTTGGATGCCATACAAGGCGCCCTTCTTCCACCGACAACCCGCACGACCACTCCCACAACTAGTCAGGTTGAGTCGCCTTTGCCTCGAGGGGACAATCCTTTCCGCGCTCTGTCCGTATGGATTTTCCGATCTACGGAATCGCCACATTCCACCTCCATGGACCGGCTCAGTTATGGATCACTCAACTCCTGCGGGGAAACCCCAACTCCTCTTGGGAGGACTTCTAGACGCCATGTACACTCCGGTTCGGACCGGCGATGTCGGGCAATCCCCTCAGCGACCTCGTCACTCTCAAACAAACGGGTTCCATGGAGTCCTACTTGGAGCAATTTCAATTGTTACTCTTCCGTGTCACTTCCGTGCTACCCTCGCAGCAGGTCCCATTTTCACGGCCGTGCTACCCGAACGATTGTGTTGGGACGTGGACTTTCAAAAACCACCAAATCTCACCGCCACCATGCACATCGCCTGAGCATGCAAGGGCCGCGTACAAATAGATCGGCCGCCTCCGGGCCTCCGCGATTACATGGGCCCACGACCGTCTTTCGGTTATTCCGACCACAAGCCCCTGGGTGGGAACAAGCCACGACGTCCCCCTTTTTGCCGCCGCCTGTCCCAACCCAAGATGGTTGCGCGTCGGGAGAAAGTGCTACGTTTCAATTGCGATAAACCGCACAACCCCAGCCACCGGTACAAACAGTTAATTTGGCTCGAGGTCGATGACCCACCTGAGGATGAGGACAACAGACATGACGACTCTGGCACACCACAACTCTCTCTTCGCGCTCTCGTCAGACCGCAGAAAGAGTGTACCATTTAGATGTATGTGCATGTGGGGGGATTACACTATTAGCCCTCATGGATATAGGCAGCACCCACAACTTCATTCGTCAAAATCGGGCGCTCAGCATGCGCCTCCCTTTTGTTTCCCGTAGCCAAATCAAGGTAGCCGTGGCAAACGGCCAGCAGATGTCGTGCCCCAGAGTTTGTTAGTGCGTGCTCTCTGTAGTGGACGGCTACTAATCACAGACCGATCTCTTTTTGGTGGACCTTCGGGGTTTTGAGATCGTCTTGGGGGTTCATTGGTTGCGCACCTTAGGACCCCTCACGTGGGATTTCGATCGCCTTACCATCTCATGGCATGAGGGGTCTCGTGTGATCCAGTGGCAAGGCCAAGCACCGGGCCCGTCTCCCTCTTCGTTTTTGGTGCACACCGAGCCTCTCGCCGCTCCGGTGGAGAAACTGGACAGCCACCCCCCAGATTTGGCGAGCCTTCTACAACTTTTTTCCAAGATATTCAACCCCGCTTGGGTCTTCCACCGCATCGCCGCCAGGACCATCGCATTTGCATCTATCCGGGCATGACCCCGATTGTGGTGCGTCCATATCACTACCCCTTCCATCAGAAGGACGAGATCGAGCAGCAATGTGATCTCCTTCTCCAACAAGGTCTCATTTGGCACAGTGTTTCCCCTTTTTCCTCCCCGGTCTTGCTCGTGCAAAAGAAAGACACTCTATGGCGGCTTTGTGTGGACCACCGGGTTCTGAACGCCGTCACGGTCAAAGACAAGTTCCCCATCCCAGCGGTGGAAGAACTTCTGGACGAGTAACATGGCATGTGCTTCTTCTCCAAGTTAGACTTATTCTCCGGTTACCATCAAGTCCGCATGACGGCCGACAATGTGGAAAAAACTGCATTCCGAACATACCATGATCACTTTGAGTTTTTGGTCATGCCGTTCGGTCTAACAAATGTGCCCTCCACTTTTCAAGCTCTCATGAATGAGGTATTCCACCCGCTCCTCTGAAACCCGTTCTTGTTTTTTTGATGATATTCTTATCTATAGCAAATCTTGGACGGAGCACCTACAACACCTCCGTACCGTTCTCAGCTTGGTGCACACTCACCACTTGGTTCTTAAGGAAACCAAATGCTCATTCGGGCAAAGCTCCGTCTCCTATTTGGGACATGTATTCCACAACTTAAGCGTTTCAGCCGACCCGGCAAAGCTCCAAGGAGTGGCGTCGTGGTCGATGCCGCAAACTCTCACGAACTTGCGCGGATTCCTCGACTTCACGGGATACTACCACTGCTTCATCCGCGATTACGACACCATTGCCGCTCCCTTGATCGGTTTATTCCGAAAGAACGTCTTCACGTGGACGGACGCCGCGACTCAGGCTTTTCGCTCCCTCCAAGAGGCTTTGCTGTCCCCTCCCGTTCTTCGCCTCCTCGACTTCGCCTTACCATTCCTGGTGGAATGTGATGCCCCGGGACTGGACGACGGCGTCGTGCTACAACAAGATGGGCATCCCATAGCCTATTTCAGTTTCCAAACAGCCCTCCATCACCGTAAACTCACGGCCTATGAATGAGAACTCATTGGGCTCACCAAAGCCGTGCAGCATTGGCGTCCGTACTTATGGGGCCACTCCATCCGGACGGACCATTACAACTTAAAATACTTGCTCGAACAACGACTCTCGGCGGTGCCGCAACAACGATGGGTGAGCAAGCTCCTCGGCTTCAATTTCCAAGTAGAATATAGAGCCTGCGTGCTCAACTGTGCCGCTGATGCCCTATCTCGCCGGGACACTCCACCTCCGGCCTTTCCCCTTGCCATTTCCTTCCCAACGGAGGATCACCTATCTTCACTCCGCCAAGAGATCCAGCAATCCCTAAGCTTATCTGAACTTCTACGCCGGGCGGAAGCCGGCCTCACGGACCAACAGTGGACCGCCCGACACGGCCTCATCCTCTATCGCGATCGGGTGTATAAGAACATGACCGCCCCTCTCATTCCCAACATTTTCGCGGACATCCATTCTTGTAGCCATGAAGGCGGTCACCGTATCCTCCAGCGCCCGCGCCTAGAATATTTTTGGAAGGGAATGAGGAAGCACGTGCATGCCTTCATTGCGGGCTGCGTGGTTTGTCAAAAAAAAATCGGATCACCTTCTACCGGCGAGTTTACTTCAGCCTCTACCGGTGCCAACATAGATTTGGGCGGACCTCTCCATGGACTTTATTGAAGCTCCCTCCGTCCGCGGGAAATCAATTTTGATGGTGGTGGTAGACCGATTCTAGAAAGGGGCCCACTTAAACAATTTTCCCCGGCCACTCATTGCCGAGAACGTTGCCCGGATTTTCTTCCAAGAGATTTTTCGATTACATGACATTGCCGGAAACTCTTGTCTCGGACCGAGATAAGGTGTTCGCTAGTCACTTTTAGAAGGAGCTTTTCTCCCTTTGTGGTACCAAGCTTGCTTTCTCTTCGGCGTACCACCCTCCGTCCGACGGTCAGACCGAGGTGGTCAACCACACTGTGGAGATGTATTTGCGGTGTGTCACCGGTGATCGGCCCTGAGATTGGCCACACTGGCTTGAATAGAATATTGTTACAACACGACATACCACACAACGTTGAAGACTACACCATTTTGCCTCATCTACGGCCGGGAGACCACATCAAGTCCTTGATGGTGCATGAATAATGTGAAGAGTTCATAATGAAAACATGCTTGCGGAGTCCGCTTGAGTCCATAAAGAGCCTTTCATAAATGACATGTCTAGCTAATAATGGGCCACCCTAAGAGGGGGTGTCATATAGACATCCGTAGACAACTCCATTGAAGAAAAGAATTCTTCACATCCATCTGAAGAAATATTCTGCAAATGAACAAAGGCAACAAGTAAACTTGTACAATAGTCACCATCGCAATAAAAGCAAAGGTCTCTTCATAATCAATATCTTACTACGGACAAAATCCTCTAGCAATTAGTCTGTCAAAGAGTACCATCATCCTGAGTTTACATCTTGTACATCCACTTGCAATTAATAGAGAGTGACGGTGGGTAAGGTTACAAGATGTTATATGTGTGTGTTAAGGCTCACAACTCAACCATGGTTGCATGCCACTTAGTCATGGTAAAGACCTCCTAGTTTGTATGAGCCTCCCAATGACTAGAAGCAGTAGCGAGAAAAGATTGAAGAGCAAGAGTCAAATGGTGAAGGTCAAATGATAGGCTAGTGATGTTAGTGAGTTGAGCAACACAAAAGTTGAGCAATGGGAGAATAAGATCCATGGAAGTGGGTGGAGCAATGAGAGTTGTAGTAGAGTTATAGAAAACACCACGATGAAACGGGTAAGAGGTAATTGTGCGAGGGTTAGAAAGGATGGTGGAATCAGGCGATGGAAGTGAATCACGTGAAGTGTGGGAAGTGAAATAAGTGGGGTAGATGTCCCAATGCCAAGAAAAAACAAGTTCCTGAAGTGTGGATGGAGGTAAGAGAGAACAAGAGGCCGAGGTACTATTAATGAGCTGACTGCATAAGAAACTAGAATAAATGTCCACAATCATGTAGATTTAGGTACTATTAATATAATGAGCCTGCGACATCAGACTCGAGAGTAGATTCCATGATAATGAGCTGACTGCATAGATCCACCATGTATGCATGAAATTGTCAAACAATGTCATCTCCCTGACAAGTAAACTGAATAACATGTGAAAGTTGAAACTTGTAGACATTGTTTGTCTGGGTAAAGTATTCTCACTGATGAGTCATATAAATTGTCGTGTCATAAAACTCAAGTTGGAATATGATAGTCGGAGAGACAAACTGGGAGAATAACATTAATTGTGAGAGACAAACTGGGAGAATAACATTAATTGTGTGACGCTTGTCGTAATTTCATGTGTCAAGTTGACCATGGTTCGCCTTCTCGGCGAAGGCAAGGCAAGATCGAGGAGTCATAGCATTGAGGTCTCCTCAAAGACGCCGACACCTTAAGTGACTCTTCCGCAAGTGCTTAAATGCAACAATTTGAACCTTCCAGGCTGACGGAGAGGAGAGACTCGTGATGGTAAAAGTTTATGACTTAGATCAAGATCTGTGCAGAGAGGAAACACTGTGTAACAACCCGATTTTAGGTTATGTTGATACTAATAATATTAATAAAATTATTAAAACCTAAATTACTCCCTCCCATATAACCCGAGCCATTTCCTCCCGCTATTCTCTCGCAACGAGTTCCGGTCCAGGGTTTTCTCCCGCAAGCCGCAACCCGTCTTCCCCCGATTCACCCGTTTTCGTCGCTGCTCCCGCACGAATCCTCGCTCCCGATCGCCGCTCCTGTGCCCGTCTCCCGCGGCTGTGGCCTCTCCTCCTCCTCTGCTAGGGGCGGGAGCCACCTGTGGTTGCTCCTCCTCCTCTGCTAGGGCCGACAGCCATGGCCTATTCCTCTCCAAGAGCCGACTGCTCTTTTTCCTCTCCTCCATTAGAACCAGCAACCTCCTCCTCTTCTCCTTCTCTATTCAGCTAGGGAATCAACTTCTTCCCTCTTCTCAAGGCCAACATTGTTTCTTCCTCGCCGACAACCCTTATTCCTCTCTGTTTCGGCCGATGAATCTCAAGAGCAACTCCTAGGGTTTCACTCGAAACCCCTCTTAGAGGATTTCTGAGTTCAGATCTGTTCTTCCTTGGTAAGATTCTCCCTCCAAAACCTCATATTCAGATTTCCTTATTTTGCTTTGGGATATCTTGTCTCCAAATTTTGTTCACCTTGTGATTCATGAGTTTTTCCCTTCTATTTTTGTCTAACCGTGTTGTGTTTTTGGTTCCCGGCATAGCTCTGCGACTCAAGAGATGGAATCTCTCCAAATCTCTCTCTGAATTAGGGTTTTCGTAACCCAAGCACCGCCAAGTCTCCGTCTCCGCGTAAAATCTCTTCTTCCCTCACTCTTGAGGGAGGAAAATCTCTTAGCCGTCTTTGATTCAATTTTGTAGTGAATATTTGTCTTTGTTAGCATAATGATAATTTGTTGTGTCGCTTTCATTGTTCTTGAACAGGTTCGCTTGAGGAGTGTCAATTTTGCTAGCGCCGCTTAGCCGCCGCCGCTAATTTCAACTTCTTTAAGGCAAGTATAGATCTCTCTCTCTCTTGCAAACATTGAATTCTAATTACTTGGTCTGTTCTTATGATTATACGAATTCACCCTTGATTGTTTGCGTTGTTATGCGAATTTAAGTATCGAATGTCTAATCCGCTAAGTAATATCTTAGGGCTAATAATTTTGGAATGTCATGAGATTTTGATCACAGACAATTTTATTAAATGTTCACTTAGATGAACGGATCCCTCGTCTGATGTATAATTCGAAGTATGATAGATTTTTGGGAATGATTAACAAATATCTTAATGAGAATTATTAAGAATTGTATCATTTGGATTCACACTCATATGAATTGTATCTCAATTGATGGATGATTAGAAGACCTATAGTTCTTGTGAACATAAGCAATAATAATTTTGAAGGTTTACGGTTAAGATTCCTTGCTACGATTAAATGGTTGGTGATTTGTGTCATGCTCGTATATATACACACAGTTTTACTTGAAAGATATTTATGTCGGAAAATTGTTTGATCTAAATAAATATTTGGTGTCTAAGAAAGTAGCGTATTGTAATCGTATCACTCGTAAATACTTGAACCCGCTAAATATATTGTTCCCTATCCAGTTTTGTTTGTGTCATCGAATCTTGTGACAACGAACCTTGTGTCATCGAATCTGCTGTCATCGAATCTGGTTCCTTAGGTCTGTTCTAAAAATTGAGCGAATGTTGCTCCATAGCTCAATTCCTCTCTTGACGCGTTTATGAACTCTAATCTTGTACAACTGAATCGATAAATCTGTATCAGGTCTTGATATGTTAGGAATCTCCTAAATCATGAATCCTTAAAATCATTAATGTTATAAGCAAATTCTTGAACTGTAGCGTCTAACTGGGCATCTGTCTGCCGTCATGGTCACGACAAGCAAGGTTACTTTTCCGACAAGACTTGCACGCAGATTTGATCGTGAACCATGTGCCCCCGCTATAGCACCTACACCCTTCATCGATCACGGCTTACAACATATTACATGAATAATTTTAGGCTATACTCCGGAGTAGTCTAATAAACTAACTTGTTCTGTTTAGCTCTTTTATTTGGTTATCTGTTTTGATAGCATCGCTTCATGAAAACTGCTACCTCTACATTTCAGCTTCTATTATTATTCTGTACTTTACTTTACTCACTCTGTTTATTCCAATGTTCTGAGACTTTTCCTTTTTATTTTGGAATTGCCTTAGTGTTTGTGCAGCGCCGTCAGGTACTCGAACCCGATAGCATTAAGTTTCAGGTTCTATGTTTACATTTCTTTTACTTTCAAATAAATGTTTTATGTAATAATTGCAATAAGACATTTTCTCTGGTATCATGGACAACTGCTAGGCTATTTATATATTATATGTACTAAAATTTATTATTATTTGCATGTCCATTCATCTGAGCATGTCATGACATAAAAACCTATATCCGAAATTTGTGTTTGGAATTTTATTAAAAATGTTTGTGCATTCAAATTTTCCACTATCATGTTTTAAAAGCTTCCGCATATAAAAATCAACTTGTTTCTACTTAACAGTAACTATTTTAAAATTATTTTAAGTATTCTCTGCATCCGCCTTAGCATGCATGACTTTCTTTCCACCCATGACTGTGGCATCACGGCCCGTCCGAAGCGCACTCTGACTTTTGTCGAGATGGGTCGTGATACACTGGATCAAGTAGAAACAAACAACAACTGAATGAATTTTGGAAAGAAACAGATGATGGTGGAGTCGAGAAGCAACAATTGATGAGATGAAGAAACAAGCAGGGTTGTCGTCAAAAGCGGTTGATTGCGTCGAGGAACCAAGTAGGGATGTCGTCGAGCAACAAACTATTGTATTGTGGAGAAAGAGATTAGGGATGTCATCTAACGAAGTTGAGGAGGCAATCTGCAATCAACATTGTAAGTCGAAGAGGAGAGATGGTTGACAAGTAGAGGTGTGTCAACCAGGAAGTCAAAAATGTAGTCGCTACTTCCTTTGCTTTGATACCATGTAGATTTTAGGGCATACAATATTTTCCCATCAAGAAGTATATATAAGAAAGGATAAATGTAACATATAGGAATAAAGAAACTTATAAAAAGAGAAGGCAAAATAAGATTACAATGTATTTAACCAGTGTGTACAAAAAAGAAAATTAAGAGATGGAGAGATACAGATCCACTCATAGAAGAAAGTCTGGATCCTGGCAAAGATTAAATCTATCTGTGAAAGATTTGATTATCCATAGTCTACTCAGCTACAAACTTAAGTTCTTTGGTTATACGGTTAAAAACAATCAATCTAGTATCATTCAGAAGATGGAATGCCATGAAACATAAAAAAGTCATCAATTTGACAAAATAAATTCAATCTGATTATAATTGATACTTTCCAAACTACACACTACATTAAAACAAAAAAAATGTGATATAGCCATTTCCATTTTTTGTTTCATACTTCACTACCAAGCGCCTATAGAACCTAGCATCATTAAAGAATAGATACAACTAACATCTATACTACATGTTGAACTATGTATTTAATGTTCAAGAAAAGATGCATCCAATGCCTATACCTTCAAGTATAAGCACACCCGGCCCTTTTGAAAACCCTCGAAAGGAAGGTTTGTTGCCTTTCAAATGCATTAATGGACTCGAGCAGTCACCCCGAGCATGGTTCAAACATTTTGGAGTGGTGGGTGATATGGGATTCACATAAGTGTGGTTTAATCATAGTGTTTTTATACATACAGGAACTGATGGATGTGTGCTAGTATAATAGTTTATATTCACGGTACTATCAAACAAAGTGTTCTATTGATTACACATCTTGATATTATGTTCGTTGCAAGATTGGTGTCATGATATTATATGCAAATTCTCACCGTAGCCAATTCACGGGATATATAGTATATTAAGACACATACCAAAAAAGTTCTTATGCATAGACTTATCGGCATTTGGAGGTTTCAGGATTTACAAAAGCATATTGGGCTAGGTTATTCTCTAGGTGATTAGGATCTCGTGCCTTTGTAGAGGAATCCTTTTTCTTGGAGTAAGACATAATCAATAGCTTCCCTATCTAGTATTGAAGTTGAGTATAGATATGTTGCTAATGGATCATGTGAGATTGTGTGCCATATCCCTCATCACTTAGTTGAGTTTTACAATGAACATGTCGACATTTCTTCCATGTGAGAATCTGGGTCCTATACATATTTCGAGTGATTGTTTTCCATAATATGACAAAAAATATTGAGATGGATATTCATTTGGTCTATGAGAAGGTTCGAGATTTTTCGCTTGCCCCGTGTTTCACATGTTAATTGCTGAAGGAATTTGTATAAAGGCCGTGCGGCAACCCTTGTGTAACCATCGGGTGTTGCTACACTGTAAAGGGCCAGACAGTTACCCCTGTGTAACCGCACGGTGTTGCTGCACCGTAAAAGGCCAGGCGGTTACCCATGTGTAACCGCTTGGTGTTGTTTCATGTTGCAGTCTGGGCGGTTACCTGTATTGTAACTATCCGATGTATTTAGTTCCACATCGCAGTTTGTACATTCGCTCACGTCCTCTATTCTATATAAAGAGAGGTGCACTTTTGTAACAAGTAGATCTTTGGAGAATAAAAATATTTATTTTTATTTGAATTTTGAGTCTTGAGAGTTTAGTCACTGGACATGTTAAACGAGTGAGGGGTAGACCAATAAAGACTTGGAATGAAACTATAAGGAAAGGCATGATGGAGCTACACAACGTCGAGACCTCATAAAGAGTGTATACGCGTCAGGCGCATGTAGACTCGCCATGGGGTCTCGACGTCGTGTAGCTCCGTAACAATGTAGTTAGGCATTACTGAGATTATGACTAAAGATAGGGCACAATGGCGACAAAGGATCCATATAGCCAATCCCACTATAGTGGGATAAAGGCTTGTGTGTTGTTGTTGCATTTGAATTTTGAGTTTCTACATAAACCAATACATTGATTTTCTTACCAAGTTTGTTGGCCTACTGTGTGGATAGTCTATCTGATAGACTTGGTAGTTGTAAAAATTACATGTAACCTCCAATACCATCCCAAGGGATGGTGTTGAACATAATTAGCCCAAATGTTTGGGGACTTGTTTGGGACAAGATGGATGTAAGTTTATTTAAAGGCCCTTGGGTTAGGGTATGGTAAGTCTCTCTCTCTTCTAGTTCTCTCTTCTCCCTTTCTAGGGCTAGAAATTTAATAGTTCTCATTCCCCAAGCTCTCTACCGGATAACCACGGCTCTAACTCCTCCCTTCTCCTTCTCAACTGTCGACTACCTCACCGGAGACGTTACAACTAGACTGTAGTATCCTGGTATTATAATTCAGAGCACATCTCCCCGCACCCTCGCATGTACTTTACCCAAGCTGGTCGATTGCTCTAGCAGTTGCTCCATCCGCCTTTGCCACCTCAACATATTCCACAAATAGACATTACCGGTAGATGGTCAAGTCTTGTACTGCCATTTTGGTCCAAGTCAATCGATTAAGTAAAACTAAAAAAAATCGCAATCCATCTCCTCAGGCTTGACATAATAGCATTGTATGAGCCATTCCCATCAGAGTTGACTAGGAAACTGCCATCAATAAAGTCATCCATGACGAATGCCGCCCTTCAGCCTAATTGTAGACCCCTAGCAGTCGCAAGCTCTTTCAACAACACTTCTTCCATCAGAAATGTCTTCCAGCTTCATGTGCGTGAAATCATCCTTGCACTATAGACATCTTATATGGGATGACTGCACCTACCTAGCAAGCTTGTGAGCATCGTCGAGACACTTAGGTCAATTGAAGGGGGCTCACATCTCCTCCTTGCGCACAACATTCTCTCCCCTCCTCGACAAAACATTTTTTCTATCATCTTTTTGAGCTAGCAACCGCACGGTAGGCCGCCATCTGTCATCCTCCAGCCATGCGAAGTCCTTTGATCGAGCCGCCCTCCAAACCCTCTTTTTTGAGCCCGATGCCAGTGGTGCAAAGGGGTATAAATATAATTAATTGAATAATGGATTAATTAATACATTAATTCAATAAGTGATTAATTCAAAAAAATGAAGGTGACAATCAATAGTCATTTGTTTCTACGACAATGACTTCATCAGTTTGGGGCACAAGAAATCAATGATGTTGTGTCTTAACTCTTAATGAAGATGGGTGTGGTTCAATACCAACAATGACTATTATCATGATATTAGTTGAGGTTTCCTGACAAAAGTATTTGAAGGTCATGACAACATAGAAATAGGCCAATGCAGATCTATTTGTTTCTTATGAGGTACCTCAAACAACTTTCGTCACTCTCATCGTCAACCTCGAGGGTCTTATAGTTGCACTACAAGGTCCCCAACCACACATTACACAGCTAGAAAACATGCCCAACAAGCAATCTAACATCATCAAGGGATATGTCGAGCATCTACACTTTGAAATACCAGTTTCGCCAACCATCCCTGCACCACCATCAATCCTTTTTGTAAATTCCGACGATTTCGGCTAGGCTCTCATCCACTAGTTGTCGCTCTTAGTTATCCTTCCTCGATAGATGCCTCCTCGAAAAAAGTCTATAACTATCCAATAGGCCACCTCGGTCGTTTTCTTACAGAAGACACCCCAACGACACATACCACTAAGGCTCTATTTGTTTGGGCGTTTCGCAATTCCGTTTTGAGCAAACGCCGCCGGAAGGAGGGTAAACAAATGAACCTCCGGCGACGTTTGCTCCGTTTCCACCCGCCCGCCTTGAGAAACGCCCCAAAAAGCTCAGTTTGGAGCAGCCACCTCCCCCCTCCGTTTCGAACTCTCCGTTTCCACCCGCCGGATCGATCTGCCACCGCTAAAACAAATGAAGCCTAAATGGCTAAGTTGGTTGCTACCAATCACATGGTCCTTTGATCACAACACAATATTATCATATTTTGCTTCATTGGTGCTCGCTAAGTAATGATGTCTCGACTCCAAATTCTCATTACAAGGAGCTTCTCTAGAGGGAAATTAAGGAGCCCAACGATTCAACAATTATAGTTCCTCCTTGAGCTTGAGAATAAGCTCGAATTCAAGGAAGAGTGGAATGTTATGGTATCCTTGTTACGGCGTCTTGTTATGACGTCATTGTATGATTTGTATCTAGTATTTTTAGGTGTCGTTTATCTTTTAGGCAATTTTAGTATGTTGGGTAATCTTGTAATTAACATAATTGTTTGATGGCTCGTTTGGGACAAGGTGGTTATAAGCCCATTTAAAATCCCTAGGCTAGGAAATGGTAAGTAAGAGATAATCTCCACTTTTTCTCTCCTAGTTCTCTCCTCCCCTTTCTAGGGTTAGAAATTTGGTAGCTCTCCTTCCCCGAGCTACTTGTAGGAAACCACATCTCCAGCTCCGTTGTATCCACTCTTTCTCTACCCCGACCATCTTGCCTGCGAGTTATCAACATGTTATGGTTGTCCTGTAACATATACATTGTTCTTTTTCAATCTCCAAGTCTGAGGAACTTTTGTGAATTACTCTCCGATTAAACATAAAAGGAATGTGGGTGCGTAAATTGAACATGCAATTATACAATTTTACACCAGCCATCCTCTTATAAGATCTAGAATGAATAATTAAGAAAATCTTAATCCTAACTTAACCAAATTGATGCAACCTCTGGCATTCACATGTTTGCAACAAATTATCTTCGCTGCTCAATCATTGTCTTATATCATGCAATGCTAATCAGTAATGTAAGAAATATAAACATTATGAACAAGAAAATAAGCCAGTCTATAGATTTGCATATTCACAAGAAAGTTCACCTTCTTGGACCAATATCCTGTTGGCACACACGCATGTTTGTCCGCTATTACGGAACTTTGCCGCAAGCTGCAAAAAACATGAATCATGCTTTTAGCAGAAGTATTTTAAATAACTGAATACAAAACATAAACTACAATTGCTAGTGTAGAAGTTACCCCAGCATCAAACTATTAGTTAATAAATACATGTTTACATCAACTGTTTATGAATATAAAAAGTAAATAACTAAATTCCGCAAGTGAATAACTAAAGAAAGCACAAAGCAAATAACTTACAGTTCCTTTTACTGCCACGTCAATATCCGCATCATCAAAAACAATACAAGGGGCATTCCCGCCAAGCTCCAAGGAAACCTGCCTCACCATCATGATTTTCATCAACAGTTCTAATTCTCCAGCATAAGCTACTGGTATTATTACATGTAATCAAAATTCTAACATAAGATAAATTGACTACTCTACTAAGATACATTAAATTACATTTGACTTTATAGTTATTATAAATAAATATATGGGCAAATGTAAATACGAATTCAAGCAATAGAAGTAGCAGCCATTTGTAATCTGGAGTTAACCTTTTATCGAATGTAAATCGTACTACTGAAGAAAGAATGTAATTAAGCTCTTTCACAACAAAATTGTAAATTATAAGCCATGTGTATTTTCTTTGTTTTTCTCATTTAGTTCTAGGTTGAGCGTGTAACTCTAGGTTCATGAATTTCTTATATATAAATAGGCATTCCAACCTCTTTGAAATAATAAGCAAGATACAAAAATGTTGCGAGCCGAAGCCTGGGAGCGCGTCTGCCGGCGGTTGTCGCCGGAACCCTCTAGGATGGATGCCGGAATGATGGGGCGGGATTTCGAGAGAGAGAGAGAGAGAGGTTGAGAGAAAGAGAAAATTGGATGAGAGGAGAAATTAATTTTATTTTGTCCATAACCGGACCATAGCCACCATATAAATAGAGTCTCAAGAATTAAATGAGGACCCCCCGTTTGGGCCTTAAACACCGGGAACAAATTAAGGATAAAATCTAGCCATAATTAACCAGGCTGGATTAGGCATAACATAATATGATAAAAATTAGAGTTATTATTATTCGTACTAAATTAGGCATAAGATAATATGGTAAATAATAATGTTGCATGTGGCTCCATGGTGGTGTTGCGGCGACAGTAAACCTGTCCCCAATGGGGGTCTCCCTTGATGACGTCGTCCGTCATTGGTGCCGTAACATCTCCTTACTCGTCGGAAGACAGCTTGTCCTCAAGATGTGCTGGAAGGTCCACGATCGGGTTTGTTGGCGGCTCGCCGATGAAACGTTTGAGTTGGGACACATGGAACACGTCGTGGATGCGTGCTTCGGACGGCAGATGGAGGCGGTAGGCGAGTTCGCCAATGCATTTGGCTATCTAAAAAGGGCCGTAGAACCGGAGTCCCAATTTGGTGGATGCGTCGGTGTGGTGGAGCGTTGACTGGCGGTATGGCCGGTGCTTGAGCCACACCCATTCTCCAACTGTGTAGACGACGTTGCGATGGCCTCGATTATATGTTGTCTCCATGCGGTGTTGGGCTCGAAGCAGATGTTTGCGGGCGGTGGCGAGCATGTGATCCCGATTTTGTAGCTGTTGATCCACAGTGGTCGCGGTAGCCGGGCTGTGCTCGTAGGTAATGAGCTTGGGCGGGTCGCGGCCATAAATGAGACGAAAAGGTGTTGTTTTGAGGGCCGAATGGTAATACGTATTGTAGCAATACTCGATCCACGGAAGCCACGTGACCCGCTCCTTGGGGTGTTCCCCGGTCAAGCAGCGGAAGTACATCTCCACCGTCCGATTGACCACTTTCGTTTGGCCGTCGGAATGCAGATGGTATGCGGAGGAGAGTTGTAATGTCGTGCCGCTGAGCGTAAAAAGCTCCGTCCAAAAATGACTGGTAAAAATCTTATCACGGTCGTACACAATACTTTCCGGTAATCCGTGCAATCGGAAGATTTCGTGGAAGAATGTTTGAGCCAATCGCTCCGCGATGAGTGGACGGGCAAGTGGTAGGAAATGTGCCCCCTTTGAAAATCTGTCCACCACGACCATCAAGAACGATTTGCCCCTACTTCATGGAAGTCCTTCGACGAAATCCATGGAAATATCGGCCCAAATTTTGGTCGGTACTGGTAACGGTTGTAGAAGCCCTGTCGGTAGTAAATTGACCGCCTTCTGCTGTTGACAAACGCGCATTGTGCGATAAATTCTTAGACATAGCGGCGAAGTCCATTCCAATAGAAAGCGGCCCGAACACGATGAAGGGTCTTGTGAACCCCTTCATGAGCCCGATCATGCGCCTCCCGCACTATGGTGGGAATGTGGGGGGAAGTGGGGCTCAAGTAAATGCGGTCCTTGTAGAGAATGAGTCCGTCGCGCGCCTTCCATGTGGGTGGTAAAAGGCCCTCTTGTGCGCGGTGGAGTAACGCGGCGAGGGGCGGGGAGTTGATGTTGTCGGCCCGGATGTCGTCCACCAAGGGGACGGTCGGCCGTGAGATGGCGCATATCTTGACGGTGTCGTCGGGGTGGCAGCGCGAGAGGGCGGCTGCGGCCCTATTGAGAGTACCCGCCTTGTATTCAACTGTGAAGTTAAATTCTAATAGTTTGCTTACCCATCGTTGTTGTGGTATGGTGGTTAACCGTTGCTCCAAAAGGTACTTCAAACTATAATGATCCGTGCGGACGACGAAGGTACGACCCCATAGGTAGGGTCGTCAATGTTGGACGGCCTATGCTAAGCCGATG
The DNA here is from genome assembly GCA_039583875.1 of Platanthera guangdongensis. Lineage (NCBI taxonomy): Eukaryota > Viridiplantae > Streptophyta > Magnoliopsida > Asparagales > Orchidaceae > Platanthera > Platanthera guangdongensis. Next base: position 11,072,208 of record CM077151.1, read on the forward strand.
AGTTCCAACTCATATGCTGACAACTTGCGGTGGTGTAGCGCGGTGCGGCGGCTGTAGTAGGCTATTGGATGTCCCTGTTGTTGAAGGACGGTGCCGCATCCCAGAGCGGAGGCCTCGCACTCGATGACGAAGAGCGTGTTGAAGTCTGGGAGTTGTAGCACATGAGCCGAGAAGAGGGCGGTTTGGAGGGCCTCAAATGCCCGTTGTTCGGTGTCCTCCCATTGGAAGTCCTTGCGACGTAGGAGCGTCGGGAGGGGTTCGGCCATGCTGCTATAGCCACTGATGAAATGTCTGTAGTAACCCACCAGCCCCAAGAATGCACGGATGTCGTGGTGCGAGCGAGGAATCGGCCAGGCGGTGATTCCTTGAAGTTTCTCCGGATCGGCGGGCACGCCGCACTTGTGGACTATGTGGCTGAGGTAGGCGACATTAGATTGTCCGAAGGAACACTTGGATTCTTTGAGGACGAGGCGGTGAAGGCGGAGTAGGTTGAGAACCTCGCGTACATGAAGTAGATGTTCCTCCCAAGACTTACTATAGACCAAAATGTCGTCAAAGAAAACAAGCACAAATTTTCGGAGCACAGAGTGAAATACCTCTCATAAGTGATTGGATCGTGGATGGCGCATTAGTCAGGCCGAAAGGCATGACGAGAAACTCAAAATGTCTGTGGTGTGTCCGGAAGGCGGTCTATTCTACATCCTCGACTGCCATGCGTGCCTGCTGGTATCCAGAGTATACGTCAAGTTTGGAGATTTGTCGTGCGCCATGCAACTCGTCGAGGAGCTCCTCGACCAACGGAATTGGAAATTTGTCCTTGACCGTCTAGGCGTTGAGTTCGCGGTAGTCGACGCAGAAACGCCAGGTATTGTCTTTCTTGCGTACTAGGAGAGCCGAAGAGGAAAATGGGGAGACGCTCCGTCGGATGAGCCCCTGTTGGAGCATTGCGGAACACTGTCGCTCTATTTCATCTTTTTGGAGAAACGGGTAGCGGTAGGGTCGGACCACGACCGGTGTCGTTCCTGGTAGAATACAAATGCGATGATCATGTAGCCGGTGGGGTGGCAGTTGCTCCGGGATGATGAAAGTGTCGGCAAACTCCCTGAGTAGAAGTTGGAGCTCGTTGGGGTGGGTCTCCCCCGCCTGATCCGACCCCCGGAGGAGGAAGGCCCGCGGCTGGGCTGTGGGGGAAAGGCATTGCCATTTCACCTTCTTCGAGTCGTGATACCACTGCAGAGTGAGGTTGTCGAAGTCCCATGTGATGGGTCCCAAGGTGCGGAGCCAGCGTACCCCCAGGACAATATCGAAGCCATAAAGGTCGACGTCCAAGAGATCGATTTCAAACTGCCGGTTGTGTATTGTTAGAGGTACCCGCCGACACAGGCCGGGGCACACCATGTTGTGGCCATTGGCCACAGAGACTTGGAGCTGGTTGCGAGCGGTGATCGGAAGGCGTAGGGCGCCCGTTGTCTTGCGGCGGATGAAGTTATGCGTGCTACTAGAGTCCAACAAGGCCACCAGAGTTGTTCCTGCCATGTGTATGGGGAGTTGCAACATGTGGCCCCCTTGCGGCCCGGCGATGACATTGACGGAGATTTCGGGTGCCTCCGCATTAGGGTCCTCGCCGTCGTCATCGGAGGGGTCGTCCACCTCAATCCAAAAGAGTCGTTTGCATCGGTGTCCGGGTCCAAATTGTCCCTCGAAGTTGAAACAAAGTCCCTTGGCACGTCTTTCGACCATCTCGGCGCTGGATAGGCACCGCCAGAAAGGTTGTTTGGGTGGCTCCATTGTTTTAGCCGATGGTAGTGGCGGAGTGTGTTGCCCGCCCCCATGGGAAGCGTGCCCATAGTCGCGACGTTGTAGGTGTTGGCGATCCAAAATTATGCGGCGCTCGCATGTTTGCGGTATACTCAGAGCGGTTGTGAGGTCGGGTGGTTCTTGGAACTCGACATCTAGTCGGAGACGTTCGTGCAGGCCTGCCGTAAAAATGGACACCAGCTGATCCAGGCGGCATGTCGACGCTCGTGCGAGCAAAAGTTGGAAGCAGTCGATGTAGTCCTCCAGAGTGCCAGATTGTCGAAGGGCGATGAGGTATCCGAGGGGATTTCCGCATAGTGAGGGGCCGAAGCGGAGCATGCAGGCGGCCCTGAATTCGTCCCACTGGAGGTAGGGGCGTTCGCGTTGTATCTGGGCGAACCACAGTTGGTCCGCTCCATTGAGATGGAAGGAGGCAAGGCCTAGGAGTTCCTCCCCGGTAGTGCGTTGGTTGGAGAAGAATAACTCGCACTTAGTAAGCCATGCATGGGGGTCCTCCCGTCCGTCGAAGACCGGAAAGTCGAGTTTTATATAGCGCGAAAAGGTGTTGCCTTCTGAACGGTGGCTGGAGTAGCCCTCGTGGACGGGGTGCTCGGGTGCCGAGTGCTGGCTCGGCTGGTGGTCGGCGGGGATACGTTCCGCGACGAGGTGCGTTGTGTAGTTGTCGACGTCGCCCAGACGCGAGTCCATTTTATCTAGCCGGTCCAAAATCTGCTGGAGTAGATCGCGTTCGGCCATGGGAGGGATCAAACGAGTTGGCAGAAGCGGCACGCTGTCCGGCTCGGCGAGGCGAGGCGCGACTGTCGGTGTGGCTGGTCCGGCGGCGTGGGGGTTGGCGGTCGGTGGCCCTGATACCAGTTTGTTGCGTGCCGAAGCCTGGGAGCGCGTCTGCCGGCGGTTGTCGGCGGAACCCTCCAGGATGGATGCCGGAATGGTGGGGCGAGATTTCGAGAGAGAGAGAGGTTGAGAGAAAGAGAAGATTGGATGAGCGGAGAAATTAATTTTATTTGTTGTTGTCCATAACCGGACCATAGCCACCATATGAATAGAGTCTCAAGAATTAAATGCGGACCCCCCGTTTGGGCCTTAAACACCGGGAACAAATTAAGGATAAAATCTAGCCATAATTAACCGGGCTGAATTAGGCATAACATAATATGATAAAAATTAGAGTTATTATTATTCGTACTAAATTAGGCATAAAATAATATGGTAAATCATAATGTTGCATGTGGCTCCATGACGGTGTTGCGGCGACGGTAAACTTGTCCCCAATGGGGGTCGCCCTTGATGACGTCGTCCGTCATTGGCGCCGTAACAAAAAAATTGCCGATCCGTTTCTTGTGCATGGTAATAGAGATATACAGTCCTTCAACCTAGCTCTCACCTACCTTCTTCTTTCGTCCATGGAAAGAGGAGTGCTGCTAAGCAGCCACATATTCGGTTGTCGACCGTAAAGTCAAGTTTCCTGCTCGATGTCACTCCTATCAGCGAAGGAGGCATCTAGCTCTATGATTAAGCTTTCAACTCCCATGGGACTCTACGGTGAAGCCTTCCGCTCTCATTTTCATCTCCAAAGAGTCTTGCTAAGGCCTCTTCATATACCATCGTCGGAAAGTCCACCTATCAGGACCGCTGCCCTTTAGGTCCAGTTGTACTCGGCACACTAATATTCAAGTCCTATAGTTTTTGAATTCAGGACCTTTTGTTGGACCTGACTTTGCGACTCCCTTTTCTTTAGTCCCATCTTCTGGACCCCTGCCTCTCTTCTGGATCCTTCAAGTTTTTGGTCCCCCGGCAGCCTTATTGGGACTCTGATTGGACCAGCTTACCTTCTTGATTTCTTACATGGTTCTTTCAACAGAACCTTCCTTGAGCATTGCTCAAACATTCTCATTCCACCAGCCTCCTGAAGCTAGTGAGGAGCTCCACATTATCACTGTCTCAATGGGCTAAATCCTTCCAGTGAGCATTTCCACTGCGAGGGCATGTCCATCACATAACTCAGTGTGTTTATGCTAACAAGGTTGTAAATATCATATGCTCATAACACGTCGGATTGAGTTTTAAAATGTCGGGTGTCGGGTGTCAGTGACATGCCGAGAATACTTTAGAAAAGAAGATTTCCATATCTTGTAACAAAAAAATACATGAAGTGTATGTATATGCTTTAAAAGTAAAAAATTAGCATAACAAGTAGGACAAAAAATGAGTCATGTATATTACAAAATAAAGAGTATCAAAAATCCTTTTCTCTAGTCCCATCTTCGGACCCTTGCCTCTCTTCTGGACCCTTCGAGTTTTTGGTCTCCCGGTAGCCTTACTGGGACTCTGATTGGACCAGCTTACCTTCTTGATTTCTTACATGGTTCTTTCAACAGAACCTTCCTTGAGCATTTCTCAAACATTCTCATTCCACCAGCCTCCTGAAGCTAGTGAGGAGCTCCACATTATCACTATTTCAATGGGATAAATCCTTCCAGTGAGCACTTCCACTGAAAGGGCATCTCCATCACATCAGTGTATTGATGCTAACAAGGTTGTAAATATCAGATGCTCATGACATGTCGGATTGAGTTTTAAAATGTTGGGTGTCGGGTGTCAGTAACATGCCAAAGATATTTTAGAATATAAGATTTCCATATCTTGTAACAAAAAAATATATGAAGTGTATGTATATGCTTTAAAGGTAATAATTAGCATAACAAGTAGGACAAAAAATGAGTCATGTATATTACAAAATAAAGAGTATCAAAAATAAAATATTAGTAACACACTACAACTATTTACCAAGTATTCAGAACAAGTACAAATAAATAAACTGTGAAATATATTTAACATTGTACAGTGATTTTATTTAAACAACACACCTCATAGCAAGGAAAGAAGATTTAAAAATTGCATGTATTTAATTGATAATAAGTATTAGGGCTCGTTCAACACACGATTATTGGCTTTGGGGAATTGGCACTGAGGATTAATAAATCAAAACTTGTGTTTGGCTACACGCGGGAATTGGCCCGAAATTAGTTTTGCCCCAGTTCCATGGGTTTTCAAAATGGCCTAAAAAGCCATGGGCTGAATTCTTACCTTCCACCCCTCCCCCACTCTCTGGATATTTGCTTGGTTTTGTTCCATCAAACAACATGCGACCTCCCTGAAGCGCCATAGTCGATCTGCCTCTTGTTCTTCCTACTCCACTTCTTCTCCTTCCTCCTCTTCTTCCTAGAAATTTGATTTCTTCTCCGATCTATGCTCGGCTAGATTTTGCTAGCCATAATGTAGAAAGTGAAGGCACATTGAGGAGAAGTCGAGCACATTGAGGAGAAGTCGAGCGCTGCTAGGATTTCCTAAGTTGGGCTTGTGATGTCTGTCATGCCCAACCTGCCCATAAGTTTTCCAAAGACCCTCAGACTCAATCCCTTAGTAAGAACATCAACCAATTGTTGATCAAAAAAGACAAATAGAGTGCTCACAACTCCCCTTACTAGGTTCTCCTTGATAAAATGTCTATCAACTTCAACATGCTTAGTGCGGTCATGCTGAACTGGATTGTGCGCAATGCTGATAGCTACCTTGTTGGCAAAATAAAGTCTAATAAGATCCTTGCTTTGAATGCCAAGTTCGTACATAATGGACTGAATCCACACTCCTTCATAGATCCCATGAGTCATAGCTCTGAATTATGCTTCAACACCAGACCTGGCAACCACATGTTATTTTTTGCTTCTCTAGGATTACTAGATTACCTCCAACTAGGGAACAATATCCAGAAGTGGACCTTCGGTTATCAACAGATCCCTCCCAGTCAGCGTCGATGAAAACTTCAATGGTTAACTCTTTACTTGGGGAGAACAAGATACTACACCCTTGAGAGAATATGAGATATCGTAAGATCCGGTGGGTTGCATCCAAGTAGTGAGACCTAGGTGAATGCACCCACAGTACATCGGGACGTTACAATCATTCCATCAAGCATAACTTCCTTCAACTTTTGGTACCCCGTAGCTTCCTGACAAGAAGAGGGGGCAAATATGGAAGACAAATAGGTGACAATGCTCCATGCAAAGAAGAAAAAGAGTCATAAGTCACAAAATGAGATGGAAGATGTTGGGTGGATGCACGGTAACCATGAGTACCATAAGATGGATCTGGTGGTAGATCTGGTATTTTGAACGAAGTCTGTGTGTTTGTGCCCCTACATCTCCGAGTATAAACTTGCAGAGGAGACACACATGGCGGAGGCAGAGGAGGCAAAGGTGCGGGTAGAACCACCTGACCAATGGGAGTAGGTATACTAGAAGGCTGATATGAAGAAGAAATAAGTAGAGAAATAGAGGGAGAGCTCACTTCAGGGTAACAAACTACCCCTGAAGTGAGTTCCCATAGTAAGGTTCGTATTCATGAAATGTGTCATCCATAAAAACAATGGTCTTCCTGATTAGTGGATGAAAGCACTTATACCCTTTTTGGGTTGAAGAATATTCGATGACGACACACCGCAGGGCACAAGAATCAGGTTTGGAGGTGTGATGCATGTGGACAAAGCACACACCCCCAAAGATACAAGGAGAAATTTGAGTCCGAGCCGTCCAAGCCCGAGTTCGGGAATAATGCCCGTCGGCGATCATATTCTTGCTGCACAAGCCTGAAGATTTTTGGCAAAGAGGGGAGAAAAGAACGCCCAAGAATTTGAACACTAATAAGATCAAAATCACGATGCAGACCATGAAGGAATTTAAAAATTCTGTCGTTTTCTTCGCGAGCCCGAACAAGCACTTCATCTTCAAGAGAAATAAGAGTGAGCGCAAAAAAGTGATCATATTCTAGATAGAGTTGAGTAAACTCCAGGTAATAGGCAGAGGGTTGTCTCAAAATAAATATCTTCTGTCACAGTTGAAAAATCTAAGTGGCATTCCCTCGACATGAATATGTAACCACAACTCTCTTCCAAATATCGGTTGCAGTGTCCAGAAACAGATAATTATGAGCGACAAATTCTTGCATGGAGTTGATTCTACTGTGTTCTTCGCGAGCCCGAACAAGCACTTCATCTTCAAGAGAAATAAGAGTGAGTGCAACGAAGTGATCATATTCTAGATAGAGTTGAGTAAACTCCAGGTAATAGGCAGAGGGCTGTCTCAAAATAAATATCTTCCGTCACAGTTGAAAAATCTAAGTGGCATCCCCTTGACATGAATATGTAACCTCAACTCTCTTCCAAATATCAGTTGCAGTGTCCAGAAACAGATAATTATGAGGGACAGATTTTTGCATGGAGTTGATTAGTCATGACATCACTAAGGCGTTTTCAGACTCCCAATGTAGTCAATCCGAAGATGCATGTGCGGGTGCCCTACGGTGGCTTTTGAGGGCAAGAATAATAGAATGAGCCCACGGGAGGTAGTTGGTGTCATCTAGTATTATGGTGGTAATTTGTGGAGTGTCGTGGTCATGATTTGCATGATAAGATCCTAAAGCAGACATCGGGTTGGACGCAACACAACCACCGAAGGACGTATTCAGAGAATTGACACTCATATTAATAGCAATCCAAGAATAAAAAATACAAGATTACTGAAATTACGAGAAGGGGAGCATGCCTAGGATTTTCTCATAGAAAGAGACGAAACCAAAAACAATCCCGTTAATGGGACTAAGCGGAAGAAAAGAATCAGGTATATGTATAACAAGGAAAAACATTCCTATCCAGAATGAGAATAAATGGGCGTCGGAAACAAGGGATTCAAGCCCTCATAATGTTGGCGCCCGTAAACAGTGAATGGGATAACAGGAGCAGGAGAGATGCTGGCAAGCAGTGAGCAGAGAGCGAGAGAAGAGGCACTGGCAAGAGGAAAGAGAGTGACGAGGCGCTGGCAAGCACAAACGAGGGTGGAGTGGAACACAAGAGCGTGCCAAGAAGAACGCGCGTTTAGGATTGCTCAGATACCATGTTGGAAATCAGAACAATTATAATTTCAGTTAGGCTATACTCCTTAATATATAGGAGTGAGAAATTACAAGGAAATACAATACTTAATAGAAACATATACAAATTTGATTGTAAAAAAATCGAAAGTAATGAAATAACAAGTTTCACCCAAGAAAACACAAACTCTAACATTGTTAATGAAATTAAGCGGGCGATAATTTAAAAAGTCGAATTGGCATGTCTATAAGTCGCATGATACTAGCTGTATATTGTTTGAGTGATACTAGCTGAACCATTTTGGATGTGAAGGGGCAGAACCCACAAAACAAGATATGTGCACTGCATTAATGATAGGAAGTCTATGAAAAATCGAAACCAACCAAAACAGCCCGAACCACTCAAAGATTTTGTGCATTGCTACATCTTGACTATAAATAAATAAGGGCAGCCTGGTGCACACAGCACTCCCGCATGGCAAGGGTCCGAGGAAGTGTCCCACCACAAGGGTGAAATGCAGACAAACCTTGACTATAAATAAATAACAACACTCAAGCCTTTACCCACTATAGTGGGGTCGGCTATATGGATCCTTTGTCGCCATTGTGCCATATCATTTGTCATTGTAAAGAGAGCTCCAATCTTGTATATACTTTGTTGAATGAATAGTTACAAGTATACATACACTTATATAGGAGAAGAATGAAGAGAGAAATCCTAATACATGATGTGGGACTAATACAAGGAGAGAAAGAAGGAAAACATGGGCCCTTAATTGGGCTTTTCTAACACTCCCCCGCAAGCTGGAGGGTACAAGTCGTAGGCACCAAGCTTGGATAGAAACTGGTAGTATAGCGGCCTGGAGAGAGATTTCGTCAGGATGTCCGCAACTTGGTCGGCAGCAGGAACATGCTCCAAATCTATCTTCTTTGACTGTACCTTTTCCCGGATAAAGTGACAGTCAACTTCGATATGCTTTGTGCGTTCGTGAAAGACCGGATTCTTGGCAATATGAATTGCTATCTGACTGTCACAAAATAAGGTTGCCGGAGATGAGAGACAAACACCCAAGTCTCCCAGAAGGCCTTCAAGACAGGTTAGCTCAGAAACAACAGCAACCATAGACCGGTACTCGGCTTCAGCAGAAGAACGCGCAACCACAGTCTGTTTCTTGCTACGCCAAGTTATGAGGTGTCCACCAAAGTAAGTACAGAACCCAGTTGTGGAGCGTCTATCATCAATAGATCCTGCATAGTCAGCGTCAGAATACGCGACAAGAGATAGAGATGTGGATGGTTTGTACACGAGCCCTTGTCCGGGGGCGATCTTGAGATATCGAAGGATGCGCTCGACATCTTGAAGATGAGATGTCCGAGGAGCGTGCATGAACCGACTCACAACTCCCACAACAAACGAGATGTCTGGTCGAGTCACCGTAAGGTAGATCAGTTTTCCAACCAAGCGTCTGTAATATTCCGGATTTGTAAGCAGCTTGTCAGAGTTAGAGCTATGGGCCGAGAGATTGTGATTGGAGTCCATAGGAGTCTCCGCAGGTTTGCACCCAGAATAACATACATCATGAAGGAGGTCTATACAGTACTTCCTTTGAGATAACACAAGACCATCAGAGTGTTGTGCGACCTCGGGCTCAAGAAAGTACCGAAGGTTGCCCAAATCTTTGGTCTGAAAGGCGGAATTTAACTGTTCCTTGATCTGTTGTATTCCTGCCATGTCATCGCCAGTAATCAGGATATCATCAACGTAGACCAGAAGAATCACAGTCTCGGTTGACCGGTGTCGGGTGAAGAGAGAAAAATCAGCCGAACTCCGAGTGAAGCCACTAGCACAGATCACCTTACTGAATTTTTCAAACCACGCACGCGGGGACTGTTTGAGAGCATAAATGGATTTCCGAAAGTGACATACCAAAGACTCCCCCGTGGTCTCAAACCCGGGAGGTTGCTGCATATAAACTGTCTCCTGGAGATCGCCGTTGAGGAAGACATTCTTAATATCCAGCTGATAAAGGGGCCAGTGACGATGAACAGCCAAGTAGAGAAGAACGCGGACCGTGTTCAATTTTGTCACGGGAGAGAAGGTTTCCTCGTAATCAAGGTCATGTTGTTGAGTAAAGCCCCGGGCCACGAGGCGGGCCTTCAGACGGTCGACAGTGCCATCTGCCGCATATTTAATGACAAAGACCCATTTGCAGCTAACAGAGGTGTGGCCTGCAGGAAGAGGAACCAGATCCCAGGTCTGGTTAGCCCAGAGAGCCCGCATTTCATCATTCATAGCGGCCCGCCACCCTGGGTGTAGAAGCGCCTCCTGCACAGTGTTAGGTACAGAAATAGAGGAAAGAGAGGTGGCAAATGCGTAGAGAGGCGGCGTCAGCCGATGGAGAGAGACGTAGTTGGCCAAGGGATGAGCTGTAGAGACGGGAGCGGGATCTGCCGTAGCCGAGGTATCGCTGGTAGCGGGGAGCTGAGTCACAGGAGCATCCTTGGATGGGCGACGAGAGTAGACACGGATAAGTGGTGGAGGAACCCGAGGAGGAACGTGGGGAGAGGACGGCAAAGATGGCGTGACCGGGACGGCAGGCCGAGGAATGGAGGGAGCAGAAGACGAGGTGGTGCTAGGTAAGTGGAAGGGCTGGTATTCGCAGAAAGTGACATCCGCAGAAACAACCAGCTTGCCATCAGAAGGAGAGTAGCAGGCGTATTCCTTTTGAGTGCGGGAGTAGCCAACAAACATATACTTGGCGGTCCGAGGAGCAAGTTTGTCGGTAGGAGAACCAAAAAGGTGGACATAGCAAACACACCCGAAGATCCGCGGTGTGAGAGAGGTAAGGTTGGTGGAGGGAGAGAGGAGTTGGATGGGTGAGGCAAAATTAAGCACAGACGAGAGAAAGCGGTTGATGAGATGACAGGCGGTGGATACAGCAAAGTTCCAATATTCGGTTGGAACGAGCATTTGGAACATAAGGGAGCGCGCAACATCGAGAAGATGGCGATTTTTGCGTTCCGCCACCCCGTTTTGCTGAGGGGTATACACACATGAACTTTGATGGATGACACCAAATTCGGTGCAGAGATTAGAGAAGGTGCGACCCGTATACTCGCGAGCATTATCAGTGCGAAGTACTTTGAGGGGGGTGGCGAACTGCGTACGCATCTCAAGTAAAAAGGCGTGAAACACAAAAGTAAGTTCAGTGCGATCATGTAATAAATAGAGCCACGTGGTACGTGAGCAAGAATTATGAGAGAGACAAGTTATACCTTCCGCAGAAGAGGACGCAACAGAGCCGGAGGAGCGGTTGAGGGCACCCTGAAGCTGTTGAAGTTGGATGCGGAGCTCATCGATGTCTTGGTGGGTAGTAGTAGCTGGATCAGTGGCAGGAGACGCAGTAGGAGGTGGAGCAGCAGATATAGTAGCAGTAAGATGAGGAGGTAAGTCATGCTTGCGGTAGCAGGTAGCTTCAAGATGATTATCCCGGCCACAGTAGGTGCATTTCATAGAAGAGCGACCACCACGTCCTCGTCCCCGAGACGGGGGTCGGCCCCCCCGAGTGGAAGATCGACGAGGAGAAGGGGTCGAAAGGAGAGGCTGTTGAAGAAGAGCCGGGGCAAAAACAGGAGGAGCCTCAGAGGGAGGCGTGACTTTGAGCAGCATGGAGCAGACATCAGACAGGGAAGGAGTTGTGGCGGATGAGAGAATCTGGGCCCAAATACTATGCAGGTGGGGAGGAACTCGGGACATCATCATGGCGATGGCGACAGCTTCTTTCCGATTTCGTTGAGTGGTTAGATTGGTAGTAGGAGACTGATGTTGAATTCAAGCCTCTGCCAAACTCTTGGCTTTAGCCACGGAGAAAAGCATATCACCAGGAGCACCCGGGGTAAGATTCTGAAGGTCGGAAATGATATCATATAGGTGTTGACAGTGTTGTAGGCTGTCATGGCCAGAGTAAAAAGCGTGAAGCTCCTCCCACATGGACTTAGCCGTATCATGATACATGGTCATCCTGTAGGGCTCGGGATCCATAGAGTTGAGAAGCCAGGACTAGACCCGACCATCATCGCGAAGCCAGTCATCGGAGGGAGCAGTTGGAGTAGCGCGGGTCAAGTGGTGAAGAAGACCCTTCGTATGTAGAACACGATGAACCGAGTGAACCCACTCGACGAAATTCCTTTTGCCAGTTAGGGAGATGGTAGTAATCTGTAACTCATCACGGAGTTCGGAAGCCGGGGCAGCCGCCCAGGCGGGTGGAGCAGAAATAGCAGCGGAAGTATCGGAAGCCATGCGCGGCCTGCAGAAGAGACCGGGCGGTTAGAAGAGGCAGTTATGCGGTCTCGGTGGACACACCAGCGATCAGAAGATCGCGACCAGAATGCGACTAGGGAGAAGACGGCAGAGAAAATAGTCGCACGGTCTCGGCGGGTACACCAGCGACAAACGAGGTCGCGACCAGGAGGCGGCTAAGGACAGAGAGGAGAACGCTAGCTGCGGGAAGGCAAGATCGCAGCGAGCAGAAAAAGCAAGCGGCGAGCAGGAGCGAAGGTCGCGGCGAGCAGGAAGCAGGTCGCTGCGAACTGGAGGCAGGTCGCGGCGAGTAGTGGGGAAGAAGTTCGCGGTGAGAGAACGCGAGCGGCAAGCAGAAGAGGCCGCGAGTAGAGAACCCGAACGGTCAGAAGAAGAAGCCGCGAGTTAGAGAACTCGAGCGGTCAGGAGAAGAGTCCGCGAGTTATAGAACTCAAGCGGATTAGGCAAAGAGGAAGCCGCGAGTAGGATGAGAGAGAGCCCGCAGCGGACAACAGATAGGAGAGGTCGCAAGGGGAGGGAAAGAGCCCGCGTGGGTAGAGAAAGAAAGGAGGTGGACCCACGTGAGAGACGAGTATAAAAGGAGAGGTGGTAGGAAGGAGGAGGTGGAAGCCACGAGAGAAGTAGAGGTGGAGGCGGGTAGAAGAGAGGCCGCAGGAGGCCGCGACAAGGGGAGGCCGCGCGGACAGGCACAGAAGATAGGCGGCTAGAAATGGGCTAGGCCGGATACCCAAGGAGGAGACTGGTTGGCTCTGATACCATGTAAAGAGAGCTCCAATCTTGTATATACTTTGTTGAATGAATAGTTACAAGTATACATACACTTATATAGGAGAAGAATGAAGAGAGAAATCCTAATACATGATGTGGGACTAATACAAGGAGAGAGAGAAGGAAAACATGGGCCCTTAATTGGGCTTTTCTAACAGTCATAATCTCACTAGTGCATAAGTACATCATGTCTTTCCTTATAGTTCCATTCCAAGTCTTTATTGGGTTACCCCTCCCTCGTTTAACATGCCTAGTGACTAGACTCTCACAACGCCTAACAGGTGCCTCTAATGGTCTCCTTTGTACGTGTCCAAACCATCTTAAACGAGCTGCTCGCATCTTCTCTACAATTGGTGCTACTCCTGTCTTATCCCTGATACATTCATTCCTAATTTTATCCAATCTCGTGTGTCCACACATCCACCTAAGCATTCTCAGTCTCTCCACTTCAACCAACAACCTTGGATTCTCTGTGTCACATTTTTACCAACCCGCTTGGATTCTGTGTCACATCTTTATCAATACCTTCGTCTTTTTGAACTATCGATCCAAGATATTTAAAAGTCACTACAGGAAATATCTTGATCACCCAACTTAATAACGAAGTCATCTGTCCTTGTACTGCTAAATTTAAGCTCCATATACTCCGTCTTTGTCCTGCTCAACCTAAAACCCTTCTTTTCTAAAGTATCTCGCCAAAATTCAAGTTTTGCATTTACACCCTCGCGCGTCTCATCAGCCAAAACGACATCAACCGCAAACCTTGACTATAAATAAATAATTATAAAAAAAATTAACAATTATACAGATGCTGTATTATGATTACCAATAAACATAAGAAACTGTTAGTTAACACTTCGTGCTCAAAATTTTCTGAAGTCATCATACATCTAGTACACAATATGCAATAAAAACCTCTAAACCGAGCCCATAAAATTGACTTAAAACTATACCGATGAAAACAAAACAATTCAATTTCTGTTTGGGTCAAAACCGGCCCAAACTAACCGCTTACACCCCTAAATTAAGGGTTGAAAGAAAGATAACAGCACAAGCAGAAGATCCTAATAACAAACAAACTAGGAATTGAGATAAGCAATAATACATAAACGAGAGTCCTTAAAGACAACAATAGGGAAAGATCAGAAAAGACTGACTCAACGTCATGACAATGAATAGAAAGAAGAGAGAGGAGGCTGCCCAAAGGGTAAAGATGCGGACAATATGAGGTGTCATAAAATGGGTTCACCCAAGGTGTTCCGTAGGCATTGGGGATTGAGAAATAGAAATCTCATGCATGTTAAGCAAAACATAAAGTCAGGAGGAAAAAAGTAGGGAGATGAGGAAGAAAAAAATAAATGAAGCATGTTCAGGAAATGTGATGTCACGAATAGCAGTAAAGAGATGACGTCTGAAGGATGATAGCACTTGTATCTTCTACACTCACAGGAGTCGACCACAAAAATGTAGCTGATAAATGTACGCTAACTTATGATAAATGTGTACGCCACATATCTAAATAAACGTAGTACGGTAGTAGTGAGAAACTATTCGAGGTGGGATCCAGAAGAGACAAGGGGTAAGCGCCATGGAGAACATAAGAGGTTAGTCAGTTGAGGAGTAATAGTTGGTGAGAACAATGCAACCAGTAGGAAGATTGTTAGTGGTGACAAACTTTGAGTGTTTTTTTTAAAAAACTTCTATATGTAGAATCTCAAGATCCTGTAGATACATTCAAAACTAAGATGAGAGAATTTTTTCCATTATCAATGGAAGAGGAGTCTTGGCACACCGGTTAAGGTGTTGCCGTGTGACCTTGAGGTCACGGGTTCGAGTCCTGGAAGCATCCTCTTGCAAAAATGCAGGGTAAGGTTTGTGTAGAAAGAGCTCGAAAACTTATATGTATTTCTTATGTATGTAAATACAAGGAGAGAATACAAATATATAAGAGAGAAGAGGAGAGAGGAAACCCTATACAAGATGTGGGACTAATAAGAGAAGAGGGAAGAGAATAAAACATAGGCCCAATAATGGGCCCTTTACATAAGCTTTTCTAACACTCCCCCGCAAGCTGGAGCGTACAAATCGTATGCGCCAAGCTTGGACAAGCACTGATAGAAGAGGGTACTGGAAAGAGCCCTTGTGACGACATCCGCAACTTGTTCTGTCCCTGGAACATGCTTCAGGTCGAGTTTCTTCATTTGAACCTTTTCCCGGATGAAGTGACAATCGACTTCAATATGTTTTGTTCTCTCGTGAAATACCGGGTTCTTAGCTATATGTATTGCAGCCTGGCTGTCACATAGGAGGAGAGCTGGGGAAGGGAGCTTTACACCCAGATCGGTAAGAAGCCCTACAAGCCAAGTTAATTCAGAAACCACCGACGCCATTGACCGATATTCAGCCTCAGCTGATGATCGAGCAACAACTGCTTGTTTCTTGCTTCTCCAGGTAATCAAATGTCCTCCAAGATATGTGCAAAAGTCACTGGTTGACCGTCGATCATCAAGGGAACCAGCATAATCGGAATCGGAATAAGCCACCAAAGTTGCAGCTGAAGATGAGGTTTTGTAAACCAGACCTTGACCAGGAGCCGTTTTGAGGTATCTGAGAATGCGCTCAACAGCCTGAAGATGAGATCTTCGAGAGGTATTCATGTACCGACTGACAATACCAACAACGAAGGAAATATTTGGTCTGGTTACTGCGAGGTAGATCAATTTTCCAACGAGACGACGATAGTATTCTGAATTCTGGAGTAGGATATTTGAGTCAGATGTCTGAGCGCACAACTTGTGATTTGCATCCATTGTGGTGTCAATCGGCTTACAACCTGAATAACCAGCATCCCGAAGGAGGTCGAAGCAATACTTCCGCTGAGAGAGGACGAGACCGTCTGGCCATCTGGCAACCTCAAGAACCAAGAAGTACCAAGGGGTCCCAGATCTTTTGTTTGAAAGACTGTGCCCGGGTGTAGTTTGACCTCCTGTATTCCTTTTGAGTCGTCTCCTGTAATTATGATATCGTCAACATAAGCCAAAAGAAGAACTGTTCCCGTTGTTCGGTGTCATGTGAATAGCGAGAAGTCTGCCGAACTACGAGTAAAACCAACCTCCCGAAGGGCTTTACTGAATTTGTCAAACCATGCCCGTGGGGATTGTTTGAGACCATACAAAGTCTTCATAAGATGACAGACCTGAGACTCCCCCGTGTTCTCAAACCCGGGAGGTTGCTGCATATACACCATTTCTTGTAGAACGCCATTCAGAAAGACATTGTTAATATCGAGTTGGAGTAAGGGCCCCCAGCGATGGACAGCCACGGAGATAAGGACTCGAACGGTGTTGAGTTTAGCAACCGGAGAAAAGGTTTCTTCATAGTTGAACCCTTGTTGTTGGGTGAAGCCACGGGCCACCAGACGAGCTTTCAGGCGGTCAATCGTTCTGTCAGCAGCATGTTTGATAACATAGACTCATTTACACCCAACCGGTGTCTGACCCGGAGGAAGGGGTACAGGATTCCATGTCTGGTTGGCACAGAGAGCAGCCATTTCCTCTTTCATAGCGGCCCGCCATCCAGGATGTTGTAGCGCCTCCTGCACAGAGTTAGGAACCGAAATCGAGGAAAGAGAAGTAGCAAATGTGTGGAGGTGAAGGGAGAGGCGATGCAAGGAGACACAGTTGGCCAGAGGATGAGCAGTGGAGGCAGGTACCCGATCAGCAGGGCGCAAAGTAGCCGAGGTCGAGGACGACTGCAGAGGGGCAACGGAGTCGGACGGGCGGCGAGAGTAGACAGGGATAACAGATGGCCTGGATGGGGCAGGAGTCGGAGCAGGTGGTACCAGTGGCAGAGGTGTAGTAACGGGGATAACCGGTCTCGGGATAAGTGGTGGTAAAGGTTGCGGCGGGAAAGGAGTGGGTAAAGGAGCAGAGAAGAACAGTTGATCTTCCCGGAAGGTAACATCGGCAGAAATGGAGACCTTGCAGGTAGCGGGAGAGTAACATACATAGCCTTTCTGCGTACGCGAATAACCGACGAAGACATGTTTAGCAGCCCGGGGTTCCAACTTGCCCAAGGACGGACCCAGGCGGTGGACGTAGCAGATGGAGCCAAAAACCCGAGGAAAAAGAGGGAAAGCCGGAGTAGAGGGAAATAGTAGGCTAAACGGAGTAGCATATTGGAGGACGGAGGAAGGGAGACGGTTGATCAGGAAGCACGCAGTAGAGACCGCAAAGTTCTATTAACTTTTTGGAACATTCATTTGAAACATGAGAGAGCGGGCAACATCAAGCAAGTGTCGGTTCTTCCGTTCGGCAACGCCGTTTTGCTGGGGTGTGTAAGCACAGGATGTTTGATGAAGAATCCCGAATTCAGAGCACAAGGCCGCAAAGTCGTGGTTAGTGTATTCGCGAGCATTATCAGTGCGTAATGTTTTGAGGGTGGTGTGGAATTGCGTCCGGGTTTCAAGGACAAAAGCCCAAAAAACACGGGGAATCTCGGTACGATCACGGAGTAAGTAAAGCCACGTTGTGCGAGAGTAGTTATCAATAAACGTGATAAAATAGCGATAACCAGAAATACTAGTAACTTTATAAGATCCCCAAATGTCTGAATGCACTAAATCAAAAGGAACAGTGCTCCGGGTACAATGTGCAGGAAAATAAGAACGCGGCTGCTTGCCGAAGATACAAGACTCGTACTAAAAAGGATGAAGAGATACATCAGGAAGAGCCCGTTGGAGCACCGAGAGAGGAGCGTGGCCAAGACGGCAATGCCACTCACTGGAGGAGACAGAAGAGAGTACAGTGGGATTGTCATCGAGAAGGTAGAGCCCGCTCTGCAGTGTGCCTTTACCAATGGTAATCCGCGTCCGCTGATCCTGTATGAGAAAGGAAGAGGGGGTGAATATGACAGAGCAATTTAGATCATTAGTAAGGTGACCAACAGAAAGTAAGGTGAACGGGTAGCTCGGAACATGAAGAGCCGAGCGAAGGGGAATCGATGGGTTGAGTAAAAGGTCAGTCGAGCCGGAGACTGGAACCGTCTCCCAATTTGCCACGGTGATACAGTTCGGATGAGGAGAATCCGTGTACTTGGGTGGCCGTTGCGAGGTAATATGATGAGTGGAACCCGAGTCCATGATCCATCGCGGACTGGTGGATAAACAAGCAGTACCTGCGTTGGAGGCGGTGGCGATGGAGGCAGAGGGAGGGTTGAGCAGCCCTTGGAGTTGCTGGAGCTGGAGACGAACAGCCTCAAGGTCAGAAGGAGCGGCAGAGGATGTGTCCGCAGCAACCGAGACTGTCGGACGAGGAGGATAACCAATCTTCTTGTAGCAGATCGTCGCATAGTGGCAGTCCTTTCCGCAGTAGGAACAAGTCGGCCGACCCCGACCACCGCGCCCGCGGCCCCAAGATCCCCAACGTGCACCACGAACGAAGGTAGGCGGGGGCAGTAAGGGAGGACTGGTCTGCAGAAGAAGGGCCGAAGGCGGAGGCGCAGTAGTGTCCGGAGGAGGTGAAACACGAAAGAGCATGGAGCATACATCAGATAAGGAGAGTATAGTTGAGGAAGCCATAATCTGGGTGCGAATATTCTGAAGGTGAGGCGGGAGACGAGCTGATGGAAACGCAGACGACCTCCTTCTGAGCACGCTGAGTAGCATGGTCATTGGTAGATGGTTGATGTTGTATCCAGACCTCAGCAAGAGTCTTTGCACGAGCGACAAAAGAGGTCATGTATGAATCCCACCCCCCCCCCCCCCCCCGTGTCGAGAGCCAGAAGATCGGTGAGGATGTCATAGAGATGTTGAAGACTGTCTTTACCCGAGTACATGGAATGCAGTTCATCCCACATAGTTTTGGACGTATCGTGATACATGGCCATCTGATAAGGTTAGCCATTGAGGGAATTGAGGAGCCATGTCTGAACACGACCATCATTGCGGAGCCAGTCGTCGGTAGACGGAGAATGAGGAGCCTGAGTGAGGTGAGGCAAAAGGCCCTTGGCCTGAAGAACCCGGCGAACAGCATGAACCTAAGGGATAAAATTCTTCTTCCCGGAGAGGGAAATTGTTGTAATTCGCAGCTCATCACGGATTTCAGGAACAAGTGTCAGGCGGTCTGTAGAGGTGCTAGTCGCAGTTGAGTCACTGGAAGCCATTGCGGGGAGAGGAAGCAAAACAGGCGGCCAGCAGCAGCGGACAGAAGCAGGATCCCGCTGGGAAGAGGGCGAGCAAGAATCCCGAAGGGCAAGCCGCGGCGACTAGAGTAAAAAAAACGAGGAGCAGACCGCAGCGAACTGGAGCAATCCGCAGCGATGAGAAAGGGCAGGCTGCGACGGACTGTCAGGCCACGGAGAAGCAACGCGCGATTGTAAAGAACAGGCCGCAAAACGCGATTGGAGATAGTCCGCAAGAGGGACTAGAGCAGTCCGCAAGAAGGGGAATCGCAGGGCACGAGAAGAGAGCCCGCAGCGGTTAGGAGCAGTCCGCGGCAAGATAAACCAAGAGACCGCGAGCGAGAAGAGAGCTCGGTCTGGACTGGGGTAGAAGCTCGCAAGGTGGGAGAGAAGCAGAGCAGGGGAAGGGCAGGTCGCAGCGGACTGGAGGAGCACGCAGCGGACTGAAGTAGAATAGCAGGGAGAAGTGGACCCCACAGGACAGAGAGAGGAGGCTATAAGAAGCCCGAGGAGGAGGGTGGAATCACGGAGATGAAAAGGAAGCGGATGCAAGAATAGATGCCGCAAATAGCTAAGCGGCTGGGAAAAGAGGAAAGAGAGGTCGCAGTTAGCTAATCGCAGAAGAGCGGATAGGCTAGGCAGGCCGCAGGAGATCGCAGGCCGCAGGAGATAAAGAAAGACGGATAGAGGATGGAGTCTGCATGTATCTAGGAGGATAGAAGTTGGAGTCCGCGGGAGGCAACGAGTCCCTCTGATACCATGTAGAAAGAGCTCGAAAACTTGTATGTATTTCTTATGTATGTAAATACAAAGAGAGAATACAAATATATAGGAGAGAAGAGGAGAGAGGAAACCCTATACAAGATGTGAGACTAATAAGAGAAGAGGGAAAAGAATAAAACATAGGCCCAATAATGGGCCCTTTACATGGGCTTTTCTAACAGTTTCCCTACAGTTCACCACTGTGGTGGGACCCTTCCCCGAACCCTCACTGCGTGGGGATACTTCGTGCACCAGACTGCCCTTTTATCAGTGAAAATTGCATAAATAGCACTTTGATATTGTTTTTTTTCCATCAAGCGTCTAAACTAAAGATTATGTGTACATGACTTCTTCACAAGATAAACTTTTGAAAGAGAGAAATGGAAATAGAAGTTGAGATTCATTCATCCACATAGGGGCTTTAAATAGGAAATACATGGACAAAATAACACACACACAATGTGGGACTAAACCCAAATATACCTAAAGCTATAATAGACCGACACTGACCCGATAATTCGAACACTCCCCCTCAAGCTGAAGGGGGAAGGTTTTAGACACACCAAAATAACGACAATAGAGGTAGATGATGCAGGACAAAACATCAAACGAGCCACCAGTGGAAATTCCAAACCGGAAAATCAAGTCGGGGATATAGCCACACACGACGCTGACCCATACATTACGTAGGACCCACACACTACGCAGGACTCACACACGACATGGACTCGATGGAAACCGAACAACCAACATCACTTACACACAAGCGAAAGAGAACGAAAGATGTTGAGTAAATCATCAAACAGGTAACCAAGGATAATCTGTCGGGGATAATCAGCACAAAAAATCGGTCCCTCACGAC
Organism: Platanthera guangdongensis; assembly: GCA_039583875.1. Classification (NCBI taxonomy): domain Eukaryota; kingdom Viridiplantae; phylum Streptophyta; class Magnoliopsida; order Asparagales; family Orchidaceae; genus Platanthera; species Platanthera guangdongensis. Next base: position 11,092,844 of record CM077151.1, read on the forward strand.
ACAGACCTGGGCGACACGATCACACGCGACACAACCCGTTGAGATTAGAACAACATCAATCGCGTCCCAACACACGAACAATCAAAAGAAATACAAAGAGACACAAACAACATAAGCCTGGAGGCCATGTGGAACGAAGGTAAAAAAGTTAGGAAAGATCATCCAAGTCGATTTCATCCCAACACCCCCCTCACGTGGAAAACACATGCAAGAAGGCATAACACTAAGACAAGAAACAAATAAAGTAAATACGAACAACAGACAATGAAATACATATAAAGATGACTAAAACTACCACAGATGCAGCATCAACGAGACATCAACACCCCAGAAGGGGGGAAGCAGCTGGATCTGATAGAAATTTGAGATGCAGCGGCTGGGCGACACGGTCACACGCGACACAATCCATTGAGATCAGAACAACATCAATCACGTCCCAACACACGACCAATCAAAAGAAATACAAGGAGACACAAACAACATAAGCTTGGAGGCCATGTGAAACGAAGGCGAAAAAGTTATGAAAGATCATCCAAGTCGCTTTCATCCCAACACTCCCCCTCACGTGGAAAATACATGCAAGAAGGCATAACACTAAGACAAGAAACAAATAAAGTAAATACGAACAACAGACAATGAAATACACATAAAGACGACTAAAACTACCACAAAGATGTAGCATCAGCGGGACATCAGCACCCCAGAAGGGGGGAAGCAGCTGGATCTGATAGAAATTTGAGATGCAGTGGCTGGAATTGTCCAGAATCATCAGAAAAATTAGGGCACCGAGTGGTCCGGAGCAGCAGAGTCGATTATCGTCAAAGTAGCAAACATTAGCAGCAATCACAACGGCTGGATCAGAAGCCGGGAGATGAGAGGAACCAAATTTCCGCTGGATCAGATGACATAAAGCATCATCGTTGGAGAAGACCGACAATGTAAAAGAATGAAGCAGCAGCGGGTGGCAGAAATAGAAGAGGCGACGGAATCGCTCGCGGGATCGACGAGAAGCAGGATCGAAGATGGAAGAAGCAGCAGAAAGTCACGCGCCGATTGTCGATCGAGCGGGGAGAAGAAATACAGAAGCAGAGACGGGACCGGCACCATCGACGATGAGCAGCAGTGAACAAGCGGAAGGGATCAACAATAAGGCTCGACGTCTAGATCAAAAGTAGAGGGACCGTTGACTGGAGGGAATCGACGACAGAACTGGTGTTGGATGAAGCAGGGCTCATCAACCTCGATCTCGTCGAGGGGAATGACGGACACTCCCGTCTGATGGAATCAATCGGCGATTCCCTCGACGGGATTGGAGCGGCTCGTCGTGATCCCTAGCAATGTAGTCGGCCGGGTTCGAAAGCAAAGAATCGAGAGTGGCGGCTACGGAAAAAAAGGAATTTAGAGTTATGCATGGGAGGAATTGTCTGGCTCTGATACCATGTTAAAAGAGAGAAATGGAAATAAAAGTTGTGATTCATTCATCCACATATGTGCTTTAAATAGGAAATACATAGACGCAATAACACCCACACACAACGTGGGACTAAACCCAAATATACCTAAAACTCAAATAGACCGACAATGACCCGATAATTCCAACATAAACTATAAAAAAGGTGTAAACTTGTAATACCTCTATTACATCAACATGAATAGTTAAATTTAAATGTGAATGGGACTCGCAAACAGGAAATAAAAACTGCTTATAACAAGAATATTGTCCACCTCCAATTCTTCAGTTCAAGCTCGGCCATCTGACAAATAGAACTTTAGTACTATAACAGAGAAGGATTAGGATTACATTGGTCTAAAGATTCCAACAGGAACAGGGAATGTGATCCCACAACCCTGGCTATATAATCACTTAAAGTTACCAGTAGAAACAACAAAGTGAAGCTATTTCAGGATCAGCATCACCGAAGTAAGAAAAAAATTTGATTCAGATCAAAATTAAATAAAGCTTGAAAAACTAAATTGTTTCAAACTGCCTAATATTCTATTGGTTCTACTTGGTACAGATGATCTTTAGAGGAGGGAAACAAATACATCACTATAATTCACGCAAATCATAAAGATTATGTTAAGCAAGTAGTTTTAACTTTTAAATTATGCAACTAACAGTAGAACTTACCTTCTTAACAGTATTTGCTGAACCTGACATTAGCTTCTTTCCAACAGCCGTTGAACCTGTGAATGTGAGCTTCCTCACCTAATTAAAATGTTATTAAGAAACATTTTTAGCATACAGCTTCTATCACTTATGAGGGTGTGATGATATAAAAAGATGATAAATGTAGAAACCTGTGTACTTTCCAATAGAGCATCGCCAATTTCAGAAGCATTACCCAGTACCACATTTAATGCACCCTGAAGGATTTTTAAGGTCACAGAACAATACTAATAAGTGAGAGGTTTTAAATTTACACAATGACTAACAAAATTTTTATACTCGAGCTTCTCCATCACCCATTGAAGTGGAATACTGAATTCAAAATATTTCGGAGCTGGAAAACTTTAGGAAACTAGGCTCCGAACTTTAAGAATTTTTTCTTTTAATTTTAGATTAAAAAAATTTTCAGATACACACAAATTCTTTCAGATACTGCCAGATATGCTTCAATATGCTCAAAAATAGTCAAAAATTACAGTTTGACCCATGGTGCGACTACTTGGTTTTCCCATTTCTCCCGCAGCCCCCTCCCCTACATCAGGTTTGACCCTTCTTCATCTAGTTGCTGCCTCCTCCCCTCCCCACAACGCACACACAACTTCATCCACGGCCACCAACAACCCCATTACCGTTACAACCACCTCCAAACCGTCAACAACAACCCTTGTTGTGTTCCACCCAGTTGTGACCCTTCAAGACTTATCCAAGGTTCGTTGACCCACCTTCCTCACTTGCATCATCAGCCAGCCTCTCTCCACACCCTTTCATCTCTTCGTTCACAACCCTCTATGATCTCCATAAACCCTTTGCCAATTCCTCTACAACCGTCTACCTGTTGTTGTTCCTTCCCATCCGCAGGCCAGTCATGCCACCCACTCATACACAACCCAACCCCACTGATTCCATTCCCCCCATCCAGCCTTTACCAGCAACCTAAGTCTCCCTTTCTTGTGACGTCACTTGAACCTGAACACGCTCGGACCTCCACCATCGCCATATTTGCTTGCGCATACACGTGTAAACCGTAGTTTGGTGTTCTTGTTTTCTGCTACTGTGTACTTGGACTATATTTCGTTGGATGCAATATAATATGCCTTTATTACGTGAATTCATATGATCTGTAAGGCTTATTCATTGTGTCTTGAAAGTATTTGTGCTCAAATTATATGTGAATTAATACTTGCAATTCTAGTCTAATTATGCAATTGAATGTGAATTTAAACATGTCTTATTTTAATTAATTATTTATCATTGTTTTCTAAATAAGACTTTCTTTGCACTTGCATAATCTTTACATTAATTGGAGTCAGTTAACATGTCGCTTAAGATTGCTTGCGAGAGTGTCAGCACACACAACCTACCCGCGTCAGCTGGTTTCCAGTGTGAACATGTTGGAGATCAATTTTGTGGAGCTAGACTCTTTCTTTGATGAAGTGACAATCTACTTCAATGTGTTTGATTTGTTTGTGAAATATTGGATTTTTTGCTCTATAGATAGCAACTTTACTGTCGCAGTAAATGACTGTAGGAGATGTAAAAGATACATCAAGATCAATAAAAAGACTCTCCAACTAAGTAAGCTCAAAAACAACAAACACCATCAAACAATACCCGCATCAGCAGATGACCGTGTCACAACTGTTTGTTTCTTGCTCAACCAAATGATGAGATACCCTTTAAAATACTTGCGGTTGCCGCTTGTAGATTGTCTATCATCAATAGAACATGCACAGTCTGCATCGAAGTAGGCAATCAGTGAGAGGAAAGGTGAAGGCTTCTACACAAGCCCTTGGCCCAGAGTGTTAGGATTAGCACAATTCCTTGAAGGTGAGATGCACGGGGAGCATGCATGTACAGCCTAACCACACTAATAGCAAATGAAATACATGGTCAAGTTATGATCAGATAGATAATCTTGACGACCAAGTGACAATAGTACTATGGATTAGCTATGAGAGGATCAGAAGCAGGCTTGTGAGCTTTTGATTTGTATCCATGGATGTTTCAGCCAGTTTACAACCCAAGTAATAAGTATCCTATACAAGTTATGTGCAAAACTTTCATTGAGATAATATTAGTCCATCATGTCGTCGAGCAATCTCAATACCTAAGAAATATGTTAGCCGCCCAAAATCCTTGGTATAAAAATGAGAGGTCAAGTGTTTATTGATCATAAAAAATATCATTCAGATCATTGCACGTGACTATGATATCATCAACATACAAAAAGAGAATCACAACACCCTCTTTGCAACGATGTGTAAATAAGAAGTCCATCGAGCTTCTAGTGAAGCCAAATTTCTAAGCCACTTGACTAAATTTTCAAACCATGCTCGAGGAGACTTGCGTCAGACCATTGATAGATTTGCATAGGCTACATACAAAAGACTCCCCCGTAATCATATATCCAAGAGGTTGCTACATACAGACAGTCTCAGTTAGAACATCATTAAGAAATGCATTCATGATATCAAGTTGATGCAACTATTAGTAGCGATAGATTGCCAAGGAGATCAATACCCACACATATTAAGCTTGGTCACTAAAGAGGACGCCAGTTCCTAGTTAATGTCATATTGTTAAGTAAATCCACGAGCCACAATATGTGTTTTAAGCGCTTAACCGATCTATTTGAAAGGTTTTTAACTGTGAACACTCATTCACATCTGAGTTGGTACTGTCATTTGACATCCATTGTTTCCCTTCACCTCGGAGGCTGGAGAGCCTCATGCATAGAAGATAAGGAGCAAGCAAATCTATAAAGTTCAGGAGATAACCGGTGAGTCACCAAAAGCAAGACTAGTGCCCATAACATAAACACCACCTGACTCATGTCCACCACCAATCGTTTTCCCACTCACCAGATCCTTACAAATACAATGAGAAAAAAAGAAAATAATGGCGCATTTTAGTTACTTGGTGAAACTTCTCACAGAAAGCAAGTTTGTAGGAAATGAGTGACTAAGTGCGATAGATTTGAGTGATATTAGGTGAGACTTGAATGATCCCTTTACCACTCACCGATGCATAAGATCCATCAGTAAGTCTGACACTACCAGATGCGAGAGAGACAAAAGTAATCTCACTAGAAAATTCGGTCACATGATCAGAGGCTCTTGAGTCAATAATCTATGGAGTAGCCGATTTCATAGTAGATAGAGAGGTAGTTTGAACATGAGCAGCGGTCCAGACATGCCTATAACAAGAGGTCTACCAACTCTGACCTTTAGAGAATTAGTTCTATAACTAAACTTTCATTTTACAACATAAGGTAACCTATATTCTCCAGTGTGCCACACATTGCAGTTTGTGACCACACATACTTTCCATCAGTACCATGACTCCAAACCAGAGGAACCAAGTTAGGATGCAAGTCCCAACACTATTCTTTACCATGTTCCCTCTTTCTACAGTGGGTCACTTCATATTACTCTTATGTTCTTGTTTTGTGTTTCTAGAATTCCACTTTCTTTGTTCAATGACAAGGGATGATTTCTTAAAGCCAACATGCACATTAGTACGAATAGAGTTTATATGACTAGCTTCTCCCTGAATATAATGGGCAATAGTCTCTAGATCAGGAACATAATCTCATCCTAACATGTAAACCCTTTGGAATTCATGCTCTGAAGAAGGTCAGAAAGCATTTCAAAGACCCTTCATTGCACAAGTCCAGTACTATAATCTTTGATGGCCTGAATCGCAAAGTATAGGAAATTTTTGCCCACTTATGGGTCGGTTTACTATAATACCCCTCAAAGTCATCTATACACCTCATATGCATCTATTCAGTTTGAAATTTATAAATCATCGCCAAGTCCTTTTTAGAATAATTTTGTTCAATTAATTCCAACATTTTTTTAACAAACTGACAAAATAAGAATTGCATTGCAATCTTGGGTTCCATAGAGTTGACAAGCCAATTAAGTATAGTGAGGTCGTCACCTTCCCATTCCTCATAAGAAGGATCACCTGCATTGGATAATGTGATAAACCCAAGTCTCTGATACCTTCCAATAAAGATTTGCATAACTTGAGCCCATAAGAGGTAGTTCCTCCCGTTCAGTTTGACGTGAGTCACTCAATGAGAGAAATTCGTATTAGAACTTTCTCCACTGTAGAAATGAGTTTGATTAACTGCCCCTTCAGGGACATCAATACCCTTTAATTTGTCCCCCGTTTGGAGAAAAAAAAAGAACAAGTTGAAGCCTCCCACCCCGCCTAGCAGGAACAACAGCAAGCAAAAGAGCACGACTGGAACAGATGACAGGAAATGTTGTTGAAGCAGGATCGGCTCAGCAAATGGACCAGAAGCGCTCACAAGAGAAAAGGCGTCGGACACATGAAGCAGAAGAGCTGTCGGGGCAAGAGGAGGCAGATACGGGTGGAGACAGGAATGGTCAATGACGTCGTCGAGCGTAGTCGAGTGTTGTCGAGCACAGGGAGCGATGAGAAGCATGTGGCGACGACGAGCTGCAAGAAGGAAGGCCACAACAAGGGCTCAGAGGCACAACCCCCTCAATAGAGAGAAAAAAACAACGGGAGACTTACAATTGCTCTGATACCATGTTGCAGAGAACGGACCTTCGGGTTTCAAAATGTGTTCTCGTCATATATTTTGCAGCCATGCACGACCATAGAAGAAGACCTAGCCACCTCTTGAGTTATCGTCGCCCACCGGTAAGTCTAAGTTAGCTTGCCTTTTAACATATTATTGTAATAGAAAATATAATCCTAACATGCTTTCATAGTGTAGGATGTTAGGATGCAAACCAGTGACAACAGTGATGTTTCAGAACTCTAAAATTGTTGCCAGATTTGGGGAACCATTGGAGAATCCAGGGAAATACATAAGCCTTACTAGAAAGTTGAACTATCTAAAGGTTCTTTAACATGAAATTTCATATCTGGTAGGTGATGTGAGCCAATTTATATAAGATCCCTGCACGAGTCATTGGGATACAGTTAGGATACCTAGATACTTTATGGGTGCTTCGGTTATGGGAATCATGGATTAGAGGTATGGACATGTAACATGATTTTTAGATGCAGAATGGGCAGAATCACTTATTGGCAAGAGATTTTCCAGAACGTATTATGGATTATTTTTGGAGGAAATTTGGTACTTAGAACTTTTAGAAGACAATTGTATAATCTAGGTCAAATGCAAAATCAATGTAGTACTATGGACAATATCACTAGTTGAAATCAAGTAGTGTTATGCCTTTTTATATTTTATCCTCATAATGGTGTTTTACTCCTTGTCCGTCTTTTTCCCTTATTCTATATACAAGAGAATAGGGTTATTTAATAAGTAATTTGATTTTTTATCCCTCAACTTGCTATCAGAGGACCGTGAAACCTAATCCCGCGACTCGTCTTCCGCCTCCCGCAACTCATTCGTCGCTCGCTTCTCGACCGCCGCTGCTCCGCCTCCCTGCTCCGCTGCTGTTTTGCCTCTCCATCCATGGTGAGCCGCGACTCACTCGCCGGCGGAGGTGCACGCTGAAGGGGCCGGCCGCTCCTCCTCATGATGTGTGCTCAGTTCCGCCGCTTCTTCCTTCTCCATTCCCGCTGATTTTGTGCCGGTTGTTCCAGTGTCGGTCGTTCCTGTATCGTTTCTACTGGTTGTTCCAGTGCCGGTTGTTCCTGCTCGCTGAACGGGGCACCTGATCGTCCCTGCACGCTGAAGGAGCCGGCCACTCCTCTTCTGCTGTTCCTGGCTGATGTTTCTGTTGGTATCACCATGATGATCTGGAAGTGGTCAAGACGGTAGTCTCACTGCCAATGCGATATGAGCCTATAGGGCCGCACATAAGAGCATTTGGAGAAGTTGGAGGAATGGATTGTGTTGGTCTTACTCATATGTAATGAGTGAAGGACAAAGCACTTGTAGGCGTTGAGTGCGTCGAGACCTCACAGCCAAGGCGTCGAGTGCGTCGAGACCACACAGCCAAATGCGTCGAGTGTGTCGAGACATCTCGTCGATTTGTCGAGTCATCTCATCTATTCTGAGTCTGCGGATAACGACGGTTCAAGCTTGTTTATACCCTTGAGTATATATATATTTATTGCCTTCGGGAGGTATGAGTTAGGGGCGAACCCGAAACTAACGAAAAGTGTTTCCCAAAGTGTCGATCCCGTCGCTCCCATAAGCCCCGATTCCGCCGCCCACCGTCGCCACCTCTCTTAGTGCACACCTAGCAGTCTGTGGAGACGCAAAGGGCTTTCCATTCTCCATCTTGCATCTTGTTTGTCAAGATGTCAGTGTTCTCCCCGTTCGTGTGTATACCTGTAGAGCCGCAAATCCTTTTTGCGTGAACTCACCCGCCAGCCAAGTACAATTATGGAGCATCTTGATTTAATGTCGACTCAATCTCACTCAGGTATTCTCATAATTTGTTATGCAAACTTCTTGATCAAAGTTCATCGCAAGATCCAAGTTCCTTTTTAGGGTTTTCTTGAACTTTATTCCGTTGCGCACATTTGATGTGTTGTTAAGGGAAAATCCCGCCAGAAGCGCATGTGATTTTATTGCAATTTTGTGAATGTGCACAATGATTAATTGTTAATCATGATTAAATGTTAATCGATTATTATAAAATCTCTTATCCAATATTAAGTGTGAGGATACCTTCCGATGGATGACACTCTTTCTGCGTCGATCGATGAAATTTGAGCTTGCTAAAGCAAGGTGCATTAATCTATCTTGGTAAGAGTGCGAGCGGATAATTGCGATATCCCACTGTCGACATCGGGTCCAACTTAACTGGGTGAACACAAAGGTTGAGTGCCCAAAGGCATAAGGTTGACATGCATCATATGATGAATGTGAGTAAAGAGTTATTCACCAACCATACAAGAGTTGCATGATGATGCAATTGACAAGCGTTGTCTACCTAAATAACCACCTTGTGAGAGAAAAGCCAAAACTGACTCATGTTGTTGGTGAAATACGGATCTTGTCCAACAGAGAGTAGCTCGCATAAACTCTCCGAATTGATATTGAGGGTTATCAATTTGATTAAAATAGTGAGAGTATTTAATAAAAGTCCACATTAAAATAAAGATGTATTTGGATAAATAGTACAAAATTTTTCTTTGCACAAATTCCTTGTAGAATTTCCATGACAAGTGGATCACACTCCATCCTGTCCCTCAGAGCTATCCTTGAGAAGGACAAACTGAGCGGGACTAATTATCTGGACTGGTATAGGAACCTGAAAATTATTCTCAAGCAAGAGCGTAAGCTCTATGTCTTGGAAGTAGATCCCCCTGCTGAGCCAACCGCCTCAGCCTCGCGGGAAGACAAAGATGCTTATAAGAAGTATGGTGACAACTCCTTGGATGTCGAATGCCTCATGCTTGCCACCATGAACTCTGAGCTTCAGAAGCAACATGAGAACATGGGTTGTAAAGAGATTGAAGAGTAGCTCAAGAAAATGTTTCAAGGGCAAGTTCGGTAAGAGAGGTTTGACGTCACCAAAGCGTTGTTTCGGTGCAAGATGGGATCTTGAGAGCTAGTAGGGACTCACGTACTCAAGATGATTGAATATATAGAGAACCTTGAAAGACTAGACTTTCCCTTGAGCCAAGAGTTGGCTATTGATCGAATCCTGCAATCGTTGTCGGACAACTATGAGCAGTTTGTCTTGAACTATAACATTAATGAGATAGACAAAACATTGCCCGAGCTCCTAGGAATGTTAAGAATTACTGAGATCAATATGAAGAAGGTCAATCTTGCTAGCCCCATACTGATGGTGCATAAAGACAAGGGCAAAACCAAGGGGTTCAGGAAGACTAAGGTTAAACCTAAGTCATCTCTTGACCCCAAGTATTCAGCACTGAAGAAAAAGGGCATGGCGAAGGAAGGGAAATGTCACCACTGTGGCAAGACTGGTCATTGGAGGAGAAATTATCCTTCTTACATTGAAGGTCTGCAGAAGATGAAGGGAGGTATGACTTCCGCTTCAAATATTTATGTTATAGCGAGAACTGGCTTGAGACCATGAAATCGGAAATAGACTTCATGTATGCAAACCAAGTTTGGACCTTGGTGGAACCACCTGAAGGGGTACGAGCCATATGGTGCAAATGAGTCTTCAAGAAGAAGACCGACATAGATGGAAATGTACAGACATTCAAAGTGCAAATAGTGGCAAAAAATTTCAAGCAAATTCATGATGTTGACAATGATGAAACATTTTCCACTGTTGTTATGGTTAAATCCATCAGAATTATATTTGTTATTGCTGCGTATTATGACTACGAGATCTGACAGATGGATGTCAAAATGGCTTTCCTAAATGAAAACCTGCTTGAGAAAGTGTATATGACACAACCCGAGGGTTTTGTATCTTCAGGTGAAACCATTAAAATATGCAAGCTGCAGAGATCCATTTATGCATTAAACTCACCCGCCGGCCAAGAACAATTCTGGAGCGTCTTGATTGAGTGCCGACTCAATCTCACTCAGGTATACTCCTATTTTGTTATGCAAACTTCTTGATCAATGTTCATTGCAAGATCCAAGTTTCTCTTTAGGGTTTTCTTGAACTTCATTCCAATGCGCACATGTGATGTGTTGTTAAGGGAAACCCCTACAGTTACAGACCGCTCCTCCTCATCTGTTGTTCCGGGCTACTATTCCCGGCATGCTCCTGATCGTGATCCCATGTCTAGATGATGATCTTTTCGTTCTCTCTGTGCCAAGAGGCCCAAGACCAGATCTAGATCCATTGTAATGGTGTTTTTTTGATCCAGTGTTTTTTCCTTTTTCCCTTTTATCTCATGGATGCTTCTTCGATTATGGTTAATTCATCATCGCCGAGTGTTGTGGCTCCTCGGATGGGTGACCCCCAACGGCCCTCTGGCCATGCTGGCTCTCTTTGAAGATCACCACTATGCCCTTGGATAGGACAAATTATCTGGAATGGTCTCGTACGGCTCAGTATGTCATTCGCAGCCATCAGCTGTTTGGATACATTGATGGGACTAAGGTGGCACCCTCTCTGGATGATCCTACTTGGCAGCGTTGGGACTCGAAAAATTCCGTGGTGGTCTCCTGGCTTCTTCATTACATGTCCCCGAAGGTGTACCAGAGTTATATGTTAACGGACTCTGCCTATGAGATCTGGACTCGAGCACGTGAGACGTACTCTCAGATCGGCAATTCCTCTCAGATTTATGAGCTGGTGCGTCATATGCTGGAGTTACGACAGGGATCCATCACGGTGTCTACCTACTTCTCTGAATTCGAGCGAATCTCTGAGGAATTGGATTATTTCGAACAGTTTACTCCTACTTGTACTGTTGATGCAGTCTTGTTGCAAAAAAGGGAAACGATTTTGTCTACATGTGTTTCTGATGGGTTTGAGCATGAAAATGGATATGGTTCGAACAAATATTCTACATCAATCTCCTCTTCCATCTCTTTAGGAGGCCTTTAGCAAGGTTCTGGACGACGAAGAGCGTCGGAGGTCCCTCAGCACGGCTGTCCCTCCTCCTTCTGATCGATCTGCCTTTACTAGTGTTGATCGAGGTGGCTCCAACCATACCAATGATGTTCCTACTTGTGATTACTGTGGTCGCAGGGGTACTCGGGTCGTGCGCTTCAAGCTTCATCCTCATCTTGCTCCACCTGGATCTGCCCATGGTCAAGGACGTGGTCGTGACCCATGACGAGGAGGATACCGTTAAGGGGGTTCTTGCTCTCACGATGTTGCTTACTCCGCTGAGGTTCATGATGATCATCATGGTCAACTCCCGGGATATTTCACCACGTCGGAATTGGATGCACTCCATCGCCTCTTGCACTCCCAGTCAGACATTTCTCCGAGTGGTACATCTACTTCCTTTACTACTGCCTGCTAGGCCCAGTTCCAATGTTGTTGTGACACCTCCATCTGAGTGGATCATTGACTCAGGAGCTACCGATCATATGACCAACTCCTCCTCAGGTTTCTCTTCTTACACCCACATGTCTGGTAAGGACAAGATTATCTCAGCTAATGACACATTGTCCCCTATTGCGGGCAAGGGCAACATTTCATGTTCCTCCTCTCTCTTTCTTCTGTCTTGCATGTTCCCTCTTTTCCTCGCAATCTTCTTTCTATTAGCAATCTTACTTGGTCGCTTAATTGTTCTGTAACCTTTTTCTCTGATTCTTGTGTTTTTCAGGAACTGGGTACAAAGCAGATCATTGGCGGGTGGTAGGAACCGCGACAGCCTGCACTATTTGGATGTTACTTCATCGTCCCTTACTCTCTCATCTTCCTCTGTTACTGCTGCTGATGCTCGACGCAAGGTTGTTGTAACACCCCTTCCCAGTATTACAGAAATCAGTCGTCCGGCCGGGTCAGCGATATAAAGAAAACTAGGAAGCAGTATTAAAACTAGTAGCAGTAGGTAATAAAAGTCCAAACTAAACAGATTTAACACTTACAGCGGAAGTAAAAATTAAATTAAGGTTAACCACATACATGATTTCTGGATTCACAGAGCCACTAAACAAGAATGAGATTTGCAATAACTGAAAATCTGAACTATCAAAATAAGTCTGATACAAGATATATAAAATATTAATGAGTTACACTGTCCACAACTACAAGTACATGCTGAAATGGAGTAAACTGAAATGGTAAAAGTACTACAAACTGACACCACCATGACGCTCATCCTAGACGTAGTTTCCCACCTGGGTCACCTGAAAAACATTGCCCACGAAGGGTCAGAGTAAAGAAAAACAATTCTCCTTAGTGACACTAAAATAGATTTACATATGAATGCATGCATGTTTTTAAAACTAGTCTCGTGCACTGAAAACATTTTATGCTATATGTTATGCATGTTTTTCCTATATTTCCTGGTGAACACACTATAGTTCTATATTCATGACTTTTCGTTCATTTACTCAAGTCCTGACGTTCACTAACTAGTGTACTGTCTCACGTCAAGTCTGTACTTGAGTTCTAGGTGGCTTCTAGCTTACACGTTTACTGGGAAGGCTCTAGGCAGAGTAGCTCCTAACGCGCAACTGAAACTGACGACCCGAGACCATCTGACGAACTCAATTGTTCTAGTGTCACGCAGACACGGTCTCGAATCTACTAACTGTCTCAAAGGGGAGTCAACTCCCAAGACTGTAACTCATAGGATACCATATGCCCTATGAGGAAGGTAGTGCGTCTCTACCAAGCACAAAAAGACTGATGTGCTACTGACCTTTTTGGTCTGACGCTACTCTGTATGAGATATCTTTTCTGGTGTACTACTGGGCGACCCTTGACTTTCTCATGGTCGACTTGAAGGGATCTTCGCATCCTTGGTCGGACAGTCTCCAAACTTAAGTGTACATGTGAAGTTTCGTACTTAACTAACTGTTCACGACTTTACTAACGTGGTTATGGAACAAGGCGTTATCATACGCGTTTCCACAATTATTTTCCTACTGTCACATTTCTCTATGCATGCTTATGATGTTGTACGAAACCTACTCATGCGTTTAAAATATAATTACTTGATATGTCTAACTAAAAAGAATTAGGATTTCCTTACAGTGGTGCTGCGACGCTCGTATACTCGGCGCGGCGACATTTTCTTTTCCAAAAGTAAATCCTACTGCTGGTCACCTTCAAAAACTGCTCCGACCCCGCCAAAGTCCTGCAAATTCAAAGCAGTCCTAATTATCGCATTTTTCCCTTAGGGTTAACCTTTTGAAAAAATTCCAAAATGCTAGAGTAGTCCAAAAAAATGACGGCTAACATAGCGTATTACCTTCACGTGGGAGAGATTGAAGTTTCCAAAGCGCCCAACTCCAATTTCGAGGTGGAAACCGTGCTCCAAAACCTAATTAGGCCACAAAGAAGAAAACCTAGGTTATACTAACTCCGAAATCGAAGGATTTCCGTAAGGAAATGGAGAAAAGGAAGAAATAAACTCACCGAAACCGAAAAAATTCCAAGTTCCACCGATTAGGGTTGAATCCGGCACTTCCACGGCCAAGGAAGGAAAAGGAATGTCCACCGGCGCTTGCAGAGGAGGGAGGAGGAGTCGGAAATGGTTTTCGGAGAGGGATCAGACGTCGGATTGCGGCGGGAGGCGTCGGCTGGCGTCGACGCTGCGTGCCGGAGACGGAGTTGTCGCGGGCCTGCTTGCGGTTTTCTCCCGTGAGGAATAGGGTCGTGCGGTATTAATCACTGGCTTGCGGTTTTAAGTATTAACCGCATGAGAGAGAGGGGAAAAATGCTATTGGCACCCCCTTTTCTAAATCGTTTGAAGATTAACTCATTTTCACACCGCGTGTCACTAAAATGAAATGCGTCACGCACTAAATTTAACGCACTTAACGAACTAACGGTCGCTATCAAAAGGAAAAGTAATAGTATACCTTGACGACGCGCTGCCTCGATCAAAATCCGTCGCGACTTTCCCCTACAATTTTAAATAAATTTCCATGTCAATTAACGGATGTTACAAATCTCCCCTCCTAACAAAATTTTCATCCTCGAAAATTGTAATCATACCTGAATCGAAGAGAAAAGAGTAGTCTGCATTGCTCTGAAGCTCATCCTCTCGCTCTCAAGTATACTCTGGTCTGCCATAGTTCATCCAAAGGACTTTGACCATGCGAATCTCTCTATTTATGAGCTTCTGTACCCTTGAATCCACTATTCTGACTGGTCTAACCCCAATATTAAGATCTGTCTCAATTGGTGCTTCCTCGGTACTTATGATCTGACTGGAATCTCTGAATGTTCTCCTCAGATAAGAGACGTGGAATACATCATGTACACCACTCATTTCCTCAGGTAAGGCCAATCTGTAAGCAACCTCACCAATTCTTTCCAGCACCTCAAAAGGACCAACGAATCTGGGGCTCAGCTTTTTCATCCGCTTTATTCTAGAAACTCCTCTGACTGGTCTGACCTTCAGATAAACGTAGTCTCCAACACTGAACTCTACTGATCTGTGCTTCTGATCATGATACTTGTCCTGGCGATCCTGAGCTGTCTTCATACGCTCCTGAATAAGCTTGATCCTATCAGTGGTCTTATCAATACATGACTCCCTGATTGTGGATCTCTCTTCACTTTCAGCCCAACATAACGGCGTCCGACGTCTGCCATAGAGGGCCTCGAACGGTGTCATCCCAATACTTGTCTGAAAACTGTTGTTGTAGGAGAACTCCACTAGTGTAACATATTTCTCTCACTTTCCTCCAAAATCCAAAATGCACATCCGTAGCAAATCCTGCAAAGTCCTATTTGTGCGCTCAGTCTGTCCATCTGTCTCTGACAACTCAGCCTTAGTCTCTGCCTTCATTAGTACTACGAAGGTTTCACAACCCTTACTGATGCACCTTCTCGCTTGAACTGCAGATATGATCATTTTCACTACTCCATTCAAGCCCTGAAAAGAAAAAGAAGTCTGATTGGGGCCATCAAACTGTATCTGCTTCGCCCTACAGTCAATCCTGGCGTTAACTGCCGAAAGCCAGTCCATTCCAAAAATCAGATCGAATCCTGCAATAGGTAGCTGCAAAGCTTCCACTATAATCTCGGTGTCACCAAACTGCACCGGTACCCTGCACCTATCTCTGGTCTGCAGAAGGGATCCATTCGGCATCATAACATCCAGCGCTACAGTCTCTGGGAAGACTTCTAAATTCAACTTACGCACTAGAGATTCTGCGATAAACGAGTGCAAGGCACCCGTATCAAACAGAATCTTAGAGGATAAATTACGAATCATAAGGATGCCTACAAGAATGATTTTCCAAAAAGAAAAGAGTGTCACTACGGAGGATTAAATAAACTTATCAGGCAAAGTAAACACTTGTCTGTCACTACATCCTCCTGCTCCTTAGCCTCCTGCTGACCAAGCACATAAGCTCTGGGCTGAACCAAATCTCGACCCTGCTGTGGTCTTCCATCAGTAATCATCAACGCTTTGCCCTTGTCTGCTCTGCTAGGGCCACCAATCTCATACTTCGACTGCAGGAACAAAATACATTTGTCATCTACCGAAAATTTCTAAATGTACAAAATACAACAATGTTGATTACCTGATTCGAACCACCTTCCTGACAGAAACGAGCAATGTGTTCAGGTTGCCGACACTTGTAACACACGCCCGCGCTGGCCAAACACTCTCCTGGATGACGACGCTGACACTTGGGACAACGGGGGTAGTCCCTGCTCCTGTCACCAGATTGACCATACTTCCTCGCATCAGGCTTCTGCTTCTTATTCCAGTTCTTCCCCTGATCATTCCTGCTCTGCTGCGACTGATGCGAATCCTGAGATCGCTTTGCACGGAAATTACTTCGCTTTTGAACCTTCTGCTGGTCAGCCTCCAGCCTGCGAGCCGTATCCACTAAGCTCCTGTAATCAGCATTGACCATAGTCATCAGCGGCTATCTCAATGAGTCACGTAAGCCATCCACAAAGCGGCTGCACTTCTCAGTCTGGTCTCCCTGCATTACGCCTGCATATCGAGCCAGATGGGTAAGCTCTCGCTCGTACTCAGCAACAGTCTTGTCCCCCTAGAAAAGCCTAAGGTATCCATCCTGTAGAACTCGTCGTGCGGAAGGAGGCACGAACTAACTCGCAAGGGCTCTAGAAAATTCGCCTCATGTAAACATTCTGGCGTACGACCTGGCCAAAAACATGGTCATATTATTTAAAAAAGAGAACATATCACTTCCAAAAAAAAATTAAAAGGAATTTTCATAACCATTTACCTGCGGGATCATCTGCCCGGTATTTGTCCCACCAGACCTTTGCCTCACCTCGGAGGAGGAAAACTGCCAGAGGAACCTTCTTATTCTCTGGGCACTCCAAAACATCCAGCATGTCTCTGGTGTTTGCTACCCAATCATCTGTGTCCATCGGGGTCTCATCCCCACTGTAGTTTGAAGGCTGAAGTTCTCTAAAATTCCTCAAATAACGCTCCAGGGTCATCTCCACGGGCGCTGGGGCAGGAGCTGGTGCAGGGGCTGGTACGTGCACTGGAACTGGAAACCCTGCAGCCACTCCTCTCTGAAACTCCATCAAGGCAACAGTAACCGGCTTGGCAATCTGAGACGTTATGTCAGTGCCCTCTGAAGCTGCTGGAACTGGAGGTACCTGTGGCACTGCGGCATCTCTCATAGTGGCGTTAGGAACAGGGTCCTGACGTGAAGATTCACAGGATTCACTTACTCGAGTTGTCTGATAGAACATATAAAAGAAATCTGGTTATTTATCAAGCATCTGCTAAAACTGGCTTGACAACTTTATTTCGTACTCTTGCGAAAACTAAGCCTTAAACGCAACTTAAAATACTCCACTAACATGAGTTTACTCTTACACAGTCCTATGGCTCTGTGAAAACCTTCTAGGGTCCAGGGATCCTAAACCTCGCCTCTGATACCAATTTGTAACATCCCTTCCCAGTATTACAGAAATCAGCCGTCCGGCCGCATCAGTGATATAAAGAAAACTAGGAAGCAGTATTAAAACTAGTAGCAGCAGATAATAAAAGTCCAAACTAAACAGATTTAATACTTACAGTGGAAGTAAAAATTAAATTAAGGTTAACCACATACCTGATGTCTGGATTCACAGAGCCACTAAACAAGAATGAGATTTGCAATAACTGAAAATCTGAACTATCAAAATAAGTCTGATACAAGATATATAAAATATTAATGAGTTACACTGTCCACAAATACAAGTACATGCTGAAATGGAGTAAACTGAAATGGTAAAAGTACTACAAACTGACACCATCATGACGCTCATCCTAGACGTAGTTTCTCACCTGGGTCACCTGAAAAACATTGCCCACGAAGGGTCAGAGTAAAGAAAAACAATTTCCCTTAGTGACACTAAAATAGATTTACATATGAATGCATGCATGTCTTTAAAACTAGTCTCGTGCACTGAAAACATTTTATGTTATATGTTATGCATGTTTTTCCTATATTTCCTGGTGAACACACTATAGTTCTATATTCATGACTTTCCGTTCATTTACCCAAGTCCTGATGTTCACTAACTAGTGTACTGTCTCACGTCAAGTCTGTACTTGAGTTCTAGGTGGCTTCTAGCCTACACGTTTACTGGGAAGGCTCTAGGCAGAGTAGCTCCTAACGCGCAACTGAAACTGACGACCCGAGACCATCTGACGAACTCAATTGTTCTAGTGTCACGCGTACACGGTCTCGAATCTACTAACTGTCTCAAAGGGGAGTCAACTCCCAAGACTGTAACTCATAGGATACCATATGCCATATGAGGAAGGTAGTGCGCCTCTACCAAGCACAAAAAGACTGGTGTGCTACTGACCTTTTTGGTCTGACGCTACTCTGCATGGGATATCTTTTCTGGTGTACTACTGGGCGACCCTTGAATTTCTCATGGTCGACTTGAAGGGACCTTCGCATCCTTGGTCGGACAGTCTCCAAACTTACGTGTACATGTGAAGTTTCGTACTTAACTAACTATTCACGACTTTACTAACGTGGTTATGGAACAAGACGTTATCATACGCGTTTCCACAATTATTTTCCTACTGTCACACTTCTCTATGCATGCTTATGATGTTGTACGAAACCTACTCATGCGTATAAAATATAATTACTTGATATGTCTAACTAAAAAGAATTAGGATTTCCTTACAGTGGTGCTGCGATGCTCGTATACTCGGCGCGGCGACATTTTCTTTTCCAAAAGTAAATCCTACTGCTGGTCACCTTCAAAAACTGCTCCGACCCCGCCAAAGTCCTGCAAATTCAAAGCAGTCCTAATTATCGCATTTTCCCCTTACGGTTAACCTTTTGAAAAAATTCCAAAATGCTAGGGTAGTCCAAAAAAATGACGGCTAACATAGAGTATTACCTTCACGTGGGAGGGATTGAAGTTTCCAAAGCGCCCAACTCCAATTTCGCGGTGGAAATCGTGCTCCAAAACCTAATTATGGCACAAAGAAGAAAACCTAGGTTATACTAACTCCGAAATCGAAGGATTTCCGTGAGGAAATGGAGAAAAGGAAGAAATAAACTCACCGAAACCGGAAAAATTCCAAGTTCCACCGATTAGGGTTGAATCCGACACTTCCACGGTCAAGGAAGGAAAATGAATGTCCACCGGCGCTTGCAGAGGAGGGAGGAGGAGTCGGAAATGGTTTCCGGAGAGGGATCGGACGTCGGATTGCGGCGGGAGGCGTCGGCTGGCGTCGACGCTGCGTGCGGGAGACGGAGTTGTCGCGGGCCTGCTTGCGGTTTTCTCCCGTGAGGAATAGGGTCGTGCGGTATTAATCACTGGCTTGCGGTTTTAAGTATTAACCGCATGAAAGAGAGGGGAAAAAATGCTATTGGCACCCCCTTTTCTAAATCCTTTGAAGATTAACTCATTTTCACACCGCGTGTCACTAAAATGAAATGCGTCACGCACTAAATTTAACGCACTTAACGAACTAACGGTTGCTATCAAAAGGAAAAGTAATAGTATACCTTGACGACGCGCTGCCTCGATCAAAATCCGTCGCGACTTTCCCCTACAATTTTAAATAAATTTTCATGTCAATTAACGGATGTTACAGTTGTCAGGATCGAGATCCTAGATGAGATCCTTTTGAGGTAGGATCGGATCAGATAGTAAGGTCGGATCGAGGATCGCTTTACAAAATCAGAATCGATTTACAAAATCTGGATCGTAGGATCGTAAGATCCTATGATCGGCATCGCGATCCTGACAACCATGGCTCGACGCTGGCACTTGCGTCTTGGACATTCTTCTCGAGTCTACCTTTCAAAATTATTTAAAAGAAAAAATAAAGTGTTTTTTGTATTTCAAACCTTTCATACCAGTTCAATGAAATTATTCGTGTTCTTTGTAGTGATAATGAGGGAGAATACGATGATCGTGGAGCGTTTGGCTCATACCTCAATAGTCATGTTACTATTTACCAGACCACTTGCGTCTACACCTCCACCCAAAACGGTGTGGCTGAACGAAAAAACTGGCATCTCCTGGATGTTGCCCGGTGCCTTCTCACCACCATGCACCTCCCGAAATCATATTGGAGTGATGTTATTATAACTGCTACTCATCTTATCAATTGTCTTCCTTCACGAGTTCTAAACTATACTACACCTCTAGCTCGTCTCTCCTCTACTTCCGTTATTCATATCACTCATCTTCCACCCCGTGTGTTTGGGTGCGTTTGTTTTCTTCACGTCCATCAGCCTCATAGTGACAAGCTTGACCCCCGGGCTCTCTGTTGTGTCTTTCTTAGCTATTCTGCCACCACTTAGGAGTATCGATGTTATCACCCCCCTTCCAGACGTGTTTTTCGTACCATGGATGTGACTTTGAGCGAGGAGGAATCTTACTACTTGGCTTCGACTCACTCCACTCGTCAGGGGGAGAATAATGTCATCGATTCAGTGCCACTCCCTCCGATTTCTCCAATACCTATTATTCCTCCTACATCTACTCCTACACCTACAGCTACTCCACCTCCGTCGCCTACATCCCCTTTGTCACTTATACCTATGTCGTTTTCTCCAACATATTATCATCCGTCCCTCGTCACTTTGTTCCCTCATATATATCATCGTCGGCAAACAGGTAAACAATCCACTGTTGTTCCGTTACTGCCAGTGTCGTCTTTGGACTCAGATTCTAATGCTGATCTGCATGTTCCCCTTGTGCTCAGAGGTAAGGCTGTGTATACGGAAGCCCCTATCTCTAATCATGTTACTTATGATCACCTTTCTCAGCTTCATCAGGGTTTTATATCTTCCTTGCATGTGGTCTCTATTCCTAAGACGCGGCAGGAGGTGGTTTGCATTCCAGCATGGGCTCAGGCAATGAAGGAGGACATGTATGTCTTGGATAAAAAACATACATGGGATGTCTCTTCCCTTCCTCCTAACAAGAAGGTCATCAGCTCTAGGTGGATCTTCTCCATTAAGCAAAAGCGGGATGGTAAAGTTGAGCGATATAAAACTCGTCTGGTGGTTTGTAGTTATGCCCAGACTCAGGTAGTTGACTACCAGGAGACCTTTGCCCCGGTAGCAAAGATGAACTCTGTTCGTATGATTCTATCGTGTTGCATGCTTAGGATGGGATCTGAAACAACTGGACGTCAAAAATGCATTTTTTGCACGGTGACCTCGATGAAGAGGTGTACATGACCTTTCCCCCAGGTTTTGTGAAGAGGGGACAAGAAGGCCTAGTTTGTCACTTAAGGAAGTCTTTGTACGGGCTGAGCAGTCTCCCAGGGATTGGTTTGACAGATTCCACAAGGTCATGATCAAGTTTAGCTACACACCGGAACATTTTGATCATACCTTGTTCGTCAGGAAGAATAAGGGGAAAATTGTCGTTCTTATTGTCTATGTTGATGACATTGTGATCACCGGAGATGACTCAGATGAAATCTCAAAGCTGAAGGCTCTTTTGTCAGTTGAGTTTGAAGTAAAGGACTTTGGAAGACTTCGTTACTTCCTAGTAATTGAAGTGACACGTTCTGATCAGGGTATCTTCATCACGCAACGTAAGTATGTGTTAG
The DNA here is from genome assembly GCA_039583875.1 of Platanthera guangdongensis. NCBI lineage: Eukaryota > Viridiplantae > Streptophyta > Magnoliopsida > Asparagales > Orchidaceae > Platanthera > Platanthera guangdongensis. The sequence goes on from CM077151.1 coordinate 11,114,580, forward strand.
ATTTGTTAACAGAGACTGAGATGCTTGAGTGTGTTCCCGCTAACACTCCTATGGAGGAGAACCATAGGATTGATGAATATATGGATGACGATCGCACGAATGCTTCAAGTTATCAGAGGTTGGTGGGAAAGCTTCTATACCTCTCACACACTCGTCTCGACATCACATATGCAGCTGGAATCTTGAGTGGGTATATGCAAGCCCTCAGGATCAGACATCAGGATGAGGCATACCGCATACTTTGATACTCAAAGAAGGCTCCGAGTCAGGGGCTAATGTTTTCAAAGAACAATAATTTAAAGATTGGCGTTTTTACTGATGCGGATTGGGCCGGAAGCCGTGATGACAGGAAATCTACAATAGGGTATTGCACCTTCGTTGGTGAAAATTTGGTCACATGGCGTAGCAAGAAACAAAATGTGGTGGCCAGATCTAGTGCTGAAACAGAGTATCGGTCAATGTCTCAAGGCCTCTGTAAAGGTTTATGGTTGTGTACCTTAATACACGACCTTGACCTTCAGGAGGATGCTCTCATCTCTCTGTTCTGTGACAACAAGGCTGCTATCAGCATAGCTCATAATCCGGTCCAACATGACAGAATTAAGCATGTTGAGTTTGACCGTCATTTCATCAAAGACCATCTAGAAAAAAGAAATGTAGTCATTCCTTTCGTTCACTCCAGAGATCAGTTAGCCGATATCTTCACCAAGAGCTTATGCTGCGATGATTTTATTGATGATATACATGGACTCGGAATAACAGATATCTACCGTTCGACTTGAGAGGGAGAGTTGAAATCAAGTCGTTTTATGCTTTTTTGTATTTTACCCTCATAAGCATGTTTTAGTCCTTGTACGCCTTGTTCCCTTACTCTATATATAAGAGTATAGAGTTGTTTAATAAGTAATTTGGTTTTTTATCCCTCAACTTCACTTAGTGAGATGATTTTGATCAAAAAAAATTTGGAGAACTTGGATATTTCACATAATGATCATATGAGGCTATAATGTGATAATCAATCTGATATGAACTAGCAAGAGAAAAAGAGGAGAGATGGAGATTCTATAGAGAAGGAGAGAACTAGGGTTAGGGTTGAGGGGAAGAGAAGAGAAAAACCTGAGAGATCTTCAATCCATCCTTCCCAAAGCAGCCCCGGGTTATAAATACCCGGGGAAAGGAGGGGGCCGGCTGTCCCCCCCCCCCAATTGGGGCTGAACCGGAGTGGTTCAGCCCCCTTCTGGCCGATTTAATGAGTGGGGGCTGAACCGGATGGTTCAGCCCCGTTGTCTTGCGCGCGCTCCTTGACCCGCCGCGAGTATTTATGCCCCGAGAACCCAAGCGGATGTGGGGGCATAACATTCCCCTCCCCATCAAGCACCAGCTTGTCCTCAAGGTGGAAGTCCGGAAACCGCTCGCGGAAGTCCAACAAGTCAACCCAGGAGTTATGCACTGTGTCCATCTGCTTCCATTTGACGAGCACTGCCGGCCGATATTCCGTGCCGGACTTCTTCCATTTGGTGAGCAAAATGGCCTCCGGTGACGGACGCAACTCACCCATGCTGGTCGCCTCGGGAAGTGAAGGGCTGGCCTGAACGGAAGCCCCAAGCTTCTTCTTCAAAACAGATACATGGAATGTCGGGTGGATGCGAGACCCCGCGGGGAGATCCAAGGTGTAGGCCACGGGGCCCACGCGACGAAGAATGCGGAATGGCCCGTAGTAACGTGGGGCTAGTTTCTGATTCGTCCGCCGAGAGACTGACAGCTGGCGGTAAGGTTGGAGCTTGAGGAAAACTTCATCGCCCACGGCAAACTCGCGCTCTGTCCGGTGCTTGTCGGCCTGTGCTTTCATGCGGTCCTGCGCGACCCGCAGGTTGTCCCGGAGCAAAGCTAAAGTGCGATCTCTGTCCTGAAGTGTCCTTTCTACAGCTGGAAGAGCGGTGCTGGAGGGTTCATACGAACTCAAAGTAGGAGGAGGGCGGCCGTAGACCACCTCGAAGGGGGTGAGCTTGCTGGCTGTGTGGAAGGACGTATTGTAACAGTACTCCGCCCAATGCAACCAACGCGTCCACGTGCGCGGCTCGTCCATCACAAAACACCGTAAATAGGTCTCCACCCCCTGTTGAGGACCTCAGTCTGTCCGTCCGTCTGGGGATGGTGGGCGGTGCTCATGCGCAGTGTCGTGCCCTGGAGTCGAAAAAGCTCCCGCCAAAAACTGCTGATAAAGACCGGGTCCCTGTCGGAAATGATGGAGCGTGGGAGACCATGGAGGCGCACAATCTCTCGCGCAAATAACTCTGCGACTGTCTCCCCCGTGTACGGATGGCTCAACGGAAGGAAATGACCATACTTGGAAAGCTTGTCTACCACCACCAGTATGACGGATTTGCCTTGGGACCGGGGCAATCCGTCAATGAAATCCATGGAAACGGTGTCCCAGACCTGGTTCGGAATCTCGAGCAGTGTAAGAAGCCCCGCCGGTGATGTAGTCTCATACTTCTGCCGCTGACAAATGTCACACTCCCGCACAAATTGTTGGACATCTCGTCGCATCCCCTTCCAGAATACATTTGCTCGGAGCCGCTGAAGCGTTCGTAGAATCCCTGCATGGCCTCCGGTGGGTGAAGCGTGAAACTCCTGCATCATCGCCGTCCGCCACGGCGACGCGGAAGGGATGACCACTCTGCCTTGAAAGTACAGCCGCTGACCCAGAAGATGGTAACCCGGCTCTGTAGCGTGACCCTGCTGTAGTGTCTCGATAATGGTGCGTAACTCGGGGTCCTGGAGTACCGCTGCCTGCATCTCGTCCAATGTGGTAACCACTGGTCCCGATACGTGAGAGAGGGAGCTCTCAGGGAGGCGGGAGAGAGCGTCGGCGACCACATTTTCTCTGCCCTGCTTGTACACAATCTCGTAATCGTACCCCATCAGCTTGGTCAACCACTTCTGCTGCAGTGGAGACGCCAAGCGCTGCTCGAGGAAGTGCTTCAAACTCTGGTGATCCGTACGGACCTGGAAGTGCTGGCCCAAGAGATAGGGTCGCCACATCTCGACTGCATGTATAATAGCCAACATCTCCTTCTCGTACGTGGAAAGCCCCAACGTCCGTGGGGCCAGAGCCTTGCTGAAATAAGCGAGCGGGCGGCCCTCCTGCATCAAGACTGCCCCAAGGCCGACGCCGGAGGCGTCAGTCTCCACCACAAAGTCCTTGCTAAAATCCGGTAGCGCCAACACCGGTGTAGTGGTCATGGCCTGCTTTAAGGCCCTGAAGGCCTCGTCCGCCTCAATACTCCACTGGAACGCATCCTTCTGCAGCAACTGTGTCAGAGGTCGAGCAATCTTGCCGTAGTCTTTGACAAAACGGCGGTAGTACCCCGTCAGCCCGAGGAAGCCACGCAAGGCTCGAACCGTCGTGGGCTGGGGCCACGACACCATACTCTCAATCTTTTGTGGGTCTGCCTGGACCCCCCGGGCGGACACGAGGTGCCCCAGGTACTCGACCTGACTCTGGCCGAAGGAGCACTTGGACTTTTTGGCGAATAACTGGTTCTCCCGCAGTATAGTAAGGACATGTCGCACGTGCTCCAAATGGTCGTCCCAAGTCCTGCTATAAATTAGTATATCATCAAAAAATACCAGGACATACCGGCGAAGAAGCGGGCGAAAGATCTCGTTCATAACAGCCTGGAAGGTGGAGGGGGCGTTGGCCAACCCAAACGGCATCACCAAGAACTCGTAGTGACCGTCGTGGGTCCGGAACGCCGTCTTGTGGACATCCTCCTCCTTCATCCGAATTTGATGATAACCGGACCGGAGATCCAGTTTGGTGAACAAACTCGCTCCATGCAGCTCATCCAGCAACTCCTCAATCATAGGAATGGGAAACTTGTCCTTGATGGTGGAGCTATTCAGCCCCCGGTAATCGACGCAGAAGCGCCAGGAGCCGTCCTTCTTCTTGACCAAGATGATCGGAGAAGAGAACGCGCTGGTGCTGGGCCGAATAATGCCCGTCACTAGCATCTCCCGGACGCTACGTTCGATTTCTGCCTTCTGCACGTACGGGTAGCGGTAGGGACGTATATTGGTAGGGTCCGTCCCTGTCTTTAACTGTATCTGATGATCCCGGAAGCGTGAGGGAGGCAGCGTGTGCGGCTCCTGAAAGACGTCCTCATACTGGGCTAAAAGAAACTGTATCGGGTCCGGCGCCCTCTGCGTGTCGGCCCCCTCCGCCGCCATCCCGAGTATCACGGCCATCATACTACCCTGCTCCTCCAACCTCTGCAGGCTCCGTAGGGAGATCTCCTTGAGAGGGGAGGATCGGATACCCTGCAAACAGTAATCCGTCCCCTGCTGCGTGAACTCCAGTGTCATGCGGTCCCAGTCCGTAGTTACCCGCCTCAGTTGGCGGAGCCACTGTACCCCCAGCACCATATCAGACCCTTTAATCGGAAGGAGGTAGACGTCGGTGCGGCACACATAACCTGTAAGTTGTATCTCCATGCCCTTCAGTGCCCCTTCGCACCGCAGTTTGCTGTCGTCCGCGACCATCACCTGAAACGCCGCGTTCCTGTCAACTGGGTGTCCTGTCCTCAGTGCCACCTCAGGGTTGATGAAATTGTGGGTACTCCCACTATCAATGAGAATGGTGACCCGTTCCTTGCCAATCCTGCCCTTGATCCGCATGGTGGTGGGTGCCACACACCCCTCCATAGCCTGAATCGAAACACCAAACTCAGCCAGATCCAACTCCTCCTCTGCCTCGAGGCTCGGGTGGTCCTCCTCCTCGTCCTCCTCCCGCAGCATGAAGACCTGTACCTTCTGGCATCGATGCCCCGGTGCGTATTTCTCATCGCAGTTGAAGCACAATCCTTTCTCCTTCCTGGCCTGCAGCTCAGGCCACGTAAGTCGTGTCACCGTCGGCCGCGCTGCCGGTGCCTGTTCCCGTCGGCCCGTTGTAAGGGCGGGTGGAGCCTTTGGTGGGGCTCGAGTTCTTTGGCGGTTGAAGCGCTCCTCCTGGATGCGGGCCAGACTGATAGCATGGCTTAAACTGCGGGGCATATACGCGTGGACCTCATCCCTCAAATGGTCCCGCAGTCCGGATATGAAACAACTGAGGAGCGTCTTCTCCTCCCAATTAACCCGGTTTGCGAGCTTCTCGAAATCCGCTCGGTACTCCATTACTGTGCCCTTCTGACGGAGTTTCTGTAGTGTAGCCTCCACATCCTCGTACTCCAACGGTCCGAAACGAGCCACAAACCCTTCCACAAAATTTGCCCATGTTGCGTACCCGTAGGCCCGTATGAACCACTGAGCCCACTGATATGCATCTTCCTCCAGATGAAAAGAAGCCAGCTGCACCCACTGATCATTCGGTATCTCCTGGTAAGTGAAAAATAACTCCGCCTTTTGCACCCATTCCAAGGCATCCCCGCCGCGGAATTTCGGAAAATTCATGCGCGTTCTCTTCGGAGGCATGTAGGGCCGTTGTTGCATATCTCCATGCCTCCCGTTGTACTCCGGTCCATGCTGGGGTCGGCCGAATGGGTCGTGGAAATTAGCTCCCCCTTGGCCGCCGCCCCATTGTTGTCCCCCACCGTGAAATCCCTGACGGCGTGGCTGCTCGGCCCATGTCTCGCCGTTTCCAAACCTCATTGGACCTCCCATGTGCTGCGGCGTCGGTAGAAGGCCCGTTCTCCCTCCGAAATTGGCGTCAACAGCCCCCGGTGGTCTCAAGGGAGCCGCTGGTGCCTCCCGGTTCCTCCATAGGTCGGCCCCGGCCCCTTCCTGGGCAGCGGACGGGCCGCCTGCTCCGTTTCCGGCCGGAACGCCCGAGATCGGCGCTGGCTGGCCGATCCAGGTCGCAGGCGGGCGTGCGGCGTAGGCGCCTCCTGGCCGGCTTCCGCCGGTCCCGTCGGCCGCCGTTGACCACCCCTGGTGCGCGTGCGGTGCTCCCATCCATGCGGGGGCCGATCCGGTGCCCGCTGGTTCCGTGCGGCCCGGATCGGTTCCGATTCCGTCGGGACCGTAGTGTCCCGACCCCGTGCTTCCTCCATTGCCCGTAAATCGGGCATTTTGTGGTGCTTCGGCTTCCGAATCGCTTCCTTGAACCGCCTTGCCCTTCAACGATTGCATCAACAGCGCCTTGATCTCATCCATGCGTTCCTCCATGTTTTTTGTGGACGTGTCCAAGCGGCCTTCCATGGCCGTCACCGAATCCGCCAACCCCACGTAGTTCTCCTCTAGGGTAGCCAATCGTGCGGTCTCCGCCTCCGAACGTGTCACCATGGTCGCAGGAAGGATGCTCTGATACCAAATGATATGAACTAGCAAGAGAAAAAGAGGAGAGATGGAGATTCTATAGAGAAGGAGAGAACTAGGGTTAGGGTTGAGGGGAAGAGAAGAGAAAAACCTGAGAGATCTTCAATCCATCCTTCCCAAAGCAGCCCCGGGTTATAAATACCCGGGGAAAGGAGGGGGCCGGCTGTCCCCCCCCCAATTGGGGCTGAACCGGAGTGGTTCAGCCCCCTTCTGGCCGATTTAATGAGTGGGGGCTGAACCGGATGGTTCAGCCCCGTTGTCTTGCGCGCGCTCCTTGACCCGCCGCGAGTATTTATGCCCCGAGAACCCAAGCGGATGTGGGGGCATAACACAATCAGCCATATTTATCACTTTCAATCCAGCTTTTCATGTGATAATCAACTACATTGAGATTGATTTGTCACCAACTGACAAAAGGCAGTTGATACAGAATGTGTGTTTCCAAAGATTGAAACAAGACATAAAATCCATTAATCATTGGTGTGCACTTTGTGTAACAAGCTGGGCACGTAAGAGGTTTATACCCCAGCTAGTTATGCCCCCTACTTGTATAAATAGGATCCAAAGGTTCAAATTATGAAATAACAATTTGTCAAAACTAATATAAACTAAGGCCAAATTGTTAAATACTAGTTAGTAATAAACATATAAGACCATATAATAAGAACACCCAAATATAACCACATGTAAGAGGCTTATACCCCAGCTTGTTATGTCCCAACTTGTATAAATAGGATATATAGGTTCAAATTATGAAATAGCAGTTTGTTCAAGCTAATATAAACCTATGAAGCACCGACACTTCAAAATGCCCAGCGTGTACGTGTCGGACTCTCCGACACTCGTCCGACTCTCCGACACTCATCCGACTCTCCGACACTCTCCGACACTCGTGTTGCAAGTCCAATACGCTGGCTCACGCGGGACTTGCGTGTCCCGCTCAATTGGACACGTGTGTCCCTCTCAATCGGACATGTGTGTCCCTAAGCTAACTCACGATGAGGCGACAGACAATTGTCTTGGAAGTACAATTTTTGTGAAAAAAGTTTTATAAGTTCATATAAAGGAGTGAAGACACATTTGTTAATTATTGGTGGAAAAGGAATTGAAAATAGTGTAAGTCTTAATGACCGATCTATTTGAGGTGAAAAAACTATAAGAAGAGGTAATGTGTTAATGTTCTATCATTTTTTGACCTTCGGTTAAGTTTTGCATCTGAATATTTGATTAGTAATATTTAAACATGTCTTGATTTATATGAATATTTGTTATTTGTTCATTTTTACTTTTTCGTTAAATGTCTTAGGATTTTATAATTATAAAAATTAAACATTTAATATACGTATGCAAGCGTGTCGAAATATGATATTTTTTAAGAATTTAAGAGTCGCGACTCGTGTCGTGTCGTATCGTGTGTCGCGTGTCGGTGTCGGTGTCGGTGCAACCCCTAAGACCAAATATTGTGCAACCCCGTGTTCGCCGAGTGGGCGAGCCGAGTAGTAAGGCCGCACTTGCCTCAAGCCACAGCGAGGAGGTGGGAGAATGTTAGCTTCATCAGGCACTCGCCACTCTGGGTGGGGCGAGTCCGGAGGAACGGGTGCCAGCTCAATCGGGCACTCGCCGCTCTAGAGAGGAGCGAGTGCCAGCTTCATCAGGTCCTCGCTCGCCCCTAGAGGCGAGCCAGAGAGGAGCGAGTGCCAGCTCTATCGGGGACTCGCCGACCTCGGAGGCTGAGGCCCCATCATTGACATGTTTCGGGGAGATTTTTCACAGGATTCTATATACCCATTTGTCTGTCAATAGCTTTTTCAAACAGCGGAGTTTAGCTGTTGGAAGGACAATTTGAGGTGCATTTAGTAAAACTGTAAAGAGGGATTCCGTTATGTGCAAACCAGACTTGAAAAACTATAAATAGACCCCTAAGGGCACCTTGGGAGGGGATCTTTTCTTAGCTCCTTCCTCCTCAGATTTACTTTGGTTGGTATTCAGTGCCCTCCAAGGTGCACAACACAGCCTTGGCTTGAGAGGGGAAACTCTCTTAGATCTTCCGGGTGTGTGGCGTAACCTCTTCGTTATACATCAGGGTCTGTTCTTTAGTTCAAAGTCTTTGGTCAAGAGTTCTAGCTCAGGACAAGTAAGAGCAGGCTACCCCCAATGGGTCTGAACTCTTCTTGGTACCGGGTCCCGGTTCCAACAAAATTATTAAATACTAGTTAATAATACCAATAAAAGACCATATGATAAGAACACATAAATATAACCACAGGTAATAAAGTAAAATGTTAGAAGATGGTAGAAAATTATGTAAAATCTCATTGTCATTGTGGCCAATTTATGAGCACATGTTTGTCTTAGGTTTAGTCTCACATTATTTGTTTTGGGATTTCTCTCTTCTCTACCTATATACGTGTATTCATACTTACTGTTTATACAAGAAATACAGCCTACAAGTTTCCTTGCTTCATTTTCTACATGGTATCAGAGCTAGACGGTCTGACCTGTCTGTTTCTATCCGCCGGGTTCTCCTGATTAACCGGGCGGCCTCCTTTGGTCTCAAACCGCGGCTTCCCGCGCGGTTTGTTTTTTTTTTCTATCCGCTTCTCTTGCTCTCTGTCAGCCTACTCCTCTGTTTTCCCACCCCCCCCCCCCATTCCCTTTTATAGACTTCTCGGTCAGTGGGCCCTCTTGTTCCCCTAACCGGGTGGTCTCCTTCTGTCCTCTTGCGGCATTCTCTTGTGTCGCTGGTGTGCTCTCATGACCGTGCGGTCTGCTTTGCGGGCTCTTCCCGCTGTCTGCTTCCCTACCCGCTGCGGGCTCTTCCCTACCCGCTGCTTGTTTCCCTACACGTTGTTTGTTTCCCTACCCGCTGCCTCCCAACCCGCTGCGGGCTCTTCCCTACCCGCTGCTTTGCGGGCTCTTCACGCTGCGAACAGGCTCCCTTCCCGCTGATTGTTTCTCGCGGGGGACCCCTTCTTCTCGCTGCGGCTTTCTGAACCGCTACGAGCACCGCATCTTGGTCGCGACACCTTTTTGTGCCGCAGTGTTCTCGCCGCGACCGTGTGGTTTCCCTTAAGTCGATGTGGCTTCCGTTGCTTAAGTCGATGCGGTTTCCCTTCTCTTAGCCGTTGCGGCTTCTCTACCTGCTGGGGGCTCTGCACCTTGGTCGCGGTCTCTTGCCGCTGGTGTGTCGACACCGAGACCGTGTGGCTTTGCTTCCTCTCTGGCCATTTTCTTCAGGTTGCGGGTTGTCTCTCTTAGCCTCTGCGACCTCTCTACCCGTTGCAGGCTTCGCATATTTGTCGTGGCCTCTTGCCGCTGGTGTGGTGACACCGAGACCGTGCGGCCTCGCTTCTGTACCGCTCCGTTTTCCTCCAGTTGCGGGTTACCCTCTGCCGCTGTCCGAGACCGTGCGGCTAGTTCTGTCTGCAGTGATTTCTCACTGCTGCCGTCCTCTATCCGCTGAGACTATCTCCTTCTTGCGGCTTCATGGATTCTACCACTGCCTCTGGCGAGTTCGCTGGTGCTTCATCTCTGCCACCTCGGGTTGCTTCCTGTGCTACGGAACCTCGAGATGAACTCAAGATTACCACTATATCTCTCTCTGGCAAAAGGAACTTTGTCGAATGGATCCATTCAGTTCGTCGTGTGCTCCAGACAAAAGGACTGCTCCATGACTTGACCCGGGCTCCTCCTACCATTCCAACAGACAAGTGGCTTCGTGATGACGGCCGTGTGCAATCCTGGCTTCTCAACTGCATAGATACTGAGTCATACAGGATGACAATGTATCATGACACGACTAAGTCCATATGGGAGGAACTTCATTCATTCTATTCTTCCCAAAACAGCCTCCAGCATTTGTTCGACATCATCACTGATCATCAATCCCTTGATCACGGGATACCTGGCGATATGACTTCATTCGTTGCCAAGGCCAAGACACTTGTTGAGGCATGGATACAACACCAGCCTCCTACTACTGATTTGGTTGCCCAACGGGCATCGAAAGAAGCTGTCGGAATTGCCATGATGATGGCAAGGGTTCCTCCACATTTGCACAGTGTTCGAGCTTAGATACTCTCCTCTGCCCCTACCCATTTTCTCTCTGATGTCTGCTCCATGCTTCTGAAGGTCACTCCACAACCTGAGGCTCCTCTGCCTCCCTCTCCACCTCTTCTCCAGTTACCTTCACCACATCCCTCCACTCGTGGTACCTCGAACCGCGGGGGTCGTCATACGTCTCGGGGACGAGGGCGTACTAGAACTCCCCCTCCCCCCTAAATGCACTTTCTGCGGTTGGGAAAATCATCTGGAGGATACATGCTATCGTAAGAATGGTCTGCCACCCCACCTTGCTGCTTCTACGAAGGTTGAGTCTCCGTCCTTGGCTACTCCTTCAACTTCCTCAAATGCTCAGTCTGACATTGATGCTATCCGCACCCAGCTCCAACAATTCCAAGGGGTAATTGTCCGCTCCTCGGGCTCCGTGGCCTCCATCGCAAATGAAGGTATAACCTGTCTATCTCGAAGTTCACACTGGATTGTGGACTCTGGTGCCACCCACCACATTACTTGTCAGAAGCCGCTGTAATACTTGGTTGCTCCTCATCCCAAGTTCATTATTGTTGCCAATGGTGACTCCACACCTGTCTCAGGAGCTGCTGATATCCAACTCACACTCACCCTCTCCTTAACCTCGGTTTTTCATGTTCCGAGCTCCCTGTTCAACTTGCTTTCTATTAGCCGACTTACATAGGACCTTGATTGTCATGTTACATTCTCACCATCTTCTTTTATTGTGCAGGATCGACGAATGCGGAATATTATTGGTAGCGGACGGCAGTCTCATGGGCTCTATCATCTTGATGTTATTTCATCTACCCTTTCTGTCGTATCCTCAGTTGAGTGACATCGTCGGCTTGGACATGCTCCCTCCAGATTCTAAAGCAAGCTCTTCTGGATGTCTCCTTGAATGAGTTTTCTTGTGAGTCATGTATTTTTGGTAAACAACATCGAGTTTCTTTTAGCCCTGTCTGTAATCGGAATAGTACTCCTTTATCCATTGTCCATTCTGATATTTGGGGCCCTTATAAAGTCCCTAGTGTATTTGGGTATCGCAACTTTGTTACCTTTATTGACGATTACTCTCGAGTAACATTTATTACGGGATCGTACCGAACTCACTTCTATATTCCGTACGTTTGTTATTGAACTTCGAACTCAGTTTTCTTCCCCGCTTAAAAATATCCGCACTGACAATGCGCGGGAATATACGAGCCGAACGTTCGCCTCTCCTTGTGCTGAATTTGGCATTATACATCAAATATCTTGTGCTTACACTCCTCAGCAAAATGGTGTTGTTGAGCGCAAAAATCGGCATCTCTTTGACGTTGCCCGCTCCTTAATGCTCCAGATGCAGGTACCCATCGAATACTGGAACTTTGCAGTGTCGATTGTCTGTCATCTCATCAATCGTCTGTCTTCCTCCGTTCTCAACTTCGTCACCCCGTTTAGCCTACTCTTTCCTTCTCAATCTCTATTTCCTCTCCCACCTCGGGTGTTCGGATGTGCTTGCTATGCCCATAACCTTGGTCCACCTACAAACAAATTTGCCCCCCGTGCAACCAAGTGTATGTTCGTAGGGTACTCTCAGACTCAAAAAGGGTATATGTGTTACTCTCCTATTGACCGGAAAGTGGTTGTGTCCGCTGATGTTACTTTTCTGGAAGACCAACTCTTTCTGTCCTCCACTTTGATACCTTCTTGTGGGCAACCTGTGCCTCGTCTTGCTATCCCAGTCACGACTTCTCTACCTCCTCTTCTTCCAACAACCCACGTGGAACCACCTGCTCCCAAACCACCAGCACCCAATCCGCCAGGAACCAAACCACCTCTCATTCATGTCTACACTCGTCGTAATCTGAACTCCGGATCCCAGCCACTGCTACCGTCTGCCAGTACGATCTCGCGGCCAGCTGACTCTGCCGCTGCCTCAACGGCTCATCCTCTGACCAACTAACATCAGCTCTCTCCTCCTCTGCTCAAATTTGCTCTTGCTCTTTCCTCAATTTCTCTGCCTAACACTGTGCAGGAGGCTCTCCAACACCCTGGGTGGCGTGCGGCCATGGAAGCTGAGATGTCAGCCCTTTGGGCTAATCATACTTGGGATTTGGTACCTCTTCCATCTGTCCGGTCCTGTGTTAGCTGTAAATGGATCTTTGTCATTAAACATGCTCCGGATGAGACTATCGATCGCCTCAAAGCCCGTCTTGTGGCTCGTGGGTTCACTCAGCAACAAGACTTGGACAATGAGGAGACTTTCTCCCTTGTTGCCAAACTAAATTCTGTTCGGGTTCTTATCTCTCTTGATGTTTACCGGCGCTAGCCACTACATCAGCTGGACATTAAAAATGTATTTCATAATGGTGATCTCCAAGAGACAGTTTACATGAACCAACCTCCCGGGTTTGAGACCATGGGGGAGTCTAGGGTGTGCTGACTGTGAAAAGCTATCTATGGTCTCAAACAGTCCCCTCGAGCTTGGTTTGAAAAATTTAGCAAGGTTGTTCGTGATATTGGTTTTCAGCGAAGCTCTGCTGACTTCTCTCTTTTTACACGTAATCGATCAATATGGACGGTAATTCTCCTAGTTTATGTGGATGATATTTTGATAACTGACGATGACTCTACCGGGATACAACAGATCAAACAACACTTAAACTCTGTCTTCCAAACAAAAGATCTGAGAAACCTTCGGTACTTCCTTGGACTTGAGGTTGTTTAAAGACCTGATGGTCTGGTCCTATCTCAACAGAAATATTGTTTTGACATTCTTCAGAATGCTGCTTATTCAGGATGTAAACCCGCAGAAATACTGTTAGGAATTGTGCCCTACAATGTTCCTCAGGATTTGAATAGGTATCACCAATCATGCTAAGGGCCATAATGTATTTGATAAGTGCTCTAGTTCTTGCATACAGGTAATCCATGGTTGGACACGTGAAGAAAATGAGATTGGTGGTAAACTCAAAATTCGTCGAGCTCAGCTCGCAGTTCGTCGAGCTCAGCTCGCTGTTCGTCAAGCTCAGCTCAACATTTCTTGGGATAAGCTCAAGAGCTCAGGATTCAAAGTTCGTCGAGCTCAGCTTGAAGTTCGTCGAGCTCAGTTTGCAGTTCGTCGAGCTTAGCTTACAGATCGTCGAGCTCAGCTTAACACTTGTCAAGCTAAAGCCAGAAAAATTGACAAAGGCAAAAAGCGTTGAGACTGCTGAGAAGATCAGAGTTCGTCGAGCTCAGCCCACAAATTGTCGAACGCAGCTAAAGCCAGAAAAACTGACTAAGGCAAAAAGCGCTGAGACAGCTGAGATAGCTGAGAAGAAAGCGCTGAGATAGCTGAGAAAAAAGCGTTGAGACCGCTGAGAAAAAAGCGCTGAGACAGAAGGTTGTCTCAGCAGTTAAGAATAAAGCGTTGAGACTGCTGAGAAGAAAGCGCTGAGACAGAAAATTGTCTCAGCTGTTAATAAGAAACCGCTGAGACCGCCAAGACAGAAAGCGCTGAGACAGAAGCTTGTCTCAATTGTTAATAAGAAATCGCTGAGACCGCTGAGACAGAACCGCTGAGACAAATCCAGAGAAAATTCACAAGTCCAGAAGCGCTGAGAGCCAAGACAGATGAAGTTGAGTGACTTAACATCACTCAACGTTTTATGGATTTCTGAAATATTTTCTAAGTCCAGATGGTGATGACCATTGCTGACGTCATCAAAGTCAACTTACATGTAGCTGTTGCGGGAAAGCTGCAGTGGTGCCGAAAGTTGTTTTGTCCTTTTCTGAAGGAGGTGGGGCTCACCAATCCTTGGCTGGGCCCACATACAATTGTGTCGTTGATTCAAATCAAAGCATATAAAAAGGAAAAAGAAAAAGGGATTAGGGTAACGGAGAACAAACGCAGAAAATACAGAAAGAAAACTAGAGGCGGTTGGACATCTTCTTCTACATAAGGTTGAAAGCTCAAGTCCAGCAGAGATAGCCAAAAGACAAAGGAAGATAGCTGAACCTCTTCAAGTTCAGCAAGATAGTTCTCTCCAGAATAGAAAAGTTGATTCATCTATTCAGCAAGCTGATAGCTGTTCATCTGTGCAGCAGAAAAGTGTTAGCTGTAGAAGAGCACTAATTCCTTCTACAGCAAGAGTGCTGAACTGATATCTGCTCAGTCCAGCAAAGTAGACTCAGAGATTTATCTCTGAGTCAGTTGTTTTATTTTTCTTAAACATTTTGTATTCACTTCCTGTAGGATTCAGTTTATCTGAATTTGAGTGTAGGGCACTTTGTGCCTGAGATAGGTGACTGATTAGTCACTGAGGTAGGTGCCCTGTTGGGGTACTGAGGTAGGATACAAGAGTGGATCTGAGTTGTAGGGCTTAACTGCCGGAGGTAGGAGAGTGCTGCTCTCTGAGTTAGAATCCAAGGGTGGATCTGAGGTAGGGCTGTCCTCCCAGCCTGAGTGTAGGGTCTTGTGCATGAGGTAGGTGACTGGAGAGTCACTGAGCTGTAGGTGACAAGTGTGTCACTGAGTTGTAGGCCTTGGAGGAGGCTGAGCTGTAGGTACCTGGAAGGGTACTGAGCTGTAGGAGTGCTGCAGCACTGTGAGAGTAGGGCTGTGTGCATGAAGTTGTAGGGCTGAAAAGCCCGAGTTGTAGGCCTTAAAAATAAAGGCTGAGGTAGGTGATCAGTGGATCACTGAGCTGTATGAGCTCTGCAGGGCTCTGAGGTAGGAACCCTTGTGGTTCTGAGTTTGGATTCTGTGAAAAATCTGTGTATAAGGCTGAGGGTCTGAGGTGTAAGCACTGAGGAACATATTGGTGGAGTTTGTGTCTAGTCCAACAAATCAGTTGGATAGGTGGGAGGGAAAGTGGATGTACCCAATTAGGAAACCACTATAAATCTTTGTGTGTTTGCTGTGTTGCTTGTTTTCTTTCTTATTGCAGGATCTAAGGACAAGCTCTAGATAGATTAATTTGAAATCAGCAAAAGAATTAATAAAACTTCAAAGACCTATTCACCCCCCTAGGTAATTAACTAACCTTCAGTTAAGCAACTTTCACGTGGTATCAGAGGGAGGTTGCTCAAAAAGGATTTAACAATCTGAGTATTCCTCCAAGGTTAGCTATAAGGAGTTAGGGGCCATGAAGCTACCCATCTGCAGGAAGGAAGGATTTGGTCTCTGGAAGCAAAGGGTCAGACTGTTCATGTAAGCATCTGACTCTAGGATCTATGTAACAGTAGTGGAAGGCCCCTTTGTCCCCACAAAGGCTTCCACCATAGATCTAACTGTGAGAGTGTCTAAGGCATATTCAGAAATGGACAGAGATGAGGTGATTCTGTCCATCATGGACAAAAGGGCACAAAATATTATAGCCAGTGTCATTGATGACTCAACCTTCCAAAATCTTGTACACTGCAAGACCTCCAAAGAAATGTGGGACACCCTTGTGGTCTACATGGAAGGATCTGAGGAAGTTAGAGATGATAGAAAGTTCATGCTCAATCAAAAGTATGAGGCCTTCAAGCAAAGCAAGTCTGAAAAAGTTGTTGACTGTTTTGAAAGATTCTTTAGGACAGTCAATGAACTAAGAACCTATGGTAGGGTCTTCAGCAATTATGAGCTGAATGACAAGTTCCTTAGATCTCACACTAGAGATTGGGACACCAAGATTTGTGCAATTAGGGAAATGGCTAAGCTGACAGACACTCCTCCACCAACACTCTTTGGAAAGCTGCAGTCCTATGAAATGCAGCTGGCTGCTAGACAAGAAGAGGAGAAGGAAAGCCGATTCAAGTCCAAGGATAAGTCTGTGGCATTCAAGGCAGAAACCCCAAGAAGAAGCAGAAGAAAGACTCTCTCACCACCAAGGAGGGAAGCTGAATCTAGCTCGGAAAATTCTGAGCCAAGCTCATCAAACAACCACATGTCTGATAAAGATCTAACTGTCTTCTCCAGGAAATTTCAGAAGTTCATAAAGAAGGACTGAAGGAGCAGGTCATCTTCATCCTCTTATCACAGGAAGTCATCCAAGGATGACAGGTATGTCCCTAAAATTAGTAAACAGATTTCTTCTACTGTCATCTGTTACTGTTGCAGCATGGCTGGGCATGTCATTGTTGACTGCCCAGTCAAAAAAAGGAAGAAGATAAGAAGAAGAAAAAAAAACATCACCATCACCACAAGGGCAAGAAAAAGGAGAAGTCCTTTGTGGCTAAGAAGGAGAGAAGCTGGACAGATTCTTCCTCCTCGGAATCTAAAGATGAAGAGGAAGAAGCCTATATAGTGCTGATATCTGTTGCTGCTGATCCAGAAGAAGAAGAGGAATATCCTGCTGTTAGGATAGGAATCAGGGCCCCTCTGTCACACTCAGACAGTGACAATGAGGAGGATGAAGAAGACTATGGATGTCATGGCTTGATGGCAATGACTGAAGAAGAAAGAAGTCGGGTAGATTCAGAATCAATCAAGGTACAACCTCTTTCCAATTTTGCATCTTCATCTGACTATGAGATCAGTCCAGATACTGGTGCATCTTCATCCTATGATAAAGATTGCTCAGAATCTAAGACTGATGTCAATCAATTGATTGATAAGTATGGACTACTCATAAATGCTCTAAAGAAGAGCAAAATTCTTGCTAAAAGGCAAGCCAAGAAGATAGAAGTCCTAAAACCTTATAAAACTTTTTATAACAATAAATCTATTAAGTTTTATAAGAAAAGTCATGAGGTATCTGAACTCAAGAAAAGTCTTGAGTGTCAGACCATGCTTCTAGAAGAGAAGAAAAAATATATTAGATATCTAGAACAAAAGTTCACAGAGAAATTGAGGATTGTGATTAACTCTTCTCAGTCACAGGGTCAGTTGTCACAAGCTGCAACTTGCCAAGTCCCTAAAAAGCTAGGTATTAATCACATCAATCATCATTTCAAATCTGAATTCCCTGATAAGAGGACAGTGTTTCAAAAGGCAAATTCACCTTCTAGAACTGTTGGGTTGGATCTCCTCACAAGGATCAATCTAATGTGTGCTCTACCAGTGGGTAAAGACATATGATTTCAGAAGGAGTGATGTTGTCCACTCTAGCCAGAATTCGCAGGATAAGTTCTTTAGATTTGGATCCAAATATCCTTTATCTAAATAGATGAAAGAGTCCACTAGATGACAGGCTCCAAAAATACAATTGGCTCATTCTGGACCAGGTGTATTTAGATCTTCAGCACCTTAACTCAGGAAGAAGGAAGCAGCATCATGCTATGCTCATCCAGCAAAATCTGGAGCTGTTCACTTCTCTCATGGACAACAATTCTGTGTTGTCCTGAAGAGAAGATACAACATTCATAGATGTTGGTGATGTGGGAAGGTGGGTCATTTTGTCATTGATTGTTGGCACAACTTGAATATGGCTGGGGAATAGAAAGGTGCTCAGCCCAGGCAGAGAGTTGGGCAAATGTTTTATAATGCTAACAAGAACCTAGGACCCAATTATCATTGAGTGTCTAAGGGAAAATGAATTTTGTTTTGCAGGATAGTCCAAGTAACTGTCCAATTAAGACTTGCTATTTGGACAATGGGTATTCCAGGCAAATGTTTGGGACAGAATAGTTGCTCTAGGAATATGCTCCAGGAAAAACAACAAATTAAGGTTGAGGCTGTCAAGTATGTAATCCTCAAAAGCTAAAGGAAGCAAGCCTCAAGGTAAGTCTCTCTCTCTCTCTCTTATATAGAGATTAAGTTTGCTAATTGTTAAGTTATGTTGGATGTGCTCATGCTGAACCTAATCAAGCACACCAAATAGAAAACAGTGATTCAATTATCTACACTGTTAATTTTTGTAAGCTTTACTCTAAAATTCAAATAACTTATTAGCAAGCTGTAAGGTAAACCAATGCATAAATTGAAGACCAATAGAACTGGCTCATTAACATGTTAGGTCCCCTTCTATTTAAAATTAATAAAATTTTTATTAAGTTAAATAGATTGTACATTCAATCAGTAAGGGAAGCCACAAATTAAATATGCATTGAATAAGTAGAAGAAAAGCTGAGAGATAGAAGAATCGAAGCGCTAAATCTCCTGTTTCATAACAGGAAGCATAACGCAACCCGTTAAAACGAAATGTATAAGTTTAAGCTAAAATGTTTAATTGATAATTGAACATTTTTGGTATAAATATAAAGGCGACAAGAAACGAAAAGCCACTCCACTATTAAAAGTCTTAACCCTAGTCGTCGAGACCGAAACCCTCTCAGCGTCTTGCCGCACTGTTTCAATGGCGTCAAATGTCATCAAGGAGCTCCAGGAAGGATATGAAATTGTGAGGGATGGATTCAGTCATGCCTCCCCTGAGATTAAGGCTGTGTTAAGGATGATTGAGGTCGCAAGCTTGGAATACACCCTTTCCGAACCCTCCATCATTCTTAAAAAGGAGGTAGTGGAATTCTTCTCGAACATTAAAGTGTCCTCTCAAAACTCTCTTAAGTCTAAGATTGAAGATATCAAAATAAAGGTAAACCCTAAGAGACTAGGAAAGGCCCTTCATATACCCTCTGTTAACCCTAACGAGGAAGAAGAGTCCGTCGTCACGGACAGAGACAGTACTCTCAGATGGTGTGGATACAATGAGGCCAAATTTGGGTCTCTTAAAAGAAAATTCTTCAATCAGAGAGGCAAACTGCTAGCAGATATTGTAGGGAAAGCCCTTATCTACAAATCTGGATCACATGACACTATCTCCAGCTCCATATTTGATGTCATGACCAGAATTATCCTGAATAGAAAGACCTCATGGTCTTCTCTCATTTATCAGAGATTAGTAGACTGTATACCCTCTCCAAACATGGGCAGAATTCTTTCCTTATACCTAGTGAACACCTATCCTGATACTTTCAAACAGGAACATGGGGTGAAGATTCACTACCTAAAAAGAATGGACATAAAGATTTTGGACAGATTCACTAGGGTTCTACCACTGAGCAAACCTTCAGGAATAAAGGACTCCTCTAAGGGTACAAGGAAGAAACCTACTAAGGAAGAAAGAACTTTCAGCTCTGAACCAGAGCTTGGATCATCCTCTCCAGCTGATGTTGGTCTGCAGATTGACTTATCACTCAGTCAATCCTCAGCAAACATTCAACTCCGGGATACTGTTGTGCATGTTGATAAAATCCATGTCAGCCCTAGGTCATGACAAGTGTCAAAGATTGGCAATGAAGAAAAGGCTGTTGCAGAAGATGAGACGGATATGGCAGATACTGATGATATAGTTGCAATTGATGATATGCCTACTACAGAAGATAACCATGAGCCTCCTGAAGCTTTAAATACTTATCTTGATAGGTCAAACCCAGAGAAGGATGCTCAGTCTGAGGGGGAGCATGATCAGATGAATTTGACAAACTTGGATCAAGTTGTCAACAAAATAGTGGAGTCTGCACCCACTACAGGTAATACCCATACCCTCTTAATTAGTAGTGTTAATACAACTTTAGCTAAGGAAATGTTTCCTACTATAGGAGTTATAGTTGAGGGAGAGCCTTCTCAGATCCCTGCTCAGAATGTTGCACCTCCTCCTATGAGCCATACTTCATCTACCCCCATCTCCAATGAGGAATTTCTAAACCAAATCAAAGCACTCTTGGATGCTCAGACCACAACCCTCAAGGAGTATGTTGATCAATCAGTTGCCAAACTGAGGGAAGACTTGTCAACCAAAGTCAATGAAAATAAAGAAGAAATCTCTCACTTAAACAAACAAGTCACCACCTGGTTTGATAGGGCTGGAACTGCTGGCATCAAACTGACAACCCTCATGAAATCCTTGGACACAAGCCAAAAACTCTCTGCAGCTGACATAGGATATATCAAGAATTATGTGAGTGCAA
The DNA here is from genome assembly GCA_039583875.1 of Platanthera guangdongensis. Lineage (NCBI taxonomy): Eukaryota > Viridiplantae > Streptophyta > Magnoliopsida > Asparagales > Orchidaceae > Platanthera > Platanthera guangdongensis. The sequence continues at coordinate 11,134,824 of CM077151.1, forward strand.
CTGATGAGGTGATCAAGGGTGCAGCAGATCATGTAAATCAGCATGTCACCAATGTTGCCTTCCAATCTATGAATGAGGCAATACTTCTGAAAGATGAGCTGCTTGTTGACAATGAGAGAATATTCAATTCTATATCAAGCAAGAATGAAGCCAACACCACCTTACTGCAAAAGACCATCTCTGAAGAAGGCAGAAAGGGGAAGAGCAGCCATGCTAAGGCAGCAACACTCATTGAAGATCAAGCCTTCAATGTAATTCAAGGCACCAGGGTGGCACTACACCTGCCCCTCCTGGATAGAAAGAGGCCAGAGGACCTAGACTTCCCAGCACAAGCTAGAATTGCACAGGATGCACAGCTTGCTGCCAGAAGAAAGAGGGAAGGAACTCAATTGGCTGAAGAGTTCATGACAAAGAGGAGAGCTGAGAACAGAGATGATCCAGATCATGAACAGCTAAGTGATGCCTCTAAATCCATCATTATCAATGCTTGGGTAAGCCATGGACAAATCTTAAAAAATATTGATAGTGTATATCCTTCTGAGGAATGGATAAAGCATCTGGAAAGAAATTCTCTAAAGGAAAGAGCATTCAAAGAGAATCTAGTAAGGAAGAGCAACCTCAAGAAAATGCCTCCCAGATATATTCCAAAGTCATTCCTTTACTTCAAGTGGCAGGAGAACAAAGCTGAAAACTTGAAGAAGACTGTTGTTTCCAAGGATGTTGATTCTAGTTCATCAAAACGAAACTAATATACAGCTGCAATACTTAGAGTTCTTTAAATATTTATTCAATGTCTTGTAATGAATATTAACAGTGTAGCAACATCAAATCTGTATCAATGAAATTAATATGAGTTGTCCCTAACTATATTGATGTGATAAATGTATAATGCAACTCTCAGTTGTATATCTGTAATAAATGAATATGTTGTTCTTTCATAGATATCCTGTAATCACAAGTTTGTTGCTGTTGTTTGGCTAAGTTAATGATTAGGTAGATCTTAATCAAAATGTGTACCTTGTAAATGATTAATAAAGCTTTTGTTGTTAGTCATACCATCACATTGTCAATGATTGATAATTCACCTGTATCATTGATCTTTCAATCATAGTGGTAAGCCATCTCATCTAGGGGGAGATATCCTGTACTGGATGACTAGTTGTCATGATAATGTTTCATTAGAGCTATCAAGATATTTCTTATATTGATGCACCTTAGCATGGATGTGTGTTCTGCCTTCTTCAAATAAGGGGGGATTGTTGGGAATTGTGCCCTAAAATGTTCCTCAGGATTTGAAGAGCCATCACCAATCATGCTAAGGGGCATAATGTATTTGATGAGTGCTCTAGTTCTTGCATGCAGGTAGACCATGGTTGGACAGGTGAAGAAAATGAGTTTGGTGGCAAACTTAAAATTCTTTGAGCCCAGCTCACAGTTCGTCGAGCTCAGCTCGCTGGTCGTCGAGCTCAGCTCAACATTCCTTGGGATAAGCTCAAGAGCTCAGGATTCAAAGTTCGTCGAGCTCAGCTTGAAGTTCGTCGAGCTCAGTTTGCAGTTCGTCGAGCTCAGCTTACAGATCGTCGAGCTCAGCTCAACACTTGTCAAGCTAAAGCCAGAAAAATTGACTAAGGCAAAAAGCGTTGAGACTGCTGAGAAGATCAGAGTTCGTTGAGCTCAGCTCACAGATCGTCGAACGCAGCTAAAGCCAGAAAAACTGACTAAGGCAAAAAGCGCTGAGACAGCTGAGATAGGTAAGAAAAAAGCACTGAGATAGCTGAGAAGAAAGCGTTGAGACCGCTGAGAAGAAAGCGCTGAGACAGAAGGTTGTCTCAGCAGTTAAGAATAAAGCGCTGAGACCGCTGAAAAGAAAGCGCTGAGACAGAAGCTTGTCTCAGCTGTTAATAAGAAATCGCTGAGAGCGCTGAGACAGAAAGTGTTGAGACAGAAGCTTGTCTCAGCTGTTAATAAGAAACCGTTGAGACCACTGAGACGGAACCGCTGAGACAAATCCAAAGAAAATTCACAAGTCCAAAAGCGCTGAGAGTTAAGACAGATGGCGTTGAGTGACTTAACATCACTCAACGCTTTATGGATTTCTGAAATATTTTCTAAGTCCAGATGGTGATGACCATTGCTGACGTCATCAAAGTCAACTTACATGTAGCTGTTGCGGGAAAGCTGCAGTGGCGCCGAAAGCTGTTTTGTCCTTTTCTGAATGAGGTGGGGCTCACCAATCCTTGGCTGAGCACACATACAATTGTGTCGTTGATTCAAATCAACGCATATAAAAAGGAAAAAGAAAAACGGATTAGGGTAACGGAGAACAAATGCAGAAAATACAGGAAGAAAACTAGAGGCGGCTGAACATCTTCTTCTTCATTAAGCTTGAAAGCTCAAGTCCAACAGAGATAGTCAGAAGGCAAAGGAAGATAGTTGAAGCTCTTCAAGTTCAGCAAGATAGTTCTCTCCAGAACAGAGAAGCTGATTCATCCATTCAGCAAGTTGATAGTTGTTCATTCGTGCAGCAGAAAAGTGTTAACTGTAGAAGAGGACTAATTCCTTCTATAGAAAGAGTGTTTGACTGATATCTGCTCAGTCCAGCAAGATAGACTCAGAGATTTATCTCTGAGTCAGTTATTTTATTTTTCTTAAACATTATGTATTCACTTCCTGTAGGATTCAGTTTATCTGAATCTGAGTGTAGGGCACTTTGTGCCTGAGATAGGCGACTAATTAGTCACTGAGGTATGTACCCTGTTGGGGTACTGAGGTAGGATCCAAGAGTGGATCTGAGCTGCAGGGCTTAATTGCCGAAGGTAGGAGAGTGCTGCTCTCTGAGATAGGATCCAAGTGTGGATCTGAGGTAGGGTTGTCCTCTCAGCCTGAGTGTAGGGCCTTGTGCCTGAGGTAGGTGACTGGAGAGTCACTGAGCTGTGGGTGACAAGTGTGTCACTGAGTTATAGGCCTTGGAGGAGACTGAGCTGTAGGTACCTGGAAGGGTACTGAGTTGTAGGAGTGTTGCAGCACTCTGAGAATAGGGATGTGTGCCTGAAGCTGTAGGGCTGAAGAGCCTGAGTTGTAGGCCTTGAAAATAAGGCTGAGGTAGGTGATCAGTGGATCACTGAGCTGTAGGAGCTCTGCATGGCTCTGAGGTAGGAACCCTTGTGGTTCTGAGTTTGGATTCTGTGAAGAATCTGTGTGTAAGGCTGAAGGCCTGAGGTGTAAGCTCTGAGAAACATATTGGTGGAGTTTGTGCCTAGTCCAACAAATCAGTTGGATAGGTGGGAGAAAAAGTGGATGTACCCAATTGGGGAACCACTATAAATCCTTATGTGTTTGCTGTGTTATTTGTTTTCTTTCTTATTGCAGGATCTAATGACAAGCTCTAGATAAATTAATTTGAAATCAGCAAAAGAACTAATAAAACTTCAAAGACCTACTCACCCCCTCCCTTTAGGTGATTAGCTAAGCTTCAGTTAAGCAACTTTCAAATACCTACGGATGTCAATCACAAGCTAAATGCCCATGGAACCGAATCAGATTCTCTACTTATAAATCCTGAATATTATCGGCGTCTTGTGGGTAAAATGATACACCTAACAGTTACCAGGCCTGATATTTTTTTGCGGTTGGAGTGGTTAGTCGTTTTATGCATTCACCAAGAACATCTCATCTACATGTTGTCGAACGTATCCTCAGGTACTTGAAAGCTGCCCTGGAACGAGAGTTGGTATACAAGTCATCTTCCTCTTTATCCCTTGTTGTGTACACTAATGCTGATTATGCGGGCTCGCTTGACGATCGACGATCCACCATTGGTTTCTGTACCTACTTTGGAGGAAATCTCATCATATGGCGCAGCAAGAAGCAATCAGTTGTTGCTCGCTCTTCTGCTGAAGCCGCGTATCGTGCTATGGTTGTTGTCGTGTCTGAACTTACCTGGTTAGAGAGCCTTCTTTTTGATTTGGGTGTCAAACTCTCCTCACCTGCTACTCTATTCTGCGACAGTCAGGCCGCTATACATATTGCAAAGAATCATGTGTTTCATGAGCGAACAAAACACATTGAGGTTGATTGCCACTTTGTCCGGGAGAAGGTTCAACTGAAGAAACTTGAATTGGAACATGTCCCAGCATCCGGGCAAGTTGCTGACATCTTTACCAAGGCTCTACCTCGGCCATTGTATCAGCAATTCCTATCCAAGCTTGGTGCTTACGATTTGCATGCTCCAGCTTGCGGGGGAGTGTTAGAAGATAGTAGAAAATTATGTAAAAGCTCATTGTAATTATGTCCCATTTATGAGCTCATGTTTGTCTTAGGTTTAGTCTCACATTGTTTGTTTTGGGATTTCTCTCTTCCTCTCTACCTATATATGTGTATTCATACTTACTGTTTATATAAGAAATATAGCCTACAAGATTTTCTTGCTTCATTTTCTACATAAACTTAACTAAATCATAAATCTTGCTACATGTAACATATGTGTAACTGTAAACTAAATTTTTTTACCACAAGAATGAATATATAAGACACAAATATTTGCGTGTAGTTTTTTCCATTTTCAACCTCATTATGAAGTAACTTTAACAAGTATTTCAATTATTCCATCTAAATAGTAATGTCATATTAAGGCTGCGTTTGGAGCGGCTTATCGCAGCTTATTTGCTCCGGTGAGGTTGGACAATGTTAGAGTTAGTATTTTACTATTAGTGAGTTTAGTCCCCACCGCCTATCGGTGTTGGGTGTCTTATTGTAATCATATATATTGTCCCTATGTGGATGAATAAAACTCGCACCTTCTATTTCATTATTCCTTTCTACATGGTATCAGAGCAACGGTTCTGAGACCTAAAATTTTTTCCCGATCAGCTACTGTTTCCCCACCCCCGCTCCCGTCCCGACCAAAATCCCGCATCCGGCCCGTGCTTCCGCTCCAGCGCAGCTGCTAGGGTTCCCGTCGAGCCGAATCGCGCCTGCTCCCGTCGACGGAATGGCCTCCTGACTCCTCGACGGGAGTGGCCTTTTTTTCCCGACGGAGGAGTCGTTCCCTCCGCTCCTCCTCGACAACCGCTGCTCTTCCACTGTCGCTGGCTTCGTCTATGTTCGTCGCTGCGCAGGTACCTCTCCTCCGACTTCAACGAAGCTTTCTTCAACAGATCCCGTCGGGGCTTCTCGGCTCGCTGCTACTTTCGCTCGCCGACATCGACGGCTCCTCCGGCTTCCGTCTGCGACATCGACGATCCCGTCGGTTCCCCTCTGCATCGCCAACGTCGACGCCTCTGCTTCCAGCTTATCCCGACGTCTTCATCGTCTGCTGCTTCCGCCTGTGTCATCCTCTGCGTCTATCGTCATCTTCTCCGGCTTTCTTCTTCTCCGGCCTGCTGCTGTTGCAGCTACTTCTTCTCCGGCATGGATGCCCTCTGCCGCACTACTTCGTCTCCGGCTGCTCTGCGAGCCGTGCTTCTCCTCCGCTGCTGCCCTGCTGCTCCTTCGTGCCGTCGGATGCTTCTCCCGACGGCTGCCTCTCCGGTTTAGCTGCTTTTTTTCCTCTATGTAGTTTTTTTTTCTTGTCTTTTCAGTTGTTGTTGTGTTGCATATTTACGATTTCCGCCTTCTTGCACGTGCTCTACGTGAGGGGGAGTGTATGTCACGGCCTCCAGGCGTAGTCTATGCCTTCATGCATGTATTCCACGTGAGGGGGAGTGTTTGTGATAATGGCGACTCGGATGCCTCTTTCCCGACTCCTGTCTTAGTCACACATGGCCCCTAGGTATATCCTATGTCTTCTTGCACGTATTCCACGTGATGGGGAGTGTTTGTGATAACGGCGACTCGGATGCCTCTTTCCCGACTCCTGCCTTAGTCACTCATGGCCCTCAGGTCGATTTCATATGTTGTTTGTGTCTCCTTGTTGTTTTCACTGGATTTGGTAAGGGTTGGTTTGGTCTTTCGTGGTTGACCTTGTTTCCGCTCCGAGTGTATCCAGCGTTGTCATGGTCGGTTTGCGCACCAACATCGTGTGGCCTTTGGCCGGTTGAAGTATCCCCGGTGACACGCGGTTGGGCCTCGGTGGCTGTTGTTTTGTCTCACGTTGCCAACCTTCTTCTACCTTCCATTTTATGTTGTGTTCAAGCTGTAGGGTTCCCCTTCAGCTTGAGGGGGAGTGTTAGAGTTAGTATTTTACTATTAGTGAGTTTAGTCCCACACCGCATATCGGTGTTGTGTGTCTTATTGTAATCCTATATATTGCCCCTATGTGGATGAATAAAACTCGCACCTTCTATTTCATTATTCCTTTCTACAGACAAAAATGTCATTGTTATAGAATATATGTTTGATATCACAAATGTTACCAAAATATAAATTAGTTTGAGGCATAAGATTTTGATATGACAATGACATTTTTGCCCAACCTCACCGGAACAAATAAGTTGTGATAAGTCGTGCCAAACGCAGCCTAAGCAAATAAGCCAGAAACAAAAAATGGAAGGCAGATGAATTTTATAAAAGACTATAGTACCCGATCATGTGCTTTTAGAAGGTTTAGGAAAAGATAGTATACATCACTACATTTTGCAAATTCTAAGTATGAATTCTCCTAAAGAATTCCATCCTAGTACTGGAGTTTACTGCTCTGGTTAAAGCTAAACAAATAAATTTATCAACCTTATTATCATGTATCGGAAAAAAGATTGTAATCATTCAGATCAAATCATTTTACTTCAACAATGGAAACATTGAGTATTAATAAGCTGAGAAGTTACAGGAGGTATGCCAGCTTGAAGTGCTAGTTCAGCTGCAGCCAATGCTGTCAAAGGAGTCAACTCTGATGGTTTAATCACTAATGTACAACCAGAAGCTAGAGCAGGCCCAACCTGAATCATGAAATGATTAGTAAACAGAAACCAGAGGCAATTAGAGAACAAAATGGAATGACAACTGTTGTGTCACATCCAAAAACCTTCCGTGTAATCATGGCCAGAGGAAAGTTCCAAGGAGTAATTGCTCCAACCACTCCAACAGGCTGCAACATACCAAAAGTAGTTAAAATTCAATCACTAAAACATTCTGTGTTTAGAGTGTGCGTGTGTGAGAGTAAAAAAAAAATATATATATATATATATATATATATATATATATATATATATATATATATATATAGAGAGAGAGAGAGAGAGAGAGAGAGAGAGAGTAAAAATAAGATGTGCACTAACAAAATAAACTTTTAGCATGCATTTCAAGAACCAAAGACAAATGAAATGAATTGTCTAAGAAACAAATGAAGGGGCATGATCAATTCTGCAAGGAAGTAACCTAAGCAATTAAAACAGTTAAATAATTAATGGGTGACTCTGCTACTAGCCTGCAAAGAAGGTACCAGAAAAATTAAACAAACTAAACAAATCTTCTGTAGTCTTCTAAAAGACGGGCATTTTATGGGGATCACATTTCACGGGCGGGCCGACCCTTATCGGAACTCGCTAGAGTCTACTTACACGAGAGGCAAAGTTAGGATTGTCGGATGAACAATGCAAGCCGAGAGTCACGTTCAGAATGATGGCGTATTTTTATGTATTTTTTGTAATTTTATTTCATGTATTTAGTGGTTTATGTTTCAGATGATCGTGGTTGTCTAGAATGCGCCAGCACACCCATCCCTCCCAGAGCCCATAGCCCACCCAAACCTATTGCTTGGAATCATTCCTAGGAGCACAGATTCAGAGAATTCATGCAGGTCCGGCACCATTCCAGCACTCCAAAACATAGCCGACAGTCCCCAGCTTTGGATAGTTTCTCTGCTTGCAGTCCTCCATCAATACACAGCCTCCCCGGTACTTGAATCTGAGCAGAAATTTTGAATCAGCAACATACCCACACCTGAATCGCTGTCTAAGTCCGAAACTGCAACAAAATCCTCATTAGGCTCTAATTACTTGTGTAATTTCTAATTTTGAAAGTCTATTTCACTTTGTGTTGAATACTTGTTGAATTATATATAATTTGGGATATTAATTGGTGAAAGTTTGCTCAACATTTTAAAATTACTTAAAAGATTTATTCGCCAGTATTTGATCAAAGCAATTGATGTAGGGGTAGGCTACGGGTGCACAAAACCTACGACTCTAGGTGATAGTGCAAGGGTGACACGCTAATCTGAATATAAATGCAATGTAATCGTCGATATCTCGACAAATAAATTTGAGCAATGATAATTTTAACTCCACGCAAATATTTGAAATTGAAAACAGTTAACTAATTTTGGCAATTTATAATGTCTTCCTCCGCTCGGAGAGGCAAAGCAAAGCACGCGGCGAATATCTCATCCTGCAAATTATTAGCGTACCGAAACAATTTCTACGAGCAAGAATCATAGCACAAACATTTATTCACCAATGAAAATGTCAAATCAATAATCCAATACCACGAAATAAACTCACAAAGTAGCGGGCTGAACCGAGGGACTGAAGAATTAGGGTCCGGATGTGTAGATCGGCGATCGGAGGTGGAACCGGCGGCGTGAAAATGATGGTGGTGGCTGTCCTCGGCAGTAAATGGTGAGATCAGACGTGAAATGGGTAGATCCGGTCACGTACAAGTAGATCCGTGTCGGGGAAGGGTGGATCCGCTATTTAGGGTCAGATCCGCGTGGAGGGGTGATGAATGAAAGGTGGAAATATCGGATCGGGGCTGAAATTTCTAGATCTGAATTGATACAAGAAATTAGGGCTAAAGGAGGGGTGGATCCACGGGAGGGAAGTGGAGGGTCGGCGTGAACAGTGGCCTGTGTGAACAGTGGTGGCGTGAACAGTGACCCGTGAACGGTGTTCGTTGAACAGTGTCCGTGAACAATGTTGTCAAGATCGAGATCTTACCTAATATCGGTCGGCAGTGGTAAGATCGTAAAACGTGGGATCGACACGAAACGGTAAGATCTTACTTAGTATACAAAATTAAATAAATCTTATTTATATATAAATATATGTAGTAGATCAATTATCATAAACCAATATATATAAAAGAAAAATGTTCAACTGCATTGTAAATAATAATAGTAGTAGTCTCTTTATCTCATTAAAAAAAGTCATCTAAGCAACAGTCCAAATTGCCTAATGAAGCATCTTCGCCGCCTTCATCTATCCCAAGATCTTGTTCTCCTCCTTCTATGTGAGCAGCTACCTCTTCAACATCCGAAGGCTCTATCTCAAGATCTTCTTCATCATCTTCATCGGCAACAATCCACTCATTATCAGATGAAATATCATCAAAATTATATTTCTGAGTTTTCTTCAACTTGTTATTGGTCAAATGAGAATTCGTCATCACGAAGACAACATCATTGATTGTCTTTTGCTTCAAACAATTTTTTCTTTTTGTGTGTACCTAGGAAAAAAAATTAATTAGTATACAATAATTTTGGTGATTAAAAATATTTAATAAATTGTAACTATACTCTTTCAAATGCACTCCAGTTTCGCTCACATCCAGAAGAACTATATGTTAAGCTCAATACACGTGCAAAATTTTGTAGCTCCGGATGTTCTTCTCCATAAGAATCTCACCATGCTGCCGGAGTTTTGATATTAATACCAGTTTTGGCAACTATAGAGCCAAAGAATTTTTTTCAATTCTTAAAATCCTCCAATTGGTCATCAATATCTCCACCGATCATTCTTTCTAAACAGTCATATAGTCCTCGTTTCACCTCATAATCAGCTTTAAATGACGGACTATAGTGAAATTGAGGGTTTAGATAATAGGCTGCAGCATGTAATGGTATGTGCAATTGTTTGTCTCATCGAGCATCAATTACATCCCAAACTGGTTGATAACTAATCATCACAAATAATAGAATTAGTATATAAGAAGAAAAAAATCGCATATCTAAAAGACTATAAAACTTAAAAAAAAGAAATTAATTGACTTACAATTTTTGCACACCATTGAAGGCATGGGCAATGTGTTTTGCTCGATCCATTTCCTCATATATATCTCATAACAGGCTTCTCATCAGAATCAACCAAACGAAGCACCTTCATTAAGGGAGAAACACCTTTCAAATAAATGACAATATTCTTCCAAAAATCTTTATCCATCACCACCTCCTTAATTAGTTTTCCTTCACTTGAACATGCAGATCGGTTAGCTTTCCATTCATCTGAATTGAACATTCTTATCAAAGCAAGTTTGTTCTCATTAAGGCAGCCCAAAGTTAAGTATGAAGTGACGAAACATGTCATTGTCGGTCTCACAAAATCTGTCTTTAGTGAAGGTTTCCAATAAAGATATGAGGGATGTTCTGGAATAAATATACGTCGTGATCATCTTTGCTTTAGGAATTGTATCATGATGCACTTGTATCTTCTTCTCAAAATCTTCTAGCATCAAATCAATACAATGAGCAACACATGTAGTCCAATAAAATCTTTTCCTCTTTAACATTAATATTTCTCCAGCGGCTTTGTAATTTGCAGCATTGTCCGTCACCACCTGGACAACATTCTCTTCACCCACCTCATCAACAATATCATCAATCATCTTGAAGACATTTTTTGTTGTTTTGGATATATGAGATGCATCAATGGACTTTAGAAATATAGTTCTCATTGAACTATTCACTAAGAAATTGATCAATGTTCTCCTTCTTTTATCAGTCTATCCATCTGTTATTATAGTGCATCTCATTTTCTTCCAATGAGCTCTATGTTCTGAAATATTCTTCATAGTCCGTTGATATTGTTGCTTCAGATATTTCACTCTGATATCATGATATGATGGAGGATTAAAACCCAAGCCATGTTTGATATAAATTCACACATCTTATGAAATTCTTCACTTTTTACCACATTGAATGGTAAAACATTATTGTAGATGAATGATGCTATATCATTGCAAGCTTCTTCATGCAATCCCTCCTTGAAAATTGAATTGATGGTATCTTGAGTTGTACTTGCTCCACTTCTCTTAAAAAGTCCAGTTGAGCTTCTATCTTCTCTTTTCCTCTTCAAATCTCCAACATCCTCTTCTTCTTCCACATGAGGGGTTGTTTTCTTCAATAACTTTTCTTGCAATCAAACAACAATCTCTCATATCTCTTCCTTCACTTCCGCAGGAACAGCTCTACATGCTCCAATGTCTTTTTGAGTACCCGCCAAATGATGCTTCAATCTATAAATTCCCTCGGTCACTGTTTTCTCACAAAATTTGCACTTTATTTTTTTTGCATCTTCTTCAACTGGGATGTCATACTTCCATCCAATATCACTCTTACTTCCAGGAGCATTTTTTCCCGTTTAGACCATTTGCTAGCGGTGGCAGGAGCATTGCAACTCCCAACTGCACTACCTGAAGCACCACTTGAAGTCATTTTTAACTACCTACTCAATACAAATCAAACCATAAGCACATGAAACAAAAAAATATTCAAGCATACACTAACTTAGTAACTTGCATAAAGTACATCAACTTTCATAAGCAATATTCACACAAAAGAAACTAGAAAATCAACAAATTAACTCGTACAGGCATACAAATCTTAAAGCTATGTCAAACTTATGACAGAAAAATATCAAATCTTAAAGCTATGTTATTCACCACAAGAAGAGTATGATCTTAAAGATATGTTATTCACTCTTAAACGGCTTTACTTGATACAAACTTAATATGGCTGGTGTCGACCACTTCTCAAATTCTTTGTATGCAAGCATGTTTTTGTTTTTTCTGTAAGAGGACATCTTGATGTATATTTTTTGCCTATTTTGGCAAAAAATAATGTTTTCATGTCCTTTTTTATTCAAGATGTGCAGGATTATCCTTCATGTTCTTATTGTGCCACTGAGAATTCTCCAATAGAGAACATTGAGGTATGCCATAAACGTCGAAAGTTGTCTCCAGTGAAGAACATTGACGTTGTTGCACAGGGTGATACTTTATTTGCACTGGATAGAGCTGATTGATCTACCTCCATATAATGGAGCAAGTTGTACAAATACACTTGTTTTAAAAGTAAGGTTACATTCTAATGGAATGACAGTGAATTCTCAAAGAAGTTCAAATGGCTGGATTTCCATAAGGTCAACTGGTTCAAAGGTAACCTCTTATGTCCAATCTAAGAGAACTCAAATATCTAGCCAAGAAAAAGCTGACCCTTCTCGGGCGAGCTAACACCAGCGGAAGGAGAACTCAAATATCTAGTCAAGCTCAACAGAACAGCAGGAAGAAGGACTCGCACCAGATCGGGATGGCAAGAGGCGGCAGAACCCATCTCGGGCGAGCAAATACCAGCGGTGGTGGCGTCTCACTGTCGCGCGCAGGCGGAATAGGGCCGCATCGGCGTCTCATATCGCGCGCAGGTGGAATAGGGCGGCAGCGGGCAGCGGCTACTTCGCAGAGCTCGTGGGAGGGGAGTGTCGGGCCGAACCCTAGGGAGAAGAGGCGATTTCGTTCTCCAGGCGTCGAAGCATTTTTCCTGCAACGGGTTCGGATTCGTGAGTTAATATAAGTGTTTCCCGTGGAAACGGTAAGATCGTTTAGGATCGTAGGATCGTACGATCTTACGATCCTAAACGGCGATCCTATCGTTTATACGGTACACGCAATCTAGGCTCGCCCGAAGATCGTATCCCCCGTAAAAATCGTAAGATCTTACGTGCAAGATCGCGATTTTGACGACATTGCCCGTGAACCGTGTTCGGGCTCCCTGGACATCGGTAGGGGGTTGGGATTTGGGGTTGTGGGGGCTGCAGATGAGGGTTTTGGAGGGGGAAGAAGAAGGCTATGGATGAGCAGTACCTTGGGGGGAGTTTGAGCGCCTAGGAGTTGTCTGTCACCTAGGGTTGCACGACGTCGGCACCGGTTAGTGATCGCTGGAATCCGGGAATAGAAGTCTCCAAATTCTGCAATGATCTGAATTCATCCCCCTTCCACTCTTATTTATAATAAAGAAGCATAGGGCACCCCATTCAACGGCTATGATTGGTCGGCGGGAGATGCCTCAAAATACATGAAATAAAAGTCCAAAAAAATAAAGTAATATAAGATTTTGATTCGCGGCAACGCTCCAGACGCAATTGCTGAGCCCGATCGTCGATCCGGGCATGCCATATATGGAAAGTTGCCAAAAAAGCCTGAACTGTCCTAAAGCGTGTCCTCGTCTCTGCTCCGCATCAGCAATCTTACTTAATTCTCAATAGAACTTGTTCTTTTTTTAACACCTAATGTCTATCGTGCATGTTTGCATAGTCTAGATTAATTGCAAATTTTGTTGCAATTAAATGTTGGACAATCGCATGTGCATTTTATCATTTCAAATTCCTGTCATCACCACACTAACACCAAATCATTAGTGTCCCCTTAGGACACGAACACTTTGATGACGATTGACGTCACGCACATGTCTATTTCCGCAGGAAGCGGTGATCGGCGACCCGCTTGGGCTATGTGCCCGGAGGGTCATTCCGAGTCTATTTCCTATATTAGTTTATTTTATTTTGATGTATTTAGCCCCTGATCGGCCCGAACAATTACAACCGTCCGATCGGGGAGCCCTAATTCTGTTTTGGTTTTCCCTCTTATAAATATGCTAGCATGGGACCGGCCAAAGGCATCGAAAGTTGCGTGCACTGCAACTCGTCGGTCTCCTCTCGGTGGACTCCGAGAGCTGCTCCCCGCCGCACTGCTCCAGCCCTGGTTCACCCCGCCGGTTCTTGTTCCCATCCAGGTACCACCCCGCCACGATCTTCCCTGCAGCCCACCGCCCCGCCTCCTCTTCCTCCGTTCACTGCCCCCATCAGTCCTTTCCCAGGAAACCTCTTCCTTTATGCACTCCCGCAGCACCGGCCCCCCATTCCCCCCTGCAATCTTGTTCCCCCACATCAAACCCACAACCCCATGGCACCCCCCGACCAACTCCAACCCTCCGTCCCCACAGTCCCTCCTTCCGCTTCACCCGAATCCATCTACCTCCAGTAACGGCCCCCAATCCTCCAAATCCACCACCACCACCACCCCCCCCACCTCCGAACAGCCTTCCTTAGCCCACCCCACTCAGAACAACCCAGATCCGGCCTAACCTAATATCCGCAGCCCTTCTCGTGGATCCACTTGTGGCCATGGGCGACTACATCGGCGCCTTCCTCCAATCCTAATCACAACGCCCCATGCATAAGCAAATCAAGGTATAAGCGTTATAGTTTTCTTACTTGAATGTGTCGGTATGAACTATTGTTGTGCTTTGTGGGATCTCTTATTCTATTGTACTATATTTGTGGTTTGATTTGCATGATCTTTACCGGCGCACTTCAATTGAAATCGGGCCTCACTTTGTAGGTAAATCATAATTGTTTTCTTAACGTTAATCGGTACTATCGATTGTGCTAATCGTGCTCATAACGTTGCTAAAATTATTACTTGCTAGTGGATATTTATTGGGATCGTCTCATGTTGACACGCGCACGACATTTAAACCATTGTCTCATTTTGATTGTATCTTAGTGCATTTTCATTTTTGTCGGTCTACCACTGCATCATTTGGTATCCGAGGGGGAGGTTCGAGTCACATTGCATGCTACATAGTGGTAGGTTGGTTTGAACCCCCAATGTTTGATCAGAAAGTCACCGAAGATCGGGCCGCCGGTTTAAATTCGGACATTACGGACGCAGAGTTTCAACCTTTAGTCCTCGAACAATTCGCCACCATTAAGAATAACATCGCTACAGTCAACACTAGAGTCGACCAGTTAGGAGCCCTTAGAGGTCCAGCCCTAGCACCGCGTTATAAGGAGCCCCTAGAAGATACGCGGGACGCTCCACCTCGGCTTGATCGGCGAGTTAGAGAGCTACCATGTCGGGACCCCGCTTCACGGAGGACCCCCGAGCCTGCGTTTGATTATCGTCGTGACACCGCCCCGATGGCCAACCCCCGACCTCATCACAGGCCACGTCATCCATCGCCCGCCAAGGTCGTGGTCCACCTGCACGACATGAGTACGATCCTGAGGAGCCATACGATGATTATGTAGCGCCTCGCCGGGAGCACACCCCGGCTGAGGACGACCATATTTGGTGTCTTCGTATCGATGCGCCATCTTTCGACGGTTATCTGAACCCGAAGGCTTTTAGTGACTGGCTCTTGGATATGAATTACTTTTTCGATTGATATGAAATGAACAATGAGCGGCGAGTTCGGTTCGCCAAGATGAAGTTGTTGGGCCAGGTGAAGATGTTTTGGATTAGCGTGGAGAGATAGCTGAAGAGGGATGGGTACTATCTTGTCACCAGTTGGGCAGAAATGAAACAACGATTGAGGGACAAGTACCTCCCTGCATCCTATCGAGATCAGCTACTTGACCAACTCTGTGTTGCGACAAGGATCACTTTCTGTCGCCGAGTACATGAAACGATTCGACGAGTTGGTAGTGAGGACCGACATCTTGGAGGAGCTTATCGCGACCGCTTCTAGATTTAGAGTTGGACTCAAGGCTGAGATTCTGAGAGAACTTATTCCTCACCGTATAGAGACGGTCAAGCAGGTGTTCCAACTCGCACTTGAGTATGAGAACTACGAGCGCCTCGCAGGACCGAGTCAGACTACGCATCGATCTAATGTCCCTCCTCGTATTCCATCAGATGCTAAGGGCAAAACTATTGTCCCGAGAGCCCCTAGACTCGGGCCAGGCCAGTGTTTTTGATGCTCGGGCAGAGGGCATATTGTTGCTCAATGCCCTAGGAATCTGTTGATTGAGGACGAGAGTGAGGCGAATGTTGAGGTCGACAACGTCGTAGTGGAAGAGATTACCGCTTGCGAAGAGAGGTTTAGAGAGGATGCAATTGTCTGTCGAGCCTCACCCGCATCCGTACCGTGCCCTCTGGGTGGACAAGTTAGCCATTCAGGTCACGCAAAGGTGTCTTCTGTCGATCCGTCTGGCGTCCGTAGAGGACAAGGTTTGGTGTGACGTCATCCTGATGGACGTTGCACATGTTATTTTGGGTCGTCCCTGGTTATACGATCACGACGCCATGTGCTATGGCCTTTCCAACATGTGTGTCTTCTTTGACAAGGGACGAAAAATCACCCTCACCCCGACCCAGCCCAGGGACCCTCCCAAGGGCCAGGTCGAGTCATCCATTAGTGTCGGGTCAGCCAGGCCTTTGCACATACTCAGGAAGGGTGATTTTCTCCGTGAGATCCTAGACTCGGGAGTTATGTTCGTAGTGCCGCCTCCTTGGATTCTGACACCACCACTGAGTTGGAGAGTGTGGATCCGGGCATTCGACGCCTACTGGCCGAGTATACTGACATCATGCCTGAGGAGCTCCCTGTTGAGCTCCCTCCCCTGAGGGATATCCAACAAGCTTGGTTATTAAAGACGCAAGGCGCACCAAGGCGCAAAGAGATCTTGGAGCCTAAGCGCAAAGCTCAAGGCGCAGGCGCAAGCGCGCGTCTGAAGAAGCCAAGACACAACTACATTCATTTTAAAAAATAAGTATCAAACATCAGTTCATCTTCTTGATCATATTATTCATCTATTCTACTCATTAATCATTCATTATTATCATTTATATCTCTTAAAAAATAGAATTAATGTGGTCACTTACATCATATCTAAGTCTTAACACTCGATTATATTTCACAAACACTAAATCATGCAAAACGATTGAGTTCTTAGATTATTTCTTTCTTTCTTTTGAAAAAAAAGGTTTGCAGCATAAATCGCACCCAAATCTGCCTTTTATGCTCCAAATGCGCAAAAAAGGCGCACGAACGCGCAAGCCTCTGAGCCAGTTGAGCCTGGAGCCTTAGGCGCACATGAGGCGCGCCTTTAACAACATAGCCAGCACGCCATCGATTTAGACCTGGGAGCATCATTGCCCAACCTTCCCCACTATCGTTTGAACCCAACGGAGCATGTCGAGCTGAAGCGGCAGGTTGACGATCTTCTTCGGAAGAACTTTATTCGGGAGAGCTTGAGTCTGTGTGTCGTTCCTGCCCTTCTTACCCCAGATAAGGACGGGAGCTGGCACGTGTATAGATAGTCGTGTCATCAACAAAATTACGGTGAAGTATCGCTTTCCGATTCCCCGTCTTGACGACCTCCTCGATGTGATGGTTGGTGCCTAGATCTTCACGAAGATTGACTTGCGGAGCGGGTACCATCAGATTAGTGTTCGAGAAGGTGACGAATGAAAGACGACTTTAAAAACAAAAAATGGTCGGTATGAGTGATTGGTTACGTCGTTCGGACTATCGAACGCGCCGAGCACATTCATGAGGATGATGACGCAGATTCTTCAGTCCTACAAGGGCAAGTTCCTAGTGGTCTATTTTGGCGATATATTGATTTATAGCTGAGATCGCACGGAGTACTTAGTACGCATTCGATTGGTATTCGGCTTCCTTCGGAAGGAGCACTTTATATCAACTTGAAGAAGTGCTCATTCTTGACTTCATTGGTATATTTCTTAGGGTATATCATCTCGCAACCCGGTATTTCCGTTAACCCTGATAAGGTCAAATCGATCCGCGAGTGGCCCGTCCCAACCAATATCCACGAGGCCCGCAACTTCCACAGACTCGTCACCTTCTATAGAAGGTTTGTTTGCGGGTTTAGTTCGATCATGGCCCCTATGACGAGCTGCCTCTGCAAGGGGGATTTTGCCTGGACTGCAGAGGCCACCGGATCATTTGAGGATATTAAAGAAAGGCTATCGACTGCGCCTGTATTGCGCCTTCTGGATTTTTCCAAGACTTTCGAGGTAGCGTGTGACGCGTCTGGCATAGGCATTGGGGGAGTAATGAGTCAGGAGGGTCATCAAGTTGCTTACTTTAGTGAGAAACTGAATGATGTTCGACAGAAGTACTCCAATTATGACCGGAAGTTTTACGTTGTTGTACAGACGCTGTGATATTGGTGTCACTATCTCTTACATAAAGAGTTTGTCATGTACTCTGATCATCAGGCTCTGCGATATCTGGACTCGCAGAAGAAGTTAGGCTACCGACACACGAAATGGGTGGAGTTCATGCAGGAGTGTCACTATATCCTCAAACACCGAGTAGGTGTTGAGAACAAGTCGGCTGATGCGTTGAGTCGTCGGGTCATCATTCCCCACACCATGAGCGCGCGAGTGGAGGGATTCAAGCGTGTCTGCCATAATTACCCTGAGTGCCCTGACTTTGGCAATATCTACTCCGCCTTATCGAGGGACCCTCCCGAGCCCCGCGAGGGTTTTATCATTTATGAGAGTTATCTGTTCTATGGGTCTCGCCTCTGTGTGCCACAGACTTCCCTTCGAGATTTTCTCATCCGTGAGCTGCACACGTGCGAGGCTGTGGGACACTTTAGGCGGGATAAGACGATTGCATTAGTTGAGAACCGCTTCTTCTGTCCTGGCCTAAAAAAGGACGCCACGCGGGTCGTTTGACATTGTCGTATATGCCAGACGGTAAGGGAGTTCCGACGACCCACGTGCTTGTACAGTCCGTTAATTGTTCCCGACCGGCCCAGTGCAGACATCAGTTTAGATTTTGTACTTGGACTCGTCTGCACACTGCGGAAGTTCGATTCGATCTTCGTTATCGTTGACCGCTTCTTGAAGATGGCTCACTTTATTCCATGTCATAAGATGTATGATGCTCCCCACGTGGCGGCCCTGTTCTTCGGGGAGGTATTCAAGTACCACGGGTTGCTTACTTCCATCGTCTTCGACCGTGACGTCCGCTTTATGAGTTATTTTTGGAAGACATTGTGGAATAAGACCGGTATGACACTGAAGTTCTCCACCGCCTATCATCCACAAACAGATGGACAGACGGATGTTGTCAACCGTAGCCTTGGGACCCTATTGCGTTGCCTCGTTCGGGATAGTCCGGCAACCTGGGATACGGTCCTGCCTATTGCGGAATTTGCATTCAATAGTTCGGTCAATATGACCATAGGTCTGAGTCCATTTCATGTCATATTTGGTTACGAGCACAGGAAACTCGTTGACCTGGTTGATGTCCCGATAAAATCCCGACCTCGTGAGTCTGCCGAGTCGTTCATTCAGCCTATACACGCACTACATGAGACCGTCCGGAGAAAAATCGCGTCCATTAATGAAATTTACAAAACTCAGGCCGATCAGCACAGGAGAGAGCAGGTATTTGACTCTGAGCAGCGGCTTATGATCCGCCAGCGACCTGAGAGGCTCCCCCAGGAGGCAGCAAAGATTTTAAGTGCTCGTCGGATGGAAGTGTACATACTAATATCCGTCCAAGGCTAGTGTGGGACAGATATGGAAGTGTACAGATCAGTGTTTTGTTTGTCTCCTTTGTCCATTTCACAGGTACGGAAGTGTCGGATGATGCGAACCACATCCTTCCTCTCGCTCAGTCAATAAAAATGGTCTTGCACAATAGCTATCGACTTGTCTCTACTGAAATGTCCAGCAACGCCACCAACATGCATCTCCCAGATCAGGTAATCACAACCGTTAGATCAACTCAATCAGTAGTGAAGATAGATGAGGCATAGAGAAAGAAATCTCTATAGATCTCTTAAACATATAGAAGAGAGATAAGGTGAATAGACAAAGAAAAATCATTCTTTTCATCATTGGGGAGAGAGGATGACATTAAATAGGAGAGAGGGGGTAAAGAAAATGAGTGAAAGAGAAAGGGCAGAGAGAGGCGGGTGTGGCCCGTAGGGATGCACACGGGCAAAACTCATGCGCAACCATTTTGGGTGTGCATCGAGAGCAAACACAAATCGGCAGAGCCCGTTAACCCCCAAGAGTAGTCACGCATAGGGGTCGTGTGTGTGTGTAAAGAATGAGAGAGAGAAGGGGGAAGGGATGGAGAGAAAGATTGATCTGCATGTGTGCGCGCGTACAAAGACATGCGTGTAATCTATACTATTATATAAGGAAAAAATAGGTAAAACATTGATCTTTCCAATTGTCCTTTTTTATTTCAAAATTTACATTTTTTAATGATAGAAATTTACTTTATATATTTTCCTTTTATTTTAAAAATATATTCTTATCCTTTTTGTTTTGTATTTTGCCACCCCTAACGAACTTCACCACCTCCGACGAATGTCGCCGCAATTCCGAATGTCGTCGTTCCTGACCAATGTCGTCGCCCTCGATAAATGATGCAGCCCCGCTGAATGCCCCGTTGAATGCCTCGGGCGTGGGGTGGGGTTGTGTCATGGCACTCGTGTGTG
The DNA here is from genome assembly GCA_039583875.1 of Platanthera guangdongensis. NCBI lineage: Eukaryota > Viridiplantae > Streptophyta > Magnoliopsida > Asparagales > Orchidaceae > Platanthera > Platanthera guangdongensis. Next base: position 11,155,028 of record CM077151.1, read on the forward strand.
TGTGTGTACACACACAAAAATATGTGTGTGTATAAACACACACAAATGAATGTGTGTGCACACACATACAAACACAAATATATACACATATAAAGATATATTTATTTATTCTTTTGCACACATAAAGATATATTTATCAATTCTTTTCATACCAAATATCTGTTTATGTACCAGCAGGGGCGTGTATGCTAAGAAGCCCAGTGGAGAAAAAAATGAAGGAATTCATCTACCCAAGTTATTTCTTCAAAAAAATTAAAACGACACTTAAAGAAGCATTTCAATGTAGTAAGTAAACTTCTTCCACCTGTTTAAATACAAGTAACCGGCGATCATTTAGTGTAGGTGGGATGATGTCACCATAAATGCGCTTTGCCTCCTCTGCAAAAAACTCAATGAAGTTGGCTCCATAAATAACCTGTGAGCGAAATTGAAAAACTTTAAGTATAAGTGATCATTCTAACTAGTAATTGAGAACAGAACCAGAAAATTGCATCTCAAATACATAATAGCACATTACCTCAGTAAGTGCCTCCTTTAGAGGCTTTCCTTGCTCCAATGTTATAAGCAGTGCAAGGTCATCCTTGTGGGAAAGTAGAAGATCATACCTAAAGAAATATTTGATGCAGTGGAGGGTCAATTCAAGGAAAGCTTCTCTAATTGTAATATTAAATGCAAATGTTGTGTAGTGCCGTGCAAGAGTAGTCCACTTAAAATTGCAACAGGTAATCAATTATGGTAAAAGTTAGCAGAGACACGAGCGGTTGCAAGCAATTAATCAAGAGGCCCCCATTACGAGCTGTCATCGTAAGGGAGAATTTGTATGGACAAAGGCCGCCACTCGAGCCTTTGAGGAGATCAAGGAGAGACTGTCTACGGCTCCCGTATTACGTTTACCAGATTTCTCCCGACACTTCGAGGTAGCTTGTGACGCGTCGGGAGTTGGTATCGGCGCAGTCCTTAGTCAAGAAGGTCACCCAGTGACCTACTTTAGTGAGAAGTTGAACGAGGCCCGTCAAAAATATTCTAATTATGACCGGGAGTTCTATGCCGTTGTGCAAACACTGCGATACTGGCGACATTACCTCTTGCACAAGGAGTTCATCCTATACTCAGATCATCAGGCCCTGAGGTATCTCGACTCCCAAAAGAAATTAGGTCATCGTCACGCCAAGTGGGTGGAGTACATGCAGGAGTTTCACTATGTTCTGAAGCACCGAGCAGGTGTTGAGAACAAACCTGCAGACGCCTTGAGTCGCCGAGTTAGCATCCTCCACACCATGCGTACACGAGTCGTGGGATTCGATCAGTTAGTCTATGCCTATCCTGAGTGCCCAGATTTTGGGAATGTCTACACTGCACTATCGAAGGACCCCCTCAATCTGCGAGAGGGCTACTCGATTTCTGACGGGTATCTATTTATGAACTCTCGCCTCTGCATTCCACAGTCATCCCTCCGGGATTTCCTCATCTGGGAGTTACACGCAGGCGGAGCTGCGGGGCACTTTGGCAGGAATAAGACGATTGCTTTGGTCGAAGATCGTTTCTTCTGGCCCGGCCTAAAGAAAGACGTCACCAGGGTAGTGAGGCATTGTGGAGTTTGCCAGCTGGCGAAGGGATCTCGTCAGCCTATCGGCCTATACAGCCCACTTCCCATCCCTGAGAGGCCCTGGTCTGATATTAGTATGGATTTTGTTCTCGGGCTCCCTCGCACACTGAGGAAGCTAGACTCGATATTTGTTGTAGTTGATTGTTTTTCCAAGATGACACATTTCATTCCTTGCCGAAAGACCGCTGACGCCTCCCACATGGCAGCGTTATTCTTTAGGGAAGTATTTAAGTATCATGGTCTCCCCACCTTTATAGTCTCTGATCGCGATGTACGATTCATGAGCTATTTCTAGAAGACCTTATGGAAAAAGACGGGTACGACCCTGAAGTTTTCCTCCGCCTACCATCCGCAGACGGATGGACAAACGGAAGTGGTTAACCGTAGTCCTGGGGCTCTTCTTCGTTGCCTAGTTGGGGATAGTCCATCGACCTGGGATTCTGTCCTTCCCATAGCCGAATTTGCATACAATAGCTCAGTCAATAGGACCACAGGCTTGAGTCCATTTCACATCATCTTAGGGTATGAGCCTAGGAAGCTAGTTGACTTGATGAATATTCCCCGAGGATCCAGACCTAGTGAGTCAGTCGAGTCTTTCATCCAGCATGTGCATGCATTACACGAGTCGGTCGGAAAAAAAATTGCAGCTAGTAATGATTATTATAAGAATCAAGCAGACCAACACAGACGGGAGCAAAGATTTGAAACAGGGGAACAAGTATTGGTTCGCATTCGTTCTGAGAGGGCCCCACAAGGGCCAGCAAAAAAATTAAGCGCACGTAGAATGGGCCCTTATACAGTGGTACGACGGATTGGTACAAATGCATATGAGGTAGATATCCCTCATGGTATGGGCATCAGCCGAGTATTCAACGTTGAGGATTTGACTCCTTACTACGAGGAGCATGCGTACGTGGACCCACTTTCCACCCTGCCACCCGAGCCCTCATCTGTCATATCTCCACCTCCCGAGCCTTCTCCTCCTGTTGCCCCTACTTGTCCCTCTTTGTTATCCCCCGCGGCGTCGCGTCATGCAGATGGGCTTGCACCTTCAGCGGTTCCACGGATATCCTCACCAGACGGAGATACATCATTACCAGACGGAGATACATCATTGCCAGACGGAGATACCAGACGGAGACACATTGGTACCACCTGCTTCTACAGACGACGTGCTTCAGATCGTTGGACACGACTTCGACGTCGCGGGCGGGAAAGATACCCTATGCTATCTTGTCCGTTGGAGCGGCCGGTCCCTGCACGATGCTACTTGGATCTCCCCGGAGGAGCTCGAGAGACTCTCCCCGCGGCTCCGCAGCTACTACGATCACGCGCACTCATCGGAGTTGAGTGCTTTTAAGCCCGGGGGAGTTGACGGCGCGCCACGACCCACTCGCGTGTACACCCGCATGAGGCGGTGATCCGATGCTCGGATGGGCGATCAGAGTCCATGGTCGCGCTCGGATGCTCGATTCCAGTCACTTTCATGTTTTATGTTTTTGTTCGGATGTGTATTTAGCCCTCGATCGGCCCAAACATTATGAGCCGTCCGATCGGGGTAGTTGTATTTATTTAATTCAGTACAGGTGTGTGCTGGTTCAAAGGGGGAAGCACCGGTTCACCCCTAGGGTTATAAATCCGGGCGGTTTTGTTGGAGGGGGATCAAGGGTTTTACGCAAGTTAGAATCGCTTGATCTTGCTCTCTGGTGCGACGCCGGAGCCGACTCCCGCCCCTGGTGCGATTCCAGGCCGCTTCCGCCTTCCCCGCCCGCTGGTGCGACGCCGGCGCCGCCTCTATTCCTCCTCTCGACCAGCCACAGCAAGCCCGCGCCCCGCCCTTTCTCCTCCCGGCCAGCCACAGCCAGCCCGCGTCACGCCCTCTCCTCCTCCCGGTCAGTCACTGCAAACCCGACCCGCACTCCCCCGTCCTTCCTCCTCCCGGCCCGTCACAGCAAACCTGCACCTCCGCCCTTTCTCCTCCCGGCCAGCCAAAGTAAACCCGCTCACCTCCGCCTCTATTCTCACCGTCGGCCTCTGAAGCCCCGTGTTACTCCTAATAGTCTTCCAGAAACTTCCCCGCACCACTTTGGCCTCATCCCCCTTTCCCAACAGCAACCTACTACCCCACTACCTCTTAAATTGCAACTTACCTCATCAGAACTCTTTATCCCGCCCGCCTGAACCCCAACAGCCTTCCCTTCTCCATTTTCCCGTCCCCTGCCGTGAAATCCTCTTCAAACAGCCGCGCCAGTACAACATCGGCTTCCCTCCTCCAACAACATCGGCTTCCCTCCTCCAACATTACCACCGCCTACGTATGCAACCCGTGGTATAAAGTTCTGTCCTTTACTGTTGTTTATTTCTGTACTCGTACTGTGGTGGATTTCTAGTATATTGTGCTATTAATTCAACTGTCGTACCGTTTGCGGGATTTATTCTGTGGTCACTTAATTTTAATTGTGTCTCGTTCGATTGCAAAATTAAAACTTTGTTCTTCTTTGATTAATTGCTTGCAACCGCGTGTGTCTCTGTTAACTTTTACAATAATTGATTACCTGTTGCAATTTTAAGTGGACCACTCTTGCACGACACTACACAGCATTTGCATTTAATATTACAATTAGAGAAGCTTTCCTTGAATCGACCCTCCACTGCATCAATATTTAGCATATTTAATTGTCACGTGCACAAGAAATATCCATAAATTGCTTTAAAATGTGCAAGCAAGTTTTTCATCCCCCCGCCCCACCTCCTCCCCAACTTCACCTCCTACCCACAACACATCCCGCCCCCTATCACCCCTAATATTCACTAATAAATACCCACATTCACTCAGTAGAAAAAAAAACAATAGCTAAAGAAACAGATATAGATAAAAACAATCAGTATATATCCCTCCTGCCTAAATGATAACAGAAGTAGCCCTTTCATAGCATTTAGTAACTGTTCTTTCCCTGTATTCTTCATTTCCAATTTCCATTAGTTAGAGGATAGCATTGGCCTGATGACCCTCTCTTTATATTAGCATTGGTGCTCCTACTTAGAAAGTATGTTAACTTAAAGAATTTAGGACCAACAGAATGAAGCATTTGGATCCAAACCACCTAAGTAGTCCCATATGTTGAGTGGGAAGACTTTTTTGTGTCCTTGTTAGTAAGACAATACCATAAATATAATAGGAGAAAGGAATACAATTTCCTAGAGTATAACATAATAAAAGACAGCCATAGACCAAACATAAAAAATCTTTCCCAACTGTTAATACGGCAATATGTCAACAGCTGGGTAAATATATTCCCTAACCCTAAACCATAAACCAAATATAAGAATCTTCCCTGACCTTTAATAACACAATATGTCAACAGTTGGAGCATATATATTCGTTAGCTCCAACTTCTAGCTCTTACATGTGAAAGTTTAACTTGTTCTTATATTACACATCTCATTGTTTGTAATATTTGAGTGAATATATTTTAGTTCTTATTCCATCCGGTCGGTAATTAACATTACCGCCTGGATTGCCGGGATCCCATGAGTAAATAGAAAGTTTGATCTCCATAGGTTCTCACATGTAATAGATTTTTTGGAATAATAAATTCTTTTATTCCAAGCTCTCACATGGTATCAGAGCGGGACAAAATCCCCGGTTGTTCTCTCGTGCGAGTTATCCTGGCCTGGCACGAAATATGTCCGATCTCACGTGAACCCTCCCGGTCTCACACAAAATCTCCTATAACTTTTCCTGTGCAGGCTTGTTAATAACTTAATTAAGCTCGGGTACTAACCTCAACTTGCGGTACTCGCCCCGCCTCTGCTCCTTCGTCGTCTAGAATCGACCCTCAAATCTGCCTCTCCCTATGACATATTTATAGATTGCAACCCGGTGTTTGATTGTGACATCCTCCCGAAACCTTCAACAATTCTTGCAACTTATCCAACATTTTCTACGACTTCTACACACTCTCCAACGCGGCAACGTAAACTTCCTGCGAGTCCTCCCTTGTCTATGGTATCTTCCTCCCGCGATCTCTCCACTACAGCTCTAGTCGCTTCTATCTCCTTCTGTGATATCTCTTCCTTCTGCTTATCATGAATCATCTCCCTGCAATCTCCATCGTCGCAGAACAAGTCAATCCCACTCATCGATCTCGTATCCATCCAGACGATGAAGAACCTGTTGATCTCGTGTGTTTGATCCATCCCAAGTGGTTTTCACCGATCACGTGGACTCTGTGCTCGCCCACCCGCCTGTCCCGAGAACTCGCTGCCTCCCTTCTTGCGCGAGCTCATCTCTGCAAACCGTCAGTCTCGCTAAACCATCTGGTGATTCCTCTGCTTCCCGCCAGTCTTATGAGCTCCTCTCTTCTGCGAACTGTCTTCCAAGAAGATCCCGCCAGCTCTGTGCTCGTTGCCCCCCCCAATCTGTGCCACCCGCATTTTCCTGCATATTTCTACGAGTTTTTCCCGTGTGTTTGTTGCCTCTCCTACCGCGCCTACTGATCTTGTTTTTCAACTATGGCCAATCCACCACTTCCTTCTACTTCTGCCAACATTACACCTCCCACAGTCATTCCACCTCTAAAAATCTAGGCACGACATCTAAATTAACTTGAGACAATAATCCTAACTCAACTAACTCTCTCTCAATGTTATGTATTAGGAAGTTCAAACTCTCGACGCAAAACTTCTCAAGTATTGTCCTATCTCTGCTGACCTTGCCACTCAGTAAAAACATTTTTGGGAACTCCTAGGGGTATGATATCTTCTTTGTCTTCCAGAGTCCTATGAGATGATCCGCCAACAATCTTGGGGACACCCCCACCTTTGTTATCATTGTCGTCACATCTATAATGTTACTAACCATCTACAGTGGCATCCGCTCATGTCATCTTCGTCCTATAACAATTTTCCTCATTTAGCCGATCGTGGAGATCACCGCGATCATGGAGGGCGCACTGGGTGTCGTGGAGTACCTTGTCCTCTTTGCTTCCATTGTTGACGGCTTGGCCATCTTGTCTAGAGGTGTTTTGTGAAGCATCCTCACCTTCGTCCTAAAGGACCATGTCAATGCAACTGCACATGAACCTTATGCCACTTCGCCCACCCCGCCATAAGAGTTCGGCCACTAGTTCTCCTCGACAGATATTGAGGCGCTCATCAATGCATCCAAGCAATTTGCCTCCATTGCTACTTCGTCAGATAGTGTGCATGTCGCTACTCAGGGTAAGTGGCTCATCGACACGGGTGCCACCAATCATATGACCAGAAACCCTCCTCTCCTCTCACCTGGAGAAACATAACTGGATACCTCTGGTCTTTATGGTTGATGGCTTTCCTACTCCTGTGTGTAGATCTGGCGTTGTGACTACAACCACTCTTTCTCCAGTTGGACGACACTCACTTCGTCCCTAATTTTCCTTGCAATTTGATGTATGTCAATGCTCTCTCATGACAATTGTAATGCACTATCTCATTTTTTCATACTGCTTGCTATTCTCAAGGCCACTCATAGAGTCATAGAGGATAATTGATATTGTGACTGAATGCGGGGTCTCTACTACCATGACAATCAATTGTGAAGGTCATTCTACCGGCCCCTTTCTGCCGGCCCCTACTGACCTCAGCGATCATTTCAAGACTCTGTCTCGCCTCGACGCAAAAATTGATCAATTGCAAAGGTCGGGATACTTTGTTGCCTCCACCAGTGTTGCCTCCTCTTCTACCATCCCTGCCACTGTCGGCCCCTTCTGACCGCCCCCCGACGCAGCTTCCACCGCCGACCATTTTGTCGCCTGCTATGCTGGTCCCTGTTCTACCGGCCCTGTCGACCATCTCTCCACCCCTTTTGCCGATCCTCGCTTGCCGGATCCACCGACCACCTTGTCATATCTTCTGTCAGCCCTTGCTTCGCAGGCCCCTGCTCTGCCAGCCCCGCCAACAACCTCGCCACCTCGTCTCCGATCACCTACTCAATGGGTCCCTGCAAACTCGTTCCTTCCGCCAGTCATTGTCCCCTCGGCCGCCCTGCCACTTCTGCTTCCCACCGCTCTGTTGAACCAGCCAGTCTCATTCATTCTGTCGCTCGTCTTTTTGATTGTGCCGCCACTAATCATCGCCTCCCCCGCCACTATGACATACTATCGGGCGTTGTTTTGGAGTGAAATCAAGGAGCAAGAGGATTCGATCTACTAGACTTAGAACTTGAGGACAAGCTCGATTTCAAGGACGGGTGGAGTGTTATGGACCCCACGTCGTTGGTTATCTAGTATTAGAGTCTTTTTTATAATGAGTCATATTGTATCGAGTCATGTTGTATCGAGTCAAGTGTATTAGGTGTTTCAATATCGTAGGCGTCGAGTCAAGTTATGCATGTCGTAGTATTTTGTGTTTTAATATTTTGCATAGTTTCGTTGTATCAGATATTTATGCCTGTACCATTGGGGGCCTTACATAATGAGGTCTTGTTATGTAAAGGAACCAAGGAATGAATTAATGAAAGCTCTTTCACTCTCTAATTCCTCTCCCTCTTCCTCAACCCCTCGCCTCCTCTAAGGTTTCCTCTTCCCCCTTCCCCAAGTTTCGTCTTCTCTCATCTCCTCCACCATTCTAGAGTTTGTCCTTGTGTCCCCGCCTCCATCGATCCCGACAAAAGAAGTCCATAACAGGCAATTGCGGACATTGCTATAGTTAATAAAGAAGTCACGCACTTGGATACTGGGTCTACTTTAATGGTAGCAGCTTGTATGCTTTTGTTAATGAATATGAGTATACTGTAAGTAATGTGGGATTTATGGGGTCTACGGTTTCTCATATGAAACTAACACGCAAATGATGCAATGTAGATTTAAAAGCAATAAGCACTCAACTTCTTCTGGAAACTAAACTTTATTACAACATAGTTACTCTTTTTTCATAAAATGAGAACACTACATTTAAGGCAAAGAGAAAGAAGTTTGGTCTTTAATAAAGATTAATGCCAACAAATTTAAGGATCATGAAACTCGCAACAGGCGAACTTGAAATTTTGTGCAAAGAGAAGAAATTGGGTTTTAGCAAAGCTGTTAGGGAGCACCAGACCGTGCACCACACTATCCTATGAGATGTCTGTATTATAAAATATTATTAATTGTCCTTTTAATGTAATTAATTAATAAAATGTTCTTTCATTAATAAGTGTGCATGTGAGTCTATATATGTGAGTCATCTATCTTTGGATCACTCGAGTCTTTTAGATTCTCTCTTGGCAAGGAAATTGGTCAGGGTAGGGCGAAACTTTCCCTCAATTATATTTGTCTTCTATTTTAATACATGTTTGTCTTCTATTTTAATACATGTTTGTCTTCTATTTTAATACATGTTTGTCTTCTCTTTTCATCTTCTCCTTCCCCCTCCCCTCAACTTTCCACTTCATAACATTGGTGTGACATGCCGTGACAAAATGAGGCACTGGGAAGTTCCCTATGCTAGCATCCTCGCAATGTCAAACAAGATCCTAGACAATACAAACCACCATGCAGAGTCGCTTGTTTCCGCTCCATCAGCCTCCAACCCCACGGCATGATCACCTCATGTTGCTTCTTATGACCTTCCAAGCCTCATCCCACTACTTCTTCCCCACGGCACCAATCATTTGCAGCTTCAGCACCTTCCCGTAACCCCAGCTCCATACTTTACAACCTTCTTCTCCAACGCCAAGTCACGCATAACTCCCCATCCCACGAAGCCTTCTACGACTCCCCGCTACTCACACAACTCATAGTATCCCCTCCGTTTGTAGCAACCACAATCCTTACGCCCTTCATAGACTTTAATAGCCACATCCTCCAAATCTCTAATCACCCAAACCCCCAAGCAACCCAAACAACCTCGACACACCTCTCTCCATGCACCACACAGCTATAAACATGTTCTCATGTCATCCTAGACATTGCACTCAATGTTCCCTTTAATATTCTGATTTCCCATCACGCCAGATCCCACTCACTAACATCTTGATTCTTGTGTGCATTTATGCCCCAACAATTGTCGTTCTAACCTCTAATCACATTTGTCGACATGTGCTCCCTCGTCGTCGTCCCACCGACAAAATCTTTATTTGATCCCGTATGATTGGACCCAAGTCCAATGAAGCCATCCTCCATACGGTGCTTCCTCTATCCTTTCAAAGCTACCGATATCATGTCGCTTCCCATGCTAATGCATGCTCTCCTTTTCAAACCTATCAAGAGTTGCACAAAATCTCAAACACCACTACATGTTAATCCTGAAACATTAACCAATGCTTACCTCAATTACATCTACTCCAACTAGGATCATGAATTCACAAGACATGCATCTTTGAAACACAAGTAAATTCAACCATAATCAATATTTTGTGCACCACCACACAAACCAAGTCACTTTTCATTTCAATCAACACATCAACTCCCTACGGCTCAAATCCACACTGCACAGGTCACGCCCATAGGATCGCACAACACAATCCACCGCCACACCAATCATTGATCTCGCTTGAAATTGGCATGCATTTTTCAGATTTCTCCCAAACACCTCATCCAATTTTTGGCCATCAGACCGCCAGGACAACACTGCACCATGACAATCCCGTTACAGCTTCTGTTGAAGCCAAAATTTGACCTCTGTGGAGTTCGGGGTCCCAAAAGAGGGGTGACCGCGCACCTACTACCCTCAAGCGAACGATCTAGGCACAAGACTAGGAACACAAGGGACAGACTCAAGGTATCAGCGTGGAGGTCCCACCGCATACCCGGAAGACTAACAAACTCTTCCCCTCTCAAGCCAAACACTGAGCTAAAACACCTTCGGAGGGCACTCTTGGCCGATCGGAACATCTAAGGAGGATCTCAAGACCAAATCTCTCCTATCCAGATGTGTCTCCTTGGGTCTATGTAAAATGCTACTCACCCGTCCTACCGATGGCGCAATCTCGTCGAGCAATTCTTCTTTACATAGCCTCAATTAGGCCGCCAATAACGTAATATAGGCCTTCTAGGGTCTGCACAAAGCATCGCGAGCATTCTAAATTACAGGAAAATAAATACCATACTTCGGCACGCAGGCCGGCAACATAAGCAAATTAGGCCTTCGAGGGCCGGCACAACTTCGGCTTAAGCCCGCTATTCCCCGCTTGGTACTGCAGCAACTGTATGCCAACGTCTTGACAAGTGGCGGCAAGCTAAACATCAGTCGACTAAAAGCGACCCAATTGTGTTGCGCTCACCCCTTTTTGGGGCTATGATGCTTATTCCCTACAAACGGATAATATACAACTTTCACGGAATCTTCTCCGGGAATCCCAGAACATCACCAATCTGGCTCACACGTCCGGATGGGCTTCACACAGCATGCCTAAATCCGTACTTACGCTTCTGGATACTAAATGCAATTAATTGCGGGGATGTACACATCGACCCGTTGGAGAACTCCCTTCCCCCACCCGTTGGTAGAGAGGGGCTTCCATGCAAATATGTTAATTGAGGTCTTCACCTGCCCAAGAAGAAACTTCGTTACCCTTGACGCGTGTTTTGACGACAGTGTCGGGAGAGGAGCTCCTAGTCGACCTTGCTCCAGGCGACTGCGGCGGTGAAGGAGAGCTAGGGCTCGGCCTTGCTGCAGGCGGCGACGGGGAAGGGGAACTAAGGCTCGGCCAGCCCTGCTCCAGGCGGATCTTACTCTAGGCGGCGTCGGTGGCCGATCTTACTCTAGCCGATGCCGGGAGAGGAGCTCCCGGCCGACCTCACTCCAGGCGGCGGTGTCACAACCCGCATTTTCTCCGAAATTAAGAAGTATCAGAGTAGAAGAAAACGCGCGTTGTGATGGCACGTCGGACAGGGGATAACTGCCGACGCTCAGGCAACCACCAACTACTAAGACTATGAAAGTTCAAAAGCTTTAATGAAGTAAAAATCAATTATATTTTAGAGGTCGTATCCCTCGGCTTCGTGGATCAACTAGTCCACCCTTCAAAATTATACTTATACGTAGCAGAAAATATTTTATTCATTTTTTAACACCCTAAGAGAATGCTTAAGCGTCCCCAGGGGACACCTAAGGCTATGCAAGACCCTAGATTTAATTTATATAATATATATAGGAAATGCCCTTTTACGTGGTTTGAAAATAGTGATTAAGCTTTTTAGAAAGGAAAACATGCGGTCTATGTTTTTAATATAATAATTATTTTCTTTATAGGTTTTAAAGTAACTAGTAACCTAACATAAATCATCCCAGAAGCAAGTTCAATAAACTCCAAAACAGGAAATCTAGCAGTATAAGCAAAGTACAAAGCATCTAAAAGAGAAACCACCAGTGAGCGCCAACAACTGACACGAACTCACTGGTGAGTAGGCATATCTGTACTACAAGTCTAAAGAAACTACCTCCCAGGAGTGAGGAAAAGAAAACTCAGCAGTAGCTATAGCACTAGCAACTCCAGAAGAAACCTAGCCGCACATTCGGCTATAAACCTGAACCTGAGGCATTCAAATAAAAGAACGCCTCAGCAAAGCAATATATATATGAAAATGAAACAGTGGCAAGGAAGATGTGAAACAGGTAATGGCTAAAGTAAACAAGTGAAGGAAAAATACTCGTCATGAGTGAGTAAAAAAAAGGGGGTGCACCAAGTGCACGGGTGAAGTCAAGCCTCTCAAATCTCTGCAGGAAGGATTAGCAAAATAATAAATCCAGGTATAAAGCTAGAGCAGAAAGAGTCACCTAGTACTGAAGATGGACAAAAAATCAGAAATAAGGGCCTAGACTGGTGGCAACGGTCCAACCACGTCTCACAGGCCTAAACATCTCAAGGTGTTGTGGTGGTGGCATCGGTCCAACTCAACCAAACAGCTCACATTGTCTTAATAAGACAAGAAGTAAAACAAGGGTGGCGGCATCGGTCCGACCCACCTCAAAATCACATCCTACTCCAGCACTAAGTGACTCGGGAAAACCCTCACTAGTAGTTCCATGAACCACCAAGAAGTCACACTGAACCCTACACGCTCTAGAGCAACCCACAACACACAAAAAAAAACAAATCTCCTTGATTGACTCATGGAGGAAAGAACTTTAACCTTGCGTGTTAGGTCACACATTTGAGTCTCGCTGATTATTATTTAGTACTTTTTTTTTAAATCTAAGTTGCTACCTCTAACCATATTTGTCATCGCTTGCAGGACTTGGCCGTGGTTGTTTTGCTAATACTAATACCTCTAATTTCACCGAACTCTTCCAAAGGAGGGGTATGCTCTAATCTTAATTATTTACTGCATAAACATATTTGTCTTTAAGCTTGTGTGGTCTATAGCATGTTTTTTGATGAAGCCCGCATCAAGAGCATAACTGGAAATCAAGTAAAGGGCTAAACTCTTTCCTATCACCATTTACGCACACAAGGGGGGGTTTAAACAAGAACAAAAAAAAACGTAATCCTCAACGGAATCCGGGCACAACCCCAAGTCCAGAAAAAAAATACAACATGTAAGTCAATGAATTATTAGATATAGGACTAGATCCAACACTACTAACCGCAACGTCTCAACACAATAAAACATTTAAGAAATTTCGGCCAAATCTCAAGGAATAAATCTGAAATTTAACAGAAGGAGATCAAGGGCACCATAATGAAATTTCTATGATAAGGGTGAAGGGTGCACTTGCCTTGCCTTGCTTTTTGGGGAACACACAACAAGGGAAAAAAAAATTCGGCCAAGACTCACTTCCAAACCGCCGGCCGCGAGCAACAATCGAAGGGGAAACCTGGGAAGAAAAGCTCCATCAAAGCACGAACGATCAAGAACCCTCGACAGCCGATCGAAAGAAAAAAAAATGGTGAAATCCAAAAAGAACTACCTCGAAACGATGGTCACGGCTAGAGGAGCACGGATCCGGCCTCAAACCACGATTTCAAGCAGATCTGGGCGGTGAATCGGCGGTCGGAGCAGCCCCGGGCTTCCGCCTGTTCTTCCGCTCGGGTTCTGAAAGCCGTCGTCGGGCTGGGGGGAAAAGGAATCTCCTAACCCTAATACCTACATATATATATATACTTATTTATTTATATATATACACATTAACACTCATATATATATATATTTATACATACACACTAACACACACATATATATATTTATACATACACACTAACACATGATCGCAGGCACGCACACGCAAATTATTAAAACTTTGCATGCCCACAACACGCGCTATGCTCTGAATGCGCAAACATGAAAATATGCTCGCACAAATGACGACTCGCTAACTAGCGTCCGTCGAAAAGGCGCGAAAACTAACGCTCTCGGATTCCGAACAAATCCGCACCGTAGCTAAACACTCGGGCTACGAAAACATCAGCGAAGTCGGGCACAACCTCCGGCGACCACACACTCGGGCTAACCTCACCCAAAGCCAAAGCACAAGGATTCCCTAAGAGGCTCAGCCGGGCCTCCAAAACAGACGCCGGCTAGTTGAGGAAACCATACAACAGGCCATAACCTCTAAGAACACCTAACGAGGTACTCTAACAACGGCACGAGCCGGGAATGCGCCAACGTAACGCCGAACGAGGATTTAAATAATTGCCGAAAAATTCGGGGACGTTACAGTCACTCCCCCTAAAAGAAAGTTTCGTCCCGAAACTTTACGTACACTACTTCTACTAAATAGGAAAGTAACAAAATAATAGTTACTAGGAAGAAACATACCCAACAAATCAGGAGAACAGGCGAGGGTAAGCCTCCCTCATAGCCGACTCTAGCTCCCAAGTCGCACTTTCCAAATCTTGATTCTTCCAAAGAACCTTCACCATCGGGATAGACTTTGTCCGCAGCACCCGATCCTGAGTATCCAAGATGCGAACCGACACCTCGACATATGAGAGGTTAGGCTCCAACTGGGGCACGGCATCCAAGACTTGCCCACTGCTCCGCACACACTTTCGCAGCTGGCTTACATGAAAGACATTATGTACGCACGGGAAGTTGGCTGGTAGATCCAACCTATATGCTGCCACACCAATACGCTCCAAAATTCTGAATGGGCCCACGTACCTCGGATCCAGCTTATGGTTCTTGCCGAACCTCTTCACTCCAACCATCGGAGACACCTTCAAGAAGACCAAATCCTCCACCGAAAATTCCAAATCGGACCTACGCCGGTTGGCGTTCTTCTCATATCTCTCCTGAGCTAACCGAAGCTTTTCCCGAATGAGCTTCACAGCAACCTCCATTTCCTCTAGAGCATCAGGCCAACAAAGGCCTGCAGGCCGTACAACTCCAGCGCCTACTGCCTCGAAGGGGTCTTGCAAGTTCTCTTGGTAACTGTTATTGTAGCAAACATGAGCCGCAAGCGCTGGCGCATCGACATGCTCACAACCCGTGATAATGAAACCTGATCAACAGTATCTCATCACCAACTGTTCACCCGCTCAGTTGCCCATTTGTCTGATGGAACTGTAGAATTCTCAAGTCTGTCGAATCCCTGCGCCAAACGTTTGCAGAAACGGCCAGAGAGGCGTAAATCTGGGTCTGAAATGATACTCACGGAACTCCATGCAGGCGGATGACTTCGTATATTCATCGGGTAGTCGATCTTTAAGGTACGAAGTGCGCCACTTCGTCAATCGGGATTACCCAAACTGAGTCAAAGGTCCATGGGCTACTGGTGGGCCGGGCGGCCTTGGTAAAGCCCGTTAAGGCGGGAAGACATCTCGATCCCTCCTCCTCTATTTCCCCTCCACCACATCTCCGTTGCATTCAATTTTTTGTAACGAGGCCCTTTAGAATGGTGCGCCGGAATGTAACGATCTAGACCATGGCAGCCAGATGGCGGAAAGGAGGCCGGTAGAGGAAGAAGCCTTCTCTGTTTCTAGCAAACAGATCTTCTGGCCGGATTCGAAGCCGCAACCAGCGAGGAGTAGGGAGTGGGAGGATTTCTTGCGCGCTGGGGAACGAGATCGCTGATACCTTGCGGGAAATAGTGTTTCGCGGCTCTGTCCTCTCCAGAAAACCCGATCTCCTCCTCTATCTTCTTTTTCCTTTTTCCTATTTCCCTTTTTTTATTTGTTGTGCCCGAGCCCCCCTCTCTATTTATCTTTGTATAATAAAATCTCTCCTTACATTCCCCTAGTTAACATCCATTTATCCATCCATATATAAATATATATATATATATATCATATATATATAGCCTTTACAAATAAAACCTTCACGCGCATGCACGAGTGCCCGCACGTCCTCAAACGGGGTTGTATCAAATCATCGCCCATAGCTCGCCCCGAGCCCGCTATCTGGGGAGGATCCCACTCAGCCGGATACGAGGTTGTACACAATTCTCGCTCTTTTCGAGCGAGTTCCACGCTCGGAAAGAAATGTCCAACCTCAAGTATCCGACGAGTGGAAGCCGACCAAAAAATTGAGAGAATTCCTCGCTTGGAGATAAAGTGAGCTCCACACCAGGGCCTACTTTGCACATAGTCTCGTTGGATATTTCAACACGAATATCATCAGCCTGTATTTTTTCTCCTAGGCTCATCACCCACAACATACACAACATTTAATATATTCCTGTGACAATGCGATTATGGCTTATAACAAATTTCTGAGAACAAGTACAAAATTAGTATGTCCAGGAGAAATGAAAACACCAACCCTACCTGAATTGTTAGATTTATATCTTGCTTGTAAATTTACTGAAAACTTTGGGATCAAACATGCTGTTAACAAAAATCTTAGCTCAAGCAATGCTAATATGGTTGCATTCAGGGATTGCAATATTAATTTATTAAAGATTTCTAAAGAATATCGGAGTATCAAAGAGTTGTTCATTAATATAACAAGATCAATTGCAATTCCGAAAACTGGTATAATTTCTGATTATAGTAACTGATTATGATACTTTTATCTTGGATGATACCAATCACAAAAAGAAATTAGTTCAAATTAATGCTAAGAGTAAGTTGACATTTATGCAAAAGGCTAAGATGTGGATAGGGGTAAGTGTTAAACGCATGCTAACAGCTACAACCATTAAAGCTCTTCTTAAATCAGAATTAGCTCACTATCATAAGTACGTTGTCGATACTGAATGCTTTATTAAAAAATCAAACTAATTTATCATTGAACGTCACTGTTAATGATGAAACATGTTTTGAAATTCAAGAAGTTAAATCTAATGGAGGTAGAACATTTTACGAACATCATTTCTTTGTCACTTCGAAAGCATTTTATGTTATAGCCAAATCTCGACTTAAAGAAACTAGAGTAGCTAAAGATTGGTCTATGCGTGTTCACAATTATATTGATACAATAACGAGATATGATACCACCTGAGGCTAGGAATGGAAAAAATACAGATAGTGTATCATTTCAGGTTATGAAAGATGATGATATTTTTGATTTGGTAGATTTCCCAAATAATCTTACAATTTTCTTAAGGCATGATATTTTTGATTTGGTAGAGTATTAATACCAGTCTGTTCTCAACTATGGCTTAAACTGTAATTATTCTCATTTCGAAGGAGCTTTGCATTTATTCCAATTCTTTCATGAATATATTATTGATAATGATGATTATGTCGTCAATGTACCAACGATAATTATTGGCGAACCAAGTACCGCTGAAGAAATGGAAAAGATCTGCATAAAATATTATTTCCTAGTAATGAAATTCATACATATAAAAATCCCCAAGTTGAAGCAGGAATGGAAACAGCTGATGTTGGCATATACACCTATTTCAAACCTTCATCTATTATAAAAAACCCTTTCCAAACCTTTTCCAAACTCTAAATTGTCTCCCTTACCCCTCAGGTGTGCCTACAGCCCTGCCAGCTAATGAGAGCCTGCGCAGCAGGTCTACCTGGGGTCGAGCCAGGTTCGGGGTAGTGCAAAAGTCTCCAAGAAACAAGAACCAAGTCTCCAAGAACCAATCCTTTCCCCCACAGGCGAGCCTTCGGACCTGCCAGCGAATGAGAGCCTGCGCAGCGGGTCTACCTGGGGCCGAGCCGCGCTCGGGGTCCCTTACCCCCACAGGCGAGCCTTCGGACCTGCCAGCTAATGAGAGTCTGCGCAGCGGGTCTACCTGGGGCCGAGCCAGGCTCGGGGTAGTGCAAAAGTCTCCAAGAACCAAGAACCAAGTCTCCAAGAACCAATTCTTTCCCCCACAGGCGAACCTTCGGACCTGCCAGCTAATGAGAGCCTGCGCAGCGGGTCTACCTGGGGTCGAGCCGCGCTCGGGGTCCCTTACCCCCACAGGCGAGCCTTCGGACCTGCCAGCTAATGAGAGCCTGCGCGGCGGGTCTACCTGGGGCCGAGTCAGGCTCGGGGTAGTGCAAAAGTCTCCAAGAACCAAGAACCAAGTCTCCAAGAACCAATCATTCCCCCACAAGCGAGCCTTCAGACCTGCCTGCTAATAAGAGTCTGCGCAGCGGGTCTACCTGGGGCCGAGCCAGGCTCGGGGTAGTGCAAAAGTCTCCAAGAACCAAGAACCAAGTCTCCAAGAACCAATCATTTCCCCCACAGGCGAGCCTTCGGACCTGCCAGCTAATGAGAGCCTGCGCAGCGGGTCTACCTGGGGTCGAGCCGCGCTCGGGGTCCCTTACCCCCACAGGCGAGCCTTCGGACCTGCCAGCTAATGAGAGCCTGCGCAGCGGGTCTACCTGGGGCCGAGCCAGGCTCGGGGTAGTGCAAAAGTCTCCAAGAACCAAGAACCAAGTCTCCAAGAACCAATCCTTTCCCCCACAGGCGAGCCTTCGGACCTGCCAGCTAATGAGAGCCTGCGCAGCGGGTCTACCTGGGGCCGAGCCGCGCTCGGGGTCCCTTACCCCCACAGGCGAGCCTTCGAACCTGCCAGCTAATGAGAGCCTGCGCAGCGGATCTACCTGGGGCCGAGCCAGGCTCGGGGTAGTGCAGCAGAAAAATGACCAATATGGAGTGCCCGATGCAGGCTACTCCACCCCGATTCTCCATCCTGAAAATAGAAGAGATGGAACAATATATATATATACCCCTGGTAATAACAATAATGCAGTGACAGTATAGAGAAAGGCATTAAACTGGCAATCATATTCCTCCAACTCTGGCTATAACAAGGGGGGGCAAGAAATAGTCAACGACATTATATAAATATGCAATCAACATTTTAACACATGATATCAAAAAACTCGAAAATGTGCTCATAAATCTAGGCAATATATGATATGCAATTCAACGATCAGTATATGATATCAACCAATGCAACTCACATGATATCAGCAATTCAGAAGTACAATTGTGCACATATAGAAATTTATTCACGACAGATCTATAAACCAAATAAATAACATATGCTAATAATCTGTTCAATAAATGCCCAGTTCTATGCACCATGTTGCAATCAAGATTATATGAGATCACAATACTCGACATCCATTAAATACTCAGAAATATGCTTAGCATAAAATACAATTATACAGGTATATAAACTTGCAATTACCAACATATGATATCACAAAATTTAATATGTGCTTAGAATTCTATTTAGCATATAATTTGCAATTTAGCAATCAACAACACATGATATCAAAAAAGCAATCAATGATGCTTAAATGATAGTTAAGAACAAGTACTATAAGCAACAAACAGGTATCAGAAAATATGTGGTGATTGCAAACAACATAAGGACAAGCATATACAAATCATAGTTCATAAGCCGTAAGCAACATAAAAACAAGTAACATGAAGTGCAGGCAACAAAGAGCGCAGCAAGTATAACAAGAAATAAGCAAGGGGAGATTATAAATCAGATGTCATAACTCATAACAACAATGGAACATGAGAACAAGTAACCTGATAATCAAGTGTACTCTAAACAACATTAAATACAGATATATTCAGATCATTTGTACTATATATTAAGGAAATCCTCATATTTGAATGTGGAGCTATCAAATCAGTCTCAGGTGGTTGACCATTTTAACGAATTCCTCACCCTTTCAAGTTATTGTTCTTTTTTATCTTAACAAAAAAAAAGAAATAAGAAAATAGTTTAAAAGGCCCATTATTCTTCTTTTCTTATTCTTGGTTTACAAAGATTCAAATTTTTATGCCCAAGGCTCCAGATATAGTTCGAATTGTATGGGAACAGTGATCGATTTTAGCACAAATTGCTTGTAAGGGAACTTTGCTTTCTCTGATCTATTCAACACATGCAATCTCTTAGCTTGAAATGAAACTGTATTTTTTAATTGTAAAGCTATATATTCTGCCAGAATATTAGATTGTTTATAAGGCTTTTCAATTCTTGTTATAGCAATGTTGACTTTTTGGTGATACTCTCTTTGTACATTCATTTGTACTTTTTGATGACACGCATAAATCGAAGAACATGAGACCATAAAGTGGCTACAAATAGCTCGCGAGGTAAACAATATACTAGTGCAAGTGGTCTAAAGAAGTGAATGGGGAAAAATTAAGTTGACGTAAAATAACGCAATGCTATTGCCGCATACAAACATAGCGTAAAAGTGATTTTGAACTACATCACGTACACTTTAATAATAGGTCAAGTTAGAAAATCAAGGGGTTATAGATTGTGAAAAAAGAAAATGAAAACTTTTATCAGGTTGGATGGGTCAAAGCCAAGACATTCATTGATTTAAAGCTTTAATTAATGCAAGTCTCAAAATACATGTAAATAAAATGTCCATAGTTCATGCAAGTCTGCAAGATAGAATGTATTGAAATCTGAGATGAAATTTGAGATGAATTCTGAAATGTACTCTGAAATTTATTCTGAAATGTATTCTGGAATTGTATTCTGGAATTGTATTCTGAAATGTATTCTGGAATTGTAAGTAAAAATGACTCAAGATTTTCATGTTATTGAACAAATTAAAGCTTTAATAAACTTATTTTCACACTCAAGATATCTAAGCATTGTACACTTGTATTGCCCTAAACTTCAAAGATAAAATGAATCAAATTTTCCATATTCAAGAGCAATCTGCTTTCTATCATAAACTTAACATTTTCACAGGACAATGTTTTTATCTTGAACCTAAATCTACATGGAAGAACGCAAACTCAAAAGTCCAAATGTACGTGACAAAATCGAATCGACATTTGAACAAACCAAACCCATAGCTTTAGATATCTGAATGAGAGTTAATTTTGTCCATGAAGGGGTTATCTAATTCATATACTCACCCCAAAATTTTGTGTCGGGAATTTTATGGTAATGTCTCTTTATTTCATAAAAATGCCACCTTAGCAATGTGTAAATCGTCGTCGAAGCCTCAATATAGACTGTCCAAAAATCCTAAAATTCAAGGATGGGACGACTCCAAGCATGAGGACCTTACCTACAAAGCGTCCGCGCATGACCCTGGCTGTCACTTGGTTCCTCTTCTAAAGTCACGACGTTCACCTGAGTTCTTCCGTGCTGGCCACTCTCCACGCTCACCGCACCAAAAGTGTTGAAGCCAAAATTTGACCTCTGTGGAGTTCGGGGTCCCAAAAAAGGGGTGACCGCGCACCTACTACCCTCAAGCGAATGATCTAGGCACAAGACTAGGAACACAATGGACAGACCCAAGGTCTCAGCGTGGAGGTCTCACCGCATACCCGGAAGACTAGCAAACTCTTCCCCTCCCAAGCCAAAGACTGAGCTAAGACACCTTCGGAGGGCACTCTTGGCCGACCGGAACATCTAAGAAAGATCTCAAGACCAAATCTCTCCTATCCAGATGTGTCTCCTTGGGTCTATGTAAAATGCTACTCACCCGCCCTACCGATAGCGCAATCTCGCCGAGCAATTCTTCTTTACGTAGCCTCAATTAGGCCGCCAATAACGTAATATAGGCCTTCTAGGGCCTGCACAAGGCATCGCGAGCATTCTAAATTGCAGGAAAATAAATACCATATTTCGGCACGCAGGCCGACAACATAAGCAAATTAGGCCTTCGAGGGCCGACACAACTTGGGCTTAAGCCCGCTATTCCCCGCTTGGTACTGCAGCAACTGTATGCCGACGTCTCGACAAGTGGCGGCAAGCTAAACATCAGTCGACTAAAAGCAACCCAATTGCGTTGCGCTCACCCCTTTTTCGGGGTTATGATGCTTATTCCCTGCAAACGGATAATATACAACTTTCTCGGAGTCTTCTCCGGGAACCCTAGAATATCACCAATCCGGCTCACACGTCCGGATGGGCTTCACACAGCATGTCTAAATCCGTACTCACGCTTCCGGATACTAAATGTAATTAACTGCGGGGATGTACACATCGACCCGTCGGAGAACTCCCTTCTCCCACCCGTTGGTAGATAGGGGCTTCCATGCAAATATGTTAATTGAAGGTTTCACCTGCCCAAGAAGAAACTTTGTTACCCTTGACGCGTGTTTTGACGGCGGTGTCGGGAGAGGAGCTCCTAGTCGACCTTGCTCCAGGCGACTGCGGCGGTGAAGGAGAGCTAGGGCTCGGCCTTGCTGCAGGCGGCGACGGGGAAGGGGAGCTAAGGCTCGGCCAGCCCTGCTCCAGGCGGATCTTACTCTAGGCGGCGCCGGTGGCCGATCTTACTCTAGCCGATGTCGGGAGAGGAGCTCCCAGCCGACATCACTCCAGGCGGCGGGAAGACATCTCGATCCCTCCTCTATTTCCCCTCCACCACATCTCCGCTGCATTCAATGGAGGAGAATAGTGCGCCGGAATGTAACGATCTAGGGCAGCCAGATGGCGGAAAGGAGGTCGGTAGAGGAAGAAGCCTTCTCCTAGAGATCTTCTCCGGCGAAGCCGCAACCAGAGAGGAGTAGGGAGTGGGAGGATTTCTTGCGCGCTGGGGAACGAGATTGCCGATACCTTGCGGAAAATAGGATTTCGCGGCTCTGTCCTCTCCAGAAAACACGATCTCCTCTATCTTCTTTTTCCTTTTTCCTATTTCCCTTTTTTTATTTGTTGTACCCGAGCCCCCCTCTCTATTTATCTTTGTATAATAAAATCTCTCCTTACATTCCCCTGATTAACATCTATTTATCCATCCATATATAAATATATATATATTCATATATATATAGTCTTTACAAATAAAATCTCCACGCGCATGCACGAGTGCCCGCACGTCCTCGAACGGGGTTGTACCAAATCACCGCCCATAGCTCGCCCCGAGCCCGCTATCTGGGGAGGATCTCACTCGGCCGGATACGGAGTTGTACAGCTTCGACCACTATCCACACCAAAAATGATTGTTGCTGATTGGACTAATTATATGCACTGGTAATATAATGAAAAATTTGGATGAATGTTTACACCTCGTTAACTAAGTTGTGACAAGTGACGATTACATCCCACCAATCCTTACAAATTGCCTCGGGGACGAAGTATGTTTTCAAGTAGTATGTAGTGTTTGGCGACGCGTGGAGACACGAGCAATCCGCCATAAGTTTAATGAAATTAATTAAGAAAATAGCTTATGTATGGGAGTAACATAGATCCATGCATCAGTTGTGACATGTTGGGGGCATTTGCGTCTATTGGGTCTCTCAAAAATCACCAAGAGTGGGGTGATAGTTTCCCTTGAGTTATATTCTTATATTACTAGAGTACAATCTTTGTCATCGTCGTTCTTCTCTTCCTCCCTTTCCTCAACTTCATTTCACAGTAAGTCTAATGAAAAGAAAACACAATAAATGAAGTATATTTTTCTTTCCTTAATGATTTTAATAAAAATAACTTGGACTGGATACCAATCGTAATTAAGGAAATCTATTGTTTAACTATATTAAAAAGAAGTTCCAAAGCCAGAGAGCAGAATTTGGGTCAATTGTTTATCAATAAGCGGTCATTAAGAATCTTCAAAAATTAACACATGACTTAATTAGACTCTCCTCCATTTGTATGCAATTTTTGAGTCAATTAAGCAGAGATTAGAATAGATGTTACGAGAGAAAAATTTTGATGGTGATAGCCATCCAGAGCGAGCACGTGCGTGTTTATACGCGACGTAGGCACTGATTGGAGCTGCACCTTGACGATCTGGGTCACATCCGCATCTGGCCCACTATTTTATCGACGCGCAATCCGAGCCATCCATGATGGAAGCCCTAAACCCCTCCATGTCATATATATATATGTGTGTGTGTGTGTGGGGGGGGGGGGAGGGGTTGTGTTAGGGCTGTTTAGAGTATATATATGTGTATTAGGGGTGTGTGAGTTTATTCAGGTTTACAGAAGGAAAAAAAACCTCTTATATGCATGTATCCGACGCTTAAGTCGATGCTCCTGGGTGTCGACGCCTAGGATCGATCCCCCCTCCCTTCGACGCTACATCCGACCAAAACTCCTCCTTGCCGCTCCAAACATGCAGGTGCTCGCCCCTCCTACCCTTCTCGTCGCAGATCCTAGCACCTCTGTGTTGCAGATCCATACCTCCCCTTCCTTTTCCGCGGCAGATCCTAGCCTCTCCACCCCTTCCCACTCCAAAATACCACCCTTAGTTATTAAAGGCACAAGGCGCACCAAGGCGCAAAGGGTTCTTGGAGCCTAAACGCAAGGCTCAAGGCGCAGGCGCGTGCATGACGAAGGCAGGGCGCAAAATATCCATTTTAAATAATCAGCATCAAACATCATTTCAGCTTCTCGATAAAATCTTTCATCTAGTCTACCAATTAATCATTCGTTACTACCGTTTATATCTATTAAAAAATAGAATCAATATGGTCACTTACATTATATTTAAGCCTCAACACACAATTATCTTCCACAAATACTAAATCAATAAAAAATTATTGAGTTCTTACATTATTTTTTCTTAAATTTTGAAGAAACAATTTACAAAATCTCACTCAGATGCGCCTTTTATATTCCAAAGACGCAAATAAGGCGCAAGAAGGCACAAACCTCTGAGCCTGATGAGCCTTGATCCTTAGGCGCGCCTTTAATAACAGAGATACCACCCAAGCACCTCCTCGTTGCAGGCCCGACCCTTCCCACCACCGATCCCAGCCTTCCCGCCCCTTCCCACTATAAAATACCTCCCCCAGCACCTCCCTGTTGCATACCCGGCCCTTTCTGCAGTCCCGCCACATATTTTAGCATTCATGTCCTTCCCTACACCAAAATCCTACCACCCAGCACCTACTCGTTGTCCAGCCCCTTCCCACTACTAACTCAACTCCCCCACTCCATAGCAACTTCCAGCCCAAGCCCCTCTCCTTAGCCACCCCACGTACGGACACCTCTACGCATACACCAAACACTTCAAAACAGTCTGAGTACTTGTAAGTCTTGCAATTTTGATTGTGTTGTCCCTTTAATGTGCACTATGGATGTTTGCATTATTTAGTGGAGTCTATTTTGTAATCCATTGCCTCTCCAATTAATCAATATAGATTGTGGGGTTCATTTGCTTAGTATTCATATTTGTGCACTCCATATTGGAAGAGCTAAACCCATTTGTTTTCACTATATTTGCAAGCTGCTAAATGTTTTGCTATGACTTTATGGTTTCATTATTAAGGTGTTAATCTGACGATGGAATACTTGCATGTATTTGTCTACACGCATTGATCACGAGTCCACCCTGCACACTTACCATCACTAAGCATTGTGTTTTTAAGTGCCCGAGCAAACTCATTGAGCTTGCCCTATATCAAAAATATGTGGGATGACTATTATGTAAGCTTTCTAAGATTTGCATTTAATTTAAAAATCAATCTGACGCTAGATGCTAACACTTGAACTATAATTGTGCATATAAACTTGTTACAATATCAATTTGTGGAACTTGACACCCTTCATTATCACAATAATAACACATACGTTGTTTTGTAAGAATGTAAGTATCCATTTACCCCTAAAATAAACATCAGATAGGTAGGAAATATTTCTCACAAAAAAAAGTACTAAAAAATCCAACGATGGCATTCCAATATACTTCTATAACATACCATTTTCTCAGACGCTTGCTTCTGTCATTTGCAGTCAATTTGCTCCAAGCTACAAAGGAATGAAGTTTACAATTACCAAAATGCAAAGGACTGCTAGTCAGATGCAAATAACTAACCTCAAGATTTGAATACACGATACCAAATGAGTTTTGACAGGTTTAAAACAAAAGCAATTGGAAATTGGATTTTTCTACCTCAAATGGAAAAAAAATATTGCAGATTTCACTTCATCTAAGCTCACAAATTTATTTCACTAATTTGTTTTTTTATTCCACAACACTTTTTTTCATAAACTACATGGGTGGGGGAAAGATGGGGGAATAATAACTCTTAGGCTTCATTTGGTTTAGCGGTGGCGGGTCGATCCGGCGGGTGGAAACGGAGTGTTCGAATCAGAGGGTGGAGGTGGCTGCTCCAAACGGAGCTTTTTGGGGCATTTCTCATGGCGGGTGGGTGGAAACGGAGCAAACGCCGCCGGGGATTCATTTCTTTACCCTCCTTCCGGCGGCGTTTGCTCAAAACGGAGCTGCGAAACGCCCAAACAAATAGAGCCTTAGTATATACATGATTTCTCAACCATGAAGCTGTCACAAGTATTCATAATTATAATTGTTGCGGGTCAACTCGATGCGCTCTTGAACCAGTCAAAAATCGAACCATCCTAGCTCCGGATCGATCGAGCGTGCAAACAACCAAAGAAAGAGTTGATGACTGGCAAGAGGATGTTTTACGTGGAAAACCCCAAGAAAGGGGAAAAAAACACGTGGACGGGTCAGTGCCGACCAAATTTCCACTATCTTCTTGGTGTTACAAATTTAAGTCGAGAACTCGAGGGCGACACACCGCTTCTTGTTAGAGTAGTAGTGGGAGAAGAAGAAGAAGAAGAAGCTTCGAGGATGACATGCCACCTCTCAAAAAATTTGGTACTTTCTGACTGTTTGAGTGGGGAGCAATGTGCTCAGAGCTCTCTAAAGTCTAGAACATGTGCTTAGAAGTGGGAGCGATGTGCCCGGCTCGATCTAGATTCGGTCTCATGTTCACCGCGCGGCGCGGTGTGCGTGGCGAAATCCCCAGGGGATCATCGAATGCTTCCGAGAAAACTCCAAGGGATCTTCGAAGGATTCGAAGATTTCTTCAAGCATGCAAGGAGATCTTCAAAGGATTCTTCGGAAGCTCTCTCGTGAGCAAGAAGCAAGGTGAGATGAAAGGAGGGCACTTTTATAAAATTTGAGGGTGGCATTTCTGTAACTAAATGGTTATCCGCACACTATAACCATTTAATGTAATATGCACACATCCATTATAGGTAGTTTTATAACTATACGCATACACGTGATGGATGTGGTTATGCGCATACCATAACCATATAATTTGATATACGCATTGTTATGCACATTTTCGGCATACGCACACAGTAGTGCGAGTTTCTATTATCCGCACCCTGTCAGCTTATGTTTTATTATGCACATATTTACGAAATTGGCTATGCGCACACCCATTATGGGGATTCGATTATACGCAACCCCCATAATGGGTGGTTACGCATATGATGGGGTGTGGTGGTTACGCGACCGAGGTAGTTGGACGAAGGAAGTTACGGACTGGCCGGTTGGGCGTGCGCACGGCGCGCGCAGCCATGCGGCAACGGCAAATGTCTGGCTCGTCATTTACCTACATTTCATATATTAGATTGTTGCGTTTCTGTTTTATTTAATGTATTCGGGTCCTCGCATTCCCGACCAATCAAAGTTATTGATGTTGGGGTGCCCGAATTGTGTTTTATTTTAAAAAAGAGACATGGAGGCTGTTTTGGGTTAAAATACATACTAAGTTATTTGTACAAAATGTTTTGTAGTAGCATGCCGTTATATCTTTTATAAGAAATAGGAGTAGTTGGATAATCACCCAAGGAACCTCTCAGATGTACCACTAATTCAAGAAGGCTCTGCTATATTGTACCTTTATTTCCCTCAGCTAACAAAATTTGGGAAGGTTTTTGGAAGTTACTTTTCAAGGCCATGGACTTGTATTACATATTTATTAATATAACCATCTAAAACGGAAATAACTGAAGGGAAGGAAAGGGTCAGCTTATTCTAAACAAAGATGTCCATAAGGAACCCTACAGACTCAAAAGCCTCAAGTCTTTCGCGAAAATGCCAAATGGCCCGACAAATTGATAAGGAACGCAGAAGCGGACCCGCGGCGGAGGATGAACTTTGGGCCTGTTCAGGGCCAATTGGCCACCTGCCAAATATGGCACCTCCGGATCGACGATCTGACTCCACGGACGTGTCTGGCTCGTCATTTAACAACATTTCATATATTAGATTGTTGCATTTCTGTTTTATTTAATGTATTTGGGTCCTCTGCATCCCCGACCAATCAAAGTTGTTGATGCTGGGTGCCCTAATTGTATTTTATTTTAAATAAGAGACATGGAGGCTGTTTTGGGAAAATTGCAGAATTTGGAGATAAGAAATCTCGCGCGATCCATATAAGTTGTCGACTCCGTGGAAACCCTACGTGACGACTCCTAGGTATTATCCCGCTCCCCAAAGGTATTCCCCGTCCATAACCCTTCTTTTTCCTATTGCAACCGCCCCTCCCAAAAGCCCACGGATCACAACCGTCAAACTCCATTCACGCATTCCTCCTACAGCCACACCATCCACACATTCCTACTGCCACCGCGCCCTCTCCCAACCCATAGAGTTGTTGCCACCACCTCCTAGCAAGGCTGTCGGCCCCTCCCTCCCTCTCCCTGCATACAACCCTCTCCTCCGACCCTCACCAACAGCCCACCAGCCTGCCACCTCCCCTCCACAACCCCGATCTCACACCTCCAAACCTGCTGCCACCCATGAACCTCCTGAAGAACCTTCTAGCCTTCCATTTTTACCGCTACAACCCAGATCTCATCCCAAACCTTCAGATCCAGTTGTTGTCCCATCGTTTCAGTCACGGGTTCCTCTCCAGATCTTCCCTATTGTGTTGAGCATCTCCAGATCTGCTCTCCTACAACAGCCCCCATGCTTTGTGAGTTGTTATTTGTTGTATAGATCTTGTTTTTTAACATTAAAATGTGGTGATGTGATTTCATATTTGTTTGGATAAATAACATCGTAAATTTTTGTTCTATACATCTTGTGATTTGCATGAACCATTCGCCACACACTCTCGTTTTGGCTCTCCACACGGAGGAAAACCAAAGCATGTTCGCCTAATGAAATAGTTTTGCAGTGCTTCAATTATTTAAGCACGATTTCATTACTTATTGCTTAATTTGATTTCGTCATTAGATCTTGCATCATACATACAGTAGTTTCGGATTGTCGAGTTGTTTCTCCGGCGCTTTACTTAAGATTGCATGTTAGTCGTGCACCCGCGTAGTCTACCCCACATTACAAATAGCTCAAAGTTCAATTGTAATTAATATAAATTCTTCAAGTCGTTGTTTAGCGTGTTTTACCCATTCAGGATTATTTAGTCTTTGTCCTCCATTGCTCTATATATGTATGAGTAAAGAAATTTTTTTCATCAATTAATATATTTTAGTTCTTTCAACTTGGTATCAGAGGGATAACCCTAATCTCCCGTCGTCAACCTCTCGTTCGCTCTCTAGCCCGATCTCATCTCTCATGTCTGCATTCGTTCCTCCCATCCGCTGGTTTTAGGTCCTTAGGATGTTGATCTGTGGTACTTACGTTGGCGGTTGCGTGTGCTGAAGGAGACGTTGCCCCTCCTTGTGACGCGTACTGACTTGTTGTCGACGCTCCTCTCCTTCTGATGCTTGCGTCGGAGTGTTCCTCATCGTCTTTGATGCTCGACTTCTCCTGCTTCATCGGCGTTGCCTCCTGATGGTTCGTCTCCTACTTTCATCGTCTTCAGCGGCTTCCAGCGACTAGTGACTGCTTCCAGCAACAAGCGTCTGCATCAACTTGCTTCTCCATTGATTTTAGCGCTTTCCTCCCGTCGATTTCAGTGATGACCACTTCTAGTCAATTTCAGTTGATTTCCTTCGACGACTGCTTCCAGTTAATTGCTTCTAGACGATTTCTTCCAGCCAACTACTTCCAGACAATTTCAGCTACGATTTCATCCAGTCGACCGTCTCCAGTCGATCCCTTTTAGTCGATTTCAGTCGACGACTGCTTCCAGTCGATTTCCTCTTGCTCCAGGCGGCTTCCAACCATGGATATTGCCATTATGTCCTTCAAAATTTCTTGTTGATATAGATCTGGCTCCCTATAGTCCACTATGGTTAATTCTTCTCCCTCCTCGCCAAGTGTTGTGACGCCCTAGATGAATAACCCTCGGCGGACTCAGGGACACACTAACTCTTTGAAGATCATCATTGTGCCTCTAGATGAGACAAATTATCTTGAATGGTCACGTGCGGCTCAACATGTAATTCGCAGTCATCGGATGTTTGGATATATAGATGGGACGGTAGTGGGACCTCCTAAGGATGACTCTATTTGGAAGCGTTGGGATTCTGAGAATTCTCATGGTCTCGTGGCTCCTCCTTTCCATGTCTCCTAAGATATACCAGGGTTATATGTCAATGGACACTGCCCATGAAATCTGAACTCGGGCACGTGAAACTTACTCTCAGATCGGAAATTCCACCCAAATTTACGAGCTTATGCGTTGCATTCTAGAGTTGCGTCAGGGATCCATGACGGTGTCCACTTACTTCTTTGAGTTTGAGCATCTCTCTCAGGAATTAGATTACTTTGAACAGTTTACCCCCACCTGTATTGCAGATGCGGTCCTGTTGTAGAAAAAGGACGAACGCTTTTGTCTACATCTTTTTCTGATGAGTTTGAACATGAAATTGGATATGGTTTGTACTAATATTCTTCATCGCTCCTCTCTCCCTCACTTCGAGAGGCATTAAGTATGATTCTTGGCGATGAAGATTGTCGTAGATCCCTCAACACGATGTCACCTCCAAATCGCTCGGCCTTTATTAGTGTTGGTCGAGATAGCGCCACCCTCACCAACATTGTTCCTACTTACGATTACTGTGGCCGCAGGGGCAACACTCGGGATGTCTGTTTCAAACACCACCCTCATCTTCCACCACCAAGACCCACCCGTGGTCGTGGACGTGGTCGTGGACCAAGATAGGGGGGTCCCGACAAAGTGATTCATGATCTTATGATGTTGTCTACTCCACAGAAGTCTATGCCAACTATCAGTAACCCGGGACATTATATTTTGCAAAGTGGTTCACGCTCAATAACTTTTTTCCTGATTCTTATGTTTTTACCGTACTACAATTAGACGCGTGATGCTCTATGGTTCTGAGTGTTGGGCGGTGAATTGTGTACATGAGCAAAAAATGGGAGTATGCTTAGGTGGATATGTTTTATTACCTTTTATTAAAACTTTAGCTTGTGATGTTTGTGAAATGTTTAAACATGTTTGACATTTATCGTCGTATTTGTCTTCTCGTAGTAACTCCCATTTTGTTGTTATACATTCTAATGTTTGGGGATCTTCCTCTATTTTATCGCTATCTGGTTTTCATTGATTTGTTACTTTTATCAACTATTTTTCCAGCACTGCTTGAGTTTACATCTTAAATAAGAAAATGAAGTGTCTCTAAATTTTCAAGCCTTTCATAAAATAGCGCGGACACAATTCAATGGTAATATTTGTGTTCTCTGTAGTGATAATGGGGAGATATGATGACCATGGAGCATTTGACTCTTATCTCACAAGTCATGGTATTGCATATCAAACCACTTGCGTTTACACATCTACCTAAAATGGTGTTGTTGAAGAAAAAAACTGGCATCTCCTTGATGTTGTCGGGGGCCTTCTCACCACCATGCACCTTCCGAAATCCTATTGGGGTGATGTTATCTTAACTGTTGCTCACCTTATCAATCGTCTTCCTTCACGGGTCCTATATTATGCTACTCCTCTAGTTCATCTCTTCACTACTTTTGTCGTTCATACTTCTTATTTTCCACCATGTGTCTTTGATTGTGTATGTTTTGTTCACATACATCAGCCTCATGGTGACAAATTTGACCCTCGAGCTCATTGTTGTGTCTATATTGGTTATTCTGCCACTAAAAAAGGGTATCAGTGTTATCACCCTCCTTTGAGACGTGTCATCAGTACCATGGATGTCACTTCCTGAGAGGAGGAATCATATTACATGGATTTGACTCACTTCACTCGTCAGGGGGAAAATGATGATGTGGATTTTAATTCTACAGTTCCTCTCCCTCTGTTTCCACCTACTCCCATCATTTTTTCCATTAAAGCCACTCCTCATATGCCACCTACGTCTCCTACACAGTTCTCCCTTTGTCCTCCCATCTCTCTTTTTCCTCATGTAAACCATCATCGTCAAACAGATAAACAATCTATCGTCGTTTACCCGCTACAGGTGTCTTTTTTGGACTCAGATTCCGGTGATGATCTACATTTCCCCCTTGCGTTGCTAAAAGGTAAAGTTGTGTGTACGCAACACCCTATTTTTAAACATGTCGCCTATAATCACCTTACCCGGGCTCATCGGGGCTTTAAATCTTCTTTGTCCTTGATCATTATTCCAAAGACGTGGCAGGAGGCTATGAGCATTCTGGTATGGGCACAAGCGATGGAGGAGGAAATGTCTACCTTGGACAAGAAACACACATGAGATATCTCTCCCCTTTCCTCCTAACAAGAAACTTATTGGCTCAAGGCGGGTCTTCTCTGTTAAGCAAAATCAAGATGGTAGAGTTAAGCGTTACAAGGCTCGCCTCGTGGCTCGAGGATACACCCGGACTCAGGGAGTCGACTACCAGGAGACCTTTGCTCATATAGCTAAGATGAACTCCGTTCGTGTTCTTTTATCTTGTGATGCTTGCTTGGGATGGGATCTTCACCAACTAGACGTCAAAAATGCCTTCCTACACGGTGAACTTGATGAAGAAGTGTGCATGACATTCCCTTTTCTGGATTTGTGAAGAAGGGACAAGAATATCTTGTCTGTCACTTAAGTCATTGTATGGTCTGAAACAGTTTCCCAAGGCTTTGTTTGGCCGATTTCTCAAGGACATGATCAAATTTGGCTATAAACATGGATAGACTGGTCACAATTTGTTTATTAGGAAAAATGAGAAAAAAATTGTGATACTTATTGTGTACGTTGATGACATTGTGATCACCGAAGATGACTCAGAGGAAATCGCAAATCTAAAGGATCTCTTGTCTGCTGATTTTGAAGTAAAGGACTTAGGGTGATTACGTTACTTCCTGGGAATTGAAGTGACCAGATCAAACCAAGGTATTTCATATCTCAACGAAAGTATGTAGTGGATCTGTTAAAAGAGACTGGTATGCTCGATCATGGGCTTATGTTTTCCAAGAACAATCACTTACGGATTGAAGTTTTTACTGATGTTGATTGGGTTGGAAGTCGTGACGACATGAAATCCACAACGGGGCACTGCACCTTTGTTGGTGGAAATTTGGTGGCATGGAGTAGCAATAAGCAAAATGTGGTGGTCAGATCTAGTGTTGAAGCTGAGTATCAGTCAATGTCTCAAGATCTCTGTGAAGGTCTATGGCTACGTACTATGTTGCAAGATCTGAGACTCCAGGAAAATGTTCCCGGCAGCGCGTCACGACCGACACGCATGTATTCCCGCAAATGGCGGTGATCCGCTGCCGTGACGGACGATCAGAGTCTGTGGTTGCGTATGGATGTTCAATCTGAGTCACTTTTATATTTTACTCTTTTTATTTTGAGATGTATTTAGCCCCCGATCAGCTCAGAAAGTTTGAGCCGTCCGATTCAGGTGGTTTGATTTTAGTTTTGTGAAACAGTTATTTTAAGGTCTTTTAAAAGGCAGGCGGTGGTCCATGTGAGGATATCGGAGGTTTGTGCAAGTTTGGCAACCACTCGATCTCTTGCTTCTTTCTTGGTGCGACGCCGGAAGGAGTTATACCTGGTCTGACTCCAGGAAGCCCGTAGTCCTTCCCCGTAAGTTCCTCTTTTTTGTTCTTCCCACTACCAACCCTAGTCCCGTCGGCCTCCACCCCTTTTTACCGACCCAGAGTTTTTTCTGGCGCACCTTATTCCGGTCGACCTAAACCATTTCCCCATCCCTAAACCTCTGTCTTGTGATCCTGACCAAAGCCCCAAGCCAACCCCTCACCGGAAACTCTGTTTCTCCCTGTCTGTGGAGTCCACAGTCCGACTCCTTTCCACGTGAGCCGCGTCACTAGTTACAGCCCGGAAGAACTCTTCCCACCACTCCTGTTATCTCCATCGCCCTGACTCCTACCCAGCTACCCAAACACTCCATGCCGTCGTTGTCCCATATTCCCAAGTCAATCTTGCACCCGTCCACGGTCGTTTGCCCCTAGACTCCACTGTGAGACACCTCCCACAACCACCAGTTGCAATCCAACCACCTGTGATAACACCCGAGTTCTTCCCATCACCCTTGGATTCATCCCCGCACCCCTCAACTCCGTAACAACCTTGGATGCTCTCCACACCCTTCATCGTCGCCGCTTGCACTAGCGAATTGTTTTGGCACTCTATTGCTCGCCGAAACCCCCTCCCCTAGAAGAAATTTTTGTCGTGGCTACAATTATCGCCGAGATCGAGGAAGGGGAATCATCCTCCACCTGATGAACCTCGTCCTCCCCCACCTCGTCGTATAGATCGGGCACGATATGATTATGACGATGATGACGAGTATGGTGACTACCGCGAGCCACATCGTGGGATGACCCAGAGGAGGATGACATCACCTTACAAATCCGTATTGATGCTCCCACCTTCGATGGTCACCTGGATCCGAAGGCATTTAGTGATTGTCTCATGGACATGGATCGCTATTTTGACTGGTTTGAGATGAGCGATGAGAGACATGTACGGTTCGCAAAGATGAAGTTGATTGGCCAAGAAAAAATATATTGGTCCAGTCTGGAGAGGTCTCTTGAGTGGGATGTTTACTACCTCATCACCCGATGAGACGCGACAAAACAACGCTTACAAGATAAATACCTCCTAGCTTCATATCGAGACCAATTGTTGGATCAGCTCTACGCACTTCGCCAGGGAACTCTCTCCGTTGCAGATTATATGTCACGATTTAATGAACTAGTAGTTCGCAACGATATTATCGAGGAACACATTTTCATATCGAGACATGTACGGAACCGCCACGAGGTCTTGCTGGGCCAGGGTGACCTGCTCCGTGGCCCGCTGCAGTCGTTCCTCAGCCCGCGCAAGATGCACTTCGGGCGAGGTCGTCCCGTCACCATCTTCTCAGCGCCTCCCGCCCTCCAAGGCCCCGAAGCGCGCCTCCGCGTCCGCCTTATCCTCGTTCACCCTGCCACAAACCTCCCGTAGCATCAGGGAGTGTTTCTAGAATAGCTTGGCCACCCGTTTCTTCATTACCACAGCATCTTGAGGGTCTCCCGGGTAGTCGGAGATGCGGTCCGGGGAAGGGGGAAGCGAGAACTCCTCGCTCATGTCGTCTTCGGATGATGACACCTGGTGGAAACCTAAAAAAGAGAGGGGATCAGCAGAACAGGCCGGCAACAATGGGCGAGCAAGTATACGAACTAACCGGGGGTTGGCACATCTCCCGCGCTGGCATGCGGGCGGGAAGTGCCAGGTTGGCCCTGGAAGGGCTCGCCTTCGAGATCCGAAAAGGACATGCCAAATCCAAGGCGGATCGGCGATTGTGGAACCCGCGGAGGCGGGTCGCCGGCTCCTGGAGTGGAAGCTCCAGAAAACAAGTGATCAGGAGACTAGCGATCGGGCGAAAAGCAAAGGCGAGGAGTCGAACTCACCGGTAGTTAGAAGAGGAATGTTTGGGACCGCGAGAAGGGTGGATCTCGCAGCCGAGGGGGTGACGGCCCGCTCGGACGTGCGAGGGGAAGAATGTCCCGGATCCACTCCCCCATCTTCATCCTCGCGAGACGCCTCCTGCGGGGGAGAAGATATCAAATTGGAGTAACATGGAACCAAATAACCGACCCGCGTACCTGATGGGAGGCTTCCGAACCGACCACCAAATTAGGAGGGGCGCCATTCTGAGGATGCCGCTTGATCATCTTGGCCTTCTTGGGCCTGAAAGAAGAGTTGGGCGACCCCCGAGCCAGCCAAGGGGCGACGTCGATGATCTGCGACCGCGTGCCCTCCCTCGCGGCCTCCAGGCGAGCTCGCATCTTTTCTGAGATTGGCATCACTCAACTACAGTAACTCGCGAAAAGAAAGAGAAGAAGTGCGTGAATTCTTTCGAGGCCAGCGATATATATAGAGCAAGAAGGTGGGACCCGCCAAAAAGATTCCCTCCAGCTTAGCAAGCACTCACCGAACACTTGGGGTTGAATGGTTCTTTTGGAGCTTCGCAAAAGCTCATAAAGAGCGGGGATTGTGTACAACCCCGTGTTCGCCGAGTGGACCCAATGAGGCAGAGCGGAGCCCTGGAAATGGGTCAGAGGATCAAAGGCCCTAGGCAAGCTGCGCTAGGCCAGCCCGCATCCGCTCAGGAGGCGGGCGAGGCGGGGCCCAGCACGCATCCGTCCAGGAGGCGGGCGAGCCGGGGCCCAGCCCGCATCCGAACTCCAGGAGGCGGGTGAGCCGGGGGCCCAGCCCGCATCCGCCTAACTGGCAGGCGACCCGGGGGAGCTGGCCCGCACCCCTAGGCAAGTCGCTAGAGCCCAGCTCGTACTCGTCTGAGAGGCAGGCGAGCTGCGGAAGCCAGGTCGCACCCGTCCAGGTGACTGGCGAGCTGGGTCGCGCTCGCCCTCTTACGTGGGGGTGCTATTAGCATGTGCTTAATATAATTTGGTTTGTCAGTAGCCTCTTAAAACAGCAAAGTTACGTTGTTGGCATACCGATTTAGGCTGCGTATAGCCGTCCTAGACAGCAGAATTGTGTTGTTTGCAGGCCAAACTCAGAAATCTATAAATAGACTCACATGGGTATCTCAAAAGGCAAGCTTTTCTCATTCCCTAGTCTTGTAGCGCTTTCTGAGGTATCCTTAACTCAGCACTGGCTAAGGAGGGGAAGCACACTAAGATCTTTCGGGTGTGTGCTGTGACTTCCGTGTTGCAGCCTTGGGTTAGACTCGAATCCTAAGTTCTCAGTCAAGTAGGCTTGTTAGGAGAAGTAAGTGTGTCGTCACCCCTTTCTAGGGTCCGAACTTCACAGAAGCCGAATTTCGGTTTCAACACTAGGCGTCCCGATCCTATCCGCTCCGCGTCGTTCCGCTCCGCCCGTCTCATTCCGCCTCAGACCGCTCTGGTATTGTCTGCTCTGGCATTGTCCGCTCCAACATCGTCCGTTCTGGAATCGTCCGCTCCGACAATGTGTGCTCCGGCATCATCCCACCTTAGACCGCTCCGCTCGATCGTTCCATTCCTTCGTCCCAGCATCAATCGCTCCTGCCTATGGCGCTCGACCGTTCCAGCCTTGACATCCACTGGATCAACCGCTCTCACCTAGGGCGCCCTCCAGAGCCTCCGCTCCTTTGGAATTGTCGCTTCCTCCAAGACATCGCTCTTCTGCCTCGTTTGTTCAATCGCAGTAACCAGCATCCCTCTCCACTCGCTCTGCGGGGATACTTTGTCTTCGGTTGCTTTGTCCTCCATAGCTACTGTCGGAGACATCGTGGTCACATCCCTCGGTGTCCTCTTCGGTGGCGAGATCTAAGGAATGCTCGTAGTATGTGGTTCCTTTCGTCTTGCTTTCTTTATTTTGTTAATTTTCTTCAGAAGGTCGTTGATGCGTGATTCCTCTGATATCTCATTCACTCGAAGAGTTCCTTCTGGTGATCCTCCTCGGAGACAGACAATCTGGCTCATTAAAGATCAGTAGATCACTACTGTTGTCATGGATGACACGAATTATCTCGAGTGTTCCAAGACGGCGCAGCAGGCTATACGAAGTCACCAGCTATATGGACATATTGATGGAACCACTGTTGAGCCACCGCGTGCTGATCCCTCATGGAAAAAACAGGATGAGGACAATTTATTGTTTGTCTCGTGGGTGCTTCACTTTATGTCCCCTCAGGTGTACCGCAGCTACATGCTTTTGAGTTCCGCTCACGGAATTTGGAAATGGCATGTGACACTTACTCTCAGACGGAGAGCTCAACGTAGAATTATGAGCTCACTCGCCGTGTTTTGGAGCTGAAGCAGGGAACCCTATTTTTCTCTGCTTACTAATCTGAATTTGAACGTTTTTATCAGGAATTGGATTACTTCAACATCTTTACTGTTGCATGCATTGCAGATGCACGGCCTTTTCAGAAAGATAAATATTGTTTTCGTGTTCACG
The DNA here is from genome assembly GCA_039583875.1 of Platanthera guangdongensis. Taxonomy (NCBI): domain Eukaryota; kingdom Viridiplantae; phylum Streptophyta; class Magnoliopsida; order Asparagales; family Orchidaceae; genus Platanthera; species Platanthera guangdongensis. The sequence goes on from CM077151.1 coordinate 11,192,892, forward strand.
TCATTCTTATGGGTATCAATATGGAGTTTGATATTGTCAGCATACATGTCCTCCACCACGAGCCTCTTCCCTCTCTTAGGGAGGCCTTTAGTATGCTCCTCAGTGATAAGAAACGTCGCCGCTCTCTTGGTTATTCTATGGATCACTTTGTTCTTACCGGGATAGGTCGTGGTCCTCCTTACTCCTCTCCTTTATAAGGTCATTGTGGGAAAAAAGGACAAACCGGTTTCGTCTACATCCTCATCTTGCTCCACCTGGTCGAGGATTTAATGCTCGTGGGAGAGACGGTCACTGTGGTGTTGGTTGTCCGTCAGGTGCCCGCACACAGTCTTCTGGTCATTCGATTGAAGTTTATGAGGACAACTCCCCCCTGGGGGCCTTTCTTATGTGGAGTTAGAGGCCTTCCACGTCTATTGCGTTCACATTCGACTTTACATCTATTGATTTCACTGCTGTGTTAGCTATTTCAGGTATCTCGAGTGCCCATGTTTGTCTTCCTCTCACTCCGAGTGGATCATTGACTCGGGTGTCACTGATCACATGACCAGCTCTGCCTCGGGTTTTACCTCATATACTCATCTTTTTGGTCGCGATAAAGTTATTGTTTCCAATGGTTCTCTTTCATCTATTGTTGGCAAAGGAATCATCGCTTGTTCTTCTGACCTTTCTCTTTCTTTTGTCTTGCATGTCGCTTCGTTTCCTCGCAATTTTCTCTTCATTAATCATTTGAAGTAGAAGCATATTATCGGGACACCGACGCACATTACAGGAAATGACCTGGAGAAAATCATGCATTTGAAAGAAAAATTGGGCAAAGAATTTGAAGTCAAAGATTTGAAAAGGTTGAAATACCTCTTGGAGATTGAAGTAGTAAGGTCTTGCCAGAAGATCTTCATCTCTCGGACAAAATATACCATTGATCTTCTGGAGGAAAATGGTATGCTCGGGTGTGCTCCTATGGATATACCCATTGAGGCTAATCACAAAATTGATGTCGATACTAAAGGAGAGGAAATTGACATCTCAAGGTACCAACGATTGGTTGGGAGACTCATACTTATCTCATACTCGCTCTGATATTATGTATGTCGTGGTTGTCCTAAGTAGATGCATTCACTGTCCCACAATTCTCCATCAACAGACTGCATATCGGGTGTTAAGATACCTCAAGAAGTCTCTAGGACATGGGATTCTTTTCTCTGCTAATCAACCTTTAAAAATTGAAGTGTTTACTGATGTTGATTGGGTTGGGCTGGTAGCAAAGATGATATAAAATCTACTACCGGATATTACTCATTTGTGGGTGGAAATCATGTACCTTGGAAAAGCAAAAACAGAATGTTGTTGCTCGCTCAAATGCAGAAGCAGGGTATAGGGCTATGGCACAAGAAGTATGTAAGGGATTGTGGTTGAAGACAATCCGGATCAACATGATAGGATGAAGTATGTTGAAGTGGACGGGCATTTCATCAAAGATGACCTAGATAAGGGCAATATTTGTACATCTTTTGTGAATTCTCAATATCAACTGACCAACTCTTCACCAAAGGATTAAGCCATGACAACTTTATGGACAATACTGTCAAGTTGAAACAAAAAAGCGTATATTATTAGTGTAAAAGTATGGTTATTTATAGCCTACAACACTTGTTCTAATATTACAACACTTCTCCTCAAAATTGGCGAAAGATATTCACTAAGCTCATCTTGTTACAACCCTTGATCATATCCTCTGAACTAAGTCTCTTGGTTAAGCAATCTGCAACCTGCCCCTTGGTCGGTTAGGGCTGAGCATATTATTCGAAACTCGAAAGTCGCTCGAAAATTGTTCGAAAACTGAGCCGAATCGGAATCAGTTAAATTTGATTCGACTTAATTTGAGTCAATTCAATTTGACTCGAATTTGATTTCGAGTCGATTTCGAGTCAGCCCTGAATCGCTCGAAATATGATTCGAATCAACTCGAATTAATTAAAAAAAATCATGTATTTATTAATATATTTTTATTTTAAGATTAAAAATAACAAAATTTAAAGCTAAATAAAAAGAATGAAACTTTAAATGTTTCATTTGTTAAATTTATAGGTTGTTCAATTTAATTTTGAGCAAACTATGAATAAAACAAAAAATTGCTCAATTTCGAGCCGATTTGATTCGATTTCGAGGCAACCCGATTCGATTTTGAGCCGACTCGATTCGATTTCGAGACGACACGATTCGATTTCGAGTCAATTCGGAATTGAGTCATTTCGAGTCGAGACGACTCGAGTCGAAATCAATTTCGATTTCGAGTCGATTTCGAGCCGAGTTCGAGACGAAAATTTCGATTTCAAGCCGAACCAAAATCGCTCGAACTCGACTCGATATCAGCCCTATGGTCGACACGTGGCTCAACTCCAGTAGTTCATTATCAAGCTTTTCCTTGATAAAAAATCTATCAATCTCTATATGTTTGATACGATCGTGTTGGGCTGGATTGTTTGCAATACTGATGGTTGACCGACTGTCACACCACAGCTTCATCTAATCTCCTTGGTGCAGCTTCAACTCCCCAAGCATTCCTTTCAGCTACAGGAGCTCTGTAACCCCTACTGTCATGGCTTTGTACTCCGCCTCTGCTGTCGATCTAGCCACTACCGACTGCTTCTTGCTTCTCCATGAGACCAGGTTGTCTCTCATGAATATGCAATAGACTGAAGTAAACCTCCTATCATCTGCACAGCTTGCCCAATCAGAATCGCAATAGCTTCAATCCTCATGTGCCCATTTCTTCTGAAGGTCTGCCCTTTTCAGGTGCACTCTTCAAGTATCGTAGAATCTGGTACACTACATCCATAAGACCCTTCCTCGGTCATGCATGTAGCGACTCACCACGCTTATAGAGAATGAGATGTCCGGGCGAGTGTGGCTTAAATAGATCAGCTTCCCAACGAGCCTTTGATACATTTCACGATCTACTGGTTCTCGGGCTCTGCACCCAGTTTACACCTTTGATCGATTGGCATCGCAGCAGATTTGCCCCCTAACATCCCAATTTCAGTAAGGAGATCCAACGTGTATTTCCTTTGGGAAAGTACTATCACATCTGCCTTATACGCAATCTCGATCCCAAGGAAATACCTAAGAAGGTCCAGGTCCTTCACCTCGAACTCCTTGCATAGGGCCCCCTTGAGCCTTGAGGCGGCCAATCTCCTGCTCATCATTCCCTGTGATGATCATGTCGTCCACATACATTGCAAGCATGGTGGTGTGACCTTCATTCTGGCTGAAAAACACAGTGTAGTCTGCATTGATCTGGTGATATCTCATCTCAATCATTGCTCTCCTGAATCTGTCAAACCACGCACGGGGTGACTGCTTCAGCCCATAGAGGGATTTCTTCAGCCTACATACTTTGTCTTCCGTCTTGGTCGTACCAAACCCTTGTGGTATCTCCATGTACACCTCCTCTGCTAGATCTTCGTGAAGGAATGCATTCTTCACATCTAATTGGTGCAGCATCCATCCACCGTTCACTGTCAGGCTAATGAGAGTCCTAACGGTGCTCATCTTTGCAACGGGTGCAAACGTCTCAAGAGTCCTCATCTCTTCCTTCGTCGTTGCCTTCTATTTTAGATCGTCTTTGGCAACCTGCCAATTGTTAGGTATAATAACACTATCCAAAGATGCATTGAATGCTCCATAAGTAGAGGAGATATGATTGTAAGAGACAAGGGACGCAAGGTCCTAACCACATCTGTCAGGAAGATGTCCCACATTCTCGAGGTCATCTACCGTATCGACAATCGATGGGACAACTGAGCTAAGAAGCCACATAAATACGGTCATATAGGCCTCCCACTCATCTCCAGCCGAGTTCTCTGGTTTCTTCAGCGCCCCAGTCAAGAAACCCCCAACATGTTTTGTTGCAATGATTTTCTTCACAGGGCGTGACCAACTTAGGTAGGTCGTCGGTCCATCAAGCTTCAAGTCAATCGGTGGAAGTTCCAACTTTGTCGACCGTTGTGATGACCCCAACACTCTCAACAATATGGCCAACTCATTCGGGCCCAACATTTTGAAGACGTCCGCTATCGTTCCCTCCTTCGGCACCATGGATCAACTCCTCACCAATCACTGCGTCCCGTTTGGTATCAACAAATGCATCTGTCTGCCCTAGATCCGATCACCGCATCCTGAGAAATGCTAGGATGCAAATGGGTGATTGCTGAAGAGCCACGGAATACCCTCTTGATGCGGCCATAGGAAGTGACGGCGGCGACAGCCTCTGGACACTGCGGGAGCGTCGTTCCCGCAGTCCTAGAGGCGGGGGCCCTCCGTCAAGATTTGATCCGGCGGCGGGATCAGGCGGGACTCAGAGCAGTCAATCCCGCAAGCTGCAGTCAGGAAGATTTCCCACATTCTCGAGGTCATCTACCGTATCGGCAATCGATGGGACAACTGAGCTAAGAAGTCACATAAATACGGTCATATAGGCCTCCCACTCATCTCCAGCCGAGTTCTCTGGTTTCTTCAGCGCCCCAGTCAAGAAACCCCCAACCTGTTTCGTTGCAAGGATTTTCTTCACAGGGCATGACCAACTTAGGTAGGTCATCGGTCCATCAAGCTTCAAGTCAATCGGTGGAAGTTCCAACTTTGTCGGTCGTTGCGATGACCCCAACACTCTCAACAATATGGCCAACTCATTCGGGCCCAACATTTTGAAGACGTCCGCTATCGTTCCCTCCTTCGGCACCATGGATCAACTCCTCACCGATCACTGCGTCCCGTTTGGTATCAACAAATGCATCTGTCTGCCCTAGATCCGATCACCGCATCCTGAGAAATGCTAGGATGCAGATGGGTGATTGCTGAAGAGCCACGGAATACCCTCTTGATGCGGCCATAGGAAGTGACGGCGGCGACAGCCTCTGGACACTGCGGGAGCGTCGTTCCCGCAGTCCTAGAGGCGGGGGCCCTCCGTCAAGATTTGATCCGGCGGCGGGATCAGGCGGGACTCAGAGCAGTCAATCCCGCAAGCTGCAGCACGGTAGAACTGGCGGCGGGACTCAGCGCAATCGATCCTGCATGCGAGCAGCGGAGGCGGGATCCGGCGCAGGCAGCGGAGTTCACAAGCGGTAACGACGGGAAGAAGAGCGGCGCGGCGCGATTTCTCTCTCCCCCTAGCTCTGATACCAAGTTGAAACAAAGAAGTGTATATTACTAGGGCAAAAGCATGGTTATTTATAGCCTACGACACTTGTTCTAATATTACAACAGATTGATATATACTCTCAACTTGAGGAAGAGTGTTAAATAAATGTATTTTATTTTATTATTTTTCCATTGCATTTTACACGTGATATGTCACGCGTCACTTATTCTATATATGTATGCCCCCTTGTATTCGGGCAGAACAAGAGAATTTTTTCCTATTCTCTTATTTCACTTATCCTATATATTTGTACAGGCTTGAAGATTTGGTTCATATCTGGTATACATTTGATTAACTGCCTGTGGGTAAATTAAATGCAAACCTAACTGCAACAACACTCAAGCCTTTATCCCACTATAATGGGGTCGGCAAATACAAACCTAACTGCATGCAAAGAAAAAGAATGCAATGAAATAGATGGATCAGAAGAACTGCAATCAATGAAGAGGAATCAATGAAAAAACAACATTAGAATGGAATTTTCGACTTCCATACAGCTGAAAGTACTGTAAGCTGAAGAGATGGCATCTGCAGCTTCCGTTTTTCCCATGCATGGGACACTGGCAATAAGTTCACCAGTTGCAGGATTCTGCACCTGCAAGATAGAAAACAGGTGACTTCAGAAATTATTACAAGTATCTCAGTCATACATTACAAAATGAATTCAAGAACTCCTGAGAGCCAGAACATCAGAAAATGGAGAAGTGCCCTGTTATCCAATCATTAAACTAACGAGAATAGAAATCAAGGATGTGATTGAATACGTAATGATGCATTTGGAGTTGGCAAAGAGATGAACAAAGGAGATAGAAATCATTCGACAAAATCAGTAACATGAGTAGTGAAAAATAGTAAAGAAACAAGGATGTGATGATTACAGACGAGGAGATGAGGGGCGGGGAGGGCGGAGACGAGGACATGACGTATATATTGATTTGGGGGCCTAGAGGACGAGGACACGGATCCCAACATGACGACGGACGATGGCCAACAGTGCGCACGGACGACGAAGAGGGACGAGGAGACAAGGGTGAGGGGCGGGAAGGAGACGAGTACATGACGCATATTTTGATGTGGGGACCTAGAGGATGAGCACACGGATCCCAACATGACGACGGACGTTGGACAACAGTGCACGCGGACGTTGGCCAACAGTGCACACGAACATCGCATTGTCACGTGTCAGCTCTATGTTTTAGTACTGCACAAGTATTTTGGGTCGTGTGGTTATTTACCGTTTGCCCTTGTGTGTTTCAGAGTAAGGCATTATATAAACCAATGAATGACTCTTATTTTGAATATCTTAGTAGTAAGATCAATTTGGAAAAACATTAGGGGCTGATTCTATTCTTCTTATCTTATCCTCTCTCCTTCATCCTCTCCCCTCTCCTTCAAACTCTACACACAGCATTTGGACTGATTAGCAATTTTTAGGTAGCGGTTTCCGCCGTCTGAAACAATCCAGCGCCTTCACTTCTCGCCCTCCCAAAGCACCAGAGCTCCCGCAAGCGACTACATCTTCTTCTAGAGGCAACAACGTCCTCTGCTTGACCCATCTTTCCGCATTCGCCACCTGTCGCTCCTTCAAGTGCTCGTTCCTTCTCGGTCGATTGCAGTCCTCATGTTCCCTCTCGTGATGCTACCACCTCTCGACGATGACGTTGATTCCTTTGTGACACCCTCGCTTCCGTCACGACAGCCTATTCCCACACAACCTTGCCGACCCTACAGTCGACACGCCCATTTTGTCGGTTCCGACAACGTCGTTCGCGCCTTTTGCACTGCGTTGAATCTTCTCATGTGCGCACTTCCCCATGGCTTCGCTCCATAGCGCCCTTCTACACACCCTCGCCTCAGCCTCCTATGGATATGGCCATCTTCCCCCGCCCCGATGTTCATGAGGCCTCCATTGCTTCCCTCCAAGCCCTAATGCAGTGGATGGATGCGAAATTTGATGCTCTTCTTGCTAGCTGCTCGGGTACATCATCAACCTCCAACACGAAGTCCCCCTCGATTCTAGGCATGCCTCTGAAACTCCCCTACGACCCGATCACACCAGCCACGAGCTTCATCCAATCACATCGTTCTTTTGACGATCCTTCCTACAACGGCACCTACCACGTAGGGTGGATTGCCATGCGGAATAATTCATTGATATTAATCTGACTCTGGAGTCACAAAAGGTTGTTATGTCTTTCATCGACATAGAGGGGACGACCATCCATTGGGGCCGCTAGCTACGAGAGAACAACATTTCGCTCTCTTAGTTGGAAATCCAACAGAACCTCATTCTTTGCTACAATGTTCATTATTCCAGGACGGCAGTGAAATGTTTATGTGGTGTACGCCAATCGGGTCTCCTGGACAACTGCATCAATGAGTTAATTGCCTTAGCAACGCACGTTCCTGCTTTACCACTAGATCATTAATTGGGTTTCTTCACGCAGGGGCTCATTCCCCTGAATGAATCTCATCCACCACCCTCAAAAGATTACTGATGGCATGGATCTCGCCCACTTGTTGCAAGTGGACTTCAATGTCACCTTTGTCAACACCGACCAGACATCAAGGAACTATACATCCTGACCACTTGCCTACCCTCCAACACCCTTCTGAATGCCACCACAGGTGCATACCGCGGCTCCCCAACATTTCAAACCACCTCCCTGACCGCCCAGAGTGTAGAACGGCCCCTGGGTGACCAACCAGGAATACCATGATCATCGCAGCAAGGGACTTTATTTTCGTTGCAGACAGTCTCACTCATGACTGTCCTTTGAAGGAACTTCGCATCACCATTGGCAAGGAGGCCCTCGAGATCATCCTTGAGGAATTTGAAGCCCTCGGGGGCGATGACACTCCACCCGACATGGGCCTTACGCATGATTGTACCGTTTAGAACTCCTGTGCTCTGCGATTGTCAGCCCCCCCCCCCCCACACACACACACACACACAAAAACACACTATGAGGTTATCTGGTTCCATGTATGGCACTTCCCTGACTGTGATGAATGACAATTGGGCAAGCCACAATTTCATCTCCTAGTGCATAATGGCACAGCTCAACATTCACCTATCTCATGCTTCTCATTTTGCAGTTTACTTGGGCGACGATCGTCACAATGCCATTAGGGGCCTAAATACGGACCTGGACATGATTGTGGGTCCTAGCCCTCTCCGAGCAATTTTTTCCTATTTTGAGCTTGGTGACGTTGATGTCATATTAGGTGCCGCGTGGCTTTCTACCCTCTGTTACATGTTTATCAACTGGGATCACATGACGATAGGCTTTCCACGAGCAGGACTGTGGGAATTTGTTTACTTTTGGCAGAGGAGGCTTCCCTCACCCATCGGGTGATGCCCTTGCATCCTCCTCAGTAAACCATGGCAGTGGACTTTGCCGGCTACTTCTAGCACGACATCGAGCCGACCTGCCCGGCCTCCCCTACATCACTCAAACTATCGTGCTCCACAAACGTTTTCCCAAGCGTCTTCGTCGGTGACTCCCACCTTCCAACTCCGCGTCAAGCATCACCCCACTAGATCGGTTCCCCTAGCTCATCCAGGATACGTACACCTTTCACAGAGAGGATATTTCTGGGGATTTGGTCTTGGTGTTGCGGGTTGGCCGACCCCCATTTGAATACGGAATACCCTAGGGTAGACCGCAACACATTCCGCGGAAAGTTTTCCAACTTCTGCCTTGGACAAGAAGAATTTTCCAGAGGGCGGCATTATTACAAATACGAGGGACGAGGACACTACGCATATATCGACATCAGGACTAAGGTGACGAGAATATGGATTCCAACATGACGTTTGATGGTAGGAAGGTGAGAAATGTAGAGATAAAGCAAAACCAAGAGGCAGACAAGATATTTATAAACAAGCAGACGTTTAGAGTATTCAAAATTTCCATGGGTGTAAAAGTCAAATCATGCCCTAGAAAAGTCAGATACTTGTATACCCCAAAGTGGTCTCACCTAGCCACATTAACAAGATTAACAGCTCGGGGCACTCATAGATGACCCTTGGCATGACAAGCCTACCCAGTGAAGGCAGGGATCCTACCAGAAGAAGACTTCACAAATAGGAAATAAGTTTCCACTACCTATTTGCAAATCCTACTTGAGGAACAATTCAGGACTATTCTCCAAGCGTGACTCAGCTAGGTGCAATGGGTTCCCCTACCGTAACAAAACGGCAAGTCACGGATGAAGTTCTCTGCAATCCAACTCCATACACATGTATGGAAAAAACAATCAATATATGGGATGCCCAAAACTCATAAGATAGGTATTCTAAGCAACTTGTATATTTCACATACATGTGTAATAATGTAATATCCTCAATTAAATAGATGGCATGTTGTTGTGGTGTGATGTATGGGGCACCCTAAACTATGCATAAAAACTAAAAGTCTACAACAAAAATGTATTCAGAACCATGTTTTCTGACCCTTAACTTATCAATCTTTTGTTGGTTAGAGGAGAGTCCTCCATCACAAAATAATACCACTATGTTCTATTTTATTGCAATTCACAATACCCTTATTATTTGATGCATAGTCGAAAGGCTTATGGTGATAAGTACTAACTCCACCCCCCCCCCACCCCCACCCCCCACCCACCCCCCACCCCCCCCCCCCCCCCCCCCCCCCCCCCTCCCCCCAGACACACCCACCCACCCCACACACACACAGAATCTTCACGGTCAGTTTCCAATGCGTGAACACAGGAAGGAGAGCACACATCATTGATTGAAAAAAAAAACACAAAACAAGATTCAAAAGTAGACCTCGATGGTCTTTCCATCATAAGCGTCGACCCATTTCCCTCCGATGAGGCCTTGTGTCTTGAGCAGACCGGATTGTCTCAGGCGACTGATCGAGGCGGTGAGTTGCGGGGTTTCAGACATCTGCGATTTCGTTTGGTAAGTTGAACTCAGATGTGATGGACAGAAGGGTGAACTCGGGAGTAATCGAGGAGACAGATAAAGAGGATTAAGACTTGCCTGGCGACGGAAGAAGAGAGTGGGGAGACGACAAGCGGAGGGCAGGTGGCTTCGAGCGAGTGTAGCGCGGACCAGCGCCATGATCATTATCGTGAGGATGCTTTGCGCCAGGCCAGTTCAGCGGCTTTAAATGAAATATAATATATTCAAATAGATGGACTCATGATCACTGCGTAAGACGGACCAGCGCTTCTATCCCACGGCAGTTTTGGCTATTCCAACTATACTTTCTCCTAATTTTTCACGTATTTATAAAATACGTCTTGTACATATATTTTTAGAAAAAGTGTTCAATACGCAAGTTGTAGATCTCGACAAAATCTACAACTTTTGTGTTAAACATTTTTCCTAAAAATGTATGTACAAGACGTACTTTCAAAAGATTCGAAATCTGGTCGTATTTCCAAAATACGTCTTGTACATACATTTTTAAGAAAAATGTTTAACACGAAAGTTGTAGATCTCGTTGAGATTTACAACTTTCGTGGTGAACACTTTTCCTAAAAATGCATGTACAAGACATATTTGCAAAAAACACGAAAAATTATGAGAAAGTGCGGTGTGAATAGCCAAAACTGCGGTGTGGATAGCAGCGCCCTAATTGTAATATATATCTCTATTATATATACAAAAAAAATATATGGCAATCATTGCAATTGTACGGTGTAACAGGTGAGGTCCTCCAAGATAATATCAACCGTTGGTTCAAGAGAAGAGGCGGTCTGCACACAGCGGAAATTGAAAATCCTCCAACTTTATTCGGATAAAAATTCGGATCGCTCTGTCCGGAGTGAGCCTTGCTCGCTCACGCACTTTACAGCGGATCCGTCGTCGACCTGCAGGGAACAAACCGATGCGGTCGCCGGACTCCGGCGAACCCGCCAGTGGGTAGCCCGGCAGCGCTCCAGCAGGGACACCGCCGGCGGTGGCCCTGACCGTGAGGCCCAGAACTGAGTTTCACGGGTAGGGGCCACCGCCGACGGTGGCCCTGCCGGAGCACCGCCAGACTACCCCTGGCCGGTTTGCAGGGGTTCGGCAAACCCGCCGGTGTGGGCCGGGCAAGTCGTCGGGCTCTGCAACCAGCAGAGGCGTTAATCGCACAACCCGCACTGTTTTGGATTTCACGGACAGGGCCACCGCCGGTAGTGGCCCTGGTCGGTCGCCGCCAGAAAACTCCCAACGGGTTCGGCGGGGTCCGGCAAACCCGCCGGTGGGAGGCGGCAAGCCGTCGCCCCCGCCGGTGGGAGGCGGCAAGCCGTCGCCGGCGGTGGACCCTTCACGGGCTGGCGGAGCCCGCCACAGGTGCGGAGAGAGAATTACTCTAATACGAACAGGGGAAGATGCGAACTATACATACTCGGGAAAACCAGTGTTGTCGTTGTTGTGTTTTATTAGATGTCACAACACTTGTGCGCGCAACGGAAATAAGAACAAAAAAGCCAAATAGTTTGGATCTGACATTATTCATGAATCAAGAAGTGAAATGCGCTGTAATAAAATTACCTTTGAGAGCTTGAGTATATACTCAACCTAGATGCTCCAGAAAAAACAGTCGGCCACACAACGGCTCGAGTCCTGAGCGCGAAAAGAATATTCGCGACTCTACAGATAGTCCACACGATCAGGAGAACACACAGCAACTTGTCGCACAAACACTAGGTCGGGAGAGGACTCTCAGCGTCTCCACAGATTGCTAGATCTGTTAAAGGAGAGGCGGCGGTGACACTCGCCGGGATCGGGATCGGGATCGGCGACGGCGATGGCGGAACGGCTTCCATCGGCTTTCTAGGGTTATCAGTCTTATCGCACAGTGACGACTGGTGTGCTTAGACAGAATGATTAATCGCGTGATGTAGAAACCCTAAAACATCTATTTATACTCCAAGAGATAAATAGAACAGCTTCTGGCGCTATCCGCAGACCCAAAACTTAGAATCCAGAAATTCGGCCAGACAACTCTTGTCGCGACAATTCGATGAGTATCCATGACATATACGACAAATCGTCGAGTATCATCTTATACTCGACGAATCGTCGAGTATCCATAAGATACACGACGAACTCAACACCTACCTTCAGCCGAATCAACACTTGACATCGACGAAGGCGTTGAAAGGACTCAATGATGTCAACGCTTTATATGTCATGGCGTTGAGTGCACTCAACGCACTCAACGCCTAAGGCCAGATTCGTGGAATGGTGTTGAGTGAACTCAAAGCACTCAACGCCTAAGGCCAAATTCGTCGAATGGCGTTGAGTGAACTCAAAGCAATCAACGCCTAAGACTCAAATCCGTCAAGTCAACACTTTGACTCGACGAATCGTTTAATGGACTCAACGCACTCAATGCTTAAGTGCAATACTCGACGAATCAACTCCTTGACTCGAAGAATCGTTGAATACACTCAACTGACTCAACGCCACCATTCGATGAGTCAACTCTTAACTCGACGAAGGCATTGAGTGGTCTCTACACACTCGACGCTTTTGCCTTAGAATATTTTAAGTCCTTTTCAACTCATATGAGATATATCATACAGATCCAATCTACCAATTTCTCCATAATCTTTATGTGCTACCTTGATAGGCTCATACTAAGTTGGCAGTGAGGCCGCATGCTTGATCACTTCCAGATCACAATGGTAACACCAACAGTCTCTCACTTGATCTTGAAAGTATCAAACAAAGGCTTTACACACAATGAACGGCATCTAGCAATACATCATTGCTCCCCAAACAGTAAGAGTTTATAAACTCGAAAGCCATTGTGACCAATGTTACAGTGTTGTCATGTCTTTTCATCCCTTACATCCGGATAGAACTAGAGATATAGATTGTGACACCCTCATAATTTAGCGCCGTTGGCGGCACTAGATTTGCGCACTCGACAAAAACCGGGCAGCCGGTGGCCAGCGAGCCCAGGTCCGGCGGCGGCGACGCTAGTTTTGCCGAGTGTGCAAATCTAGCGCCGCCGACGGCGGCCTTGGGCTCGCCGGCCGGCGGCGGCCTGGGTTCATCGGCGCGGCGAGCCCACGGCCGCCGCCGCCGACGCTAAAAATGGCTGGGTCGTCGGATGTGATGGCGGAATGATGATATCGGATGATGGATTACAGGAGTTCGCATTGTGCGTATTGTAAGGGTTCGCACAGGAGTAACACCATATATATATATATATATATCTTATATATATAAAGCAATATACATATCTTGAGTCACGTCATACTTTAATTTTTAATCATTAGATCTACATCAAATAAATCCTAAGGTTGAGAAAGAGAGGAGAGAAGAGGGAGTGGGGAGGAGAGAGAAAGGGAGAGAGAAAGGGAGAGAGATGGTGGAAGGGTGAGGAGAAAGGGACGGAGACATGGGGAGGAGAGAGAGGGAGAGAGATGGGGAAGGAAGAGAAAGAAGAGGGAGAGAATGGTTGCGTGAAATTAATATTTTATGACAAAACATAATTTTTTATAAAATAAAAATTGTAATATTGATTTATATTTTTCTACGGTCATTTTGAGTACTCATATGTATATATTGCGGGCACTGTGTAACACCCCAAAAGGAGTGGTGGTCATTGGAGGCGACCACTCGAGTTCGACGAACGCATTTCTCGGGTTCGACGAACGTCGAAATATTCTTGAGTTCGACGAACGCCGAACGGCTTCTAGTGAGTTCGACGAACGTCGAACTATGTGTTCATCGAACAGCACGTACGTCGAACGGCCTCAACGTCAAACATCGTTCGACGAATGTCGAACCAGCGTTCGACGAACGTCGACCAGCGTTTGACAAATGTGCTTATGTTATCCTTTCGACGAAAGTCAAACGGATTTCGGGAAGGTCGGCGAATATCGTGATGTATCCATACGAAAGGATTTCGAGAGTATTAGCGTCATCGGCTGGCTGGTCAAAGCGGTCAGGTTGACTTTCAACTCCACTCCAGGCCAGTGCTTCTGTTTGGATAGAGTGATCGTGTGACTGGGATTTAACCCGAGGCCACATATGCAGAAGGATTGGAATGAGGAAATCATTATTTCCTCTCTCTCTCTCTTCACTTAATCCATGTTTTGGAGAAGAGAACTCGCGGCTGGAGCTAAGTGTTTGGGCTGACCTTTGTGATGGTGCTGATGGAGATTCCCTCATTGGAAGCAGGATCTGAGGCTAGATCCGCGAAGGGGAAAGTCACGCGCTCATTTACATATGCGTAGAAAAGCTTTGTCATGACTCCGAAGAGAACGACAAGGGTAATGATTTTCTCCTGGACAAGTGAAGTCCTCAATATGCATACTTGCATGGAACCCCTCAGCAAAAGGTGAAAAAGTGTGGATTCCAATGGGTAGATCAGTTTGATCCCCATATATTCCTGCATATAGATCCGGAAATATAGAGTACGGAATAGACATGCTGTGAGAAGCTCATCTGGACAGGTTGGTTTGGATTGGTGATGTTTTATGCTTTGCGTGTCAGAGAAGACTCTGTGGATATGCGTGTGACGTGTGTGTGAAATCTGGGGTCTAGGGGTATGCAGGATGCTGCATTAAAGTACTGGAAGCATACCCAGGAAAATACCTAGAAAAGATTACAGTTTGGAGAACTGTGGTTGTCGTCGTGCGATAGTGAGTGTCGCCGGCGATAGCTCCCTGTGAGCTAAAATTTTGTGAGGCCTGTCTCTAAGAAACTTGGGGCCATTGTATGTAAAGTTGTGAGCTTAAATTGCCCAGCTGTGGTGGGTGCCAGCCCGAAATGGACAAAACCATGTGGTTTGTGATGAGTTGAGTCGTGGAGGCCAACTACTGTGCCATCAAGTTAAGTACCTCTGAATGACTGAGTCGTCAAGTTAAGTACCTCTGAATGGGTAGTCGGTCGTCAAGTTAAGTACATCTGAATGACGTGGTTGTCAAGTTAAGTACCTCTGAACGACAAAGTTACTGTTAAGTCATGGACCACTGAATGATGGTGATACACGAGGAAGTCCGGTACATCAAAAATGTGCCCTAAGTGCACTGGGCGTATGGTCGTTGGGCCAACGTCTGTGGTGAATGGTGCTTAAATGCACTATGTTGCTGCTTGCAGTGAAGGAGAACCGCCGACCCGAGTTAGGGGTGAGATCGTTATAAATTGGTCAGCAAAATGCAGACCGTTGCTTTGTTTGCCACGTTTTGGTCGGCCTTTTGTGCAGGTGCTGAGGCTACGGCCGAAACATGTGTCATATGTATTGTATATCATTCATGTGGTGTAGTGAACATTCTTGTAATGTATGAGTTCATAACTTAAAATACTTCCGCTAGAATGCTCTGAGATAGGGTGCGTTTATACTTGAACTTGAGTTTGTCAACAACTTGTAATTTCCTTACCTGTCCGTAGTATATGGTGGCGGGCCCCGGCCGGACATTCTGTCATATGCTATACGACGGATGAGGGTGTTACACACTGCCTGTCTTGATGTGAGTGCATCCCGTTTTGATGCGGGCGCAGCCCGCAACGACGCATCGAGCACGGGAGAAGCCAGTTCGGAGGTGGGCGAAGCCCGCCTGGATGCGGCCGAAGGCCGCCTGAGAGCATCGAGCACGGGCGTAGCCCGTGCGAAGATGCTCGTATATATATATATATATATATATATATATATATATATATATATATATATATATATATATATATATATATATATATATGCAGGAATATATAGGGATCAAACCGATCTACCCATTGGAATCCACCCTTTTCACCTTTTGGTGAGGGGTTCTATGCAAGTATGCATATTGAGGACTTCACTTGTCCAGAAGAAAATTGTTACCCTTGTCGTTCTCTTTGGAGCCATGACAAAGTTTTTCTACTCAGATGGAAATGAGCGCCTCATTTTTCCCTTCGCGGATCAAGCCTCAGATCCTGCTTTCGATGAGGGAATCTCCATCAACACATTCACAAAGGTCAGCCCAAACCCTTAGCTCCAGCCGTGAGTTCTCTTCTCCAAAACTTGGATGAAATGAAGAGAGAGAGAGAGAGAAAAGGAAATAATGATTTCCTCATTCCAATCCCTCTGCATATGTGGCCTCGGGTTAAATCTCAGTCACACGATCACTCTATCCAAACAGAAGTATTGGCCTGGAGTGGAGTTGAAAATCAACCCGACCGCTTTGACCAGCCAGTCGACGCCGCTAATACTCTCGAAATCCTTTCGTAAGGATACAACACGATATTCGTCGACCTTTTTGAAATCCGTTCGACTTTCGTCGAAAGGATAACATAAGCACATTCGTCGAACGCTGGTCGACGTTCGTCAAACGCTGGTTCGACATTCATCGAACGCTGTTCGACGTTAAGGCCATTCGACGTAAGCGTTGTTCGACGAACACATAGTTCGACGTTCATCGAACTCACTGGAAGCCGTTCGACGTTCGTGGAACTCAAGAACATTTCGACGTTCATCGAAATCGATATCAGATCGACGTTCGTCGAACCCGAGAAACACGTTCGTCGAACTCGAGTGGTAGCCTCCAATGACCACCACTCCTTTTGGGGTGTTACACAGTGCCCGCAATATATACATATGAGTACTCAAAATGACCGTAAAAAATATAAATCAATATTACAATTTTTATTTTATAAAAAAATTAACGTTTTGTCGTAAAAACATTAATTTCACGCAATCTTTCTCTCTCATTTCTTTTTCTCCCTTCCTCATCTCTCTACCTTTCTCTCTCCCTCTCTCTCCTCCCCCGGTCTCAGTCCCTTTCTCCTCTCCCTTCCGCCATCTCTCTCCCTCTCTCTCTCCCCTCTCCCTCTCCTCCCCTCTCCCTCTCATCCCCCTCTCTTTCTCAACCGTATGATTTATTTGATGCAGATCTAATTGTTAAAAATTAAAGTATAGCGTGACTCAAGATATGTATATTGCTTTATATATATAAGATAAGATATACTAGTGCCCGACACGGGGCTCCGCCCCTACTGCCCCACGCGACAATACCCGGTCGGCGACGGCTGGCTTTGTCCGCAACATCTACATATGAGTAGTCAAATGACCGTAAAAAATATACATCAATATTCCAACATTTATTTTCATTTCCTCTATTTCCCTCTCTCCCTCTCAGCCGCAAGTCTCCCCATCTCTCTTCCTTTCTATCTCTCTATTATATATAATATATCTATTATAGTAATATACTAATATATTCCCTTCCCTCCGCTCTCTCTCTATCTCTCCCTCTCCCCACCTCTATCTCTCTTTCCCTCTCTCTAATATAATAATATTCTCTCTCTCTCTCTCCTCCCCGCTGCTTTCTCTCTCTCTCTCCCTCTCTCTCTTTCTTGGCCTTGAAGATTAGTAGCTTTAGGAGGTCTACAATTTTTCTTTTTTTAATGATATAAATATCTGATGGCCGCTGAAAGATTAAGATATATCCGACGGCACGGATGACTCCAATGAATTTTTATTTCATGAGTTTGATATTTCTTTTATAGTGGTATATATATATATATATGCATTTCTACTATATTTATTTATAATTTGCTCTAATACGCAGGAGAAAATTATATTTGCAGACCTCTTGTGATATTTGCGACCCCGTGCAATATTATATTTGTTATTCGTAAATCGCATTTGTCTATTCACAGATTTTATCTATTTACAGTTCTAAAGAAAGTCAAATTTGTCATTCGCAGTCCAAAAATTAGTAAAATATATGTTTTTTTAAAGAACTTTGGGCATCCTCTTCGCCTTCCTCACTATAAGGAGAGATTAACGCATATAAATCTTCCCAAACAAATAATAGTTATCTAAACTTTCCAAACAAATCAAAATCACTTGAACAACAAAGAAACCATTTTCTGTATAACTCATAATTCGTCGAGATTAGAGATGTCTGAGGACGGCTCAGAAGGCCTCGCCCACCAGGGGCGAGTTGAGAAGGCATCGCCCACCTAGGGCGAGTTGAGAAGGTCTCGCCCACCTCGGGTGAGTTGAGAAGGCCTTGCTCTCCTGGGGTGAGTTGAGAATGTCTCTCCCACCTGGGGGGAGTTGAGAAAGCCTGTGAATATCATTTTGGTTGGGGTGGGCACAGTTATTCGCAGACCATACCCCTCCCCCTTGGATTTGCGTATAAATAGGACTCCAAGGCACAAGTAAAAAGGACCTTGACCCCCCTATGATGGGAGAGTTCATAGTTAACCTCACTTTGCCGAGCTCGGCAATGACTTTAGGAGGGGAAGTTCCTCCTCGGTGCAGCACGAGAGTCTTGTTTGTAGGCAGTCCGGAGCTATTCCTTTGATTCATCACCTTCTTCTCATCAAGTCTCCTACGAGGCGACCATTAAATCAGTAAGCTTTGGTCACCCACTGGTCTGCACAATGGTGACCAATTTTCTTGGTTCCAACACTTTCTTCCTCAACTCGGTCTCTATCTGTGCATTGATTTTATGAATCACGATCCATGCACACATTGAAGTGCTCAGAAGATCTATGGGGATGTTCTTTTATTGTCGGGCCCTGCTCAGTAAACCAAAGACATCGACTGCTTAAGTTGTAAATTGGTCTGCGAATAACAATTTGTAAACTCAAATAAAACGGAAAGTGTTGGTCTGCGAATAGGCATTTATGGCATGCATGTGGATAATAATTGTTGGGATGTGCATGGATCGCGTGCACATGGACCACACAGGTTCAGGGCATGCATGCGCAGGGGTGCGTGCAGGCGGGGGAGCACACGGGTTGTTCCCGGGGCGTGCACACATGCGTACTTGTCGTGCATGGGTATGCGACCCCTTGAATGTGTTTGTTATTTCTGGTTCGGATTCAAGTTTTCAAGCATTCTCACTTTGTCGAGGCAGTACATTTTGGCACGGTTTGACTCAGATAAATTTTAGGGGAACCTCATCAAATATTATGCATATGAAAAAAATAATGTTTGGCCCGCATATGTCTTGACATCCAAGTACTAAATCACTCGTCTTCTATTCTATATTGGGCTGAACAAAACTCTTTCCATGAAAGCCAAGGTATTGTTATTACCGGGCATAGGGAAATCTCATTCATGACTTTGTAATATATATATATATATATATATATATATATATATATATATATATATATATATATATATATATATATATATATGGTTTTACTCTTATACAAAATGCTTAAAATAAGCACATTATGCACTAAATCACAGCCGTCGAGATTCAATCGCGATTTCCCTCCATTTCCACATTCTCGTAGTTCTCTGGAAGGGGCGATCATGATTTCAGCAATTTCTGGTGATTTCCGACAAATTTCCGACCGACTATAGTAGGATCAATCGATTTTCCCGCAGTTTAGAGGTTGGGGGAGAGCGAACCACATGATTTCCGGCGACTTCATTTCCTCCTCAGAGCATCTAGGGCGGAACCACCGATTGCCATTTTTGACGACTTCATCTCCCTATATTTCTCTTTTTAGCCCTGGATTTCTGAACTATAGTGGTAATACAAGCACAACTATTTGACAAGAGAAAAACAAACACATGTAACACAAACACAAATTGAATAACATCAACTAACTAGCATCAGACTGACAACATTACATAGCATCCCATGACTTGTCAAAGAATGAAAAACAACATTACAGCAATGCTCCCACTCACATTGAATAACATTAACTGAGGACAAACATCAAACTGGACCATTAAATAGCATCAGATCGACAACACATCACATTGAAGCGCAATCAACACTTGTAGAATTTGGCGTCGATTTCACACGTTTTTCCATAAAGCTCCCAGTTACAGGTGAGGTGGATTTGCAACAAAGATGGCTTGCAGCTCCCAGTTTCATACCATGCAACTATGCAAGTTAATCTTTAATCTTAGCAAGTGGATGTCATGTAGGCTTGGTTGGTTAGGAAGTTCACACAAAAGAAGAGCCCTAATAAAAACAACATTACATCAGAATTATAGCGTTGAAACTCAGTGCACAAAGAAATTTAAAGATGAAACTTACCAAGTCAAAAGTGTCCCAAAAAACTTCATAGCACCTTGCACATCAAATACTAACAAACAAAAAAAGACATTATAGAATTTTCCATCTCTTTAACAAAGGTCCTGAGAGAACTGATCAACTTCTTGAATTTTTCACTAAATGTATGACTTTTGATTAACTTCTTAAATTTTCAAAGCACTGCAAAAAAACAATTTGCAGAGTTAAAATTAATGAATTTTGCATAACATGTAAATTATTTTGATTACCTAAAAAAATCAAACTTTTTTTGGGATAATTGCGACTGTCACGTGTTTTTTTGCTCTCCACATGTTTTGCAATGTCTGACGATTTTAGTTCTTTTCTCAATTGTTATTTCCTTTCCTCCTTAATTCTCTTGTCACTACCTTTTTGTTTTTGAATTTTTAGGTGGCAAAATATCAATACTAGTGGGAATACTTGATTCGCAATATGAAGGACATCCATTATTATTTTTTGAATCAAGTCTTTTTTTCCAACTTGTTCCAATATTTAACAAATTATTTAAAGCTTCATCATCTTCTTTTGCAATTTCAGGCATCAACATAGTTGTGATCATACATTGGAAATTAAAAGTCTCCTTCGCTCTTTCTTAGAAATTTCTGTCACCCCTTCAATTATTGCTTGTTATCTAGGTGTTTTGGGTCATCTCTTACAAATACAATATGACAATAGCTCATTGGCCCCCTGACCTTTCCAAATAATAATAATATGGCGACAAGGAATGCCTTGAGTTTCGTACATTTTGCAATCACAAAAAATATTACCTAAACTGAATAGAACATTTATATCTTTGTATTTGGGATTGCAAGAGTCAATTATGGTGATAACTGTCCACTCTTCATCAATTTTCTCTAAAGTTTTAATCATACAACCAACACAATTACTCCATAATTCATCTTGGAATTGATAAAAATTAAAATGCGTATATATTTCACCTGCATTCTTTTTTAACCATAGGCCGGTCTTCAACTTTGGCTTTCC
The DNA here is from genome assembly GCA_039583875.1 of Platanthera guangdongensis. Classification (NCBI taxonomy): domain Eukaryota; kingdom Viridiplantae; phylum Streptophyta; class Magnoliopsida; order Asparagales; family Orchidaceae; genus Platanthera; species Platanthera guangdongensis. Next base: position 11,214,061 of record CM077151.1, read on the forward strand.
ATATAATGCGTCATGATTTGCTTTAAGATCTTTCATCTAAAGTTTTAATCATACAACAAACACAAGCACTCCATATTTCATCTTGGAATTGATAAAAATTAAAATGTGTATATATTTCACTTGCATTCTTTTCTAACCATAGACCGGCTTTCAACTTTGGCTTTCTATATAATGCGTCATGATTTGCTTTAAGATCTTTCATCTATAGTTTTAATCATACAGCCAACACAAGCACTCCATAATTCATCTTGGAATTGATAGAAATTAAAATGTGTATATATTTCACTTGTATTCTTTTCTAACCATAAGCCAGTTTTCAACTTTGGCTTTCCATATAATGCATCATGATTTGCTTTAAGATTTTTCTATCTCTGTGCATCCATACCACTATCAAATCTTGAATTAAATTCAACCAAACTCAATTTGTTGTTTACAAAATGATTGAAAAATGAATTTTCACTCTCAGATCTGGATGTGGTTCGTAATAAGGCAGATAGTAATGTTTTTTCAAATATGTTGGAATCCACATTGAACCGAGATCAAACATGTGTGCTAATTACCAATCATTTATGGTTAAACCATAATCTTCTATAATAGATATACATGATGTTTCAAACTCTTCAATAGTTTTTGAATGACAAACACAAGCTTTAAAGCGGTTTTGGAATGAGATGTCTGAGTTTAGGGTTCCACCAACTTTTTCAGATAATTTTTTCATTATATGCCATATACAAAATCGATGTCTAGAAGTTGAAAAAATAGCACTTCTAATTGCAGGGTCTTGATCGGTCACAATTATTGAAGGTTTATTACCACTCATACAGTCATTGAATTTCTCAAACAACCATTTTGTGACGACCTAGGGCCGACCTACTTTGGATCACACAAGGATCATTGTGGCCTCACCTAGCGTCATCCGGGTTGCAGCCCAAGAATTAAGAACACAATCATATATTCAGAAGTGGTGCGATGATCGACAAAAACTTTCCAGTCTTCGCCAGTAATAAAGCTATACTTAACAGGAACATTGTATCGATGCTCCAAATCAACATCTTTTACATAAGTGATAAAGAGTTTGGATTTCCAAGTTCTACAACTTTCACCCGTGCTTTTCATTAATGCATTGCGAAGATCATCAATATTATCAAAATAAATCTGAAAAAAATAGATAATATCAATTAAAAATTAACTAAAACACCACATTTATGTAATCACTATTCACTAATCATTGATAACAAAGTTAAGTACATTTAATTCTGTACATATTTGATCTTTAATTTATTTATCATCTTCCTTCCGTGCAACATATGTAATTGATATATAAGACCACACAAGTGATCTCATAAAACTCATCAATTTATTTATCTCAGGCCCAGGAATAATACGATCATCATCACTCACAGAAATAATACGCTTCTTCCATTCTAGCCTAAGCTTCTTCAATTCATTCATTTTCGTAAAGCCACTTGTTGACTTCGATGAAAATCTCTTATCAGTCATTTTCCTGTAATAAAAAACCCTAAAAAAATCTAAGCCATCCAAAAACCCTAAACAAAATTCATAAAGTAGCGCAATGATATTGAGCTACTACCACACAATCACACATATAAATATATATGTTACTATGTTAGTGCTAAATACTAATATAGAACTATAGAGTCAGCTGGTTTAGACATGTATAATAAAGGTTAAAATGCAATATTTATGCTAATATATAGGGTTAATGTATTTTTAAGCTATCTAATACAAAAATACACATTGTGTTGTTTATATACATTTAACATATCCAATACATGAGATTGGAAGATTCAGTGGGTGTCTGCTAGGCTGCTACACAATGTTTATACTAATACTAATAATAATAAAGACATTAGCACAAAGATCAAAACTGAGAAAGGTCTTAAGAAAAATTATACCTAAGTGAGAATATGAGATTTGTCGAAGAAGAAACTTTAAATCGAAACAAAGAATAGCAAGGAGAGCAGAAAATTGAACAAAATCTCCATTAGGGTTTTACGCAAGGAGCGACGTCTGTAAGAACCAAAATGTTGCGATAAAAACGAGATTTTTACGGCTCACAGTTTAAAATAGATAGTATAGACTGCGCCTTCTATAAAAATCGCAGTCTATTGTTGTAGAATAGACTGCTGTTTATATATAAACCACAGTTTATTCTATGAGCTGTAGAATAGACCGCGATTTTTATATAAACCGTAGTTTATTCTATGAACCAGAATAGACCGCAGTCTATTCTATGAGCCAGAATAAACTGCGGTTTATGTATAAACCACAGTTTATTCTTTGAGCTCTAGAATAGACTGCGATTTATATATAAACCACAGTCTATTCCCATTTTTTTAAAAAGGCGCTCATCGCCTTGTTTACAATTGTGCGCCGAGACGCCTAGGCGTCACCTAGGCGACACCATGACAAGAATGGTCTTTATCCATAAGAATTGGTCATAGTACAAAAATAAATCCATGGAATTGGAGCAATTTCAATTCCAAGGGAATTCCTAACTTCCGAACACTGGAATTAGAATTCTGTAGCCCCAATTCCAATTACTAATTCCAATTCCAGGGGGCCAAAAAAATCGTAATAGTTTGTTGTTTAAGAGATGGTTCAGTTTGAAGCAGTCACTTTTGTGTGGGGATCAAATTCTTGTGGTTTTATTCATGAAATTTTCTCAGTTGAACTTTTTCTACTTTCTGAAGTGATGATGTGTATGAGAACCAATTGTGGAAGAATATGTCAGGAAGAAAAAAAATCTCAGCAAAAAAACTATCGTCTGTCCTGTGAAGAACTCTGATCAGAAATGAAAATTACATTGGGCGTGGGTGGGAGATGGTCGGCGGGGGTCGCATTATTCCAACGTTCCTTGATCAATTCCGAATTGGACATGCTGATAGAATCCAAGATTTCATATAGATTAAAAACGGAGCTGTAAGAGCTTTGATCCATGGACAAATGAAGAAATTGGGGGTGATTTCAGTGGCTAATTTTGGAAATTAGTAGTTGAGATTGATCTGCTTCTACATTCCCGACAAGCTACAGCCAATTCGCCTACATTCCCTGTGACCTGCAACCAAGTGGACCAAAATACCCCTCTTGAAAGTGTCCTAGGGTGCAAAGTGCCAATATTTTGTAATTGAAGGATGCAAAATGCCAAATTTAAAAATTTAGGGTGTAAAGTGTCAAACTGATGTAATTCAGGGGTGCAGAGTGTCAAAAATAAATTGTACTTTTTCATACGAATTTTGATTTAGTCAAATGATATATCAATTCTTATAATTGCGGACTTTGTTTCTCGAAAATTTCACTCGTTCACGTCGAAATTGCATTTTTCATGAGCTCTGATTTCGACAAATGCTATGTTGATTCTCAGGTATTTCGACGTTTTGAGCCTAATTACCAACCACATTTCTCAAAATTATCATTGGTTGAAGCTGAAATTGCAATTTTTCATATGATCTCCGATTTCGGCAAATGATATGTCGATTTTCGTGTATTTCTAGATTTTAAGCTTAATACATTACAATCATGCTTAATGACCTATGATCATCATTACTGTGCATCGCTAAATGTGATTAAATATTTTAGGATATTTAAATTACCATTAGTCAAACACCTGCCTCTGAACCCTAATATACTCAAAGAAAGGGTTGAGATAACATTATAGAAAAATGTCATTACAACAAACATAATATGTATGTTAATAATTAGAAGTCAGTAAAGTAAGTGCATGAGGGTCAAAAAAAGTAACATTGAGTAAAATCAATATACCAACTAATATATAAATTACTCTCCAAGGACATATAAACTACACTTAACCTTACATAGTCAATAACGGGTCATCTGAGTCGAACTATTACAAATATAGCGAACACGTTATACATCAACATAGTAGTAGATGCTTATTCATGTGCAGTGAACACAAGCCTCACTTGAAGCACTGTGGGATAAGCACCTCCATATTTGAGACTGAAAGACATACTATGTCTCAAGCTTTAAATCACACGACATAGTGGCCCGAGTTATCAAATTAGCACCGCAGGGTAGCAGTGTGGGCCAAGCTGCATAAACGAGTTAGTATTGTAGGGCATGCTGTCATGAGAAAGGTATTAATTCTTAAACCCAAAGACCATTATTAGAGTATAGCCACAACAACTATAGTTGGAGTCCGTGAAAAAAACTCATCACTTGGCAAGACATAAGCATAAACCAACAACCAAAACATATCGAGCCGATGCCTTTCACTCGAGAGGAACTGAGCCTTGGCCGAGTTGAGATAGTTGGAAGGGAGAGAGGTGACTCTTAACCATATGAATCAAGTTATAGCTAGTATGATGAAAATACATAAAACCTTACCCCAAAGGGAAAATTATCAAACTAACCATAGCAAAGCCTTCACCCTAGCTAGTGGTGCATAAAAAAACCGGGTCTGGAAAGCCCGTCTGGGCCCGACGTTACAAAAGTCTGGTTAGGCCTGAGCCCTGGCAGGATTGGTCCAGGCCCAGGCCCATCCTGAGGGGCCTAACAAGACCTTCAAATAAATGATTTGCCTGGCCCGGGGTAGGCCCAGTCTTGGCCCTGTCCCCGGCCTTGCTGGGCCTAGACCAAGACTGGCACGGGCATGGCCCCACAGGCTGCAACTTGCAGCCCAAGTTGCCAAAAGAGACGTTGCCGACAACGTATCTATGAAGAGACATTGCAGCTGGCAATGTCTCTTCATAAAGACATTGCTTGGCAGCTGCCATTTGCCAGCAAACAACAATGCTTGGAAACTTGGGCTGCTGCAAACCAAGTTTCCAAGCAGCTCAATTAATCTCTCTATAAATATTAATATATTAAAAATAGTAAAATTATTTTTTTGGGGCTTTCTATAAATATCTAATATATCAATTGGGCTCTCCATAAGCATTAATGTCATTGGCCACTTGCCAAGTGGCGAATGACCGAAACAACTCTCTATAGAAAGATTGCATTGTCTAAAACTCATAACACACCTTGATCAAACTCAATCTCATTGTAATTCTCTACTTCGCACGCTTTGATCAATGACGTCTTCATCTAGTGTCGTTCATGAGATTGTCCTGCTTGTGCTCTAATCTGGGAGCATTTCGACAAAGTTAAAATCAACAATGAATTCAAAGCAAAATGTCAGTATTGTTCGAAGTTGTTGACGGTGGTCGGAAACTCCACACTCGTGCGACACATCAAATCGTGTGTTGCAAAGCAAGCTCCGGAATCCAGTCAAGCACATCTATCAGTGGTCGGACAAGTTTGGACTTACAATCAAATGCGGCAAAGAGAAGCGCAGATGGAGAACATCATCGGGAGCAGATTGTCATTTAATCATTACCACAACGCCCGCGAGACCGCTTATGTTCATCGAGCTCTTCAACCCAAATATCATTAGGTAAGTAGAACTATAATAAAGCGTGGCACATATAAAGCTTATATTAAAGCAAAAATTTTTTTGATTAAATATTTTGACAATTTAGATAGTAGAATTAGTTTAACTTGCAATGTTTGGAGCAGCGGTATACAATTAAGACATTATTATATTTGCATTACAAGTCATTGGATACATCCTATTTCATGAGAGCTATTCAAGCACATCATTTATTTTAATAGTTTTGAAGTTCCACACATCAGAACAACAATTTATTAAGTAAATATGAATTGTATACGCGATTTTACAATAAAAGATAAAATTATTAGTATTTCTTTTGATAACGCTAGTAATAATACCGCGACTATTGATAATTTAAAAGGAGATTTAAAACCTATATTAAATGAAGTATTTTTTTCATACTCGTGTTTCCCACGTTCTAAATTTAATTGTTCAAGATAGTTTAAAATTAATGGAACCATATATTATTAAAATTAAAAGTATGTTAACTATATATATATATATATATATATATATATATATATATATATATATATATATATATATATATATATAGTTCTCAAAAGAGACGACAAGATTTTAAAAAATTTGTAACAAATCAGGGAGAAATTTTTTTAAACCAGAATATGACATGCCAATTAGGTAGAATTCCACTTACAAAATGTTAAAAAGAATAATTCATCAAAAAAACTCTTCTAATGGAATTTTATTCGACAAATACAACTCATGATTTAAATGACGATTATTGAGAAACAATTTCGATTAATATGCACTTATTAGAATGCTTTTATAGAGCGACGATTCAATTATCCGGCGTTTATTATCCCACTAGCTCCAGAGTTATTGAATTTTTTTTTAATTATTACAAAAACTTTAAATTAATATAAACAATATAAGTTTTGACAGCCCGTAATTGAAACAATGAAAGCAAAATTTTGAAAATACTGTAAGGAAATGTCGCATATATTTTCACGCGCGACGACTTTAAATCTTTTATTAGGTGTTTTAGGTGCTAAAAATCTTTTGGAAGAGATAAATAAAAATTTACACCTAAATTTAAATAATTTGGAATTTGAAGATTCAATAATTTCAAATTTTAATACAATTTTTACAGATTTTCATAATAATTATTATGATTTATATAGGTCGCGACCGCGAGATGATTCAACACAAGTACAAATAGCAAATGATTTTCAAAATTAAATTTATGAGGTTGCATCTAGAAAAAAATGACGAACTACTAGTACATTAAATGAATTACGACTATACACTAAAATACAATTTAGAGAGTATATGACTAAAAATGGAATTGAAAATTTTAATATATTAGAGTAGTGGAAAAATAAAACGAACACATATCCTATTTTGGCCTTAATGGCCCGCGATATATTAACTGTCCAAGCTAGTACAGTAGCTTCATAGTCCGCCTTTTTTTTTAGTGGCAGGGTTTTGAATGAACAACGAAGTTGCCTTAACGAAGAGTCGTTGGAGATTTGTATTTGCTATAAAGATTTTTTGGACGCGGCGAACAGAGAGCAACATACTGCTTCCATGAAAGACAACTCGTCGTCAGTCGAAGAAGAACTGAGTTTGTTAAACTTGGCCGATGAAGATTGAGTCTTAGTGATCTATTTTATTTTATTTTGGGTAGGTTGTCATACGGTGCTTTGACACCTTACTTATTGTGAGTGGGTAGGTTGAAAGTTGTGAGATTTTGTGCATGTTTTGTAAGTTCGTGTAGTTTTTTTCGGGATTGGTGGCCCACCCGTTTGTGTGTGTTGTAATATTTTCAATATGTAATATTAAAAATATAACATTTTATCTTTTTAAGCATTTAAAATTTTAATATATGTCTTATATAACATATTTATATTAATTAAATTTTATAAAAAAACAAATTTTTATTTGAAAAATTCTGTCTTGGGTAGCCCTGGGCCGGGTTAGGCCTGCTTGGGCTTGGATTAGGCGCGGAAAAGGCCTTGCTAGTCCTCATTCATACGGGGGGCCTGGGCCTGGCTATTGCCGGGCCTGAGCATAAAAAGTTTAGGCCTGGCAGACCCAGGCCTAAACTGGGCCTGCCAGGCTTTATGTGCACCACTAGCTAGTCCCATGTGAACTAATATTGAACTAAAATTGAAAAACTGCAAAATCAAGGTCACCCAATTTGTCACAATTTCAAATTACATGATTTTGCTTCAAATTAGTGTCACCTAAGGCCTTCAGACACAAACTTCAGTCCAAAGTGAATTTGACCGTTACAGATCAATTGACTCAAAAGCCCCTTCGGGTTAGCCATACCGAACCCAAATTCGCCAAACAGGTCAATCGAGTGTCATAAACTCCAAATTGGATACCGACATGAAGTAGATCCATTTTAAACGCGCTTGATCAAATTTATGGAGTTCCAATTTTGCTAGGCAATGCCTGCTTGGGTATCTGCCGAATCCAAGCATACAAATTGAGCTACAGGTAAGGCCAAAGAGTGCTATTTGAACGCTACTATGCATCCATACAAAAAAAAACAAGAGTAGACTTTTTTTGGGTATAACAAGACTGGAACCAGCAGCCATTAGAAAAGACTATAAGGGATACACCTAATTGTGGTATACACCTTGTTGCAGACTAACTCGACGTCCCGGTCAGACTGGAATTCTTCTACCGTCTTAGTTTTTGAGACGGTCGAGCGCGCACACAACCAAATGAGTAGGTTGATTGTACACAAGCAGTTTTAACGTGGAAAAATCTCTCAACTGGGTAAAAAACCACATGACCGGATCTGTGCCGGTCAAAATCCACTATTCTCGGGTGGTTACAGTTAGTTGGTGAAGTCAAGTGTGATAGACCACCTCTCGTAATAATTATAAGGGTGAGAGAGCACTTTGTGCGGGGCGGACGACATGCCATCGCGGCGGGAATAGTTACAACTTGCGCTTTGCGCGGGTGGTCTGTCGTTAGCAATTTGCAGAATCTGGATGCGGAAGGGAGCACTTGGACTTGCGGAGGCTGCTTGAGACTTGAACGGTTTACTGAGTTCGGGTGGCTTTGGCTCGGCCTACTGGTAGCTTGGGTACGACTCAGGTGCGGCTCGGGTATTGCTCGTAGGGGGAATTCAGCAGAGCTTCCATCTGAGGAAGAAGAAGACTCAGGAAAAAGTTAGGAAATGAGGAGCCCTGGGGCTCCTTTTATAGGCTGCAGAAAGTGGTTACGGTGGTTACAGGGTTATCCGCACACCGTGACCACCCGCATAATTGATTTTAGTATAGATTTAAATGCGTTCATCCAGCTTTCGGGAGACTATTTAATTAACAATAAAATATTAATTAAATTCCTCCCCACTAACCTGGTGGTTAGTGGGTGGTTACACGCGAATCCAATGGCCGAGAATGCTTCCCCCTGATCGGAAGGCGGGAGAGGGCCACTGACAGCGGCTGGGGAGGAGTGGCCGCTCTTCGCGGTCGCGCACCGACAGCCGAGGGAGGGGGCGGCCGGGGCGGTCGCCCCCTTGGCCACTGGTGGCCAAGGCGAGGGGCGGCTGGGGCGGCCGCCCCTTCAGTCGCCGACGGTGAAGGCGCAGGGGGCGGCCTGGTTGGCCCCCCTTAGCCGCACGGGTGGCCGGGCAAAGGGGCAGCCGGGGCGGCCGCCCATTTGGTCGTCGACGGCCAAGGAGAGGGGGCTCGTGTGGGCGTGCACGAGCATGTGTACATAGACATGTGCAAGAGGGTGCGTGGGTGCCCCCGCAGAGGCCTGGGCGGTCGCGCCCACACTGGAACGCGCTCGACTGGTCGTGTACGTAGGCACGTATTAGACCACGCGCACGCGGTTGCGTGCCATCCTGCACGGGTGCATACGCGAGTGCGTGCAGGCGCACCTGCGCGAGCGCGCGCGCACCTGCATGAGGGCGCGCGCACTTGGGCGAGTGCGCGCGCATGCACACGTGCGCACCTGCGCGCGCCTGATCGCACGAGCGTGCGTTGGCCCGATCCCGCACGCGCATTTGCGCGCGCCTGGTCGCGCGCGCTCGTGCGCACGCATGATCCTACGCGTGGGCACGCGCGGGCGTGCACCTCCGATCCCGCGCGTGCGGGCGTGCGCCAGGTTGCGCGGGCGCGCTCGTCCGATCCCCCGCGGGGGTGCCCGATCGCGTGTGCGCGCGTGCGAGCGGGCGCGCGTGCGTGCGTGGCATTGCACGCGGGTGCACGTATGTGCATGCCCGACTTCGAGCGCGGGGCGCGTGCCTGGCCGTACACAGGCTCTTAGTGCATATGCTCCTTCTAGCGCGCGCTCTTGGGCGTGCGTGCGTGCGTTCGTGTTGGGGCACGTGTATGCTTTCAGGCGCGTCGTGGATAGCTTTTTTTCAGACTTTTCAGCCTAACTTTTTATTCTTTGTGACAGGGCTCGAGATGTACTGCTCGGTCGATGTGTCTTCATTCTTCTTTTACCGAGGATCAAGTTGCAATTTGGAGGAGGAGATTCAGCCTTTCTACCGACTTTGAAGTGAGGATATCACGTGCTGAGGAGAGGGTGAGGGGAGTGTCAACGGTGAGCGTCACACGTCGATGTGTGTGGTGGGCGCAGTATGCGCTAAGTGCTTTTTTGGTCTTCATGCGCGCGCGGTGCGGTATGCACAAGGTGCAAGATGTGTGACATGTGCACGAAGTGTGACGTGCGCATCACGCAATGGATTATGGGTAAGGGTTCAATATGCTTGGCGCATTGAGCACTCATACGTGGAGGATAAGAGGTTGTCGAGATGCGAGTTTTTGGTGCCCCCCCCCCCCCCCCCGAGTTTGCCATTGGGGTACCTTGTGCACATGGTCGGAAGAGGGAACCTGTTGTTGCGAGATGTAGAGACGTGAATGCGGCGCCTCCGTCTTCATTGAGGTAGAACTATTCCTTAGTTGGCGAGATTCTGGTTGTCTCTTTTGATGTTGCTGCCCCCGCCGACCTAGATCTGACGGCGTTGGGATCTTCTATCCATTTCTTTTGTACAAATCTTGTTCTTTCGTAAATTTGGCTTGCGATATCGTTTTGCGCTGGTTGTATTTGCGGCTTAGTTTGCGCGATCTAGCTGGGATATGAACTGAAGAGGCCGAGATCTTTTCTGCGGCGATCTGCACACTCTGTGAGGGGAGAGGCCGGAGTCCCTTGTTGAGAACACCGAACACTCTATAATGGGAGAGGCCAGAGTCCCATGTTGGGAACACCGAACACTCTGTAAGAGGAGAGACCAGAGTCCCTTGTTGTGAATACTGAACACTCAATAATGAGAGAAGCCAGAGTCCCTTGTTGGGAACACTGAACACTCTGTAAGAGGAGTGACCAGAGTACCTTATTGGGAATATTGAACACTCTGTAAGGGGAGAGACCAGAGTCCCTTGTTGGGAACACTGAACACTCTGTAATGGGAGAGACCAGAGTCCCTTATTGGGAACACTGAACACTTTATATGAGAAGAGGCCAGAGTCCCTTGTTGGGAATACTGAACACTCAGTAATGGGAAAGACCAAAGTCCCTTGCTGAGAACACTGAACACTCTGTAAGAGGAGAGACCAGAGTCCCTTGTTGGGAACACTAAACACTATGTAAGGGGAGAGACCAGAGTCCCTTGTCGGGAACACTGAACACTCTGTAATGGGAGAGGCCAGAGTCCATTGTTGGGAACACCGAACACTATGTAATGGAGTCACCAATAATATTGGAAATAACACTTGTTGTTTGTTTCACGAATATTAAAAACACAAAATACAAGTAGTGATAATGGAGCTCTGAATGCCCATTTGGGAGAAAGCAAACTCTTCTTTGAGATGTTCATCCTGGGGATCGTCCCTGTGTCGGATCATTCTTGACCTGTTGATTCAGATCAGTTATTTGGAGAGAACTCTCGAGGTACCCACGACTAACGAATCGTTCGATTTCTGTCTTTAGTCTTGAACAATGTTCTGTCTTATGCCCGTGGCTTTGATGGAAGTCGCAATATTTAGATTGGTCACCAGAATTTGAAGTAAGAGCCCTTAGCCTTTGGAGAGATGGATGGTTGCATATGGCAAGCAGCACTTCCGCTCGCGAAGTGTTGGGGGGAGTGAAGGCTTGATCTTGGTGATGCCCCCTAGCCCGTCAAGAGGTGACGCGACGCGAGTTGCTCTTTTTGGGAACCGACAGTGGTGTCAACCCCTGTTCTCGCTGTCTCTTTGAATTGCTTTTGAATTGTTGGTGGTGTTCTTTGATTGCATCGTCAGCGACGATCCGGGCATCGATCCGTTGAACAAGATCAGAATAGCTGGGTATAGTTTCTTATACTAGTGCGGAGTGGAAGACACCAGGGCAGAGCCCTCCAAGAAGAAATCCGCGTGGGAGTTCTGCTTTTATTCCAGGGATTCGTCGTGCTTCAGTGGTGAAATGACAAAAGAAATCTTTAATGGTTTCCCCTTCACTTTGACAGATACCAGATAGGTGGGAAGGATCGTTGAATATCTGGCGGCTGGCGATGAACTGATCCGTGAATTGTTGTGCTAGTTCTGCGGAATCCTTTATTTCTCCTTCCTTCAGGGACATGAACCATGTGCGAGCTTGCCCTTTCAAAGTTGCCGGGAAAGCTTGACACAATGGTTGATCTGGGGCATTGCAAAGTTGCATCATGATTGTGAAGTGCCCGACGTGCTCTGACGGGTCTCCCGTTCCATCGTATGTCTCGATCTTGGGGAGCTTGAAGCCGTGGGGAATTGGATGCGTCCGAACTTCAGTTGCGAACGACGAGTAATGATGGAGAGGGCAACTTGCCAAAGTGGCACGCTGCCTGGCTCGCTCGCGATCTTGTGTGATTAAGTTGAGAACTTCTTCGCGCGTGAGTCTTTCATCGAGGCTCGCTACTCCAGGGTAGTTGTAGTGATTTTGAGCTTCAGGTTCTCTGGCAGGACGGGCTTCACGGTGTTGAATGTCCACACAGGGGGGGGGGTTTGCTTCAAACATGTTGACATACAAGTGAGGGGGAACTGGACCGACGTGCCCCCCATGGGTCATCCCTTCTGCATTGCGGGTAACTCCTCCCGCCATAGTCTCTAGTCACGAGTACCACTGTGTTGAGAGTACTGTCTTCTGAGGATGTTGGGAACTCATTTCCCACAGACGGTGTCAAACTGTTGCGGACTAACTCGACGTCCCGGTCGGACCGAAATTCTTAGACCGTCTTAGCTCTCAGGACGGTCGAGCGCGCACACAGCCAAATGAGTAGGTTGATTGTACACTAGCAGTTTTAACGTGGAAAAACTCCTTAACTGGGTAAAAAACCACGTGACCGGATCTGTGCCGGTCAAAATCCAATATTCTCGGGTGGTTGCAGCTAGTTGGTGAAGTCGATGGTGACAGGTCACCTTTCATTACAATTATGGGGGTGATAGAGCACTTTGCGCGCGGCGGGCGACAGGACATCGCGCCGGGAATAGTTACAACTTGCGCTTTGCGTTGGTGGTCTGTCGTTAGCAATTTGTGGAATCTGGATGTGGAAGGGAGCACTTGGACTTGTGGAGGCTGCTTGAGACTTGGACAGTTTGCTGAGTCCGGGTGGCTTTGACGAGGTGCGGCGGGAGAAGGCTTGCAAGGGTTTGCTAACCTCTGTGAGGAGAGAGATTAGAAGCAAATAAGACGCGAGGATAACCGCACCCGAACCATACCAAAAATGTTGATATGACTCGATTAATGTTTGACGCCATTAGAATTTGGCAAGAATAATGAGTAGCTCTGTGAATCTCCGTATGATAGAGCTTGAGTAGGCAAAGTATATGAGGTGAGCATAAGCAAAGTGATTGCTGAAAATCTTTTGGAGATAACCCATGAAGATTGATGAGATAGGGTCGATATGACCAAGTAGCAAGAGAAATGCCCGATGAACATTATCACGAAGTACAGATTAATGAATCGAGCACTAGCTGTTGACATGGCTGGAAATCCTTTTGGTAGGTTGGATTAACCTGTCCACCTGTGAAAGGAGGGAAGAGAGAAAAGGAGGTATGTACCCGGAATGACTAAAGAGGGTTGAATGCTGCCACAGGTGTTCCCCGTGGGCCTTATGCATCACTTGCCCGAAAAATCATCCCGAGTACAGTCCTACTCAAAGCGGGCTGGCCGCGCATCCTCAAGGAGGAGGGAAAAGGAAAAAGAGGTCCATATTCGGAATGACTAAGGAGGGTTGAATGCTGCCACAGGTGTTCCCCGTGGGCCTTATGCATCACTTGCCCGAAAAATCATTCCGAGCATGATCCTGCTCAAAGGGGCTGGCCGCGCATCCTCAAGGAGGACACAAAAGAGGAAAGCAAGGGAAAGATCCTGAGAAGGACCGCTAGAAGGACTGCTCTCTCGCCTTGGGTACAAGCATCACTGATCAATGAGACGGGTTGCGCCAAGAGGCCTATCTTGTCTGTGTATTGATCAGTGGAGTTGCGAACCCGAGAAGGCACGAATCGAGGATACCAGAGAGTGCTTCGACCACCACAGTTGAAGGATGAGCAAAGAGACAAGGCTACGCTTGATTGCCATTGCTTGTCCAGCGAAGATCATCTTAACCGTAGTGTATCCTATAGGGCGCACAACAGAGCTAACACATGGGGCTCCCCTAGCACACACTCTGTGTCAGATGTTGGCTAGGATCCTAAGTCTGAAGCCCATTCCCGTGATTGAACTGCTCCCACTGCACACATGGGTATACTCCCGCCATGTGTGGTCGAAGCGGTAGTGCGAGAACAAACTACGGAGGGAACGTTTCAGGCTCGGCGAAATCTCATTGGCGTAACGATCGCTAAGAGAGGGAGAAGAGAGGAAGGAGCAACACAAGAAGGGAACTGTGTCAGTACGGGATCCCTGAATAAAAGCTTTGCTGGAAAGCAAGTAAAGAACACTGAGAAGTGTTGTAATGAAAATGTTTGAAAAGGAGAGAGAGTAAGGGTTGAGATAACCCCTGTAGGTTGCAAGGAGCTCTGGAGGACTGTGAAGTCCATCGCTAGCTCAGAATAGCCTTCCCAGCACACCCTCGTCGTCGGCATCGAAGCATTCGACTTCTTGGTTAACAACAAGGAGAGGAGGCACTTCGACGTGGTTCACTCCTCTTGAGGAGCAAGGAGCGTCTGCAAGTTCTTTGCCCCTTGAAGTTGCTTGATCAGGGCGCTCTTCTTTAAGAAGGTCTTGCATCTTGCCCTGCCGGAGCATCCTTTGCACAAGCTGGCGGAATGCTCGGCAGTCTTCTGTTCGATGGCCTGACTCTTTGTGGAATTCACAATAAGGCTCTGAGTTTCTAGACCTCTGATCGGTCGGCCGATAGGGCTTCTTGTAGCTTGCCCTATCTTTCATGATCTGGACTACTTCTTGAAAGACGTCGTCGAGATCAGACTCATGCAAGTCATCGTCTTGCTCTTGTTGAACAGTTGCTGTTTGAGAACGAGCTAGCGGCAACAATGAGTCTTGAGCATTGTCTCGGCTCGGGAAGGAGTATCGCTGGCGATGAAGCCTTCTCTCCTTCCTTGAGTAAGTTGGGGCGTGATTGCGAGGAGACCTTGGAGGATGCTTGCGGGAGGGATCCTCCTCGGATAGAAGTTTGGAGACGAAACCCGGATTGCTCTTTTCGCCTCGGATGTACGAGTTGGCTAGAGCGATCAACTCTTGATATGTCCTTGGAGCACGGACGTTAGCTTCAAATTTGAGAGGCCCTTCACGAAGGCCGTGGATAAGAGCCACTCGGTACATCTCTTGATCAGTAACCTCGATGTCCAAAATCTCTCTTTGGAATCGATCAACAAATTGAGACCAAGTTTCATTTCCGCGCTGCCTGATCTCAAAGAGGGCTTCAGGACCGCCCTTTCTCTTAGTTGACGTAGAGAATCTGAGAAGAAACTCCCTTCGAAGATCAAGGAAGGAAGCGATGGAGTGAGGACGGAGGCCATAGAACCAGTCCCTCACTTGCCCATCAAAAGAGGTAACAAGAAGCTTGCATTGGTTGCATCTGAAAGAGTCTTGAGAGCAACGGCTGACTCAAAGCTTGGAGGTGCTTTACTGGATCTGTCTCTCCAGTGTAGGTTGGTAGTCGAGGCTCTCTGAAGTTTGCTGGAGTTGGCTCATGGCGGACACTCTCCGCGAATGGTGAAGGTTCTTCTTGCTCTCCTACAGCATAGGGAAAGAAAGGAGCATAAGCTGCAGCTGCAAAAGGAGCATGAGAATAACAAGGAAAAGCTGCTGCAGGAGGAGCAGGGGCAGGAGCTGAAGGGTAGGGATGACTTCCCTGAAAATTGAGAACTCTAGTAGGACTTCCCCGGGCTGCTTCCCGGAAGAAGTTATGGCGAGCAGCGAACTCTTCATCTTGAGTCCGCAAAGGATCTGCAGGCCCTTGCGGAAAGGTTGGAGTGTACGGGGGATAGAACGACGGACAAGCTTGAGAGTAAGCTTGCTGACGCTCTGCTGTTGGTGTTGGGTTGATTGGAGCAGCTGCTGGTTGAGCATCTAATCGCTGCGTTATAGCAGCAAGAACTTTGTTGATAGCCTGGAACTGTTGAGCATTCTCTCGGCGCGACTGCTCAAAGGCTTCCCAGAGAGGATCTTCACTGGGACTTGGAGCATGGTTCTCGGCTGACTGATGGTCTGACATGGTTAGCTGTTGCTTTCACTGCCTGTTCTGATCTGAAGGTTTGCGCGTGAGCTGTTCGGGTCCACGCTCACCGCACCATGTTGATGCACGAAAAACGGCACCTGGGGGATAGCTGTCACCGAGGGGGGTGATTGGGCCTCACAGGCTAGGTGAGGATGAAGGAGAAGGTTGCGGAGGAAAGGGAGAGGCTTGAGAGGAGAGGCGAGCCTTGATCAACAGAGAGGGTTGATCAAGAAAGAAGGAAGAGGGAGACCAAGAGCGGTCGAGCAGACAGTAATCGCAACGGTTGTTCTTGCAGGTTGGATGCCGAGAGGAGCTGAGCTGAGCAGAGGAGCAAGGCTTGCTGAGCAGAGGAGCAAGGCTTGCTGAGCAGAGGAGAGGAGAGGGGGCCGCTAGCAGCGGCAACAACACACTTCGCCCGTCGCGGCCTAAATGCCACTCCTGCGACGGGCTTTCCTTTTATTAAAAGCTAGAGGTTACAAGCTTACAAGTACACCTTTACAACAAAATCACTTAAAGGGTACAAGGAGAAGCTGGCGGCTAAGGAGGAGAAAGTGCCAGAAAGCAGAGAGGAGAAGCTGCCAGAGACTAAGTAAAATAGTCTGCCAGCTGCTGGAGGACTGGGAAACTGAGTCTGCAGAGTCTGCTGGCAAGCTGCTGGAGCTGTGGAGGACTGCGCGGACAGGAAACTGAGTCCGCAGAGCTTGCTGGAGAGGTGATGACGGACTGGAAAACGGAGTCCGCAGGTCTGCTCTCAAGACTTGTCTTCAGCTCCAGGCCTCCTGAATGAGAGGCTTCAGGGGGTATTTATAGGCCCAGGGAAGTTGTTGAAGAAGCGGGCCCAGTGACATCAGCATGACGACCTGCGCGGACTCCGCGGACTGAGATTTTGCGTCCGCCATTGTTGACTGAGGAAGCAAGCGGAAGGACCCACCTGCAGAGAACTGGAGGTCGCCCCCTAGCGGGCGACCTGGGCGGACTCCGGGAGGAGTCCGCCCGGCAGGCCGGAGGCCGCCCCCTAGCGGGCGGCCTGGGCGGACTCCAGGGGGAGTCCGTCCGCCCGGCAGGGCCTGGCCGCCCCCTTGCGGCTTGCGTGGGCGGCCTGGGCGGACTCCGGGGGGAGTCCGCCCGGCTGGGCGCCGGGGCCGCCCCCTAGCGGGCAGCCTGGGCGGACTCCAGGGGGAGTCCGCCCGGCGGGCCAGGCCGCCCCCCTTGCGGGCGGCCTGGGCGGACTCCGGGAGGAGTCCGCCCGGCTGGGCGCCGGGGCCGCCCCCTAGCGGGCGGCCTGGGCGGACTCCAGGGGGAGTCCGCCCGGCGGGCCAGGCCGCCCCCTTGCGGGCGGCCTGGGCGGACTCCGGGAGGAGTCCGCCCGGCTGGGCGCCGGGCCGCCCCCTAGCGGGCGGCCTGGGCGGACTCCAGGGGGAGTCCGCCCGGCGGGCCAGGCCGCCCCCTTGCGGGCGGCCTGGGCGGATTCCGGGAGGAGTCCGCCCGGCTGGGCGCCTAGGGGGCGGACTCCGGCGGGCCAGGCCGCCCCCTTGCGGGCGGCCTGGGCGGACTCCAGGGGGAGTCCGCCCGGCTGGCGGGCAGAGGCCGCCCCGGGTGGGCGGCCTCGACGGACGGCGGCAGGAGGCCGCCGCCTCTCGGGCAGCAGGGAGGTCGCCCCTGGTGGGCGACCCTGACGGATGGTGGCAGGAGATTGCCGCCCCTTGGGCTGACTAGGAGGTCGCTCCCGGTGGTGCTGTTGGCCGACTCCTGCAAGGGAAAGCACTGCACGATTAGCGGACCTAACCGCATGTCCCGCGAGGGTGAGCCATGGGAATAGCCCGCCGTCCCGCAGGGCACGCGGTTGCTAAGAGAGCTAGGCGGACTGAGAAACTGTCCGCCTACGCTGGGACTTGTCGCGATCGAAAGAGAGAAACTAAGGGTCGCGACTAGCAGCTGGCTATCTCGGGTAGGATCGCCGATTTCTGGGTTAACACACAATACTTACGATACTCACTACGAAACCAGTGTTTTACGTGGTCGAAACGACGCGACGATCCAAACGACACGAAGGACAAACGACTCGTCGAACAAATGCTGATGAAATGTACTAATACACTACGAACTTATAATTTCACAGAACGACGCTTACAAATCTACTTGACAAATTAAGACTTACTAAACACCCTACGATCGATGTAAACGCAAACGAATAAAAACAAGCAAAACCACACTTGCCTTGATTTTGCCCGAATCATCCTCGGAATCACTCCACGTCGAAGATCGAACCAGCGAAGGAGCGGGAAGGTGAAATCGTGCACACGTATCTCTCGACGAGAGCTTTTCGGATCTATGGTCCGACAAAGATTTCGAGCACCGGGACTCCGGCGGGGCGATCGGAAGGGTTAACCAAAAGTTTTGGTTCGGCGAATGAAGGGGGGGGGGGGGGAGTTCGGCCTCTGTTCTGAAGTAAGGAGGAAATGAGGATTTCTTTTTCTTTATATTTATGTACTAATAACATTATTAATAATAATCATAATTATAATAATCTTAGGACTAATTAAATGAAGGGGGGGGGGGGGGGGGGGGGTCGTCTTGAATTCGTCGAATGAAAGGGAAGAAACATGATTCGCCGGCGATAAAGTGGGGGGAACTCAACGAATTTAATAGCAGTTTTATTATATTAATAATATTAATAATAATAACCCAGCACATGAGAGACTCAACGGCGAAGTCAAGCGAAGGCGCGGGCAAACTCAACGAATTTAATGTTATATTATTACAAAGGGCCTAACGCATGCCGATTCAAACAAAATTCGCACAATAGGCAAAAGTCGGTGCTACGATTCCAAAGGCGAAGTCAAAATCAAAATCTGACGAGCCGTTCTCGAGATATTAATTTCTAGAGTTTACGGCGAACATTAAATATATCAAACTTCAAAAATTCGTCGAGGCTCCAATATTACTTGGATCGCGACGAAACTTGACGGGCAAATTCAAAATAATCGATTTAGTTTTGTATCGTGAAATTTTACAATTTCGATGAAAATTCCAAGATTTGATCGGCTCGACTCAACGGACGCGAAAACGCACTAATTGCGACGCGCCGTCAACTTCGCGTTAACGTAACGCCCTTACGTCATTATGACGTCATCAAGAGAATATAAATAATTGACGGAAAATCGGGGGCGTTACATTCCTCCTTTAGGTCGACCAATGAACTCTCTGCTACCCGGAACTTCTCCCGAAGAGCCAAATATTTGTCCTTCAAACTCACATAATGATCGTTCTACGTGAATGTTATGTGTGTCTGAGCTTCTTTCTGCAACTAAAAAGGAGAATATCAAAGTCGCATAAAATAATCAAACCAAGATCCAGAAACAAGAGAGCTCACTAATCACATCACTCATCGCCCTCAAAGAGGAAGACATCATTAACGGGGGGGGATTAACTCTGCTAGGACTCTCGGGGATGGCAATCCCTGTAGAAGGAACTAGGAACTCGAGGGGGGGGGGGCAGAAGATTCCAACACCTTAACCTCTGAGCCCAGTGGTATCCTCGCCAGGCACCTTAACCTCTGAGCCAGTCAGTGTATCCTCGCCTTGAGGTGCCTCCTCAGGCTGACAATCCCTTTGCTATAACAAAAGTCGAGGCTCCGCATCTATGTCATTAGTACCCTTCAAAACAAGCTTCCTTTTCCGGCCGCGGACCAGGGGAGCCTCTGCAACACGCTCAAGATCAGCCGACAATCCACATAACCACAGTCGTTTCTCTTCCACAAATAACAAAATGTTAAACAAACGGTTCGCCGGCTCCCGAGACTCTATAAATCCCAGCACATGAGAGAAGTCTCATTCTTGTCCCTTCTGACAACGACAACGATCGGGTAGAGAATTCCAAAGCTCCCGCAAACCCGGGGAATTTCGAACATAGCCAAACAAGGTGTTTTCATGACGACGATCCGTCCGACTCTCAAAATCAAGTCAACTCTTGTTGATATAAATCTCAACAAGGCTGCCACTGTCAACGTGGTCCTCACATCAATCTTCGAACAACTTCGAGGAGAATTTCAAGTCATGCCCTCTGAAGAACGCAACCAGCCTTACGATGCGTATCATCCCAGTAGGAGTAAATTGCGACAGAAGAACGTCACAAACTTCAAAATGACAACCACCTCCTCGCACAGCGGAAATCGGAATCCAGACCGTAATACCATCATTTACACTGTCAACCAACACTTAGGTGGATTCTAAACTCTTTTTTCAATATGTGGAACCCTCACTTCAAGATTGACAGGTATTTTGTATCTCTTTTTTCAAATCACAATTTGTTTGGTAGTACAGTAGAGCGCAATCGCATTGGGTGACCATGCGCATTGCGGTTTGAAACATGAAAACAAAACAAAAGTCATGCAAAAGCTCGAGAAAACACAGGAGTACACACCCAAAGATGGACGAGCACAGGCCCCAGAGTGCACGCGCCCGGGGCACGCACGCCCAGCGTGCGGCCCGCACACGGATCCCACTTCACGCGTCACCCGAATAATCGCACGCAACCAGCCACTGGCAGCCCCAATGTCGTGCGGTCCGTAGCCGGCCGACCACGCTAGAAACAGTGTCAGCCGCGCTGCGCTCGGTTGCTCCGCCAAAGCGGCGGCTGAGATCAGGAAGCCACATTGGCTGCCCGATCTGGGCGAGTAAGAGGCCACCACCGTTGGGGGCGGCAGCCGAGATCGGGCGGCCCATTTGGCTGCCCGATCTGGGCGAGCGGGAGGCCGCCCCCACCGGAGGTGGCGGCGGTCACCGGGCTGCCGCCGGTCCCCGGGGTGGTGGCGGAAGTCGCAGTGGTTATCGCGACGGGGATTATGTCGAGGGTTTGCGGATAACCGCACCCCATGCATGAGGTACGTCTGACGGTTCTAAAGGGGACCCATCACTACCATTCATCAGAATGGCTTTTAGATGACACAATTTAGTTACATCAAATTTTTCATATTCAATTTTTGAGTTCACGTTGACATGTACGAACATAAAAATATGAAAATAGGGTATGTCGTGAATAAATAAAATATCTGCATGTTATTAAAATTTAAAGTACCAACCCCTCTTAAATGATACATAAATCTCATCATTCACACAAATAGAAAAGTTAAATATTAATGTGATTGTTTGGTTCAGCCGATGAGCGTCAATGTCATTGGGAGAAAACAATTTAGGATATCAAAAATAATTAGGTGTGCTGTGTGAAGATCATTTATTCTGGGTTTTCAAAAGATTTTAAGAATCGAACGTAATTTCAATAAAAAGATCGTAGTATAAAAACCACATTACAAAAATATAAACACTCGAATCTTTATTCATTAATTTATTTATTTACAGTAGTTGCTACAAAAAATTTAATTACTTAATCGTACTCAATACAAAAATCATAATCAGAATCGGTACACAAGGATTTGTACTTTTCCTGAACTTCGTCACTGCCCATGAATATCTTTGATCATACCTTCGTCAACTTTTCAGGGGGGTATCCTTTTTGGTGCATTGGGAGACACTCTTATTGCCTAAAAAATGATTTCACAATGAGTTAGTCATAAAAATTATGACTAAGTGAGAAAAGCATTTCGTGAATAGTTATATATGCAAACAATGAGAGATAGCAATATGCATACATCAAATTAAACAATAACTACTTAAATGTTTATTCTCAAAATTGTTTCTTGAAACCCTCCCCCCCCTTTTTAATTACATCAAATATGAAATATTTTGGTATGCAACTTGAATTGGCCGCATCTCTTTAGGGCAAAAATTGTAGGCTCACCACTACTGGTAAATCCATCAATAGATGTCTCTACATCAAATGATTCGAGTCCTTCATATTTCCTTATGCAGAGTTTTAAATTGATTCTTATCTTTATCGTAATTTTTGTGAAAATAGGAGTTTTAAAATAAAAGTTTTCCCCTCAGAAATACATATTACTTTCA
This sequence comes from Platanthera guangdongensis, assembly GCA_039583875.1. Lineage (NCBI taxonomy): Eukaryota > Viridiplantae > Streptophyta > Magnoliopsida > Asparagales > Orchidaceae > Platanthera > Platanthera guangdongensis. The sequence goes on from CM077151.1 coordinate 11,236,064, forward strand.
TGTTTTTCTCTCGCCCACATTTATTTCATAGCGATATATCACTGAGTTAAACTCATATGCACATGCAACGTTTATTTAAAAGGTAAAATAGGAATATGAAATTACGTGAATAAAACTTCATCCAAGAAAAAAGAAACTCAGCAAAGTCGTGCATTTATCAGTAATTTTGTTCGCATTATTGCCACGATTATTTTGTGATGTCATCCTCTTATTTCTTGGCCTCGAAAAGTACTGAAATAGTACGCACTTTATTTGAGTTGCGTTAATTGATATTCGTAGCGTTAATGTTTTAAAAAATTAACTAATAGGCGTTAAAAATTCGTCAAAATACGAAAGCCAATATAAACGACAAAATAAATAATGTTTATGCTTGATGTCTAAACAAAAATAATCCTCTATTGAGACTGTAAATCCAAAATCAGCCGTTTAAACAGCACAAAAAGAACTAAAAACAGTTTCTAAATAGCTCAAAATAGTCTCAAAACAGTACTCAAAAGTATGTATATCAGCCCTTTAAAACATCAAGGTTTAATACAAAAATTAGTTAAAAAAACAGTCCAAAATAGCCATAAAAGGGTCACAAAGCTGCCTCAAAATAATCTTGAATATAGTAATAGTAGAAGAGAAATGGCCAAACCAGCAAAGGGAGCAGAAGGGGCAGCTCACAGCAGCCGCAACAGCTACACAGGAGGTAGCACAGCAGGGAACCAACAACAGTTCAGGAGCAGCAGCTCCCTGCAGCTCCCTGCTGCTGAGTAGCAGTAGGGCAACCACACAAAGGGGCAAGAGAGAAACAACACAAGAAAGAGAAGAGATTGAAGAAATGAAAGAGGTTCAACTCTATTTATAATAAGAGATAATATGTTATAAGATAAAAAAATCCAATCAAGAGAGTTATTGCACCTCTTAAAGGTGCCACCAAGCAATCAAAGCTACACCATCAGCCAACACCTAACCTTCCAAGTGTCAAAACAACTCTGAGGTGTCACCAAATAAATCCCAAAGCACAAATTAGCCAACACTTGGCTTATCCAAGTGTCAAAATCAGCCAACACCACACCAGCCAGCATACCAAATCAGCCAGCACAATAATCCAGCCCACTTATTAATGGCAGCCCACTTAACACAAGCCCGTTTTACATGACAGCCCACTTAACAAGTGTAACACCCCAGTTTTCAGACCTGGAGTTGCTGGAAGCTAACGCCCGGCGGAAGAGATACCGCTGGCGGTAGGTCGATGATCTCGGCATTGGATCTAGTGTGCACGATCATGGGATCCAGTGCGCACGACCACTGGTCGTGCACCACTGATCGTGCGCATTATTCTCAGTTTTTTTGAGTTCTGCCTTGGGCAATCGCACAAACATTTGACATAGCGCTCACGACCACTGGTCGTGCGCCGCTGCTCGTGCGCGTTTATCCCGTTTTTCTAGAGTTCTGCCATTGTTAACCGCACGATCATGGGATCAAGTACGCACGACCACTGGTCATGCGTCACTAATCGTGCGGACGGGTGCAGGTCTGTCATTTTATTTGTGTCCGTCTGATGCTTACTTAAACCCGATCCAAAGGGCCAGGATCTTCCGCCCAAATGCCTTTATTAGGGTTGAGAGGGTCTTTCCCCTCATTTCTCATCTCTTAGAGTGAGTTAGGGTGGAGAGGAAGATAGGGGAGGAGGAAGGAGAAGGTCTTCCACCGCCATTGACGGAGCTTCGGAGCTCCGATCGTCATTCTGAGACCAGATCCATAGAGAGGGCGTGGAGGCACTCGTGTCAATTCGTTCAAAGTAAGGATTTCATGGCTAGGAAGAGAGGTCGTAAGGTAACGATATTTTCTCCTCTCGGTTTGTAGGATGCATGTATAACATCTCTTTTCTTTCTTATTTTTCAAGTTTTTGGGCACCAAATCTCTCAAATAAGAGGGGTTTGGGTCGTCATGGTTCAAAAGGAACCACCGGGTCGATTGAGTCCGTCCCCGGCATGATTTGCATTAGAGATCTGCTCCGTTAGTGGATTAGGCATTGTGGGTGAAGCCGTAGTCGCGACCGTTAGTCCGACTCGGTGATGTTGCATAGCGCGGGTTAGCTCCGCGTTGGCGGTAGATGGTTTCCTTGGTGCACGAGAACGTTGCAGTACGAATGGGGGATTAGGGTGAAAGGCTATGGATTGTGATGTGCTAAGGTGCGGTTTTGTCTCCGTGGTCGGCTGGCTATCCCGTGACGTGCAAGTCATGTGGGGAGAGTGTCCCGGCGAGACTAGTCCCCTTCTGTGAGACTGACGAGAATGCTAAGCATACGATAAGCCCGGGCAATGAAGCCCACGAGCAGGTGGGGTCCGGCGAGGGTTCTTAGAACGGTTTGTGTGTGAGATGGAATCCTGATGTGAGAAGTCAGAGTTTGTAGGCAAGCCCGGGTCTAAGACCCACGAGCGGGTGGAGCCTTGACAAGATTTCCATGTGGCGGCTTGTATGCCGTTAGGGGAATTGCAGTGCCCTTTTTTTGTGGCTTAACGCCGATGAGGAAATTGGAAGTACCCAGTTGTTATGTTATGATGATGAGCTTGATGCATATGCGATAGGGTGCCTTGGATGAACCCGAGTTTGCATACATGCTGCATAGTAGGCCCCTTTAGTTATATGTTCAACATCGAAAACGTGTATGTTGTTTGAGACATCCAAATTTGTTTTTAAAGCTTTACATGTTTATGTATATGACATACGAAGTGCTGACTTGTAGGTTGGAGGTGTACCTCGGGATCCGTTAGGGGCGGCCGAGAGGAGATGTGTTGGTTATACAGTAGAGGTCAGCCTTTGCTGACCCACGTTACTATAAATTTTTACTGGGCAAGGATCGCAAGCGGGAGCAAGTGCGCCGGCCAAAAAGTCATAAGCCTCATGAAGTGATTACCATGCTTACTAGCTTTTTTTCTTCTTGATTGTGATGCTCCATGTTTTTGGTATTTCCGACTTGCATGCCGAGGTAGCCTAGAAGTGCTTTTGCACGTTGATGTTTGACCTTATTGTCATTCGGTTTTGGACTTATGTTGTGTAAGGCCTTAAGGCCATTTTGATACTCCTAATTGGCAGTGGATAACTTCTAGTCTTGTTGGTATGTTTCCATTGTGGCTTTATTCTGAGTTTTGAGTTGGGTAGATAATATCATCTTTTAATGCTTAAGCTGTGGCGTCCGTATGTTGTGGGGCCCCAGCCGGACTCATATTATATGGTCATTATAGGGGAGGTGTTACAATTTGGTATCAGGGTCAGGTTAGTGTCTAAGGTATGTCTTCGTGGACGAATGTCCTAAACGAATTGCATTAAGAAGTATCCACATAGGAGTATCACGGATCCGTGAGTGTCCTTGTGTCTAGTTGTGCGACTAGAAACTGATTCGAACTGCTGAGGGCGGCTGAGACGCCGGTAGTAAAGCATGCTGAGTTTGCAAGTTTCATGTTGGAGGGTGATGATAAGCTTGGTAGGTGAGCCATGGCGGTCGCGAGTTTCCTGGTCGCACCCCGACCATGGAGGAGTTCAGAAATGCTTTCTTGAAAAGTACATTCCTGTGTTGACGAGGTTAGCCCTTCAGAGGTAATTCCTGCACTTGGTGAAGCGAGACAAGACAATGGACGAGTATGTTCAGGAGTTTACTCGGTTGGGTCGTTATGTTGGAACGACCATGGTTGATGTTGTGGAGAGGGACAACCTCTTCTACCACGGACTGAGGGAGAATCTGAGGCAACCCCTCATATCTATGAAAAATGTTGGTTTCAATGAGCTGGTTGAGGTTGCTAGAACTTGGAGAACGATTTGTAGTGAACACAACGTCGAGAGGGTTTTGTTGCAAAGTAGGGAGAAAGAAAGTCTTCTCAATCTCAAGGAAGGGAGTAAGTGGAAGAAGAAGTCACATCCCTACAAGAATTCGGAGAAAGGAATAATGGTGGAGTCTAGCACTTCTCGTTTCTAACCCGTGCAGCCAAGGGCGTATAACCTTGGGCAGCAGGAAGCGATCTGCCAACCCGAGGTGGTGACATGCATTGTGTTAGTTTCTGGGTACCCCGCCAGGGTACTGTTTGATACATGAGCGTCACACCCTGTCCTTGTAGAAAGCTTGATCCGGAGGATTGGAGTTGAGCCATTCTTGGCGGACGCAGAGATGAAGGTGTGCATGCCCAATGGGTCATCCATGACTACAAGGGCGAAGGGGCGTGTTAAAGCCAAAAATTACCTCAACGGGAGTTCAAAAACAGGGGTGCAGCCAACACCTACTTCTCTCAAGCCTCAACCCTCGACTAGCCGCAAAGGACCTAAGACTGACCCAAAGCCTCAGCAAGGAGGTCCCACCTCACACCCGGAAGATCTCTGAGAGCTTCCCCTCCAAAGCCAAAAGCCGGGCTAGGAGCTCCTCAGAAAGCACTGAAGTTGGAAGATAATGAAAGCTCGCTTTCCAAAGAGCCCTTATGGGTCTATTTATAGTCTTTACTGCCCTGAGATTACTGAAATGCCCCTAGTTGATCTGCCAATAGCCGAATCTCGCTGTTTTCCTAAGGGTACGAGGGTAATTTCACCAGAGGGTAATTTGGTCATTTTACCCAAGGCCCTGGGTCTCACTCGGCGAGAGCTCTGAACCGAGAGCCTTCTGTCCAGAGCTCGGCACGAGCGGTCTCGCCTGCCTATAGGCGAGAGCTTCTTTAAGACAATCTGGGTGCTAGCGCAAGCGTTCCCGCGTTGGCTTCGTTCGACGATTTGGTTGTGCTCGACGATCTGGGCTCGACGGTCGACGGGCACGGGGCGCCTTGCAGGCGAGAGCTCCTTTGAGATGGGAGCTTGGCGCTTAGTGCAAGCGCTCCCGCTTATTTGGGCGAGAACTTCTCTGGCTAGCCTAATTATGATCATTACGCCTCCTGCTCTGACTCAGCGAATATGGGGTTGTACACAATCCTCGCTCTTTTTGAGCTAGCTCTGCGCTCGAAAAGACACGTCCAACCCATAAATATTCGCTGAGCACGTATCAACATCAGGGAATCTTTTGGTGGGCCGTACCGTGGCTATAAATATATGTGCTGATAGACGGTCATAATTCTCCCCTTGAATCATCATTCTTCGTCTGAGTTCTCGCCTCCTCTCGTGATGCCTTCCAAGCGCGCCGACAAACCGCTTCCGCAGGATCTGCAAGACCGCATTAATGCAGCACAGGCGCAAGCCAAGGCTAATAGTGCCTTTGTTGCCCCATGGTTAGCGAGACAGTCGTCGGCCGTTGAGCCTTCCCAGCCCAAGAAGAAAAAGAAGAAGGCGAAGGCCGTCCAGCGAGACCTGCCCCACGAGAGCAGGAGCCCGCCTACCCCTACCCCAAGCCGCGCGGACGATCCCTCTCTGTGGAAGGTATGTCTGATTCGCCAATTATTGAAAACACTAGTCGCTCTCTTACTGACGCGATATTTCTCGCAGGAAACGGTTCCCGACGTCATCAAGTTCCCCGCGGGAACCCCTGGACCCATCATCTCGCCCCCTTAAGGGCCAACCGCAGGTCACGGAAGCGGCTCCTCCGCCTGACCCGAGAACTGCAGGTAACTTTTCTACTCTTGCTCTTAACTCAAATCTTAGAACGCTGAATTATCTTCCCGCAGCGCCAGCTTCCGCCCAGCCGGGTCTCGCTACCCGGGAGAACGAAGCAAGGGCTGCAAATCAGCCTGCCCTCGCGGTTGATTCCTCCCTACCGGCGGGAGGAAAGACTGTCGAATCTTCCGCGCCTCCATTGGATGCCAGCCATCCCGCGGGAGAGGATACCTCCTCCCCCCCCCCCCCCCCCCCGCTTCTGGCCAAGCCGGGATTACCACTCGCAAAATCTACCCCCGGACGAAGTTCCTTATGACTTGCGAGGTGACCTTGGCCAAGGCTTTAACCTCCAGCCACTTTGAGAAATAATCAACCATGACCAAGAGGAACCTCCTCTGTCCACTAGCCGGAGGAAAAGGTCCTACCAAATCCATCCCCCAGATGGCGAATGGCCACGGTGTCATGATGCTTCGGAGCCTTTGGGCTGCTAAGAGCTGAAGGGGGCGCAGAGCTGACATTTTTGACATCTCCTTGCAAACTCCGCGACATCCTTCCTGAGGGTGGGCCAGAAGTAACCCTGCCTGACCACCCTTACCTCCAACGTCCTCCCTCCAGAATGACTGCCGCACTCGCCCAAGTGCACCTCCACCAAGATCCTCGGGATCTCCTCTTCGGTCACATATCTGGCTAGGAGTCCTGACAACATCTTACGATGCAGGCCCCCTTCTATCATTAGGTATTGAGCTGCCTTGCGCTTGAAGCTTCTCCCATCCTTGGTCCACTCAGGAAGTCCACCGGTGGTTAGGAAGGTCACCAATGGATCCACCCACGAGGGTCGTCGATCTACCATCATCAACTCTCCTTCCTCGATAGCTGGTCGAAACAGCTCCGTCAAGGTCCCTCCTCCCCGAGGTCCAAACTTAGCCAATCGATCGGCAGCTATACTTTCTTCCCTTGGGACATGTTGGATTGAGAATGACCGGAACCCACCGATGATCGCCCTTACCTTGGAGAGGTATTTGATGAGGGTAGGCTCCCGAGCTTCAAACTCTCCCCGGATCTGCGACGCTACTACCTTTGAGTCTGTGAAAGCTTCCACATCCTGAATCTCCAGTTCCTTTGCCAAGCGAAGGCCGGCGATCACGGCCTCATACTCCGCTTGATTGTTGGTCACCGGGAAATGGTAAGCCACCGCCTGCTCTATCGCGACTCCCTGAGGGCTGATCAGCACCACTCCTCCCCCGAGGGAATGTTTTCCCGAGGCCCCATCGACCATCATCTTCCATGCTTCTCGTGGCTGCTGCTCTCCCTCCTCGACTTCAACAACATAATCTGCCAGGAAGTCCGCCACCGCTTGCGCCTTGATGGAGAGTCTCGGAACGAAAGAGATGTCGAACTCGCTTAGTTCAATAGACCACTTAGCAAGTCTTCCCGCGTGCTCTACTCCTTCGAAGATCTTGTGAAGAGGATGGTCGGTTACCACCCTAATCGAATGTGCTTGAAAATATGGCCGGAGTTTCCGTGCAGAGATGACCAAAGCGTAAGCTAGCTTTTCGAGGATGGGGTAGCAGAGGCCTGCCTTCTTCAATATCCGGCTGACATAGTAGATGGGTAGTTGCTTCTTTCCTTCTTCCCTCACTAGGACGGAGCTTACCGCCTCGGCTCCTACTCCAAGGTATAAGGTCAGGTCTGTTGGAACACCCTATTACTAATTTGGGTCAGGATCACTATGTCTCTAGGAATCTTTGCTTGACCTCCTGTATATCTTAATAGGTCAATTTGAATTGAGTCTAAGGGTTAGAAGTCTAGGTTTGGAAGCTGCCCTGAAGACCAAGATTTTGTATTTGGAGACTAAGTCATATCGTCGAGCTCAGCACGACGATTCGTCGAACTCCGATCGACGATCGTCTAGCTCAACCTCGACGGATCGTCGATCTCCACTCGACGATCGTCTAGCTCAACTTCGACAATCGTCGAACTCCATTCGACGATCGCTGAGCTCAACTTCACTATATCGTCGAACTCCATTCGACGATCGGTGAGCTCAGGTCGACGATTTTGACTCTGCCTTGGAACTTTATCTCTGAGCTCAGTTCGACGATCTTTGAGCTCAGATCGACGATATTATGCTGCTGAATATTTCCAGATCGCTGAGCTCAGCTCGAAGATAGCAGAGCTCAGTACGACGATTTCAGATAACTTCCAGGATGCTTCTGAATTCAAATTCAAATCAGTTAAGGAGTTATTCTGCAATTAATTCAGAGTTTTTCTAGCCGTTTTCATTCAATTCTGGACCAAGTTTCAAGGGATTTTTCAAGGAATAATTCTGTGGACTTTCCTTCAGAAGAGATTGTGCAATTAAGGATGCAATTAATGCAGGCCAACGGCTATACTTGACAGAGAATGTTATTCTATTTTATACCAGAGAATAAAAGATAGAATGTTTTTGAATCTCTCAGTATAGCACACAAAAAATAGAGAGAGAATACAGATTACAGAGACACATTCAAAAATCTTCTATCACAAAGAATTCTGAAGAACACTCATCCAAGGAGATCAAGCTTTCTAAAAATCTTCAGATCTCTGTAGTTTTCAAAGTGTTCAAGGCCAACATATTTCCAGACTTCAGACATTCAACATTTCAGCTATTGCTGAAATCATCTATTGCTGGAGTTCAACCTTTGAAGGCCTATCACCCTCAGCAAAGCTTTTCTTCCTGAAGATCTCAAGGATTCAGGGGGAGCTTTAACATCAACAATCCACTTAGTCTTCTCAGTTGTTTGAGAAAGAGAAGACTGCCATCACTCTCTCACCCCCTCTCTGTAAAGGGTTTCTCAAACTCCCTTCAAAAGTTTGAGCTTGGTTTTTGAGCACCTTGTCAAAAGCTCATTGGTGGCAAGACACCTGATCAAAAAATCTGTTTTGATTTTTGAGCACCTTATCAAAAGCTCATTGGTGCCCAGGACACCTGATCAACTCATCCTGCAGTGGATTCCTACCTAGGGTGGTAGAAGAGTGGATGTACCCAAGTTTAGGGGAACCACTATATTTCCTTGTGTCTTCTGGTTTTGCTTGTGTTTATGTTTGTTTCTGGCCTTGATTTTTCAGTGCTTAGTTTTTGTTTAACTTAGTGCTGTGATTAGATTTATTATTGCTTCCCTGCTCACACTTATTACAACAATAGTTGTAAAAGTTTTTAAAACACCATATACTCTATTCACCCCCCTCTAGAGTATATCAGATCTAGTTGCACTTTCAATTGGTATCAGAGGCAGGTTGGTTAAACATACCATCCCTGATTGGTTGTACAGGCTAACACCTGAACCCAAAGATCCCAAACTAGATCTGTTTTTCTTTGGTATTTCATTATTAGTTTTTGTTCTCACAAATCATGGCCCAAAACAAAGATTATGCTAGCACCAGACCTCCAGTGTGCAATCTATCCAAGTTTGCACTTTGGAAGGCAAGGATTAGACTTTACATGAATTCTATTGACGAAGATATCTTTAATTCTGTTTTGACAGTATGTCCAAGACCCCCAGAGAACACAAGTACAAGTGCTGTTCCACCTCCATCAGGAACAGATGCTGACATCAAGAGATGGAAGGTAGCTGATGCTAAGGCTATGAACATCCTAGCCCAAACAATGTCAGATGACATATTTCAAAAGGTAGCTGAATGTAATTCAGCCAAGGAAATTTGGGACAAACTCTCAGAAATAGTCTCAGGCTCAGCTGATGAGAGAAAGGACAGAAGATCTCATCTCATCTCTCAATATGAGAATTTCAAGAAGGGAGAGACTGAGTCAGTGGGAGATATGTACAACAGACTAAGTCTAATTGTCAGTGAACTCAGGACATTGGACAAAGAGATCTCTCTCACAGAACTTAATGACAAGATCCTAATGTGCTTCCCCAGCACTTGGGATTCAAGAATCTGGCCAATTAAGGATGCCAGAAGTCTAAATGAGATTACCACTGAAGCTCTATTGGGTAAGCTCAAATCTTATGAGCTACTCATCAAAAATAGAGAGGAAGAACAGAAGGCTGCCTCACCAGCCACAAGAAAAGAGAAGACCATAGCATTCAAGGCAACTGAGGATCTGCCTGAAGATAAAGCTACAGGCAATGATGAACTACTCAGTCTGCTGGCTAAAAGATTTTACAAAATGGCCAGAAAGGACTTCAGAAGAAGATCATACAAGGAGCAGGACAAGCCAAGGTATGACAAGTCCATTAGTAATAATAAAGACATTATTTGCTTTGGTTGCAGGAAACCAGGGCACATAGTTCCTGACTGTCCAGAGAACAAGAACAAGGACAGAAGGGACAGGAAAGAAAGAAGAAAGGAGAAAGACTCCAAAAGAAATGGCAATGACAAACCTTCTTCAAGCAAAAACAAGCATACAAGAAAAGGGTTTGTTGCTGAATCCTGGAGTGAGACAGAAGAAGAGTCAGAAGCCTCATCCAGCTCCAGTGATGATGAGGATGATGCAGAAGAAAAGGAGTTCTGCATGATGGCAATCAATGCCTCACAGCACAATTCAGAGGAAGAGGAGTCAGAGTCAGACTCAGAGACTCAACCTGAGAAAGATCAGGTAATTAGTTCTTTTGATTTTAGTTCAGAGGATTTTAAATCTGAATTTAAAGCACTGTGTTTAGACTTGCTAAAGTCTGAGAAAGAGATTATCTCTCTCAGAAATCAATTATCTGAACACAATACTTTAAAGTCAGAAAACCTCAAACTCTCTCAGGAGTTGGAGTGCTGTAGAGAACAGATAGCTTCACTGAAAAGTGAGCTCTCTGAGGCCAAGAAGCTTGAAGAATCCCTTAATGGGAGAAGCATCAAGCTGATGGACATCACAAGCACAGTGAACTCTAGATTTAACAGTACACTGGGCTTGGGTGCTTCATCCAGCCAACCTATAGTCCTAACAACTCCCATCAAATTCATTTCTGACAAAGGAAAGGGAGTTGTAGAGGTTGCTAGGAAAAATTCTGATCTGCCTCAGAAAACTAAGTCCCAGCAGAAATCGTCGAACGTAGATTGACGATCGCCGAATGAAGATCGACGATCACCGAACGCAGCTCGATGATCTCAGGACAAATCGTCGAACGAAGATCGACGATCTCAGCCAAAGTCGTCGAACGTAGGTCGACGATCTCAAATACCTGACCTCAGCTATAGTCGACCGTCGAACGGAGCTCGACGATCTGACCCAAGATCGTCGAACGCAGCTCCAAGATCGTCGAACAGAGGTCAGAGCTCTGGAAAATTTTTCAAAGGCAAATCAAAATTGAATCCTAAGGGTCCCTCATCCCAAATCTTTAACCCTTATACTGAATGGATTATACCTCCAAGGAGATATCATCCTGAAGGATATAAGAGTCAACCAGGGATGTCTTTCATTTTAGAATTCAAAGGTTATCAACCTAGGCCCAAGGTAAACTGGGTCAAAAACAAATGAATTGTCTTATGTGCAGGTGAAGACCTATCCAACATCTAACCAGCAATGGTATTTGGATAGTGGGTGCTCTAAGCACATGACAGGGAACAAGGACAACCTCACATCCTTCAGAGCCAAGCTTGGACCCAAAGTTATCTTTGGTGATTCAAACTTTGGACAAACTAAAGGATATGGTGCAGTCCAGATTGGTTCAGTAACTTTTAAGAAGGTAGCTTATGTGGAAGGACTGAAGCACAACCTAATCAGCATCAGTCAGCTGTGTGATGAAGGCTACCAGGTGACCTTCAGCAAAGCCTTATGCAAAATCAAGTCAGAGGACAACACAACTGTGTTGACAGGTAAAAGGAAAGGTAATATCTATCTAGTAGATTTTCTTTCAACTGATGTAGATATCTGCCTGTTTAATTCTGTCTGTAGACCAAATGTTTTATGGCATAAGAGATTAGGACACCTAAACCTTAGAACTATTGCTAGGCTATCCAAAGACAACCTTGTTAGAGGACTACCTTCTGGCCCCTACAAGAAGGAAGGACTCTGCAGGGCCTGTCAATTAGGAAAGCAAACTAAAAACAGCTTTAAGTCACTTAATAAGAGTGATTCACCTAGGATATTGTATCTGTTACACATGGATCTCTTTGGACCCATCACAGTACAAAGCCTAGGAGGGAAATCCTACACTTTAGTAGTTGTAGATGACTTCTCTAGATTCACTTGGGTGTTCTTTCTAAGGAAGAAGTCTGATAACTTTAAATGTCTGACAGAGTTTCTCAAATGTATACAGATTGAGTTCAATACTCACATTGCCCTGATCAGAAGTGATCATGGGACAGAGTTTGATTCTCTTCTTATGCAAGAGTTCTGTCAGAGTGAAGGGATCAGACATACTTTCTCAGCTCCTAGAACTCCTCAACAAAATGGGGTAGCTGAAAGGAAAAATAGAACCCTTATTGAATCTGCCACCACATTGTTGTCAGATGCTCACCTACCTCTATCCTTCTGGGCAGAGGCAGTGAACACCTCCAACTATGTGCTGAACAGAAGTCTGATACATAAACTAAAGGGAAAGACTCCCTATGAATTACTCAAAGGGAAGAAACCTAAAGTTGACTATTTTAGAGTCTTTGGTTGTATTTGCTATATTCACAATAATGACAAGAAATATTTAGCAAAATTTCAAGCCAAAGCTGATGAAGGAGTGTTTCTGGGATACTCCATGATCAGCAAGGCTTATAGGGTCTATAACAAATCATCTTTGAAAATTGAGGAATCTGTTCACATTTCATTTGATGAAACTAACATGTCTTTCAAGGAGAAGAACTCTTCTACCATAGAGCCTTTGCAGGAACATTCTCTAGTTGAAGACTTGAACAGGTTACAAGTTACTCAAGAGGATGAAAGCAGTGAAGATGAAGGGAATGCTCAACACATTGAAGCACAACTTGAAGAGCCAGTTGTTGTACCACAAGAGGAAACAACAACACAGGTTGGTGAACAATCAACACCCCCTGTTGATTTAGTAACATCAAGAGACCATCCAATTTCCCAAATAATTGGAGAAATCTCAGCTGGTGTGCAAACCAGAAATCAGGTCAACCAAAACCTGTTACACACCTGCTTCCTATCTCAAATTGAACCTCAGTCCATTCAAGATGCAGAGCAAGATCCACACTGGATCATTGCAATGCAAGAGGAGTTGCATCAATTTGAGAGGAACAAAGTATGGGAACTCGTACCAAAGCCTAAGGATCATTCCATTGTTGGAACAAAATGGGTATTCATAAACAAACTGGATGATCAAGGAGTCATTATAAGAAACAAGGCAAGGCTAGTCGCTCAGGGATACTCTCAAGAAGAAGGAATCGACTACGACCAGACTTTTGCACCTGTTGCAAGATTAGAAGCCATCAGAATATTTCTAGCTTATGCAGCTCACAAAGGCTTCAAGGTCTATCAGATGGATGTCAAAAGTGCATTCTTAAATGGAGACATCAAAGAGGAAGTTTATGTCAGACAACCTCCAGGTTTTATCTCTCCAACTTATCCTGATTATGTTTTTTATTGAATAAAGCATTATATGGTCTCAAGCAAGCTCCTAGAGCATGGTATGAGACCCTAGCATGCTTTCTCTTGGAAAATGGTTTTATAAGGGGTAGAGTAGACCAAACTCTTTTCATTAGAACCCATAAGTCCCATACCCTACTAGTACAAATTTATGTAGACGATATTATTTTTGGTTCTACTGACTCCAAACTGTGCAGAAGGTTTTCTAACCTGATGCATTCTAAATTTGAGATGAGTAGCATGGGTGAGCTCTCCTTCTTCCTAGGATTGCAAGTCAAGCAACATGCTGAAGGCATCTTTATTTCTCAAACCAAATATGCAAATGAACTGGTTAAGAAATTTGGTATGTCTGAGGCATCTTGTATGAAAACACCCATGCCTACTAATGCTGTATTGGATGCTGATGAACATGGGAAACCTGTTGATCAGACAACATATAGAGCAATGATTGGCTCTTTACTGTATCTTACAGCTAGTAGACCAGATATAATGTTTGCTACATGTATATGTGCTAGGTTCCAAGTAAGCCCTAGAGAGTCACACCTAACTTTAGTAAAGAGGATTCTCAGGTATGTTAAAAGTTGTCCAAATCTAGGTCTCTGGTATCCAAAAGATTCAGCATTTGAGTTAACTGGATTCGCTGACGCTGATTATGCTGGATGCAGAATTGACAGGAAGAGCACCAGTGGAACTTGTCAGTTCCTTGGTGACAGACTTGTCTCTTGTTTTGTAAGAAACAAACATCTGTGTCAACTTCAACTGCTGAAGCTGAATATATGGCTGCAGGCAGTTATTGTTCACAAATCTTGTGGATTCAAAACCAACTTCTAGACTATGGTTACAACTTAGAGAAGTCTAAAATCTTTTGTGATAACACAAGTGCTATTTCCATAGCTCAAAATCCAGTCCTCCATAGTAGGACAAAACACATAGAGATTAGACATCATTTCTTAAGGGATAATGTTGAAAAGAATAAAATTGAATTACAATATATCCCAACTGATTTACAAAGGGGAGATATTTTCACCAAGCCTTTGGATGAAAAGAAACACACCTTCTTCCTAAATCAGTTAGGAATGTTAGATGGAGGAAGTCATTAATAATATCCAAGATTTTGAAAGCTTAAAAATTGACCAAGACTAGGCAAACATCCTGATTTTTCTTAGTGTCTAGAATTTTTCTGGTCTCTGAATTGCGCTCGACGATTTGCCCTAAGATCGTCGAACGGAGATCGACGATTTCCTAAATCGTCGAACTGAGTTCAGCGCCTCTCAGATAATATGAACTATCTCTTCCGGTCAACGATCGTCGAACGGCGCTCGACGATTTTGTTCTCTGAACGATCGTCGAACGGAGCTCGACGCTCTCCAATATCGTCGAACGGAGATCGACGATATTGAAGACTCTTCAGTTTCCTTTAGAAGCCTCGATCGTCGAACTGAGTTCAACGATCTTTCCAATTCTGCGTCGAACTCTAATATAAAACTCTTTTTTCGCCGTCGTTCTCATTTGCGCTTTCGATTTCTCTGCAAGAATTTTCTTTCCCTCCAAACAGTTCTACTTTGGTCGTTTTGTTTGTTGAATTTTTGCAGGTACCCATGGCTGTGTCAGTTGCTGTTCTTGCTGCAATGAAGTTTGATGCCGGTTTTGATATTGATATAGAATCCTTCAGCACGACTGACCAAATTTTTCAAGATATACTGGGTTTGTTAAAGGACCAGAATCTGACTGCCATAATGACCACCAGGATCAAGCTGGCTTCTGATGAAATAAAGGAGTGGGTTTATACTGCCCATAATCAAGATAACAACACTATTGTTGGGTCAATTGCTGGAACTCAGGTACCCTTGACCCCAACCATTTTATCAGAAGTTTTTGAGTTAAGGAATGGAGAAGATACTGCTGATCTATCTGGAGATGAGTTTTCTGAACTGCTTGCCAGAATGGGTCATCCAGAGGGAAACCCTAGCAAGCTATTCAAAAGGAACCTGTCTGTAGAATATAGGTTCCTGGCAGATGTTGTTGGGAAGGTGCTACTGGCTAAGCACTCAGCCCATGACACAATTTCCAGATATCAGCTCTGCCTCATGGGAGCTCTTGTGGACAAAAAGAATCTGAATTGGGGAGAGGTTTTCTTTGACCTCATCAAAAAGAAAATCAACAAGAGTTTTGTTAACTTTGGGAGAATCCTTGGAGTATTTCTGCATCACAAGTGCCCTGCCTTGCTGGTCTCCTCTGGAGTTCATATCAATGCCTCCAAGAGACTGACCTGTGCCCTCTTTGGAAAGTGGGACAGACACATCAGCAAGCCTAGCAGGCCCTCATCCAGTGCTCCTTCAGGCACAAGGACTCAAAGAGTCACTCCTCCACAGGTCTCTGCCCCTGCAGATGACCTGGCTGCTGCTGTTGCTTCTCCTCCTCCTCTTCCAATTCCATCCCTTCCCCTACCATCCACCATTCCAGCTCCATCCACCATCATCCTATCCAGCCCATCTCCAACATCAACACCTTCTCCAGTATCTGTTCTTTCCACACCAGAAGACCAATTCCACCTATTGTTCTCCTATCCTCCACCAGATGTCATCTCATCACCCTCTATTCCATCCTTCACCCTACTGGATGATTCCTTTATGGATGATTCCTCATCATCTCCTCCTGAGTTACCTTCCTCCTCCACTTCATTTCAAGATCTCCTACACCAAATCATAGATCAACCCACATTCATCCCATCTATCTCCATCCCTCTATCCTCCATACCCACCTTGCCAACACCTCAGCCATCCCTTCCACCCTACTCCAGCTCTCCACTTCCAGAACCTTCAGCTGCTCCTATTCCTTCTACCTCTGCTCCAGCTCTTGAGCAAGTAGACCTTTCAGCACTTGCTGACAGGCTGTATGAGCTGCTTGCCCCCAGGCTCTCTCTATTGTTGGAGACCTCCTTGGCTCCTCTACACCTGTCAGTGGCAGCCCTTTCTGCCAGGCTCTCTTCCCTCTTCCCTCAGGCAGCACCTACAGCAGTGTGCCTTGATCCAGACATGTCTGCATCTAGGCAGGGGGAGATGCCATATGAAGTGAATCTTCATGTTGCTGCTGCTGCTGCTTCTGTAAGCTCTCTGTCTGCTGCTGCTGTTAGTTCTGCTTCTCCTGCTGCTCCTCCTGTTGCTGTTGCTGTGCCTCCAGAAAGTCAGATTTCAACTGCAGTTCTTGCAATAGACCTCAGGTCTTTGCTATCAGCTTTTGATTCTGCTTTCTTTAGCTGTCTGCCAGAGGTCCATGCTATCCAGCCTCCAGAAGATTTATCCAAGGCACTTGTGCCTTTTTCTTGCTGTGACCCTAGCATGATCACCTCCTTTGTAAATTCAGTCATTGCTGCTGCTGCTTCTTCTGAAGAAAGGACTGATTTTGCTTCTGAGAATGTTGATACTGCTGATGCTGAAGTTTCTGTTGTTTCCGATGAACCATCTTCCAAGGACATTCTGATGTCAGAGGACCACTGAATTTGAGCCTTCTGCAGTCTTTGATGATGTTCCTTCTGTTTCTGTTGATGTTAGGGAATCTGCTATTTCTGCTGCTGCTAGTGAAGTTGCTGCTGTTGTTGTTTCTGCTTCACCTTCTCCATCTGTTGCTGTCCCTGCTGTTACCATCTCAATACCTGCTGCTGCTGCTGCTGTTTCAACTTCTGCCTCATCTGCCTCTGTTCAGCTTAAGAAAGACTTGATGAAGAAAATAGATGCTCTCTATGATGACCAGAGTTCTGAATCTGATGAATTTAAAACAGACTCTGATGATTCTTCTGCTACCATTGCCAGGAAAAGGAAGGCAATGAGCAAAGCAATGAAAAGGGTACCTCCTGCTAAAGTTAAAGATAACAATGACATTCCATACTATATCCTTCATAACTGCCCTATTTCTGAACACTGGATGCAATACTCTAAAAACCAGCTGAAAGCAATGAAGAAAAAGAGAAAATATGAGAAGGGTTCATCCCAATTCCAGCACTCTCATCCTCCTCCACCACCTCCTCCTGATGCAGGTGCAGGTGGAAGCTCTGTAAGTCAACCCCCAGCCAGAAGTCAGGCTCCCTATCAACCTCATGCCAGATCTTACCACAGGGAAAGCCAATCCAGGGGTTCACATTCTATGAGAGGAGGATATAAAGGTAATCAAAGAGATATTCAAGTCTATTCCAAAGGGTACTCCAGGCAACACCCATATTCCAGGGAAAGACAAACTTTAACTGATACAACATCTGGTTCTTTCCCTTACAAGCTGAAAGAAACTGTGTCTGTCAGGCCTTCTCAAGACAATCCTTCCAACAGATATGAACCACCTGTACCCTTTGAGGATCCTGAAAATAATCCAGCTGCTTGGACTACCAGATTAAAGGAATTGGTTGCACTGGATCAGATTAAGAAGGCCAGAGAACAAGGAATAGATTCTTCCAACATTTCTACTATGTCTGAACAGAGACAAAAAGAACTAGAGAGATATGATTCAAGTAAATTCTTTGATGTTGACAGATACATGGAATTATATCCTGAAGCAGTGGTTCCCAGGCTTAAACAGCAAACATCTCTAGGTGCAGCAGATGACACCAGATCTAAGAAGGAAGCCCTCAATCCTAACAGAGAGATTAAAATGGTTAAGGGCAAAGAGAAGAAATGATATTGTAAGGTGACAATTTCTGTGATTTCTGATTGCTATCTGGATGATATATATCTCTGTGATTCTGCATGTCTAGCTGTTGTTTTTATGTTTTTCTGATTGTATGTTGTTATTTAAATTATTCCAAAGTCTGTAAATAGTAATCCTAACCCAAATAGGGGGAGATTGTTGGAACACCCTATTACTAATTTGGGTCAGGATCACTATGTCTCTAGGAATCTTTGCTTGACCTCCTGTATAGCTTAATAGGTCAATTTGAATTGAGTCTAAGGGTTAGAAGTCTAGTTTGGAAGCTGCCCTGAAGACCAAGATTTTGTATTTGGAGACTAAGTCATATCGTCGAGCTCAGCACGACGATTCGTCGAACTCCGATCGACGATCATATAGCTCAACCTCGACGGATCGTCGATCTCCACTCGACGATCGTCTAGCTCAACTTCGACAGATCGCCGAACTCCATTCGACGATCGCTGAGCTCAATTTCACTATATCGTCGAACTCCATTCGACGATCGGTGAGCTCAGGTCGACGATTTTGACTCTGTCTTGGAACTTTATCTCTGAGCTTAGTTCGACGATCTTTGAGCTCAGATCGACGATATTATGCTGCTGAATATTTCCAGATCGCTGAGCTCAGCTCGACGATAGCAGAGCTCAGTACGACGATTTCAGATAACTTCCAGGATGCTTCTGAATTAAAATTCAAATCAGTTAAGGAGTTATTCTGCAATTAATTCAGAGATTTCCTAGCCGTTTTCATTCAATTCTGGACCAAGTTTCAAGGGATTTTTCAAGGAATAATTCTGTGGACTTTCCTCCAGAAGAGATTGTGCAATTAAGGATGCAATTAATGCAGGCCAATGGCTATACTTGACAGAGAATGTTATTCTATTCTATACCAGAGAATAAAAGATAGAATGTTTTTGAATCTCTCAGTATAGCACACACAAAATAGAGAGAGAATACAGATTACAGAGACATATTCAAAAATCTTCTGTCACAAAGAATTCTGAAGAACACTCATCCAAGGAGATCAAGCTTTCTAAAAATCTTCAGATCTCTATAGTTTTCAAAGTGTTCAAGGCCAACATATTTCCAGACTTCAGACATTCAACATTTCAGCTATTGCTGAAATCATCTATTGCTGGAGTTCAACCTTTGAAGGCCTATCACCCTCAGCAAAGCTTTTCTTCCTGAAGATCTCAAGGATTCAGGGGGAGCTTTGACATCAACAATCCACTTAGTCTTCTCAGTTGTTTGAGAAAGAGAAGACTGTCATCACTCTCTCACCCCCTCTCTGTAAAGGGTTTCTCAAACTCCCTTCAAAAGTTTGAGCTTGGTTTTGAGCACCTTGTCAAAAGCTCATTGGTGGCAAGACACCTGATCAAAAAATCTGCTTTGGTTTTTGAGCACCTTATCAAAAGCTCATTGGTGCCCAGGACACCTGATCAACTCATCCTGCAGTGGATTCCTACCTAGGGTGGTAGAAGAGTGGATGTACCCAAGTTTAGGGGAACCACTATATTTCCTTGTGTCTTCTGGTTTTGCTTGTGTTTATGTTTGTTTCTGGCCTTGATTTTTTAGTGCTTAGTTTTTATTTAACTTAGTGCTGTGATTAGATTTATTATTCCTTCCCTACTCACACTTATTACAACAATAGTTGTAAAAGTTTTAAAACACCATATACTCTATTCACCCCCCTCTAGAGTATATCAGATTTAGTTGCACTTTCAAGGTCCTACCCTTCTTTTAGACTCTGAAGTAGAGGAGCCTGAGAGAGCTGTCTCTTCAGCCCTTGGAAAGCTTCTTCGCACTCGGCGGTCCACTCAAACCTTTGATTCCCTCATAGCACCTTAAAGAATGAAGAATACTTGTCTCCTACCCTGGAGAGGAACCTGCTCAGCCCAGCCAGCTTACCTGTCAAGCGCTGGACTTCCTTGGCATCGCGAGGTGACTCCAAATCCAGGATGGCCTTTACCTTGTCCGGGTTGGGCTCCACCCCTGCCGGAGTTAAGAGATGTCCGAGGAACTTCCCGCGGCTGACCCTGAAGACACACTTCAAGGGGTTCAGCCTCATCTTGAACCTCCTCAGGGTGGCGAATGTCTCTTCTTTATCTTTCAGGTGCGACTCCACGCACTTGCTTTTGATCATCAGGTCATCAACGTAGACCTCCAAGTTTCTCCCCCTTTGATCTCGAAAGACCTGATCCATCATATGTTGGTATGTATCCCCTGCATTCTTCAACCCAAAGGGCATCATTTTGTAACTGAAGCACCCCACCCTCGTGATGAAGGAAACATCCTTGACATCGGGAGGGTGCATCCGGATCTGGTGATAACCTGAAAAAGCATCCAAAAAGCTCATGATAGAAAAACCGACGGCTGAATCAACCAGCGCGTCAATCCGAGGCAGGGGGTAGCAATCCTTAGAGCATGATTTATTTAACAAAGAAAAGTCAATACACATTCTCCATTTACCACGCCCTTTTTAAACCATTACCACATTCGAGATCCAGCCCGGATACTGGATCTCTTAGATGAAGCCGGCCTCCAGGAGCTTCCTGACCTCCTCGCGGATGGGCTCCTCCAGCTTGGTGGCGATGGCTCTCATCTTCTGGCATATGGGGCGAGTGCAAGGATCCAAGTTCAGGAGAGGACATGCCACGTCTGCGTCGATGCCCGGTATGTCTGTCGTGCTCCAAGCGAAGATGTCGACGTTGCTTTGAATGCAAGCCCGCACTCGCTCCCGGGCCTCGGGACTCAAGCCCCCGCTGACCCGCACCTTTTGTACCTGCCCTGCGCTGGTGAAGACCTCCATCTCCACACTTCCTCGGCCGGCTCCAGCCGCGACTGCTCCCAGCCGACCCTTGCCTCTTCCTCCCGCTCCAACTCTCCCCTTTCTACCTCCTCCTCGATCTCCATTGCCTCCTCCAGCCCCTCCTGCTGCTGCTCAACTTCTACGCCCCTCCGGGCCTCTCCCTCAGTTCCTCCTGCTTCCTGTTCTTCTACCTCCATCGCTCCTTCCGGGCTCTCCTGCTCCTCGTCCCCCTGGACCTCCTGCACATCTCCTCCCTACTGCTTCTCAGTCTCCTCTCCTCTGACTTCCTCTTTGGCTACCTCTCTCACCTCCTCTAGGCTCACCTCCTCTTCTCCGACTTCCTCTTCACGTGCCACCATCTCCACCTCCAACTCCTCTGCCTCTGCCATCCACGATATGGTGTTGACTGCCGTAACGTAGCATTGTCTCGCCACCTTCGGGTCCCCTCTTACCCTGACCTGCACCCCTCCATTGTGGAACTTGAGGCACTGATGAAACGAGGAGGGGACGCAGCGAAAGGTACTGATGAGGGGGTGCCCAAAGATGGCGTTATAGCTGCTTAGGACGTCCACGATCACGAACCTGCAGTTCCGTGACACGCCCCCCAACTTCACGTGCAGCCCTACTCCTCCTTCCACTTCCTTCCTCTCTCCGAAGAACTCGAACAACGGCCCGTCCGAGGCCAAGATCCTTTTCCCTTCCACCCTCATCTCGTCGAAGGCCTTCTTGAAGATGACATTTACCGAGCTCCCATTATCCACCAGTATCCTTGAAACTGTGAAGTTCTTCATCGCCGTCTGGATCACCAGGGCGTCACAGAACGGATCCTCATAGTCTGGCATGTCCGCTAACGAGAAAGTGATTTTTTCTTCGGTGGGGGAGCCTGGGAGGTAGAGGCGACCCCCTTCGGTACATGGATTGCAGGATCCCCTTGCGGGTTGGCTTAATCCCCACTCCTCCGTGAATCACCCCGATTTCTCCTCGGGTCCCCACATCTACCCGATCTTCACACCTATCTTCCATATCCCCCTGTTGCACTTCTACGATCCTCACCGGCGGATCCTGCCTCCCTGCTCCTCTGGCTTCCCTCATTTCCAAGAACTCAGGGCAGGTGGTCGTTGCGTGGCCCTCCTCCTGGTGGAAGTCACAAAAGAGCAACGCCACCCAACCCCTTCTTCCTTCTCCTCTTCCTCTTCTTCCTCCTCCTCTAACTCCTCTCCCCGCTCCTCTTCCTCTGCCCACTTCCATGGCCTCTTGCGGTGGCGGGACACGACCCATTGGCTCCTGCCTCCACGCCGGTTGGTCGAACCTCCTACGTTCCCATAGGTTATCTCTCCCCTGATAGCCTCCTCCTTGGCCCTGGGGGCGACCCTCCTGGGGCCTCAAACCCAACCGGTTGTTAGGCTCCCAGGCCCCCCATCCCTGCTGCTGCCCCTGCCTTCGGGGCTCTTCCCTCCTCCTTTCTTCTCTCTGTTCCCTCTGCTCCCTTGGCTCCTTCTGCCTTTCCGCTGTAGGTTCCTTCACATCATCCTCCGCCAGCCTGGCCAACTTCCTGGCAAATGCTGGGTTTGCTCTCTCGAAGTCTATCTCCTTTGTCGCCCTCTCCATGAGCTCCTCAAAGAAGAGGGAGGCACTCTCTTTAACTCCATACTGAAAAATCCCGGCCTCAGCCCCAGGGTGAAGGCGAGCATCAATGCGTACCCTGGGACCTCCTGGACCAGGAGGATCTCTTCTTGGAACCGGTCGACATAGTGGCCCAATGTCTCATCCGGCTTCTGCCTCACCGCAAACAGGCATTCCGCCTCCTTCTTCCGCTTCTTCGATGTTGAGAACCTCAACAGAAAACTCCTTCGCAGATCCTCAAAGCAATAGATCGACCTCACTGGCAACTGATGGAACCAATCCCGAGCCTTCTCCTTCAACGTGATGGCAAATAGCCGGCACTTAAAGGCATCCGTCATCTGCCTTATCGATACGACGTCTTCAAACCACTGCACATGCTGTACAGGAACATCCTTCCCCGAGTAGTAGGACATGTCAGGCTCCCGGAACCCCTCCGGTACCGGAGCCGAGATGATGAGCTCGCTGAACGGGCTCTCGCCTCCTGCCTAGCGAGAGGGCACGTCCCGCGGCCTCGGCTGGCTGGCCCGATCCGCGAGACCGTGCCCAGGGAAAAGCTCTCGCACTGCTGCCTCCCTCTCGCCCAAATCTCTCAATGTCTCCTTGCCCGGGCGCTGGCTCTGGCCTGGGAAGAGCTCCCGCGCCGCCACGTCTCTCTCGCCAGCCTCCGCCGGGACCTCCTTCCCGGGCGCTGTCCATGGGCATTCTCGCCTAGGAGCGGGACCTCCTCTATCGGAACCTGAGGTGTGGCCCACTCGCTTCTGGCCGAGAAGGCCAAGCTGATCGTCTGCAAGACTTCTCGCCTGAATTCATCCAGCATCTTCCTTGTCGCCTCTTCTCCCCGGGAGGGAGAACCTCCTGAACCAGATCCTTCACCTTCACCCCCAGCCATGGGACAAAACTTAAAGCTTTCTTGTATCGGCTGCTTTCCACGCTCACCGCACCAAAACTATTGAAGCCAAAAATGACCTCAACGGGAGTTCAAAAACAGGGGTGCAGCCAACACCTACTTCTCTCAAGCCTCAACCCTCGACTAGCCGCAAAGGACCTAAGACTGACCCAAAGCCTCGGCAGGGATGTCCCACCTCACACCCGGAAGATCTCTGAGAGCTTCCCCTCCAAAGCCAAAAGCCGGGTTAGGAGCTCCTCAGAAAGCACTAGAAGTTGGAAGATAATGAAAGCTCGCTTTACAAAGAGCCCTTATGAGTCTATTTATAGTCTTTGTTGCCCTGAGATTACTGAAATGCCCCTAGTTGATCTGCCAATAGCCGAATCCGGTTGTTTTCTTGAGGGTACGGGGGTAATTTCACCCGAGGGTAATTTGGTCATTTTACCCAAGACCCTAGGCCTCACTCGGCAAGAGCTCTGAACCGAGAGCCTTCTGTCCAGAGCCCGGCGTGAGCGGTCTCGCCTGCCTATAGGTGAGAGCTTCTTTAAGACGATCTGGGTGCTAGCGCAAGCATTCCCGCGTTGGCTTCGTTCGACGATTTGGCTGCGCTCGACGATCTGGGCTCAACGATCGACGTGCACGGGGCGCCTTGCAGGCGAGAGCTCCTTTGAGACAGGAGCTTGGCTCTTAGCGCAAGCGCTCCCGCCTATTTGGGCGAGAACTTCTCTGGCTAGCCTAATTATGACCATTGCGCCTCCTGGTCTGACTCAGTGAATATGGGGTTGTACAGGGCGCATTTGTTAGAGTCTGAACGGAGTTGACTTCACGGTGATAGCAGCGGTTTTACCGTTGGTGGAGTTCGATGACATTTTGGGTAATGGACTGGCTTGCAGAGCAACGCACCAGTATTGACTGCCTGTCTAAGGTGGTGACCCTGATGGGTGAAGGGCAGTCAGAAGTTAAGTTTGAGGGTCTCAGTGGAGCGGCCTTTTCCCTGATTTCGGCCATGCAGTTGGTGCGGGCAGTTAACCAGGGGAGTAGCTCTTGTAGTATTGTTGGAGGCTCGCCTTTCCAAGTTATCACTTGGGGATGTTCCAGTAGTGGTGGAGTACGAGGATGTGTTTCCTGAGGAGATTCCTAGAGCACCTCCTTAACGGGAGATTGATTTCTCAATCGAGCTAGTGTCGGAGGCTAGACCGGTGTCACGTCCTCCTTTAGGAAGACACCAAAGGAGTTAGCTGAACTCAAAGTACAGTTGAAGGAACTGTTGGAGCAAGGATATATTAGACCCAGTTCTTCATCGTGGAGCGCACCACGTGCTAATCGTGAAGAAGAAGGATGGTAGTATGTCGTTGTGCATAAAATATCGAGAGTTGAATAAATTGACTGTCAAGAATAAGTATCTGATTCCTCGGATAGACGACCTATTCGACTAGTTGGTGGGGTCGGTGGTGTATTCCAAGTTGGATCTGAGGTCAGGGTACTCAGTTGCAAATTTGAGACGAGGACATACCCAAGACAGCTTTTGGTATGAGGTATGGTCACTTTGAGTTCTCGATGATGTCGTTCGGGTTGACGAACACGCCATCCATATTCATGGACTTGATGAATCAAGTATTTCAGGAGTACTTGGACTCCTTTGTAGTGATCTTCATTGACGATATCTTGGTGTACTCCAATTGGAGGCCGAGCATGATACTCACCTGAGAGTGGTCTTGCAAGTGTTGAGAGAGAATCAGCTTTATGCAAAGTTCTCGAAGTGCGAGTTCTGGTTGGAGAAGCTTGCTTTTCTGGGCCATGTGATTAGTGGTGATGGGGGTAGCGGTGGATCCGGCGAAAGTTGAAGCCATCAGAGATTGGCCAATTTTGAGAACCGTGGCGGAAGTCCGAAGTTTTCTTGGACTAGCCGGGAACTATAGAAGGTTTGTGGAAAACTTTTCGCGGATAGCCCTACCCCTCACCTCTCTAACTCGTAAAGACCAGAAGTTTATTTGGACTCCGGAGTGCAGTCAGGCGTTTGACACTCTAAAGGGGAGGCTAATGGCAGCTCCAATCCTAAGCCTTCCTAAAGGGACCGAAGGATTTCAGATTTTTAGTGACGCATCTGAATGCGGTTTGGGTTGTGTGTTGGTGCAACATGGCGGCGTGATAGTTTTTCGATCTAGGAAGCTAAAGCCTCACGAGAGGAATTACCCCGCCCATGATTTGGAGTTGATGGTAATAATTTTTGCTTTGAAGTTATGACGACACTGTGTGTATGGTGCGAAAGTGGAGATCTTCACGGATCACAAGAGTTTGAAGTATCTTTTAGATCAGAAGGACTTGAATATGCAGCAGCGCAGATGGGTCGAGTTCCTTGGAGACTATGAAGTGGCGATTCAGTATACGCCAAGCAAAGCCAACGTGGTGGCGGATGCCTTGAGTAGGAAATATTCTGGTCAAGGGAGTTGGATCGAAGCTCATGATGAGCAGTTGATGCGGGACTGGTAGTCCCTTGGCATGGTGTGTATAGCAAGAGGCGAGTATAGCGTGGCTCGGTTGAACTGGATTGAAATGCAGAACGACTTGTCCGATCGTATTCGGGAAACGACACGTTTGGATGTGGAGTTCCAGTCATACATGGTGGATGCTCAAAAGGGAGAGAGTAGCGCCTGTGAGTTGATTGATGGGATTCTGAGGAAGGACGGGAGGATTTGTGTACCGATGTTCGACAAGCTCCATGAGGAGTTGATGTTTGATGCTCACTTCACAAAGTACTCCATTCACCCGGGCAGTACAAAGATGTACTTGCATATGAAGAAATCCTTTTGGTGGGCTGGTTTGAAGTGTGATGTAGCTTTGTGCGTGAGTCGGTGCCAAACTTGTGTCTTAGTGAAGGCCGAGTGTCAGAAGCCGGGCGGGTTCCTGAAGCCTCTTCCTATTCCCGAGTGGAAATTTTATGACATCTCCATGGACTTTGTACATGGGTTATCTAGATCGCAGTAGGGTAACGACGTGATTTGGGTGATCGTGCATCGCTTGTGTAAGACCCCCCCTTTTTTTAAACCCCGGGGTCTTATGCCCAGAACCGCCGTTTTGTGGTGGCCCCGACTCTCGAGAAAGCCGCCACTACAAAACGCCGATTATGCTGGCCTTTTTGATCTTCACATAAAGAGCAATATTCAGGAATGAAATAGCTGAGTCCACAAAAGTCATATATAATAAGAGAAATCACAACATGTCCATAAGTAGAAAGCACTGCGAAGTAACAAAACGGAAATACAAACGGGCTTAAGCCCGGTACATCAGATCCTCACTACAATCTCTCGCGAAAGCTATATAAAGACTATCACTCACGGAGCTGGTCACTGGTGCTCCGGTACTAGACTGGCCCACCTCCATGCGCACCGTACTCTGCTAGTGTTGGTCCCTGTGCTGCTGGTCCTTGTCTCCTATCCGGAGCCCCTGTAATGTTGTGGTCTGAAAACCATTAGTCATAAATACTAAGCCCTATCATCCCTACCCCTCCCCCCATGGCTCCTAGGCACCGAGCGGGGAGGAGGAAAGGGAAGCTACA
This sequence comes from Platanthera guangdongensis, assembly GCA_039583875.1. Taxonomy (NCBI): domain Eukaryota; kingdom Viridiplantae; phylum Streptophyta; class Magnoliopsida; order Asparagales; family Orchidaceae; genus Platanthera; species Platanthera guangdongensis. Next base: position 11,262,689 of record CM077151.1, read on the forward strand.
AAGGTGGAGAGTACAAAGTGACAGGTGACAACGGAACTAGTCTAGCAGTTCTATAATAGTATGCAGGGAGGTAAGCAAGTAGAATAAGCAGCATATGTAAGAAAGATAAATAAACAACAAATAAGTAACCTTAACTTATATGAATGCCCATACAAACATATAAGTTAAGGGGTCTTCAGTGTTAACCCAGAAATCGGCGATCCTTCCCAAGGTGGCCAGCTGGCTCATCGTGACCCTTAGATTGTCCCTTTCGATCGCGATGGGTCCCAGCGTAGGCGGACAGTCTTCCCTATCCGCCTAGGTCTCCTAGCAACCGCGTGCCCTGCGGGACAGCGAGCTATTCCCATGGCTCACCCTCGCGGGACATGCGGTCAGGTCCGCTAATCATGCAGTGCTTTTCCCTGCAGGAGTCCGCCAACAGCATTCCCAGGAGCGGCCTCCTATTTTTCCCAAGGGGCGGTGGTCTCCTACCACCGTCCGCCGAGGACGCCCGCCAGGGGCGACCTCCCTGCTGCCCGAGGGGCGGCGGCCTCCTGCCGCCGTCCGCCGAGGCCGCCCACCCGGGGCGGCCTCTGCCCGCCAGCCGGGCGGACTCCACCCGGAGTCCGCCCAGGCCGCCCGCAAGGGGGTGGCCAGGCCCGCCGGGCGGACTCCCCCTAGAGTCCGCCCAGGCCGCCCGCTAGGGGGCGGCCCCGGCAGCCAGCCGGGCGGACTCCACCCGGAGTCCGCCCAGGCCGCCCGCAAGGGGGCGGCTAGGCCCGCCGGGCGGACTCCCCCTGGAGTCCGCCCAGGCCGCCCGCTAGGGGGCGGCCCCGGCTCCAGCCGGGCGGACTCCACCCGGAGTCCGCCCAGGCCGCCCGCAAGGGGGCGGCCAGGCCCGCCGGGCGGACTCCCCCTGGAGTCCGCCCAGGCCGCCCGCTAGGGGGCGGCCCCGGCAGCCAGCCGGGCGGACTCCACCCGGAGTCCGCCCAGGCCGCCCGCAAGGGGGCGGCCAGGCCCGCCGGGCGGACTCCCCCTGGAGTCCGCCCAGGCCGCCCGCTAGGGGGCCGCCCCGGCAGCCAGCCGGGCGGACTCCACCCGGAGTCCGCCCAGGCCGCCCGCAAGGGGCGGCCAGGCCCGCCGGGCGGACTCCCCCTGGAGTCCGCCCAGGCCGCCCGCTAGGGGGCGGCCCCGGCTCCAGCCGGGCGGACTCCACCCGGAGTCCGCCCAGGCCGCCCGCAAGGGGGCGGCCTTGCGGGCGGCCTGGCCCGCCGGGCGGACTCCCCCTGGAGTCCGCCCAGGCCGCCCGCTAGGGGGCGGCCCCGGCAGCCAGCCGGGCGGACTCCACCCGGAGTCCGCCCAGGCCGCCCGCAAGGGGGCGGCCAGGCCCGCCGGGCGGACTCCCCCTGGAGTCCGCCCAGGCCGCCCGCTAGGGGGCGGCCCCCGGCTCCAGCCGGGCGGACTCCACCCGGAGTCCGCCCAGGCCGCCCGCAAGGGGGCGGCCAGGCCCGCCGGGCGGACTCCCCCTGGAGTCCGCCCAGGCCGCCCACTAGGGGGCGGCCCCGGCGCCCTGCCAGGCGGACTCCACCCTGGAGTCCGCCCAGGCCGCCCGCTAGGGGGGCGGCCTCCGGCCTGCCGGGCGGACTCCTCCCGGAGTCCGCCCAGGTCGCCCGCTAGGGGGGACCTCCAATTCTCTGCAGGTGGGTCCTTCCGATCGCTTCATCGCTCGACAGTGGCGGACGCAAAATCTCTGTCCGCGGAGTCCGCGCAGGTCGTCATGCTGATGTCACTGGGCCCCGCTTCTAGAAGAACTTCCCTGGGCCTATAAATAGCCCATGGTGCCTCTCATTCTGCATCGCGCCAGACGGTTGGAGGATCCTGCAAGTCCTGCCAGCAAGCCCTGCGGACTCCGTTTTCCAGTTCGCGCAGTCCGTCATCACCTCCTCCAGCAAGCTCTGCGGACTCAGTTTCCTGTCCGCACAGCTCTTCAGCAGCTTGCCAGCAGACTCTGCAGACTCAGTTTCCTAGTCCTCCAGCTTGCCAGCAGACCATTTTACTTAGTCTCTGGCAGCTTCTCCTCTGCTTTCTGGCACTTTCTTCTCTCTTAGCCGCCAGCTTCTCCTTGTACCCTTTAAGTGATTTTGTTGTAAAGGTGTACTTGTAAGCTTGTAATCTCTAGCTATTAATAAAAGGAAAGCCCATCGCAGGAGTGACATTTAAGCCGCGGCGGGCGAAGTGTGTTGTTGCCGCTGCTGGCGGCCCCCTTCTTCTTCTTCTCCCTGCTCAGCAAGCCTTGCTCCTCTGCTCAGCAAGCCTTGCCCCTCAGCTCAGCTCTTCCCGGCAACCAACCTGCAAGCACAACCGTCACATTAGCCGTCTGCTCGACAGCTCCTGGTCAACCTCCTTCTCCTCTCTTGATCAACCCGCTCTGTTGGTCAAGCTTCTCTCCTCTATCCCCGCAACCCTCTTTGACAAGCCGTTTGCTCCACTCTCGAGCACTCAGAGGCTTCCTTCCTTTCCTCCTCTCCTCTCCTAGCTTGTGAGACTGAACACCCCCTCTGTGTTAGCTGGCTGGTGCCCCGCGACGTTTTCGCGCATCAACAGTTAACACGCGACCTTCAGATCCGGTCAGACGGTGAACAGCGACAGTTAGCCATGTCAGATCAGTCAGCCGAGAACTTTGTCCCAAGTCCCAATGAAGATCCTCTCTGGGAAGCTTTTGAGCAGTCGCGCCGTGAGAATGCTCAACAGTTCCAAGCAATCAACCAAGTTCTTGCTGCGATCACGCAGCGGTTAGACTCTCATCCAGCAACTGCTCCAGCTGCTCCAGTCAACCCAACACCAACATCAGAGCATAAGCAAGCTTATTCTCAAGCTTGTCCTCCGTTCTATCCGCCTTACACCCCGACCTTCCCGCAAGGTCCTGCTGCTCCTTTGCAAACTCAAGATGAAGAGTTTGCCGCTCGCCAAAACTTCTTCCGGCAAGCAGCCCGAGGAAGTCCTGCCAGATTTCTTAACTTTCAAGGAAGTCATCCTTGCCCCCCAGCTCCTGTCTCTGCTCCTCCCGCAGCAACTTTTCCTTTCTACCCCCCTGCTTCTTTTGCAGCTGCAGCCTATGCTCCCTTTAATCCCTATGTTGTGGGAGAGCAGGAAGAGCCATCGCCCTTTATTGAGAGCGTTCGCCTTGAACCTACTCCAGCAAACTTCAGAGAGCCTCGACTGCCAATCTATACAGGAGAGACTGATCCGGTCAAGCATCTTCAAGCCTTTGAATCAGCCGTTGCTCTCAAGACTCTGTCAGATGCAACCAAGTGCAAGCTCCTTGTGACAACCTTTGATGGGCAAGTGAGGGATTGGTTCTATGGCCTCCGTCCCCACTCCATCTCTTCCTTCCTTGATCTTCGTAGAGAATTCCTTCTCAGATTCTCTACCTCCTCCAAGAGAAAGGGCGGTCCTGAAGCCCTCTTTGAGATCAGACAGCGCAGTGATGAAACCTGGTCTCAATTTGTTGATCGATTCCAAAGAGAGATTCTGGACATCGAAATCGTTGATCAAGAAATGTACCGAGTGGCTCTTATCCATGGTCTTCGTGAAGGGCCTCTCAAATTTGAAGCCAATGTCCGTGCTCCAAGGACATACCAAGAGCTGATTGCTCTAGCCAACTCGTACATCCGAGGCGAGAAGAGCAATCCAGGTTTCGTTTCCAAGCTCGTATCAGAGAAAGATCCGTTTCGCAAGCAGCCTCCAAGGTCTCCTTGCAATCGTTTCCCAACCTACTCAAGGAAGGATAGAAGGCTTCATCGCCAGCGATACTCCTTCCCGAGCCGCGATGCTCAAGATCCATTGCTACCGCTAGCTCCTTCTCAAACAGCAACTGTTCAACAAGAGCAAGACGATGACTTGCATGAGTCAGATCTCGACGACGTCGTGCAAGAAGTAGTCCAGATCATGAAAGATAGGGCAAGCTACAAGAAGCCCTATCGGCCGACCGATCAGAGGTCTAGAAGTTCAGAGCCTTATTGTGAATTCCACAAAGAACCAGGCCATCAAACAGAAGACTGCCGAGCATTCCGCCAGCTTGTGCAAAGGATGCTCCGGCAAGGCAAGATGCATGACTTGCTTCCTAAAGAAGATCGCCCTGATCCGTCAACTTCAAAGGGCAAAGAAAGTTCAGATGTTCCTTGCTCCTCAAGAGGGGTGAGCCAGGTCGAAGATTATCCTCTCCTCGTTGTTAACAAAGAAGTCGAATGCTTCGATGCCAATGACGAGGGTATACTGGGAAGGCTATTCTAAACTAGCAAGGACTTCACAGTCCTCCAAAGCGATGGGCTTCACAGTCCTCCAGAGCTCCATACAACCTACAGGGGTTATCTCAACCCTTACTCTCTCTCCTTTTCAAACATTTTCATTACGACACTTCTCAGTGTTCTTTTACTGCTTTTCTGCAAAGCTTTTGTTCAGAGATCCTGTACTGACACAGTTCCCTTTTTGTTGCCTCTCTCTCTCTCTCTCTCTGGATCAATACGCCAATGAGATTTCGCCGAGTCTGAAACGTTCCCTCCGTAGTTTGTTCTCGCACTACCGCTTCGACCACATATGGCGGGAGTATACCCATGTGTGTAGTGGGAGCAGTTCATCTACGATTATGGGCTTCAGCCTTAGGATCCTAACCAGCATCTGACACAGAGTGTGTGCTAGGGGAGCCCCATGTGTTAGCTCTGCTGTGCGTCTTATAGGAAACACTACGGTTAGGATGATCTTCGCTGGACAAGCAATGACAATCAAGCGTAGCCTTGTCTCTTGGATCATCCTTCAACTGTGGTGGCCGAATAACTCTCTCCGGTATCCTCGATCCATGCCTCTCGGGTTCTCACAACTCCACTGATCAATACACAGACAATATAGGCCTCTTGGCGCAACCTGTCTCCTTGATCAGTGATGCTTGTGCCCAGGGCAAGAGAGCAGAGTTTCTAGCGATCCTTCTCAGGATCTTCCTTATTTCTAGCGATCCTTCTCAGGATCTTCCTTGCTTCCAGCGGTCCTTCTCAGGACCTTCCCTTGCTTTGTGCCCTCCTTGAGGATGCGCGGCCAGCCCGCTTTGAGCAGGACCATACTCGGAATGACTTTCTCAGGCCAGTGATGCATAAGGCCCACGGGGAACACCTGTGGCAGCATTCAACCTTCTTTAGTCATTCCGAACATGGACCTCTTTTTCCTTTCCCGCTTCGAGCAGGACCATACTCGGAATGATTTTTTCGGGCAAGTGATGCATAAGGCCCACGGGGAACACCTGTGGCAGCATTCAACCCTCTGTAGTCATTCCGAACATGGACCTCTTTTTTCCTTTTCCCCCCTCCTTGAGGATGCGCGGCCAGCCCGCTTTGAGTAGGACTATACTCGGTATGATTTCTCGGGCAAGTGATGCATAAGGCCCACGGGGAACACCTGTGGCAGCATTCAACCCACTTTAATCATTCCGGGTGCAGCCCTCCTTTTCTCTCTTCCCTCCTTTCGCAGGTGAACAGGTTAATCCGACCTACCAAAAGGATTTTCAGCAATCACTTTGCTCGTGCTCATCCTATATGAATTGCTTATTCAAAGCTCTATCGGATGATGACTCGCACTCTATCTATATAAGCTTTATTGCTCTCATCTCTCTACATTGCTTGCTCAAGCGCTATCAGCCATGCTATTGTGGTCCAGTCATATCTATCAGCAGCTAACACTCAGTTTATTGATACGGGTTTCATAATAGTATTCATCAGGCATTCTTCTTGCTTAATTGGTCATATCGGCCTTATCTTGTCGACAACTAACAGTCTACAGTTAACACTTGCAAGTCTTCTCTTCACAGGTACTTGCAAGTTATCTTCATATCTTATTTGCTTCTAACTTCTCTTCTTACAGAAATTAGCAAACACCTGCAAGCCTCATCCAGGTACTTGCATCTTATTTTTATATACGATACCTGCTCTTAACTCTCTTCTTGCAGAGATCCACAAACCCTTGCAAGTTTCTTCACAGGTACTTGCAAGTTACTCTCATATATTGTGCATGTTCCTAACTCTCTTCTTGCAGAGATCAGCAAAGACTTGCAGGTCCCTTTCAGGTACTTGCGAGTTATTATGCCTTTCTGTTTTCCTCACTTTTGTTTTGCAGAACATTACAGAAGACACGCCTTCTTCGTTTTGCAAAAGCAAATTCAGGTACACACTCGATGTGCCACCCCTACATGCTTGCCCTAACTTTCCTTTTGCAGGAAAGTAGACAAGAAGCACCAAGCTTCTAAGGAGAGTCTTCAGGTTCTGTCTCTCCTTGCTCCTCTTCTTCCGTTAGGGTGGATCACGATTTTCGTGGGTCTCCAACTTCTTCGAAGTTCTTTTGCAGAACTTGAAAAAGTGCGGGGATTATGTTAACCTAGAAATCGGTGATCCTTCCCAAGGTGGCCAGCTGGCTCATCGTGACCCTTAGATTGTCCCTTTCGATCGCGATGGGTCCCAGCGTAGGCGGACAGTCTTCCCTATCCGCCTAGGTCTCCTAACAACCGCGTGCCCTGCGGGACGGCGAGCTATTCCCATGGCTCACCCTCGCGGGACATGCGGTCAGGTCCGCTAATCATGCAGTGCTTTTCCTTGCAGGAGTCCGCCAACAGCATTCCCAGGAGCGGCCTCCTATTTCTCCCAAGGGGCGGTGGTCTCCTACCACCGTCCGCCGAGGACGCCCGCCAGGGGCGACCTCCCTGCTGCCCGAGGGGCGGCGGCCTCCTGCCGCCGTCCGCCGAGGCCGCCCACCCGGGGCGGCCTCTGCCCGCCAGCCGGGCGGACTCCACCCGGAGTCCGCCCAGGCCGCCCGCAAGGGGGCGGCCAGGCCCGCCGGGCGGACTCCCCCTAGAGTCCGCCCAGGCCGCCCGCTAGGGGGCGGCCCCGGCAGCCAGCCGGGAGGACTCCACCCGGAGTCCGCCCAGGCCGCCCGCAAGGGGGCGGCCAGGCCCGCCGGGCGGACTCCCCATGGAGTCCGCCCAGGCCGCCCGCTAGGGGGCGGCCCCGGCTCCAGCCGGGCGGACTCCACCCGGAGTCCGCCCAGGCCGCCCGCAAGGGGGCGGCCAGGCCCGCCGGGCGGACTCCCCTGGAGTCCGCCCAGGCCGCCCGCTAGGGGGCGGCCCCGGCAGCCAGCCGGGCGGACTCCACCCGGAGTCCGCCCAGGCCGCCCGCAAGGGGGCGGCCAGGCCCGCCGGGCGGACTCCCCCTGGAGTCCGCCCAGGCCGCCCGCTAGGGGGCAGCCCCGGCAGCCAGCCGGGCGGACTCCACCCGGAGTCCGCCCAGGCCGCCCGCAAGGGGGCGGCCAGGCCCGCCGGGCGGACTCCCCCTGGAGTCCGCCCAGGCCGCCCGCTAGGGGGCGGCCCCGGCTCCAGCCGGGCGGACTCCACCCGGAGTCCGCCCAGGCCGCCCGCAAGGGGGCGGCCAGGCCCGCCGGGCGGACTCCCCCTGGAGTCCGCCCAGGCCGCCCGCTAGGGGGCGGCCCCGGCAGCCAGCCGGGCGGACTCCACCCGGAGTCCGCCCAGGCCGCCCGCAAGGGGGCGGCCAGGCCCGCCGGGCGGACTCCCCCTGGAGTCCGCCCAGGCCGCCCGCTAGAGGGCGGCCCCGGCTCCAGCCGGGCGGACTCCACCCGGAGTCCGCGCAGGCCGCCCGCAAGGGGGCGGCCAGGCCCGCCGGGCGGACTCCCCCTGGAGTCCGCCCAGGCCGCCCGCTAGGGGGCGGCCCCGGCGCCCTGCCGGGCGGACTCCACCCTGGAGTCCGCCCAGGCCGCCCGCTAGGGGGGCGGCCTCCGGCCTGCCGGGCGGACTCCTCCCGGAGTCCGCCCAGGTCGCCCGCTAGGGGGGGACCTCCAATTCTCTGCACGTGGGTCCTTCCGATCGCTTCATCGCTCGACAGTGGCGGACGCAAAATCTCTGTCCGCGGAGTCCGTGCAGGTCGTCATGCTGATGTCACTGGGCCCCGCTTCTAGAAGAACTTCCCTGGGCCTATAAATAGCCCATGGTGCCTCTCATTCTGCATCGCGCCAGACGGTTGGAGGATCCTGCAAGTCCTGCCAGCAAGCCCTGCGGACTCCGTTTTCCAGTCCGCGCAGTCCGTCATCACCTCCTCCAGCAAGCTCTGCGGACTCAGTTTCCTGTCCGCACAGCTCTTCAGCAGCTTGGCAGCAGACTCTGCAGACTCAGTTTCCCAGTCATCCAGCTTGCCAGCAGACCATTTTACTTAGTCTTTGACAGCTTCTCCTCTGCTTTCTGGCACTTTCTTCTCTCTTAGCCGCCAGCTTCTCCTTGTACCCTTTAAGTGATTTTGTTGTAAAGGTGTACTTGTAAGCTTGTAATCTCTAGCTATTAATAAAAGGAAAGCCCGTCGCAGGAGTGGAATTTAAGCCGCGGCGGGCGAAGTGTGTTGTTGCCGCTGCTGGCGGCCCCCTTCTTCTTCTTCTCCCTGCTCAGCAAGCCTTGCTCCTCTGCTCAGCAAGCCTTGCCCCTCAGCTCAGCTCTTCCTGGCAACCAACCTGCAAGCACAACCGTCACATTAGCCGTCTGCTCGACAGCTCCTGGTCAACCTCCTTCTCCTCTCTTGATCAACCCGCTCTGTTGGTCAAGCTTCTCTCCTCTATCCCCGCAACCCTCTTTGACAAGCCGTTTGCTCCACTCTCGAGCACTCAGAGGCTTCCTTCCTTTCCTCCTCTCCTCTCCTAGCTTGTGAGACCGAACACCCCCTCCGTGTTAGCTGGTTGGTGCCCCGCGACGTTTTCGCGCATCAACATTCAGCAAGGCTCTCATCATATAAAAAGTCTCATATTAATTTATACGTTGGGGCTGTCGGTTGTATGCAAGTATGCTATACCATGATTCATGCAAGTGCAACCCACGCACACGACTCTATGCGCACAGACATTTAGTTCCCCTATTTGGGCAGCTAGCTTCACTCCCAGGAACCTCCGTAGTGGCAAACGGAGACAGTGGGTCGGGCCCCCACTCTTAGGCGGGTATCCACACTACCAGGCCTAGCCCTCTCGTATGCCCCTAGAAGAACACAACCTAGAGTATCCGCGAACTAATGCTGACCATGTCCACCAGACTTTCTTTGGCTAAGTGTCCCACACCGCCGAGTCAACGTATCGACATCGGTGTGAACGACCGTCCGCTACCGAAGACCCACCACCTTATCTTGTATCCAAAACCTTTTGAGCCACTGGATCCCCGGACTATCCGTCCGTGCATCTACCTTCCGAACGAACCGTCCAAATGACAATCAAATCGACCTAATCAACCTCTCGAGCTACCAGGGTGTGTGAATGTGTAACCCTAATTATACCAGTTGCTCTTGAAATGTTTTATTCTTACTGTTTAGGTTAGCCCATGACTGCCCAGGTATTCCACGTGAAGGCTCTCGAAGGCACTAGGAACTACGATGGGATTACGCCCAAAGCTCCATTTCGCAAGGCACTTGCTATTATTGGTTGCTATCAGATTTCCCAAACCCTTACTTGTTGTCCTGTATCTAACCCTAGAGTATTTGACACTTCCTCCGCACGGGAAAGACGATCTTTCGTCGATCCCGAGCACCACCTAACACTAGCCAAACCAACACCCCACTCATCCTACCTTCAATGGTGAACTCATTTTTATCTATCCAAACCAGCAGACCATTAATCCCAAGACATGTGCTCAAATTATACGCTAACATAGTTTCTGCAACTTTTACTATATGCAGACCACTTAAGCTATATGACCCGTAAAATGAGGAGTACACCAAATATTCATCCAGTACTCCTATAACAATTATTGGAGGGCTATTATGAGCTTTGTGGACTTAATACAAAATTTCACAATTTTCCTATTTATCTGATAATTTATTTCATTATGTTAGCAACCGAAATTCCCAAGTTTGAACATGAAGTATCAATTTCAGATAAGATAATATTCCACTAAATTTATGTTAAATACAATATGAGTATTTAACTCAAAATCCAAAGTCTCAAAATTTTCCAGTAAAGTGTAACCCCTTAATTTTAATTTCAAATATATCTCATAATAATTTATTTTAAGAAAATCTATAGCATTCATACTTCCAAAAATTTAGAGAAAATTCAAGGATGATTTTAAGGGCATATAAGTACTCTAGATCAAATTGTACAATTTATCATTGAATAATAAGTCTATACTTGATTTTCTCATAATATTCCAACTTGAGGGGTTAATGAATAAAGTATAACAATTATTCATCTAAAAATCCCAAATAAATTCCCATATGATAAAAATGAACTAGGAACACTAATTCTCAAGTTTTATAATTTTTCTACAAGTATTGAGCTCTGTATGAATTATTTAGCAAGTTCCCAAATTTATGAGCTTGTGAAGTAGGTACCCTAATTATGTATCCAAAAATTACATTAAAATTCATATATATGATTAATATGATCTAAAACCCCCTCTGCCAAATTTTCACGATTGTTTTAAGAGTCTTGCTAACCTATTCTAGCTCCACAATATTTGTGCCCTAGGCTAGGGTTAGGGTTTTGTGGGCCCTACCCTTTCCAAATCCCTTAAGATTTTACCAGATGGTTTTATCTATCCTAGCACCCTCCCTACAAAATTCCAAGTTCATTCAAGGTGTTTTGGCCTCATACCCTTCACAAGGTACAAAAAGCCCTTCCTTAGGGTATGGCCTTAGATCTTAGGGCATACCAATTTCAATCTATCCCATCTTTAATGATAAGGTGAAAGAAGCCATGCCAAGCCAGTGACCCCAATCCCAACCTCTGTTGAGGTGATTTGGCCACTCAAAATCCAAAATACACCTTTTGACTAAAATACCCTTTGTAGGGCAAAGTTAGGGTTTGCATGATTTCAGTTCAACCTGTTGGGTCCGTCGTTCCTTCACTTGACCTGTGGCGCTTTGCTACTTATTTAAGAAATTTTCCGGCGTTCCTTCACTTGAACCGTGGCGCTTTGCTACTTATTTAAGAAATTAAGTAGCGCAATCTCCAACAGTCTGGGCTTTTGGTGCAGTTAGGTATGCGCTTGATCCTTCACAACCACCTCCAAATGTGATGAAATTTTAACCAGAGATTTATATTGACCCTAAGCACCTCTCACCAAAAACGATAGAAAAATTGTCCCCATAAATTCTCATTTTTGGTCAGGCCCTAGCTATGGTCTAGGGTGACTCCCTGCCAAAATTTCAATTAATTTGGATCAAAGATGAAGTATGGGCACTCAGTTTAATGTCTGCATAGCCCTAGGTGTAGGTTCCACCAAATGAGTGCCCTGGTCAAACCAAGCACCCTAATTGGTTCAAATTAATTTTGCTATAAAATAGACCCGCCAGGCTACACTTTTCATATTGACCATTTCCTCTGAATTAGGCTCTAGGTATTTTTAATAAATAGAAACATGAAATACAAAATGTGTGACATAATTTAAATAATCAGAGAATCATATCCTATAGTTTATTATCATTCCCTACACGAATCTTGGCGCGCCTTGGATGGCATCCCGTCATCTTCCACCTCTAGCCGACGGTTCCGATTCATCCCGCCTAGAGCTTCTTCCAGCCGCTGCCGCCGGCGATCCGGCCACCTCCCCGGCCGGCCACCGCCACCACCACCTCCGTTGAGGTGGTGGCTGTCGCTAGGCGGCGGCTTGGCCGCCGGAGGGGCTTATTCCAGCGGTTCTATCAGGAATTGTTTTGGCCCGAAACCATGAAAACTAGGGTTTGATTCGGGCTCAATTGAGCCTGAACCTCGAACATAAGCATTGCTATGATCGACCCACGGAAGAAGGAGTGGAGGAGGACCTTGCTGGGCGGCTGTAGCCTTGACGATCGCCGGGAAGCCATTTTGGTGGTGGTGGTGGTCTGATTTCTGCAACTGCACTATGAAACACCTTGGCTCCTTCAGGTAAGTGGTGGAAATGAATCTTTGGAGTCCAGTGGAGGTTTTAAAAGAAGAAATGGGGAGTTAGGTGGTTGTAGGCTGCTGACCATTATTGGCCTTTAGTCAAGGTTGGCGGTCATGGTAGGTAGAGGGGAAATCTTGGCTCAAACTAGTCAATGACTAGCTGGTTGCACTCCCCTTGTCCTGGTGAGTTGAATGGGGGGGGGGGTGGGGGTGGGGGGGGTGGGGGGGTTGGGGAAGGTTGGGGAAGGGGAAAGATGAGCCCAAAGTCTTCCTCCATGACTTCTCTTCTCTTTCTCTCTCTTCCCTTTGAAGCTTTTTTCTCTCTCCTTCATACCAAGCTGAAATTTGACTCTTACCTAACCCAATGGCAGCCCACATGTCCATTTCACTCATCAAGGCAAGGTTAGCCCAAGTGAATTGGGCTTGAGCTTGAGGTAGCCCATTTGGGCTAACTTGACCTAAACTTTGACCATGTTGACCTTGGTCAATTTGGTCTTTGAGGTTGCCCCTAATGGGTCTTTGGTGACTCATTGGCCTCCCCTAAGGCCTAGGTAGGGTTGTCTTGGCCCTTTGGAGGTCACTTGACCCTTAGGCAGGGTACCTTGACTACTTTAGGGCTAGAGTTGACTTTGGTCAACTTAGCATTTTTGATTGGTCTCAATGGGTACTTGGTGATCCATTGGCCTCTCACTAGGTTAAGAAGATATGTGTGGGGTCCACTTGGCTAAGGGAACTTCAATTGGCCCTTGTGCAGGTTAGTTTGACCCATTTAGGGTTAGAGTTGACTTTGGTCAACTTGGCCCCTTGGGTGGACCTCAATGGGTCCTAGGTGACCCATTGACCTCACTCTAGGGTTAGGAGGGCATGGGTGGGGTCCACTTGGCTAAGGTATGGTCAATTGACCCTATGTAGGTCAGTTTGACCCATTCATGATTAGGGTTGACTTGGGTCAACTTGACCACTTTGACTGCGCATAGTGGGTCCCTAGTGACCCTATGGGCTACCCAAGGTGATAGGGGTGTTGGGGGTAGGGCCATGGGGTCAAGTTGAAGCCTTAAAGTCAAACCCTAGGTCTAATGCTGGAGATGTGTTATAGGTAGACCAAGGTGATTTTCACCTTGGGCCTTATTTGCATGGTCTTTGAGTTTCTTGTGGTTTTGTCATGACCTAGTCAGGACAAAATCATATTTAGGAGTCTAGTTGAAAATGGGATGTTACAGATTGACCAAAGTGGCTCACTTCATCCCAAATCGGAAAGAGGACAGCGTGGAGAAGCTGGTAGAGTTGTATGTTTGCAACATCGTGCGACTACATGGAATTCCGAAGAGTATAGTTAGTGATCGTGATGGACGCTTCACGTCCAAGAATTGGAGGTTGGTTCAGAAGAGTCTGGGCATGAAGATCAGGTTCAGTACGGCTTTCCATCCTCAAACTGATGGGCAAACCGAAAGAACAAACCGCACTATGGAGGATATGCTGAGGATGTGTACTTTTGACTTCAGTAAGAAGTGGGAACATCACCTCTTCATGGTAGAGTTCGCTTATAACAATAGTTACCAAGTAAGCATTAAGATGGCGCCGTACGAAGCTTTGTATGGGAGGCGGTGTCGAACACCGATGTCTTGGACAGAGGCAGGAGACACCAAACTTTTGGGAAAAGAAGTGGTAGCTGATGCATGCGAGTTGGTGTGAACCATTCAAGAGCGCATGAAGGTTGCTCAAGATTGGCAAACAAAATATTTTAATGCTCGCCACAGGAAGGTGGAGTTCACGGTAGGCGACTGGGTCTATCTAAAGATTAAGCCGTTCAAAGGCATTTCGCGGATTTGCCGACTCAAGAAGTTGAGTCCGAGGTTTTTGGGACCTTTCGAGGTTATAGAACGGGTGGGAGAAGTAGCGTACCGGTTGGCGTTGTCCACAGAGCTGAGTGGATTACACGATGTTTTCCATATCTCCGTCTTGAGGAAAGCCTTAGTGGATGCTAGTGTGGTGATCGTATCGTCATCGGTGCTGATAGAAGAGGACGCGAGTTCGTCCAGTTAGTATAGAGGATACAAAGTTTCGGCAGTTGCAGAACAAAGAAGTTAAGCTTATGAAGGTGTGTTGGGATAACTACGGGCATGATAAGTTCTCTTCGGAGCGTGAGCAAGCAATACGCGAGGAATATCCCGAGTTATTTGTGTAATTCTGGTTTGAAACAGTAACCGGTATGTAGCAACGGTGTTTTGAAATGTTGCAATATTGTTTTCGGTTGTTTGACTGATTAGAAATGGTTTGTGCAAAGTTGTGCAATAATATTTTTATTTGCTGCAATAATTTTCTTGTTGTCTTCTGAATGAAGATTAATTTCGGGGACGAAATTCTTGTAAGGGGGAGGAGTTGTAACACCTCAGTTTTCAGACCTGGAGTCGCTGGAAGCTAACGCCCGGCGGAAGAGATATCGCTGGCGGCAGGTCGATGAGCTCGGCATTGGATCCAGTGCGCACGATCATGGGATCCAGTACGCACGACCACTGGTTGTGCGCCACTGATCGTGCGCACTATTCTCAGTTTTTCTGAGTTCTGCCTCAGGCAATCGCACGAACATTTGACATAGTGCGCACGACCACTGGTCGTGCGCTGCTGCTCGTGCGTGTTTATCTCGTTTTTCTAGAGTTCTGCCATCGTTAAACGCACAATCATGGGATCAAGTGCGCACGACCACTGGTCGTGCGCCACTGATGGTGCGGACAGGTGTAGGTCCGTCATTTTATTTTGTGGTCGTCTGATGCTTCCTTAAACCCGATTCAAGAGCCCAGGATCTTCTGCCCAAATGCCTTTATTAGGATTGAGAGGGTCTTTTCCCTCATTTCTCATCTCTTAGAGTGAGTTAGGGTGGAGAGGAAGATAGGGGAGGAGGAAGGAGAATATCTTCCACCGCCATTGACGGAGCTTCGGAGCTCCGATCGTCATTCCGAGACCAGATCCGTGGAGAGGGCGTGGAGGCGCTCGTGTCAATCCATTCAAAGCAAGGATTCCATGGCTAGGAAGAGAGGTTGTAAGGTAACGACAATTTCTCCTCTCGGTTTGTAGGATGCGTGCATATCATCTCTTTTCTTTCTTGTTTTTCAAGCTTTTGGGCACCAAATCGCTCAAATGAGAGGGGTTTGGGTCGTCATGGTTCAAGAGGAACCACCGGGTCGATTGTGTCCGTCCCCGGCATGATTTGCATTAGAGATCCGCTCCGTTAGTGGATTAGGCATTGTGGGTGAAGCCGTAGTCACGGCCGTTAGCCCGACTCGGTGATGTTGCATAGCGAGCCTTAAGGATTTTGTAGAAATCCGTTGCGGCAAGATGTCGTTTGTGATGTATGTGTTTTCCTACTTTTTCGAGTGAGTACTTGTAGCCGGAACTGGACAGTGTTAGCTCCGCGTTAGCGGTAGATGGTTTCCTTGGTGCGCGGGAACGTTGCAGTATGAATGAAGGATTAAGGTGGGAAAGGCTATGAATTGTGATGTGCTAAGGTGCGGCTTTGTCTCCGTGGTCGGCTGGCTATCCCATGATGTTCAAGTCATGTGGGGAGAGTGTCCCGGCGAGACTAGTCCCCTTCTATGAGACTGAAGAGAACGCCAAGCATAGGACAAGCACGTGCAATGAAGCCCACGAGTGGGTGGGGGTCCGGCGAGGGTTCTTAGAATCAGTTTGTGTGTGAGATGGAATCCTGACATGAGAAATCAGAGTTTGCAGACAAGCCCGGGTCTAAGACCCACGAGCGGGTGGGGCTTTGGCAAGATTTCCATGTGACGGCTTGTATGCCGTTAGGGGAATTGCAGTACCCTTTTTGTTTGCGGCTTGACTCCGATGGGGAAATTGGAAGTACCCAGTTGTTATGTTATGATGATGTGCTAGATGCATACGCGATAAGGTGCCTGGGGTAAAGCCCGAGTTTGCATACATGCTGCATAGTATGGCCCTTTAGTTATATGTTCAACATCAAAACGTGTATGTTGTTTGAGACATCCAAACCTGTTTTTAAAGATTTACATGTTTATGTATATGTCATACGAAGGATTGACTTGCAGGTTGGAGGTGTACCCCGGGGTCCGTTAGGGGCGGCCAGGTGGAGATGTGTTGGTTACACAGTAGAGGTCAGCCTTTGCTGACCCGCGTTACTACAAATTTTTACAGGGCAAGGATCGCAAGCGGTAGCAAGTGCGCCGGCCGAAAAGGCCTAAACCTCATGAAGTGATTACCATGCTTACTAGCTTGTTTTCTTCTTGACGGTGATGCTCCCTGTTTTTGGTATTTCCGGCTTGCATGCCGAGGTAGCATAGGAGTGATTTTGCACGTTGATGTTTGACCTTATTGTCATTCGGTTTTGGACTTATGTTGTGTAAGGCCTTAAGGCCATTTTGATACTCCTGATTGGTAGTGGATAACTTCTAGTCTTGTTGGTATGTTTTCGCTGTGGCTTTATTATGAGTTTTGAGTTGGGTAGATAATATCATCTTTTAATGCTTAAGCTGTGGCGTCCGTATGTTGTGGGGCCCCGGCCGGAGCCATATTATATGGTCATTACAGGAGAGGTGTTACAACAAGCTCACACAATCACATTATTTGGCTATTGCAACCCATAATAAATAAATAAATAAAATGAAATGAAACTTAAAAGAAAATATGAAATTTGTTCGTAAAAATTTGATTTGCCTCTTGTTCATCATTGGGACAAAATTAAAATTATTTGACGTATTTTTGGGTAGTAACAATTCTTCTCTCCTTAAGAAGTTTTCGTCTTCGAAAACAAACTTTATAAATTGAAATATGATAACTTGAAACAAAATTTTTAAGAAAAAAATGAACTGTTTATTTATACACAATGAACTAAATATATAAGTATATATGTTTCATACCATGCATCTATTATAATTTATTTCCTGCGATACGGTTCTAAATTGAACGTTTGCGGCTGGATTGAGTGCTCTTCAAGAACTTCTGGAGGAGGAATTGGAGCAGGGATAGGAGCAGACGCAAGTGAAGGTGCCAGAACTAACGATTCAACAAGCCTTTGTTATACTTAGGGTTCGGTAGAAGTGGTGGTTGTCCGTGAGAGTTAATTTCTTTGTTCAGGAGTTTGGGACACGTTCTCTTTGTATGGCCAGGTTGACGGCAATAATAACAAGCCCCGATTAAATTTTCTCTTCGATGAAATCTGCTACATTTGGCGCACTTCGTCGTAGTTGTTTGGGATGCAATATTGGTTGATGGGCCAGTCTGGAATGTCTTACCATCTTTAATCTGTGTTCCATCTTGCGTATGCGTTTCTGTTATTTTTCTTTTTCCAATATCTCGATGTTTTTGCGAATTTTCTTGATCAATCTCCACTAATTGCGCCCTCTCGACCAGCTTCCCATATTCTAAAATATCAAGAGACACTAGTAAATTACGAATATCGTCTTGCAGTTCTTATTGGAATTGTCAGCAACGATCTTCTTCGGAGGTTACAAGAGAATCGACATAGTATGCCAACTTAGAAAATTCAGTCTCGTACTACAGCACAAACCAGTTTGTAAATTCCTTAAGAAAGTTTGTCTGCGTTACAATGCCACGTCTGACAAATTTCGCAGCGACAACATTATTCCACCAATGCTTAGTTGCGCCTTCTAGCAAAAACGAGACAAATCCTACTTTTCGATCTTCCGAGCAATCCATAAATTGAAAGATCGTTTCTATGCGGAGAATTCAGTCTTCAGTCTCTAGGGGAGACAAGCCTCTAATAAAGGTTAGTGGTTTTAACTCCATGAATTGTTTTAGGTCATGATCCATTTGTCGGTGTTGAGGTGCAGGTGCTACCGGAGGAAGATCAGGAGGAGGGTTCATTGGATATTGTCTAGAAGTAGGATCAACAAGAGGGAGTGTTGGTCCTAACCCAGCTAATGTAGAAAATACTAACTTAAGAGGTTCCGCAATTGCTAACACAGATTCTGAAGGGTGTTGTTGATGATGTCCATTATCGCTTTCCTCGGATCTTGTTCCTTGCTGAACTTCATGTTCTTCTCGAATCTCTTGACGACGTCGAATGAAATAAACTCGGATGAGTTCCTATATGTAAGTTTACATTAATTATGTTATATTTTTAACTCGTGTTATGACTTCGTACTGCCTACAACATAAATTATTGAAAATTGTTGCTCTGATACCAAGTTGTGCAGACCCTTTATTTCGGGCTTCCCAAAAGATTTCAAGGATCAAACGTAAATTCAATAAAAATATCGCAGCATAAAAATCACATTAAAAGGATTATAAACAGCAGAATTTTTATTCATTAATTTATTTATTTACAATAGTCGTTACAGAAAATTTTTAGTATTTAACCGTACTCAATACAAAAATCACAATCAGAATCGGTACACGAGACTTTGTACCTTTCTTGAGCATTGCCAATGCCAATGAATATCTTTAACCTTATCTTCGCCAACTCTTCTGGGGGGGGGGTCCTCTTTGGTGCACTGCGAGATGCTCTTGTTGCCTAAAAAAATTAATCCAAAATGGGTTAGTCAAAAAAACTATGACTCTTTGACAAAAACATTTTGTGAATAGTTATATATGTAAACAATGGGAGATAGCAATATGCATACATCACATTAAACAATAATTACTTGAATGTATATTCTCAAAATTATTACCTGAACCACCCACTTTTTTAATTACATCAAATAAGAAATATTTAGGTATTCAACTTGAATCCATCAGTAGATGTCTCTACATCATAGGATTCGAATCTTTCATATTTCCTTATGCAAAGTTTAAAATTGATTCTTACCTTTATCGTAATTTTTGTGAAAATAGAAGTTTTTAAAATAAAAGTTTCCTTTCAGAAATATGTATCGCTTTCATATTTTTTTCTCGCCCACATTTATTCTATAGCGATATATCATTGAGTTAAACTCATATGCACATGCAATGTTTATTTAAAGGATAAAACGGGAATATGAAATTACGTGAATAAAACTTAATCCAAGAAATAAAAAAACTCACGAAGGTCTTGCCTTTATCGATACTTTTGTTCGCATTATTGCCACGATTATCTTGCGCCGCCATACTCGTTCCTTGGCCTCGAAAACCACCGAATTAGTACACACTTTATTTGGGTTGCGTCACCTGATATTCGTAGCGTTAATGTTTCATGGGATTAACTAATAGGCGTTAAAATTTTGGGTTTCTAAGTGGGATGCACATCACATGTGCCCAACAGAATAAAGAATCAAGAAAACCCAAAGAGAAATGTATCTTTCGATAATCATTGACCAAGAAGTAAAACAATTTTGAATAAAAGTATACCTTAGAGGGATTGAGTCACTACTCAACCAAGATGCTCTAAGGAAGTCCGACGAACAATTACGACTAGAGTATCGAGCGTATAAGTATGTCCACGCCTCTATGGGTATCCACACAAGCAAGAAGAACGCTTAGACTATTGTCACACAATATCTAGGCTAGAAGAAGGAATGCCCTCAACATCTCCATGGATTGCTAGATTTGTTAAAGGAGAGGCGACAGTGATGTAGACGAAACTTAGGAAATAGTTTCCGATGGCGACAACGAGTCAGAATGGTCGGCGACAACGAATCGGCGGGTGCGACTTCTAGGTTGCAAGATGGTTTTGTCGGGAAGAAAGAGAAGAAGTCACACACTCGGTCTCGATCGATTAGGTCAAGTTCGTGTCGAGATAACAGTTATCTTATGTATATATATGCTGAAACAACTATTACCCGCAGACCAGACCGAATAAGAACTTACATAAAAACAGACCTGCGCCAGTTTGTCGAGTGCAATTCGTCGAGTGCAATTCGTCGAGTAAACAAGACGAACGACGCATCCACTCGACGGATTCGTCGAATATCAGATTCGTTGGGAGCAATTCTATAACATCCTAAAAAGAAGAAGTGGTCATTGGAGGTTATCGGGCGGCGATAGGCTTATCACCGATGATAGCTCAGTGAATTAAAAGACCAACGGCTCGGGTTGTTCTGTCAGGCGCTAGTTGTTACTGCACTGCCCTTGCCTCTCGACGAGTGTCGAGAAGGATTTCTCGAGTAACCAACCTACCGCCAGGCGATAGTTGTTACCGCGTCGCGCTATCCTCTCGACGAGTGTCGAGAAGGATTTCTCGAGTAACCAGCCCACATCGGTGCTAGAGAGTTATCGCAGGGTGATAGCTCTGGATTGCGGCGCCGTCTGGTCAAAGCGGTCACCGCCTATGATACCGCACGACGGTAGGAGTTATCGCGCGACGGTAGTTTTCAGATAAAGGCTGGACATGAGATTTTATTCTCATTTTGTCTCACACACTCTCTTGCTTAGTTCTAGAGAGGGAAGAGGAGGAAAGGTCCGGGAGCTCAAGAGGAGATTTGATCCAAGACGTGCTTGTGATCAGAACCGCGAGTCGACGCTAAATCCGCAATCAATTCCATCCGGATCAAAGATCAAGTTCATGGCTTCGAGGAAGACTAAAAGGATAACAATCTTTCTTCTTGGATAAGTGAAGTCCTTCTTTTGGCATATGCATGGAATCTCCCACCAAAAGGTGGAGAATCGAGATAATTCCTTTGGATCGATTCATGAATTCCACAGTGAGTCGTGCATATAGATCCAGAAATGTGTAGTACAAAATAGACATGCTGTATGAAGCCCAACTAGACATGTTGGTCTAGATTGGCGATGTTTATTTTGCGTACTGGAGAAGACTCCGAGAATAAACAAGTAGTTTACGGTGTTTGCGGGGTATACCTATGAACGAGAAGTAGCAGGAAGTTCTGGAGATGCACTCCAAGAAAATACCCATGAAATACCATAGTTTGGATGACTGTTGGATGTTGTCGGGCGATAGTGAGTATCGTCATTGGCGATAGCTCTTGGGGAGCTATTTGTGTTGTGAAAGTCCAGTGTTTTTTGGCACTGCAGGTTACTACAAAGTTTTGGCTAGGTCTAGTACAGAAAGTGAATTCGGTGGTTAACGTCTGACGACAATGAGTATTGCTGGCGATAGCTGCCAGATACCCTTTTGATGTTAAAGCTTGTCTCTGGGAGACTGTGATGCTACTTTGTGAGCTGCGAGCTCCTAAAGGCCAGTGAGCCAAATGGACAAGGGGAAGCCGACCCGCGTCAGACTAGCCTTAGATTTGACGATTTGAGGAACGGGCAAAAGTTGAACTGTATCTGCATTATGGTTGTCTAACTCGAGTGCCTAAGTTATTGACGTTAGTTAGGATCGCATAACAAGAGTCTTATGGTATACGTCGTAAAGACTAAAGTCTCAGGCAGGGGGCTGTGGAGACTGGGAATGCTCAAAGTAAACTGTTATGTTTGGGACCTCTGAATGATGGTGGGACCCTGGCAACAGGTACACCGAAATGTGTCCTGAGTGCATGAAACATTTGGCCATTGAGACATTCGTTTGTGATATGTTGAACTGTGCGTGAGTGCACGTTCTTGTGATATATCTGCTTGTGAAAATGTTATGCCTGCAGGGAAGGAATACCACTGCCCCGAGAAAGGTAGGGTCGTTATAAATTGGTCAGCTGAATGCTGATCGTTGCCTTGTTTGTCACCATCGTGGTGGATTTTCCTTGTGCGGGTGCTGGAGAGCTGAGTAGGATATAGCTGGCTGAAGCCATTGCTGCTGCAATGCTGGCCCTCGAAGGCCTAATGGAGAAAGTTTACTGTTTTTATGTGTGGTCGGCTTGCGTGAAGATGCTTGTAATCCACATTTGAGAAATGTAACTGTAAGGCCTTAATGCCATAACTTTTATTTATTTATATAAATGGTGGTTTATATACTGTGGACATTCAAATGAGTTTGAGTTCAAGTAACCCTAAAGATTCTGCTAGAATGCTCTGAGTTAAGATTCGAGTAATTCTTGATATTAACCTGTAATTCCGCTGCCTGTTTGTGGAATATGGTGTGGGGCCCCGGCCGGACCTTCTATTATATTTCATATGACAGACAAAGATGTTACAATTTGGTATCAGAGGAAGGTTGATTTCTTTATTGAGTTGGTGCCAGGTACGACACTCGTGGCTCGCTCGCCGTACCGTGTAGCACCAAAAGAAATGGCGAAACTAAAAGTCTAATTGCAAGAGTTGCTGGAGCAAGGATCCACCGCAATGCCTTCTCCACTCACCACATGGCCAAGAAAGGCCACTGGCGACAGCCAGAACTCACACTTTGAGAACTTGACATAGAGCTTGTTTCTTCTCAAGGTGTGCAACACCATCCGCAAATGGTTTGCATGATCTTTTTCAGACTGAGAGTACACTAAAATGTTTTCAATAAAGACAATTACAAATAAGTCCAAGTACTCTCGAAACGTTCGGTGCATTAGGTTCATGAACACTGATGATGCATTTGTTAGCCAAAACAACATTACTGTGAACTCATAATGATCGTAGCGTGTTCCAAAAGCTGTCTTTGGAATGTCACATTCCCGAATCCTCAACTGGTAATAACCAGAGTAGGCAATTGATCCCACTAGCTGATCGAACAAGTCATCAATCAGTGGTATCAGAAACTTGTTCTTCTCTGTCAGCTTATTCAATTCTCGATAGTTGATGCACAAACGCAGACTACCGTCCTTTTTTACAAAGGGGACAGGTGTGCTCCAAGGTGACATACTTAGGCGTATATATCCTTGCTCCGACAACTCTTGCAATTGGACTTTTAGTTCCGTCATTTCATTTAGCGCTGCATGGTACGACGAGCGAGACACAGGTGTCGCACCTGGCACCAACTCAATAGAGAAGTCAATCTCCCGCTGGGGCGGTAACCCCGGAAGATCCTTAGGAAACACATCAACATACTCCGAAACAATCAGAACATCACTCACACTGGCTTTTGGCTCAACAACCTGTATAAGCGTGAAGAATAACTTCGCACCCTTCTGAACAGCTTTGATGACCTGGAGAGCAAACATCAACATTTTGCTCGATCCTCGCATACCAGCAAATTTAGTCTCTAGCTCGGTTTTCTGTCCTAGTATGATCTTCTTTGAGTTGCAATATATAAAGGCACGCTGTTTCGAGAACCAGTCCATTCCAAAGATTATATCAAATTCTGATATCGGCAGCACAGATGTTTCCAATCTGAAATCCCGACTTCCTATCCGCACCTCAATGTAGCAAGACTTATTTGTCAGCATTACGCATCCATTAGGCAACTGCTCTCTGACGGCACACCAATTGGCACTCTGATCTAAGACACAAAGTCCTCAGAAAGAAACGAATGCAAAGCGCCCGTATCAAACAGTACTCTCGCTGGACAGTCCTAGATAAGGATAAAGCCTAATACAAACAAATCATACACAAGCTGCGCACAATATATGAAGTACAAAAGTAGTAAAATAAGATCTTAACTCGTACCTGTGACGACGCTACTTTGCTTTATGGCCTCCTATTGGCCAAGATTGTACACCCGAGGCAGTGGAGTCTGCCTCCTTTCCCTTTTCAGTATATGTTGCTTCTGCCTTCTTATCACCCATTGAAGTACCACTTCGACACTCACAGGCAAAGTGTCTTAGCTTGCCGCATGTATAACAAGTACGCGGGCCTTGCCCAGAAGTTGCTCCAGAAGCAACAGGAGAGGAAGCCTGTCCATAAGACTTGGACTTCTTACCCCATCTTTTGCGGTAACCTGATTTTCCTGGGTGCGGTACTTTAAACTCAGGCTTTATCACGGCCACGCACCTCTTGCCCTGCACTCTTTTCATATCTTTCTCCAGCGTACGAGTCGTATCCACCAATGCTTGAAACCCTTGGTTCACCGAACTCGAGAGCAGGAATCTCAACTCATCCTGCATCCCTTCGTAAAACCTATTGGCTTTACGCTCTTCTTCAACAAAGATAAACCTTGCATAGTGTCTCAGTCTTGTAAACTCATGTAAGTAGGTATCGATACTACTTTCTCCCTGAGTTAGACGCTGGAATTCATTCTCCATGGCTATGCGCTGTGCCGACGACAGGTGTTACGCCAAGAACAGTCTCAAAAACTCCCTTATCGAGACTTCCGTTAGTTCTCTGCCTGCTAAGTGGTGCAGCTCAATTTCGTCCCACTATAGTCGAGCCTCTCCTTCCAGCAGGAAAGTGGCCAAGGTGACTTTTTGTTCCTCCTCAGTTCTTATTGCAGTCAAAATCCTCTTAACTCGCGCAAGCCAGTCCTCTGCCTGCGTTGGGGATCCTGCCCCTGCGAACATAGGAGGATTGAAGCTCATAAACTGCTTCAGTTATCGTTCTGCTGCTCGTGGATCTACAACAGCCTCAACAGGTACTGGCCTCACCCCAACCTGTACTGGCACCACTCCAGGCTGCGTCTTCCTAGTAGGTTGTGCATGTATCATTGCAAACAAAGCCTCAACAACTAAGCGTACTGCCTCCGCAGATGGAGGAGGTGTAGACACCTCCACTGATGCCACACTCTCATCAGAACGCTGGGGCTCAGACTGCCCCACACCACTTCGAGTCACCTATGCGTGTAAAAGACACACTTTAGCGACTTTACAAAAGCAACAACAACTTTGTAGGAACGCGTAGGTTCCTCAAACAGGTGTATTTTCATTCATTAGTGGACATTCTTGAGTTCATTTATGTTATAACGGGTCGCACATTCCCAATGCAGCATTTGGAACACGCTACGGTCATTATGAGTTCACAGTAATGTCATTTTGGCTAACAAATGCGCCATCGGTGTTCATGGACCTAATGCACCGAACGTTTCGAGAGTACTTGGACTTATTTGTAATCGTCTTTATTGACGACATTTTGGTGTACTCTCTGTCTGAAGAAGATCATGCGAATCATTTGCGGATGGTGTTGCACATCTTGAGAAGAAACAAGCTCTATATCAAGTTCTCAAAGTGTGAGTTTTGGTTGTCGTTAGTGGCCTTTCTTGACCATGTGGTGAGTGGAGAAGGCATTGCGGTGGATCCGTCAAATATAGTAGCAATACGGGAGTGGTCGGTGTTGTCTACTGTAGCAGAAGTCCAGAGTTTCCTTGGACTGATGGGCTACTACAGACGTTTCGTAGAAAACTTCTTATGGATCGCCTTGCCTCTTACCACACCAATGAGGAAGGATCAGAAGTTCGTCTGGACGCCAGAGTGTGTGCGAACGTTTGAAGAGCTGAAGAGTTGCTTGACCACGACGCTAATCTTGTCGTCACCATGTGGTTCAGACGGCTTTGAAGTTTACAGTGATGTATTGGGGAGCGGCTTAGGCTGCGTTCTTCTTCAGTTTGGAAAGGTGATCGCGTATGGCCCATGCCAGTTGAAAGTGCATGAGCGGAACTATCCCGTCCACAACTTGGAGTTGGCGGTGGTGATATTTGCACTTAAGCTGTGGCGTCATTGTTTATATAGCGTGAAAATTAACATCTTCACGGACCATAAGAGCCTTAAATATCTTCTGGATCAGAAGGATCTTAATATGTGACAGCGGAGGTGGATGGAGTTCCTTGGGGACTACACCTTCCGGATTCATTATACTCCTGGGAAGGGAAATTTAGTCGCAGATGCCTTGAATCGTAGGACTCCGGCAAGGGCAAGTTGGTTGTAGATGCATGGCGAGCGTCTGATCCAAGAATTGGAGAACTTGTACATTTCTTGTGTGGATAAGAATGCTACTGCAATGTGTGCCTGAACTGGACGAATGTACAGTATGACCTTGCGGACAGGGTTCGGCGAGCAACTGAACTTGATGAAAGTCTACAACTCTATGTAGCGGATGGGTCAAAGGCCCAATTCTCTTGGGTTGACGGGCTTTTGCGGAAGGATGGTCGGTTGCGCGTCCCGGATGTAGGTAAACTACGGGAGGAATTGATGTATGCGGCACATTTTACAAGGCACTCAATTCACCCCGGGAACACAAAGATGTACAAGGACATGAAGAAGACGTTCTAGTGGTCATGTTTGAAAAAGGATATAACCCATTACGTGGAAAAATGTCAGACTTACGCCTTGGTAAAAGTTGAATGCCAGAAAACTGGTGGTTTCCTGAAGTCGTTACCAATCCCGGTATGGAAGTTCAATAACATTTCTATGGATTTTGTGTCTGGACTGTCGAGATCGCAAAGCCGAAACGATGTCATGTGGGTGATAGTTGACCGATTAACAAAAGTGTCGCACTTCATAGCAAACAAGAAGGACGATTCAGTAGAAACATTGGCCAAACTGTACGTGGATAACAATGTACCATTGCACGGCATGCCCCGTAGCATCGCAGTGACCGAGATGAGCGTTTTACTTCAGGTGATTGGAGGTTAGTCCACCAACTGTTGGGTACCAAGATACAATTCAGTACAATCTTTTATCCACAAACAAATAGTCAGACCGAAAGGACTAGTAGAACAATGTAGGATATGCTCTGTATGTGCGCTCTGGATTTCGGGAAGAGGTGGGAAGATCACCTCTATATGATTGAATTCTCCTACACCAACAACTATCAAGCTAGCATACAGATGACACCCTTTGAAGCTTTATATGGTAGAAAGTGTCGTACCTCATTATCTTGGGCAGAAACAGGCGAGCCAAATCTCTATAAACGTAAAGAGGTCGAAGACGCAAATTCAATCATACGTAATATACAAGAGCGGCTACTGATAGCCCAAGATAGGCAAGCAAAGTACTACAATGTCAAGCACCGAAACATGGAGTTTGCGGTTGGCGAGTGGACATACTTGAAGATCAAGCCCTTCAAAGGTGTGTCGAGGATCCAACGCTTGAAAAAGTTGAGTCTGCGGTATCTTGGTTCGTTTGAAGTGGTTGAGCAAGTTGGAGAGGTTGCCTATCAGTTCGTTCTATCTGCGGAGCTAAGTGGGTTGATGTGTTTCACATATCAGTGTTGCGAAAAGCTGTGAAAGAGTCAGCTCAAGTGGTTGTGAATGATCAAGTACCGGTCGATAGTAGGCTGACGACAAAAGTTCGGCCCATTCGGATCGAGGATACGGAGATCAAGCAACTACAAAATAAGACAATCGGGATGGTCAAGGTCCGATGAGACAACTATGGCCATGAACAACAGACATGAGAGCGTGAGCAGATCATGCGTGAGGAATATCCCGAGTTGTTTGTATAGTGATGATGTAACCTAAAATTTTGAATGTTATAACACATATATTGCTGTAATATTCCCTTATAGATGTATAAAATTTCAGGACGAAATTTCTGTAAGGAGGGGAGGGTTGTAACATCCCAAAAAGGAGAAGTGGTCATTGGAGGTTATCGCGCGGTGATAGGCATATCGTCGGTGATATCTCAGTGAATTAGACCCACGGCTCGGGTTGTTACCGACTGGCGATAGTTGTTACCGCACCGTGCTAGCCTCTCGACGAGTGTCGAGAAGGATTTCTCGAGTAACCAACCTACCGCCAAGCGATAGTTGTTACCGCGCCGCGCTAGCCTCTCGACGAGTGTTAAGAAGGATTTCTCGAGTAACCAGCCTACCGCGGTGCTAGAGAGTTATCGTGGGGCGATAGCTTTGGATTGCGGCGCCGGCTAGACAAAGCGGTCACCGCCTATGACATCGCGCGACGGTAGGAGTTATCGCGCGACTGTAGTTTTCAGATAAAGGCTGGACTTGAGATTTTATTCTCATTTTCTCTCACATACTCTCTTGCTTAGTTTTGGAGAGGGAAGAAGAGGAAAGGTCCAGGAGCTCAAGAGGAGATTCGATCCAAGACATACTTGTGATCAAAACCGCGAGTCGATGCTAGATCCACAATCAATTCCATCCGGATCAAAGATCATGGTCATGGCTCCGAGGAAGACTACAAGGGTAACGATCTTCCTTTTTGGAAAAGTGAAGTCCTTTTTTTGGCATATGCATGAAATCCCCCACCAAAAGGTGGACAATCGAGGTGATTCCTTTGGGTCGATTCATGAAATCCCCAGCGAGTCTTGTATATAGATCCAGAAATGTGTAGTGCATAATAGACATGTATTTTGAAGCCCATCTGGACAAGTTGGTCTGAATTGGGGATGTTTATTTTGCGTACCAGAGAATACTCCGAGAATAAACGAGTAGTTTATGAGGTCTGCGAGGTTGTACCTGTGAACGAGAAGTAGCAGGAAGTATTGGAGCTGCACTCTAGGAAAATACCCTTGAAATATCACAGTTTGGATGATTGTTGGATGTCACCGGGCGACAATAAGTATCATCATCGGCGATAGCTCTTGGTGAGCTATTTGTGCTGTGAAAGTACATTATTTCTGGCACTGCAGGTTACTGCAAAGTTTTGTCTGGGTCTGGTATAGAAAGTGAATTTTGTGGTTTACGCCTGGCGACAGTGAGTTTCTCCGGTGATAGCTGCCAGATACCCTTTTGATGTTAAAGCATGTCTTGGGGAGGCTGTGAGGCTACTTTGTGAGCTGCACGCTCCTAAAGGTCAGTGAGCCGAACGGACAAGGGGAAGTCGACCCGCGTCAAACTAGCCTTAAATTTGACGATTTGAGCAACAGGTAAAGACTGAACTGTATCCGTGTTATGGTTGTCTAACTCGAGTGCCTAAGTTATTGACATTCGTTATGATCACATAATGAGAGTCTTAGGCTATACGTAGTAAAGACTAAAGTCTTAGGTCGAGGGCCGTGGAGACTGGGAATGCTCAAAGTAAACCGTTATGTCTGGGACCTCTTAACGATGGTGGGATCCTGACAACAAGTACACCGAAAATATGCCCTGAGTGCACGGAACGTTTGGCCGTTGGGGCATTCGTTTGTGATATGTTGAACTATGCCTGAGTGCACGTTCTTGTGATATATCTGCTTGTAAAAATGTTATGCATGCAGGGAAGGAATACCACTTCCCCGGGAAAGGGGTATGGTCGTTATAAATTGGTCAGCTGAATGCTAACCATTGCCTTGTTTTCCACCATCGCAGTGGATTGTCTTTTTGCAGGTGCTCGAGAGCCGAGTGAGAAATAGCGGGCTGAAGCCCTTGCAGCTGCTATGCTGGCCCTCGAAGGCCAAAATGGAGAAAGTTTACTGTTTTCATGTGTGACAGGCCTGCGTGCCGATGCCTGTAATGCACATTTGAGAAATGTAACTGTAAGACCTTAAAACTATAAATTTTGTGTATCTGTATCTTGACATTCCTGTATTTATATAAATGGTGGTTTATATACTGTGGACATTCAAATGAGTTTGAGTTCAAGTAACCCTAAAGCTTCCGCTAGAATGCTCTGAGTTAGGATTCGAGTAATTCTTGATATTAACTTGTAAACCGCGGTGACTATTTGTGAAATATGGTGTGGGGCCCCAACCAGACCTTCTATTATATTTTATGTGACGGACAGAGGTGTTACAAATTCGTCTAGTATACCCGACAAATAGGAAGAACCCTCAAAGGATCCGTCGAGACCGTCTCGACGAACACAAAATGTCATATCGAATTCGTCAAGTGTACACGACGAACTCGTCGAGATTACTTGACGAATTCGTTGAGAATACTCGACGAAATGACTTACCTTTTCGATGATTTTCAGAAGGCCCTCCTCGAATTCATAATTAAGGTCCTTTGACTGATCTAATTCCAAGTCTAGGTCAAAAGGCTTGACCATTCACTCATATTATATATGAGCAAGGCCAACTCCAACTTTTTCAATACTCTTATGTGCGGTCTCATAGGCTCATATTGCGTTGACAGTGAGACTATCTGTTTGACCACTTTCAGATCACAATGGTAACATTAACAAAAAATCCGTCAAAATACAAAAGCCAATATAAACAACAAAATAAATAATGTTTATACCTGATGTATAACCAAAAACAGTTCTATATCGAGACTGTAAATCCAAAATCATCCGTTTAAACATCACAAAAAAACCAAAAATAGCTTCTAAATAGCTCAGTACAGTCTCAAAACACTCCCCAAAAGTATGCATATCAGCCCTTTAAAAATAACAAGGTTTAATAAAAAAAAATCAGTCCAAAACAACACACTAAAATAGCCATAAAATGGTCACAAAGCTGTCTCAAAATAGTCTTGAATATAGTAATAGGAGAAGAGTAATGACCAAACCAGTAAAGGTAGGAGAAGGGGCAACTCACAACAACCACAACAACGATACATGAGGCAACACAACATGGGAACCAACAACTGTTCGGGAGCAGCAGCTGGGAGCAATAGCTGGGAGCAACAACAGCTCGGGAGCAGCAGCTGAGAGCAATAACAGCTCGGGAGCAGCAGCAGCTTGGGAGCAGCAGCAGCTCCGGAGCAGCAACAAAGCAACCACAGAAAGGGGGAAGAGAGGAAGAGATGAAAAACACAAGAAAGAGAAGGGAGTGAAGAAATTAGAGATGTTCAACTCTATTTATAACAAGGGATAAGAGGTCATAAGACAAAAAATCCAATCAAGAGAGTTATTGGATCTTTTAAAGGTGTCACCAAGCAAACCAAGCTACACCACCAGCCAACACTAAACCTTCCAAGTGTGAAAACAACTTCAAGGTGTCACCAAATAAATCCCAAAGCATAAATTAGCCAACACTTGGCTTATCCAAGTGTCAAAACCAGCCAACACCACACCAGCCAACACACCAAATCAGCCAGCACAATAATCCATCCCACATTACTAATGACAGCCCACTTAACACAAGCCCAATTTAAATGACAGCCCACTTAACAAGCCCATACAATCACATTATTTGGCTATTAACACCCATAATAAATAAATAAAGGAAATGTAACTAAAAAAAGAAATGAAACATAAAAGAAAATACAAAAAAAATGTTGGTAAAAATTCTATTTGACTCATGTTCATCATCGGAGAAAAAAATAATATTTTTTGACTCATTTTTGGATCGTCACACGCTAACCCTACCTAAGGATGGTGCGGGAAAATCAAATTTAGGCTATATTTTTTTTTACGCAAAATAAGTTTAGGAATATTGATCCTTGCATTTTTATTCTCATTTTAAGTACTCATATATATATGAGTACTCAAAATTACACTTTTAAAAAATATTTATGTTCAAAATTACACTGATTGATGGGTTCAACCTTCATTTATAGGAAAGAAGCCCTCCATGATCTCCCCCAAAAAATGGGTCATGGGTGGCCCACCCCCTCCATGAACTCTCATGAGGAGGAAATCATGGGGGGTGGGGCCCGCCACTCACCCCATGAAGGAAAACCGCCAACCGGGCGGCCTAACCGCCGTCGGCGACCGGCCTCCCGCCGGCCTCGCCGGGAGGGTGGCCGCGGCCGACCGCATGACAGCCGGCGGCCCGGCCACGACAGGCCGCCGGCCTGGCCATGGCGGGCCGCCGGCCGGCCGCAGCCAGCCCTCGGCAAGCCGCCCCCGGCCGGCCCCCGCGACCAGCCGCCCGGCAAGCCACCGGTCCGCCGACGGCCCGGCCGCGGCAGGCCGACGGCCAAGCCGCCGGCCTAGCCACAGCGGGTGGCCGGCCGGCCGGCCCTCGGCAGGCCGCCGCGGCCGGCCTCGAGGCGGCCGCTCCCGCTGCCGGCCGCCCGGCCGGCCGCCTAGCCGACGGCGGCCCGGCCGCGGCTAGGCCGGGGGCCTGCCGTGGCCGACCGCCGGCCAAGCCGACCGGCCCGGCCACCCCCCAGTGGGCCACCGCCGCCGCCATGGCGGCCCTTCGCCGTGGACGACCTCCCCGCCGTCCGATCGTGGGGAGGCTCTACTCACCGTTCGATCAAGAGGGCAACCACCCACTAACCCACCATTTTAGTGGTGGGGCCCGCCATGATCTTCCCCTGGGGGCTATAAAAGGACCCCAGGGGCTCTTCATTCTTCACCTTCTCCCGGCTCAGAGCTTCCTTCTATCTCTTCAGGTGAGAGCTCTCCAGCCATCTCCAGCCACCTCCAGCCACCTCGAGCCACCGCGAGCCACCACGAGCCGCCAGAGCACCACCAGCCAGGAAAACACCCAAGTCCCAGCTAAAGCCAAAGGAGGAGGGCGACCGGAACCAGCCAGCGAACGCAACCTGAAGCGCCAGAGCACCAGGATCGTCCCCACGCACTCCAACGTTCAAGCTACTCCCGCGGCGCAGCCTGTTGCCCGCTGGGAGTCGTAGTTTCTCTCTCTCTCCCCCAAGCTGTAACGGGAGCGACCTGTCGCCCCAATTCTCCAACACACTGTAAACACCAAAATCTAGTGGAATTTGATCGGCACAGATCTGGTCACGTGATTTTTTACCCGTTTAAGGGATTTTTCCACGTCATCACATCTTGTGTCAACTTTCTACTTTCATTGTCCGTGTGCGCGCTCGACCGCCTCGTGAGCTAAGACGGTTCGAACAAATCCAGCCCGACCGGGGCATCGAGTTAGTCCGCAACAGTTTGGCGCCGTCTGTGGGAACGCAAGTCTCAACATCCTTCAAAGTGCAAGTCCACATGCATCGCCCCTGCCAAAGTTCAGCCTTGATGGCAAAGAGAAGCACCCATACCGCTGAAGGCTCTGCCTTTGGCGGAAACCCCGAGCCAGCACGTTCACACTCTCTGGTGGACGTGCCACTGACCGCTGAGGTCGCGTTAGCTCCCGTTACTGCCTTGGAAGGACGCGTCCGCCAGATGGAAGAACAACAAACTGAAATGCTCACCCTGCTGCGAAACCTTGGAGCACCTCAAGTCCCCTCGCAGCAACCAGCTCGAGCAGATCCATCGCCACCACCGAATCAGGGCCGACCCCAGGAAGTCCTCCCAAGGCAGGATATATTCGAAGAATATTCTGAGGCTGCAAGTTCTGCGCACCCAGCTCAGAGGAGAGCGAGAGCGGACCATCATCATGAGCCCGCAAATGAAGTACGTCTACCTCCGCCGGAAAGGTTTGCTCGGGAAGAAATTCGAGAAGTCATTGCCGAAGAATATCGTCAGGTTGGTGCAAGAGACATTCGTGCTCGTCGACCGTTGTGCCAAGGTTCCCCTCTGACACCCCAGATTCTGGATCAACCAATCCCAAACGGATTTAAACTCCCAAACTTTGAAACATTCGATGGGACCGATGACCCGCTAGAGCATGTCAATCATTTCACCACTATCATGAGAATCTACAATGCTCCAGACCAACTCCTCTGTCAGGTGTTTCCAACCACTCTCAAGGGATAAGCTCGGACATGGTTCCATTTGCTAAGGGCCAATACTATCACTAACTTCACAGAGCTGACAAGGCAATTTGTCGACCAGTTCATTGCCAACCGCAGGATCATTCGCGACCCTTCTCACTTATCCAGAATTCGTCAGAACGACGGAGAAACTCTCAAAGATTTTTTTCCGATGTTTCATCGCTGAAGCCCGTCAAATTCCAGGAGTTGACCCCGAGTTACTGCGAGGCGTGTTCCTCGGAGGCCTCTGACCGAGTGGCTTCTACTCAGCACTAATGCGAGAAACTGTTCCCAGTTATCCCGACCTCGTACATCGGGTTGAAGCCCAGATCGCCGCGGATGAAGCCATTGAGGCCCATCGCCAACAATTTGATGGCACTCAGAAGCGCAAAAGAGAAAGGGAGCAACCTCCATAGCATCAGGAAGGGAGGTTCCGCGACGATCGCCGCAACGGGCAGCGTCGGCAAGATCTTCAGTGAGATCAGCCCCCCAGAGATTTCACCCCCCTCAACACAACATGCACCAATGTGTTGTATGCTATACAAAATGAGACAGCCTTACAATGACCAAAACAACCAACTCCTAATCCCAGGAATGACCAGTCCAAATATTGTGAATTTCATCGAACCACGGGACATACGACAGAAGATTGTGCCCGCCTAAAGAAGAAATCGAACGCTTGATCCGCCTAGGACTTCTAGGCAGATTTTTGCAAGGACATGTGCAAGATCAGCGCGACCCGCCTAGACCACCGAGAGATCAGCAAAACCCCCTCCCTGGAGGAGCAGGTGGTAGGCAGATGGTTGGAAACATTGAAACCATTGCCAGATCACCCATTCTCTCCGCTCAAATCTTCTCAGACAGTAAGCAAGGAGAGGCCCACGAAGATAAAAGGTTCAGGCAAGATTTTGCCATAACTTTCAGAGACGAAGACCTGGTCGGCCTCCGAACACCTCACCAAGATCCCCTGATAATCAGTGCTGGGATCGAGGATCCATGTTATAACGTTAAACGAATCCTCATCGACAATGGGAGCTCCGTCGATGTTCTGTTTTCTACTACTCTGCAGAGCATGAATATTTCCACCCAGCGTTTAACTAAGGCAGCCGGACCAGTGTACGGCTTTGACAACCATCCATTTCAGGTGCTAAGAACGATTACTCTCCCAGTTACCATGGGAGAATTTCCAAGACAGGTAACACATGAGATCCAGTTCGTGGTAGTAGATTCAAGCTCTGCATATAACGCTATCTTTGGAAGACCCGTACAAACTATCTTTAGAGCCATCCCCTCGATTCCTCACCTTGCCATGAAGTTCCCCACTCCGGGAGGTATTGGAGTCGTCCGCGGTAATCAAGAGGCCGCCAAGAATTGCTACTCCAAACAAGTGCAGCCCGCAAGTGCCACCACGTTGAATATCGATGACTTCGACCTCCGCGACGAAGCAGTATTACAGCGAGGGATGCCCATGGAGGGGCTAATCGAGGTCCCTCTCTCACCAGCAAACCCCGCTCGCACCATCAGGCTCGGATCACTCCTACCACAACAAGAAAAGGAGGAACTGATAGCCTACCTCTGGAACAACAAAGATATCTTCGCCTGGGCCCCTGAAGATATGCCCGGCGTAGATCCTCACGTCATCCAACACTCCCTCAACATCAACCCGGCATGCAAGCCCGTTAACCAAAAGAAGAGAAATTTTGCTCCTGAACGTCTCCTAGCAATCGAAGAAGAAGTAGAAAAGCTCCTTAGCGCACATTTCATCCGAGAAGTGAACTACCCTACCTGGGTAGCCAATGTTGTCCTGGTAAAGAAGTCTTCAGGAAAATGGAGGATGTGTGTGGACTACACCAACCTCAATCAAGCATGCCCTAAGGATAGCTTCCCGCTCCCCAGAATTGATCAGCTAGTCGACTCAACCGCCGGACACCAACTCCTTAGTTTCATGGATGCCTACTCCGGGTACAACCAGATTCGAATGAATCCAACCGATGAAGAGCATACAGCCTTCCGAACTGACAAAGGGATATACTGCTACAAAGTTATGCCTTTCGGGCTCAAGAATGCAGGAGCCACCTATCAACGGCTCATGAACAAAATCTTCAAAAACCTTATCGGTAAAACAATGGAGGTATACGTAGATGACATGCTGGTGAAGAGTGTTTGTCGAGAAAACCACTTGGAGGACCTCGAAAAATGTTTTAAGATACTGCGACAGTACGACATGAGAATTAACCCCACCAAGTGTGCGTTCGGGATCACGTCAGGAAAATTCTTAGGATTCATGGTAACCCAGCGAGGCATAGAGGCCAATCCTGAGAAGATTAAAGCCTTGGAGGACATGTCACCTCCCCGATCTCTCAAAGAAGTACAAAGGCTGAATGAGAGAATCACAACACTTTCTAGGTTCTTGGCACGAACTGGGGATAAGTATCTCCCCTTCTTCAAGATTCTCTGAGGAGCAAGAACTACCGGTTTCCAGTGGACAGACGAATGTCAGTCAGCCTTCGAATCACTCAAGCAATATCTGGAGTCCCCCCCGCTACTATCAAAGCCCGCTCCAGGA
This sequence comes from Platanthera guangdongensis, assembly GCA_039583875.1. Classification (NCBI taxonomy): domain Eukaryota; kingdom Viridiplantae; phylum Streptophyta; class Magnoliopsida; order Asparagales; family Orchidaceae; genus Platanthera; species Platanthera guangdongensis. The sequence goes on from CM077151.1 coordinate 11,298,261, forward strand.
GAAGTTCTGTTTTTGTACCTCGCTATCACACCAGCCGCATTGAGTTCAGTATTGGTAAAGGACGAGGGAGGAGTTCAACGCCCCATCTATTACCTTAGCAAGATCCTCTCTAATGCAGAAACCCGGTATCCGGTCGCAGAAAAAACAGCCTTCGCACTTGTTTTCTCAGCAAGGAAGCTTCGTCCCTACTTCCAGGCCCACACCATCAAAGTACTAACAGAATTGCCTCTCCGCGCTATTCTTCAAAAGCCAGAAGCTTCTGGCCAATTAATCAAATGGGCAGTCGAGCTGGGGGAATTCGACATCCACTTCCTACCACGACCCGTCATTAAATCACAAGTTTTGGCGGATTTCGTCGTTGAAAATACTCTACCACCAGAACCGGAAATTATCTCAGCAGAGCAAGGTCAAAGATGGACTCTGTACGTTGACGGAGCATCTGACATCGAAGGCGCGGGAGCCGGGCTACTCCTCATAAGCCCAGAACACGTCATACTAGAGTACGAGCTCCGACTCAACTCCCCTGCCACTAACAATGTAGCAGAAAACGAGGCCTTAATTGCGGGACTCAGGCTTGCCATTGACTGCCATACCGTCAAGTTAACAATTTACTCTGATTCTCAACTCATAGTGTCCCAGGTAGAAGGGGATTACGAGACCAAAAGTGAGCAGCTTGTTCAGTATCTCCAACTGGTAAAGTCGCTCCTGCAACAAATACCGCAAGTCCAAATTCTCCACATCCCCAGAGAGCAAAACAGTCGAACAGACGCCCTATCAAAGTTAGCTACGTCTCACACCCGCTATCAGTCTAGAAGAAGCAGGGTAGAAGAAATTTGCTTTCCCAGTATCCAGGGGCCTTGGGAGATAGCAGAGATTGAAGACTCAGAAGAATCATGGATCGTCCCACTAGTCAATTACTTAAAGAGCCAGCAACTTCTTGAAAATCCTAAGGAAGCCCGTCAATTAAGGATGAGGGCAACTACGTTCACATTGATTAACAGAGAACTTCACAAGCGATCTTTTGCAGGACCTTACCTAAAGTGCTTAGCAAAAGCTGATGCCGAGTATACTCTCCGCGAAGTCCATGGATGAGTCTGCGGAGAACACTTGGGCGGAAAAGCCTTGGCCCGCAAAATCTTGTGCCAAGGCTTCTACTGGCCTACCATGAGGAAAGAAGCCACGGACTTTGTTCAAAAATGCAAGAGCTGCCAGATGCACGCCAACGTCCCCAAGCAGCCACCCGTCGCCCTTACCATGCTCCAGGGAGCTTTACCATTCACACAGTGGGGAATTGACCTCCTCGGCCCTTTGCCACTGGCTTCAGGACAAAGGAAATTCATCATCATGGCCATCGACTATTTCACCAAGTGGGTAGAAGCGGAACCTCTGGCCAAAATTACTGAGGAGAATGCAAAGCAATTCATGTGGAAGAACATTGTTTGCTGCTTTGGCATACCTGCAATCATCATCACCGACAACGACACTCAATTCTCTGGAAGATCCTTCACCAAGCTATGCGAAGACTTGAAAATCGAGTTACGACATACGGCGGTGTCATCCCCTCAATATAACGGGCAGATCGAAGTAACCAACCGAACCATCCTAAAGGGGCTAAAACACAAGGCTCCAAGACGCAGGGGGGCAATGGCCCGACGCACTCCCCAACGTATTGTAGGCATACCGAACAACGACAAGAACCCCTACAGGAGAGACGCCGTACAATCTCTGCTATGGAACTGAAGCGATCATTCCAGTTGACATCGGCGTCCCAAGCCCCAGGGTGTCCCACTTCAACCTTCAGACAAACGACGACGCTCTCAGAGATAATCTGGACCTGATCTCCGAGATCCGCGAGGAAGCCGCCCTCCGGGATGTATCTTACCAACAACGTGCAGCTCGCTATTACAACCGCAAAGTGAAGTCGCGTCCGATTAACGTTGGGGACTTGGTCCTTCGAACCCTCGAAGCAGCTGGGAAAGGGACACATGGCGACAAGTTGTCCCCGACCTGGGAAGGCCCCTTCATCATCACGACAATGGTGAACCCAGGAACATACAAGCTACGGAGCGCAGAAGGAAAGACTCTCCCTCGCACCTGGAACGCGCAGAACCTGCGCCGATTTTATCAGTGATTGCCATTTTATAATTATCTTATCTGTGTATTGTTTAAAACTATGTAAGCCGCGGGCTCAACCCGCGCACGTTATCTTCGTTCAAATATTGAATCAGGTTTCTACGAACCTCATGTGTACAAACAAAAAAGAAAGCATGCGCAACACCGTGGGGGCCTGCCCCCCTCACGAAGAAGCCGCGAGCATCCCTCGCGCAACTAAGCCGCGAGCAACCCTTGCGCGACACCGTGGGGGCCTACCCCCTCACAAAGAAGTCGCGAGCATCCATCGCGCAACTAAGCCGCGAGCAACCCTCGTGCAACACCGTGGGGGCCTGCCCCCTCACGAAGAAGCCGCGAGCATCCCACACACAACTAAGCCGCGAGCAACCCTCGCGCGATACCGTGGGGGCCTGCCCCCCTCACGAAGAAGCCGCGAGCATCCCTCGCGCAACTAAGCTGCGAGCAACCCTCGCGCGATACCGTGGGGGCCTGCACCCCTCACGAAGAAGCTGCGAGCATCCCTCGCGCAACTAAGCCACGAGCAACCCTCGCGCGACACCGTGGGGGCCTGCACCCCTCACGAAGAAGCCGCGAGCATCCGTCGTGCAACTAAGCCGCGAGCAACCCTCGCACGACACCGTGGGGGCCTGCCCCCTCACGAAGAAGCCGCGAGCATCCCTCGTGCAACCAAGCCGCGAGCAACCCTCGTGCCACACCGTGGGGGCCTGCCCCCCTCACGAAGAAGCCGTAAGCATCCCTTGCACAAGCAAAGCCGCGAGCAACCCTCACGCAAACTCAGCGGTAAACATCACTCACTCACTATGAGACACAAACCTAAGCTATGCAAGGTAAAAAGCAAGCCAATACAAACAAACTACCGACTGACATAGAAACGATGACGATGTCATAACAAGGCAAAGCTGGAAAGATACAAATACCATCAGCAAAAACAACCAAGCCCAAATAAGGGGCAAAACAAAGTACAATCAAATGTAAGCATACAATGACAAAAGTACTACTACTCGTCTTTAGTATCAGAATGCTCATCCTCAAAGACATCTGCAAAACTGAAGCTGGAGGTATCACACCCCAGGCTCTTGCTAACAAAGCGAAAAGCCTTCAAGACACCGCGTCGGAGCGCCAACTCGCGTATATCATCCATCTGAGGCTCCACCTCCTTGGACCAAATATCGTCACGAACCTCCTCCGTGATCAGGCTACGGTCTCGCATATAGTCCAGCGACTCCAAGTACTCCGCGAGCCCTGCATCCTTCAGCTCTGACGCATGATCATCAGAGGATAGCGTCTCCACCTGCACCTTTGCCGCTCGAAGCTGAGTCTCGAGGCCTGAGACCTCCTCCTGCGCCGCCTGTAACTGGGCTCCCAAGTTTGAAGTCTCCTCCTTCGAATGATTCAACATCTGTGTGGTCCGCTCCACCAAAGTCTTCTCCACTTCCAAAGTCGCACGAGCATCCTCTAGCTCGGACTTCAGCTCCGAACCAACTCGGCGGAACCGCGCAATGTCCCTGTCATGTTCCTCCCTTAAAGAGGCAAGCGAACTCGTCGTCGATCGAAGCTTCTCCTGAAGAGTAAGGTACCCATCCTTCAGGCTCATGTAATGATCATTCTAGGTCAATGCAATCTGCGCCTGAGTCTCTATCTGCACAAAAAAGAAAAGAACAAAGTTAGCCTCTATTAGCAAAAGATGATAAGAGAAAAAGCTTTAGAAACAATCCAAGTCCATACTGCATCGCTCATCGCTCTTAAGGAAGAGGACATCCGCAAAGCAGCTACACCAACAGACGTCGGGGGGACTGGGGAAGTAAGTATCTGCACCTCAGGAGTCAAATCATGACAAGCATCAGAGGTCACCACTGCCACCACATCAAGGTCGTCAGGAGGCGCCGTCACCGCTTTCCTCTTGCGATCCCCTCCTCTAGAAGTCTCCGCTGGCCGGCCTGGGTCTGCCGAAATACCACACAGCACCAACCGCTTCTCCTTCACATAAACATAAATACTGAACAGACGATTGGCCAACTCACGAGGCTCAGAAAACCCAAGCACTGGGGAAAAGTCCCGCTCCTTCCCCCTCACACGGCGGCAACGATCGGGAAGCATATCCCACACTTCAGGAAGACTCCATGAATTCTTGACATATCCGAACAAAGTGTTGCCATGGCGACGGTCTTTGCGGGCCTCAAACTCCAACCAGGCCTTGTTGATGCGTACCTCCATCCGCTCGCCGCCATCGGAATGAACATCGCACCAATCTCGAAATTGGTCCAGAGAAAACCGGCCTCCATGCTCGCGGAAGAAAGCAGCTAAGCCCATGATCCGAGCAATCCCGGCCGGGACGAACTGGGAAATAGGCACCCCGCAAAACCTAAAGATCTCAACCACCTCCTCGCACGGCGTGAAACGGAAGCCGGACCTCAGAGAAACTTCGCAAATCGTCAGCCAGCCACGAGGAGGATTTTGAACCCGCTCCTCAGGGCGCGGGATCCTCACTTCCAAATCAGCAGGAAGCTCATACTTCTTCCTCCAAATATCCACGCCATCTTCAGTCAAAGAGGAACGTAAAAGCATTGGGCCGGAGGAGCGCTTTGAGACCTGCACAGGACAAAAATCAAAAGTTCAAGAAAAGCGCGACCAAGCAGCCCAAGTGGCACGCGAAAGAGGGCGCCCACGCAAGCACGCACATAGCAGGGGCATTGCACGCCACGCGACCCGAGCACGCAAACCGCGCACACGCAGCCCGCACACGCGCAAAACCCCGCTCGAGCGGCCTGCGCTGGCAGCCTGCCCGCGCCCGCGTGGCCTGCCTGCGCGCGCGGCCTGCGCACGCGCGCTGCCCCCGCGCGCGGCCTGCGTGCCCTGCGCGCGCGCGCGCGTCCTGCCCGCGGCCCGCGCGCGCACAGCCTGCTCCCGCGGGCGGCCTGCGCGCGCGGCCTGCTCGCGCGGGAGCGGCCTGCTCGCGCGCGCCCGGTCTGCTCGCGCGCGCGCGACATGCTCACGCGCGAGCGGCCTGCGCGTGCGGCCTGCGCGCGCGGCCTGCTCGCGCGTATGCGGCTGGCCCGCGCGCGCGGCCTGCTCGCGCGCGCCCGCGCGACCCGCTCGCGCGCGTGGCATGAGCCACGCATGGCTAGGGCCACGCGCAGCACGCGCGCACGACCGGTTCGCGCAGCCGGCCTCCACTGACGCGCACAGCCTTCCCGCGCCGCCGGCGCGCGTAAGCGGCGTGGATGCCCCCGCCTTCACGCCGGTACGTCATTATCACCCGTCAAATTCCCCTCCGAATACCTTGGAAGTGCTGGCCACCGCCGCCTCAACCCTCTCACCGGAAGCCGTCATGACAACAGGAACCGAAAGAAATATCTCCTCTCTCGCTCACTTCGCTCCCGGATAACAGAGATTTGAGGGCAATTGATGTGTTCCACCTTCATTTATAGGAAAGAAGCCCCCCATGATCTCCCCCAAAAAATGGGTCATGGGTGGCCCACCCCCTCCATGAACTCTCATGAGGAGGAAATCATGGGGGGGGGGGCCCTCCACTCACCCCATGAAGGAAAACCGCCAACCGGCGGCCTAACCGCCCCCGGCGACCGGCCTCCCACCGGCCTCGCCGGGAGGGCGGCCGCGACCGGCCGCCTCGCAGCCGGCGGCCCGACCACGGCAGGCCACCGGCCACGCCGCCGGCCTGGCCATGGCAGTCCGCCGGCCGGCCGCAGCCAGCCCTCGGCAAGCCGCCGCCGGCCGGCCACCGCGGCCAGCCGCCCGGCCTGCCACCTGAAAGCCGGCGGCCCGGCCACGGCAGGCCGCCGGCCTGGCCATGGCGGTTCGCCGGCCGGCCGCAGCCAGCCCTCGGCTAGCCGCCGCCGGCCGGCCCCCGCGGCCCGCGGCCCGGCCAGCCACCGGGCCGCCGACGGCCCGGCCGCGGCAGGCCGACGGCCAAGCCGCCGGCCTCGCCACGGCGGGTGGCCGGCCGGCCGGCCCTCGGTAGGCCGCCGCGGCCGGCCTCTAGGCCGACCGCTCCCCCTGCCGGCCGCCCGGCCGGCCGCCTAGCCGCCGGCTGCCCGGCCACGGCAGGCCACCGGCCAAGCCGCGGCCGGCCGCCGGCCTGGCCGCGGCAGACCGCCGGCCACGCCGCGGCCGGCCACCGTCGCCGCCAATGTGGCCCCCCACCGTGGACGACCTCCCCGCCGTCCGATCGGGGGGAGGCTCTCCTCACCGTTCGATCAAGAGGGCAACCACCAACTAACCCACCACTTTAGTGGTGGGGCCCGCCATGATCTTCCCCTGAAGGCTATAAAAGGACCCCAGGGCTCTTCATTCTTCACCTTCTCCCGGCCCAGAGCTTCCTTCTATCTCTTCAGGTGAGAGCTCTCCAGCCATCTCCAGCCACCTCCAGCCACCTCGAGCCACCGCGAGCCACCACGAGCCGCCAGAGCACCACCAGCCAGGAAAACGCCCATGTCCCAGCTAAAGCCAAAGGAGGAGGGCGACCAGAACCAGCCAGCGAACGCAACCTGAAGCGCCAGAGCACCAGGATCGTCCCCACGCACTCCAGCGTTCAAGCTACTCCCGCGGCGCAGCCTGTTGCCCGCCGGGAGTCGTAGTTTCTCTCTCTCTCTCCCCAAGCTGTAACGGGAGCGGCCTGTCGCCCCAATTATCCAACACATTGTAAACACCAAAATCTAATGGAATTTGATCGGCACAGATCCGATCACTTTTTTTACACGTTTAAGGGATTTTTCCACGTCATCACATCTTGTGTCAACTTTCTAATTTCATTGTCTGTGTGCGTGCTCGACCGCCTCGTGAGTTAAGACGGTTCGAACAAATCCGGCCTGACCGGGGCATCGAGTTAGTCCGCAACACTTATATATATATATGTTTTTTTGTGAAAATACACTTTATATTTTTTTTTGAACTCATATACAACTATAATTTTAACTCAAAATACAGTTCAATTATGATTGTAATTGCCGTTACGATTATAATCTAAACAGAAAATACAATCCTCACGCACACACGCACACACGCACACACACACACACACACACACACACACGCACGCACGCACACACACACACACACATACGAGTGTCCGACAAGGTTCTCCGCCCCTACGGCCAAGCACGACAGTACCTGACCGGCAACGGCGGGCTACGCCTTCCCCTGACGGGCTTCGCTCGTGCTCCATGCGTCGTTGCGGGTTGCGCCCACAACATATACATATGAGTACTCAAAATTACTGTAAAAAATTACATCAATATTATTTTTTTTGTAAAAAAATGTACGTTTTGATGTACAAAAAATAATTTCTCTCACTATGTCCTCTCTCTTTCTCTCTCTGCAATATAAAAATGAATGACTGATAAGAATGAATGGCGCCAGTATCTCTCTCCCGCCGCCCTCTCTCCCTCTCTTCTCTCTCTCTCTCTCTTTCCATTTCTTTCTCTCTAATCCGCGAGCCTCTATAGCTCTAGGACACTTAAGATTTTTATTGAACGATGTTTAATAAAGGAGCAAGATCCGACGATCAGGATTGTTTCGATAGATTTTAAAATCATGGTTTTAAAAACCATTAGATAAACGAAGTTTGGTTTGGCTGATAGTTAAAACTCTACTATATGCCTATCCCTCAGCAGTGGGTTGAAGTCGGATTTTTGGCACTTAACAGTTAACACCCTCTAAATTGGGGTTTTCGACACACTGCACTCCGAGAATTGAATTTTGGCATTTTGTACCTTGTTGCAGACTAACTCGGCGTCTCGGTCGGAGCAGAGTAAATTGGACCGCCTTAGCTCTCAGGACGGTCGAGCGCGCACACAGTCAATGAAAAGAGAGAGTTGACACAAAAGGTTTTAACGTGAAAAAACCTTTCAACTGGGTAAAAAACTACGTGACCGGATCTGTGCCGGTCAAAGTCTACTGTCAGATTGTGGTTACAATGCGTTTGAAGAATCGAGGACGACAAACCGCTAGCTCCTTGTTACAACTTGGAGGTGAGAGAGAGCTTCTGACTCGCAACGGACACCAGACTGCGCCGAGGGAGTTCTGGATGCAACTTGGCGGCTGGTGTGCTTGAGCGTTGGCGGTGGTTGTCTTCTTCCTTCTTCCGCGCACTCGGAGACTTGGCTCGTAGCCGGCTTGAGGATGACCCGAGGGAGGAGTTCGGCAGAGCTCTGACCTGAGGAAAAAAAAGTCTCCGTAGCAAAAAAGTGAGAAATGTGGAGGTCTGAGGCTCCTTTTATAGCCTCTAGAAGGTAGTTATGGCGGGCCCCCACTAACTTAGTGACTTAGTGGGTGGTTACCTGTAGATCGGACGGCAACGGATGCCCCATAACGATCGGATGGTGGCCGACTTGCAAGCAGCGGCGGTGGCCGGTGGCCGGCGGTTGCGGTCAGCTGCGGGCGGCTACGGCCAGTGGCGGCGGGCGGCGGCGGCCGACGGTAGTTGTTGAGTGGGAGGCCACCATGATCTCTCCTATTGTGGTGGAGATCATGAAGGAGTGAGTTGACCAGTCAAACCCATGATCTCCACAATAGGAGGGATCATGAGGGAGATGGTTAAATGCACACCAAAACCTATAAATGGGGCTTCATCCCTATCATACTTCTAAAACTTTTAACAAAGCACTTTGTACCCTCATCTTTAAAGATTCAATTTTTTGTTTTGTTTTAGAAAATCAGTTAATAGGTGGGGATAGTTTAGATATTAGAAAGGATGAAAGTCATGAAACCATCTCTCAACACGGTTCACTTTATCTGGGGATTTTATTCCGTCCGGGTTCTGGGGCACTCGCGCGCGACTAAAAGTGCTCGCGCGCGGGGCTTCTCGAGCCTTTCCTTTTGTTATTTTTTCTCTCTAAATCGCCATCATTGATATCTGCACGGGGCAACTCTACCACTCACCCGGACAGAGATTTAGAGCAACTCCAACGGGTCGCCATTCTCTAAAAATGGCGCCAGGATTTCCTCCAACCGATCTCCATTGTCGGTTGTAAAAATGGAGATCTTCTCTCTCCACCTCTAAATTTAGAGGCAGGAGAGAGAAAATAGAGGGGCGGCAATTGATTTTTAATGTATTTTTTTATTTATTATTGTTTAAATTAGATATTTATAAAACTCATTTATTTCAATGTATTGTTCGTAATCGTCAATATATTTTTTCAAATATAACATGTAATATATCAATAAATTTGTTTTTTCAAGACCTACAAAATAAGATTAATATTAAATACTTTCTAATTAGTATTGATCATGCTAATACGAACCTCAAGTCACCGTGTCGCCGGCGATCGACGAACGTCGATCGGCGCTCGACGAACGTCGATCGGAACTTCACGGTGTCTAGCGGCGATCGAATTTCGTCGAACGCCGATCGACGAACGTCGAGCGGCGATCGACGAACCTAAAGTTACTGTGTCGCCAGGCGATCGACGAACGTCGATCGGCGCTCGACGAACGTCGATCGGCGCTCGACGAAACGTCGATCGGCGCTCGACGAAAGTCGATCGACGAACATGAAGTCACCGTGTCCCCCGGCGATCGACGAACGTCGATCGGCGCTCGACGAACGTCGATCGGAACTTCACGGTGTCTAGCGGCGATCGAATTTCGTCGAACGCCGATCGACGAACGTCGAGCGGCGATCGACGAACCTGAAGTTACTGTGTCACCCGGCGATCGCCGATCGCCGATCGGTGCTCGACGAACGTCGATTGTAACTTCACGGGGAAAGCATTGAAAAATAATAACATGTTCTTTACATTACATATATTATATATATTTATATAAATAAAATAATATCATGTTCTTCAAATATGGAGAACATGGTTGGAGTTGCTCCTATCATGTTCTCCATATTTGAAGAACATGGTACAATGAAAATGTCTATATTTAGAGATCTGATGCTCTTAGAAACGGGTTCCCCTTCCAAAAATTTCCCCTTCCCCTTCCCCTCATGCAGTTCGATGTTTTTTTTCTGAAACCGTGAGAGCAGCCCGTCGAGTTCTGTGAGAGAAGCCCGACGATTTCCACCTTCGATAGTGAGTTGCTCCAGCCAGCCCGGCGATCTCCCTGCGAATCTCCATTTTTTCCGGTCATCTCTCCCACAGCTCAGTGGATCGGCCGGCGGTAGGTATCTTAAGTTATTCTTGGCTCATTCTATATTGTGTTTCCCTTACAAGCTTCCCCTCTTTGTTTTTTGCAGACGGCCTTCCACTGCTAAGCAAATATTCCCAGCTTCGTGAAGCTCTTTCAGCGGGGCGATGATTCTATATCCGTGAAGCAGATCTTCCCAGCTTCCCCTCCTTGGCAGGTATACTTTCAGTACCAACCTGAAGTGTCTTGATTTTTTTTGTGCTTGTTAAAACAATAATGATTCAAAAGATAACTCAAAAGTGTCGAGGTTTGTTTGTTTAGATTTAGGGTTTATTTGTGGCATTAAAACATTAAGAGTGAAGGTTTGTTTGTTTTGATCTAGGGTTTATTTGTGCCAATAAAAACAATAAGAGTTGTGGTTAGTTTGTTGATTTAGGGTTTATATGTCGCTTATTTGTTAAATTTTTTGGTATAGTTACATTTTTTTGAAATAAATCAATTTGTTTGCATGATAAAGAATGGTTTGGATGTGAGCTAATGATTCAAGAGCGGACACATGTTACATGTCATTTGAAGTTTCTCTATTTATTATCAGACTGCATCATTTTGGGTTGTTCATTGACTCTGCAAATATTTTGTATAAGATTGATGTAGTTAGCTTCTTTGACTACTGTGATTGTAACTTCATACTATTGAAGGATTTGCATGATATGACGAAGCAAGTTGATCATTTAGGTTGGGTGAGATTTTTTTGTTGTACTGTCGGATTTGTTGATCGCAGTAATATGAATTTGATATTGACCGATGATGACGTTAAAAATCTAATAAGGTATATAAATTCAGAAAAGACAGTTGATGTCTATGTTGAAACTGTCAAAGCCCATATTGACCATGACAGTGAGGTTGACCCATACTTGGAGAAGCCAATAATTGAATTTGAAAATGACATTGACTCAACGAGCAACAAAGAGGACACAAATGAATGTGATTCAACTTCTAGCAATGATTTTGAAGAAGGTGATATGACTATGATGATATAAATTTTGATGAATATGTTGATGAAGCCATAGAATGAGTATGATTGAAGGAGCCAAATGAAAGAAGCAGTAAGGAGCCAAATCAAATCATAGAGCCTAGACACCTTGCTCGGGCCGCCCGAGTGGAAGGGGGGGCACTCTCGTCATTTTGGCAAAAATGGTGATTCAAGTGATCAAAATGGAGCAACGCCATTCGCCAACACAAAACACTCCCCGACGCAATTAGAACCATGACCCTCCAAAAACTTTAAATAGGCCCCCAAACCTTCATTTGAAGACAAACAACTCCAGAGGCAAGAGAGAGCTCTGAGGTTTTCCGGCGAGATCGTGGACCTAGACCGATTCTCCACTCAGGAATTCAATCCGCTCTCCTCCTTGCGCTGCAGTTTCCTCACACCTCAAGTGACGTCACCCGCCTCCGCGAGAACGCTCCCATCTAGGCTCTGCATCAACGAGAGCGCTCCCTCCAGAAGCTCCGTGGACTTAGAAGATTTTCCAGTCGGAATTCTTCCATCGAGGTTCCGTGAGTTCAACATCATCTCAAGGCCGAAGCTCTTCCATCGAGACTCCGAGGACTTGGTCATTTCTTCCTTGTCGCATTTCATTCTCTACACCTGTATCGGAGTAGCGACCTGTCGTCCTCCAAGATCAAACTCCAACCTTTGTAAACACACGAGATCTAGTGGAATTAGTGTTGTAGATGTCGGCCAACATGTCGGCCGACATAAAGTTTTTGGGTGTAAGCTGCAACTAAATTGATTTGTTTGACAAAAATATCGTTTTGTAAAAAAACGGCGATATATCCCGATATATCGATATATCTTTAACCCGATATTTCAGTTATTATATTTAATATATAAAAAATAAAGTTCACGGGACCCGTATTTTTCTACTTCACGATTCTATTTCACGCATTCAGCATTTCTCGCTCTATCCTAAATTTTACGGGAGAGTCGCTCTGGCGGAGTGGTCGACACTCGACAACTCCATCTTCGGCGACGAGGCAACGAATCGGCATCGCAGACGAGGAGTAGACGACGACGCCGGGCTTTCTACAAATCGGCATCGCAGGCGAGGACGCAATGAGTCGACGTCGGGCTTTAGGGTTTCTACTACTTCACTCCACTGTAAGCCCCCTTCTTCTTTCTTCTTCTTTCTTATTGTTTTTGCGACAATTGAAAGTTTTATTTGGAGTTATATTGATCAAATCATAAGATTTAAAAGATTTATAAAACTTGTGTTACTGTAAGCTTCTTGCTTATGCTATAGTTAGGTTTCTTTCTTGCAATAACTAAGTTTATACCTTTCCTTGTGTAAATCTGCAGTGATTTTTGTTTCTCCTATGCACTTCTAACTTATGTTAACATTATTTTGTTAACTTCTGCTACAGTGATTTTTACAAATGCTGAGAAAAACTCCCCTCCAACTTTGCATTATTACATGGGCTTCTCCTTTATCTTTCAAAATTATTTCAAAGAAAATGTTATAAATACTTATTTGTCTGTATATTGGTATAGTTATTTGTTTGCACATTTTTGCTTATTTGCAAAAAATGTGTTTATAAATATCATTATCTTTATTTAAATATTAAAATCTGATATTGTAAAATATCCCCGATATATACCCCGCAATCCGACGTACGACATTTCAAACCCAAACCGACATGAACCCGACATCCGACATCTACAACCTTGAGTGGAATTTGGCTCGACACAAATTCAACCACGTAGTTTTTCACCATTTCTGGGTTTTCCATGTCAAAAAGCCTTGTCATTTACTGTGATTTTATTTAACTGTCTGCGCCCGGTTCGACTCCGAGCTAAGGCGGTCCGATTCTCCGAACCGGGGAAAAAGCCGGTCGACTCTCAACAAAAAAATTTGTCGAATTCATAGCAATTTTGTAAATTGTGGCATTAAAAAATTATGTCATGTCTAAGGCACAGTAGGAGGCTCCAACTCTTTAAAAAATTCATCTAAGTTTTAGGCTAATTTGTAAAGTCTAATATAAAATTTCTTCGCATACCCACTTCATGGAAAGGTTGAGTTTTCAATGTTGAGTTTTATGTGGATACTGAGCTTGTCGGTGAACTTGAATGGAAGTGAGAGATAATATGAAAGTATTGTATAATTAATGTCTATGAATATGATCAATAAAATTATTTAAATTTTATCACATAAATCATGAAGAAAAAAGTTCATTGTTCATAACTAACTCATATATCAAGAGAAGAATGCGGGTAGTGACCGCCAAGCAAAAAAAATAAAATTTCTCAACTAACTCAAATTTTGTAGGGATTATTTGAACAATCTCCACAAGCCTAATGATAATGATGATTCTTCCATCTTATCAGTGTTGATAAGTGTTGAAGTCAAAATTGACCTCTGTGGAGTTCGGGGTCCCAAAAGAGGGGTGACCTCACACATACTACAATCGGGGGAACGTCACGGACCAAAGACTTGGGAAACTAGGAACAGAACCTCGGCTCTAGCGCGGAGGTCCCACCTCACACCCGGAAGACCTTTGAACTCTCCCCCTCCCTAGCCAATGTTGAGGTAGATGCCTTGGAGGAAGAAAGCAAAGGGATTTTTGGTGGCCAAGATTCAATCCTCTCCAAGGCACCCTTAAGGGTCTATTTATAGTTTTCTCAATCCCATGGACCAAAAGATCGAAAATACCCCTACGATAAATAGGCCCTGAGCCAATAGAAAACATCCACGCCGGGAGGTAAAGGGGTAAATCCACCCCCGGGGGCACAACGGTAAAAACATGGCCAAAAAGGTCCAGGGCTGAACGGAGGCTAAGTCATGCCTCTCACCTTCCCTGGACACCTAAGGAGAGACCTTGCTGCCGGCCGGTCTCGCCCCGCAAGGCTGGGAGCCTGGGCAACTTTTCAAAGGGGCCGAGGGGGAGATAAATATTTCCTCCCCCTACTAGTATATTCCAAGGGCTAGGCCTAAATTGGCCACCAAGAGTGCAAACCACTCCAAAAGCTTAAAAATACAAAGTTGGTCTTGCGCCCGCCGAGGGGACCCTACTCTGCGAATACGGGATTGTACAATAAGGATCCCCTATATCTAGGAATTTTGTGCCTCAAATATCTAGAAATTCCACCTCCCTCACCAACTTAGTGGGGATAATGTGGGGTAAGTGGGGTTGACCAAAGTTAATCCCACTAATGCCATGACCAAACGAACGTGCACAACGCCCCATGAACCACCCGGTCCACCACCCAGCCGCGCGCGCGTCGCCACCATGCATGACCCCTTGGCCACGCGCTCACACAACCGCCCGTACCCATGCGCGCAGTCGCACCACTGCCCTACCCAACTGCACGCCGCCACACTGCCCCAAGGCTGCGCGACCCCTTGGCCGTGCGATCGCACACCGTTGCGTGGCCTCACGGCCACACACACCCTTGCTCGCGGCTGCGCGCGCCATGCGCATGGCCGCCTGCACCCTGCGCGCGGCCACACGGCCGGCCGACCGACCCTCTCGGAAGCGGCCCTCCTTGGCCGCGCTGCCGGCCATTCGGCCGACCCTCTTTGACTGCCCGGCCCCCGTCGCCCGACCCCTGCATAATAAAATATGTGATAGAAGGGTGCGAATAGTTGAAATTCGCTTGATGGGTGTGTGTTTAATGGAAATCTATATGACAGTGTTCGTATAGTAAATTATACGGTTATGGTATAGGGTGACCATATAATTCATCGTGGGTATGCACATAGCCATAAAATCACCCATAATGGGTATGAACATAGTATATTTAATGGTAATGG
Organism: Platanthera guangdongensis; assembly: GCA_039583875.1. NCBI lineage: Eukaryota > Viridiplantae > Streptophyta > Magnoliopsida > Asparagales > Orchidaceae > Platanthera > Platanthera guangdongensis. The sequence goes on from CM077151.1 coordinate 11,313,296, forward strand.
TGTGCGGATAGCTGAACACCATAAATGCATAATTACGGAAATGCAACCCTCGAAACCTATAAAAGGCCCCGTAGGCCCTCATTTCATCTCATATTGTTTCCTACACCCAAGAGAGCTCCAATGGAATCCTTCGAAGATCTCCCTGCGAGCTCGAAGAAATCCTCGAAGATCTTCGACGACCTCCGAAGATCCCTCGAAGAATTCACGCAAGCATTTAAAGACCCCTTGGGGATTGCGCCTTGCACATTGCGCCGAGCACGTTGCGCCAAGTATATCGCTCCATACTTCGCCGCTCGCAACCAGAGAAAAAGCTACAGACTCCATATTGTGTTGAGCACATTGCTGCTGCTTCCGAGAACCAATCACAGACTCAAGACTATACCGAACATATTGCTCCTATTTTCGAGCACTAGTTGCAGACTTCAGATTGCACCAAACACTGTTCCAAACTCCAGCAGTCCCAAAAATACTTAGCTTTTCGATCGGTGGCCTGTCACCCTCAAAGCTTCTTCATCTCATCCCATAACTACTGTAATGAGAGGCAGCATGTCTCCCTCGAGTTCTCTACTAATACTTGTAACATGCAAAGACTTAGTGAAATATGTCCGACACAGACCCGGTGATGCAGGACGGGCGTCACACTTGCCTGCCACCCTGGAGTCCCACCAGGGGGACCCACCTTGGCGTCGCACTAAGGCAGCTTTATCAGGCCCGCGGGCCGTACACCCCAACCTATGTCTGGTCCCACCACTGGAAGCCGAAAAGTCGTTGAGGCCGAGATTCGATCTTGAGACCTCCTTGATAAAGAGCTCTAAAGAGAGCTGTCATCACGAATTGATCTGCAACTCAATTGGTGATGTGAAGTGAAAGAACTCCATAAAAAATCTTGTGGACTCCCGATGTCGTTACAGAGCAAAGCGCTCACTCAGAAGTAATCTTGAGAGTGGGGAGCACGAAGGCGTGTTCGGGAGCGGAACGCGCAGGGGCGCGCTCGGGAGCAGAGCGTGCAGCACGGCGCAAGGTGAAATCCCCAAGGGGCGTTCGAAGATCTTCGAAGGATCTTTGAAGGAACAGAGAGATCTTCGAGGGAACTCTCGGTCTCTCGTGCATGTAGCAGGAAGGGGAGAAGAGCGTAGGAGAAAATCTTGAAAGAAGATATTGCCTTTAAAGGAGGGCCATGAGGTCATATTTACACGATTATCCACAGACAATAACCATTTTGTGCGCTATTTGCAAATCAATTTAATATAGTATACTGCGCGTATATTTTAATAATTTATCTATGCCCAAACTGATAAAATTTTGACTATTTGCACCGACCCATAATGGGTGGTTATACGGGTGGTTACCCGTACAATCGACGGTGTATATCGTATAATTATGATCGAACGACGACAGATCGACTATCGACGGAGTAGGGGGTGACCGAAGGGGATCCCGTCTGGAGAGGGCCAACCGGGCGGCCGACGCTGGGAGGGGGGAGGCCAGCCTAGCGCCAGCCGACATAGGGGTGGCTGGCCTGCGCCGTGCGCCCGACAACCTTGCGACTGTGGGGCGGTGGTCGGCCTAGTGCCGAACTCTTTAGGGGCGGCCGACGTCCGCTTGCTCGCACGACCTTGAGGTCGCACGCTGTGTGCATGCGACTGGCCAAAAGGCCGGCAGCTCGCTTGGACGCTTGGCTTCAAGGCCGTGTTACGGGGCGACAGGTGTCGGAGCGGCAGCCGCCCGCTCGGACTTGCGGCCATGCTGGACGCACGACCGTGTAGCGGTGCTTGGGCGAGCTGCGATCGGCCGGCGGCCGGATCGCCTGCCGGGTATGCGACAGTTAGCACGACGGGGGGATTGCGGACGCGGTGGTTGGCGCGCGGTTCGTGTGTGGATCGGGTGTGCAGATCGCACACATGGTTGTTTTCTATATACCCCCTTACCAAGTTAGTGGGAGGCATGAAATTTTGGCTAGTTGCAGGCAGGAATTCCTAAAAACAGAAGACCCCATCAATTGCCCCCAAGTACTTGGAGTCCAGAGCCAAAGCGAGAGGAGGGTGAGGAATTCTTTCTGAACTGCGTGCGTGACAGTCTGCGATGATTGTTGCAGAGGTGAACGACGCGACAGGGGTGCGGAAGAAGGTAGGCAGGCGCGGAGGTGAACGACGCGTGTGGGAGATGCGAGTGCGGAGGGTACCCGTATGCGAGGCGCGTGCGAGGGTGTTTGCGCGCAGGGGCGTCCGCGCACAGGCGTACACGGTGCGCGTGCCCACGTGGCCGCGCGCTGAACGCGGTTGGTGTAGGTATGGCGATCTATCCTATTGTAATTTCACGAGGACCGATCCCCAAGAGGGGCAGACCCCTGACGATGGCAGGTGTAGGTCTCGTGACATTACCTATTGTAATTTGCCGAAGACCTACCGCCAAGGTGAGCAGGGCCCTGACGGTAGCAGGTGTAGGTCTGGCGACCTTACCTATTGTAATTTGGTTTGATTACTTTTAGGGCTTGCCCCTCAGTCTTTCCTAGCGAGCGAGTGGCTGATTCCTCGTCGGCCTAGACGACGCCGACTGATTCAGTGTCTTGTTCCTCAAGAACCTTCTCAGAACCCCTTGGTGAATAAGACGCTCGATTTCCTTCTTCAGTTTGGTACAATATTCTATGTCGGGCCTTCGTCCGCGGTGGAACTCATAGTGTCGTGATTGGTCTCCTTTGTTTGGAACGATCAGCTTGGGCCTATGGAACGCTACCTTATCTTGGATTGCGTAAAGTATATTGGTCGAGGTGTTAAGGGAAATGTAGTTCTTGTTGGAGCATGCATTTCACATCTTCTTGTTTGAGAATAATAAATACCATGATGTATTTGATCTAATTTTTTATGTGTTTATAGTGTGCAAGTTATATAAGTAAAAAAATGAATTGGAGAAGACAAGCCCTCGGTCGTGGGCGTGACCCAAGACCATGTACATTTTAGAAACAACAAAAATACTAGTATTGATAGCTTGATTTCAAACGACCATAACTTTCAATCCAGGAAGAGTTAGAAAACGTGCCACCAAATTTCGGAAAGAGAACGACGTCATCTACAATATGGAAAAGTAAGATTTAACAAGTGATATCGCGGGCGATATCAATATCGCCGACGAGGCGACGATAGCCTGAATGATGTTAGACTAACGACAGCCATGTCCCGCACGATCCAAGCCACGACGTGCATGATTTCGCAATATCGTCGGGTGATATAAATATCGCGGGCAATAACACTGCGACCGTCCATGATCTCCACGCCATCTGTCACGTGTCAGCATGACATGCTATCACCTACGATATCGATATCGCCAGCGATATCGTCCGAAGGTTATTTAAAGAGGTTTCTCTTCGTTCAGTTATATAACTTCTAAAACACAACTCCTACCTTTTGTGAGAGGCTCGTCTCCAGACATTGAAAGAACTCCCTCAGGCTAACATGAAGATTAATAGAGGAATTTGAAGGAGAGGGTTTACAACGCACATTCAACACGAAAGACAAACACATCAAGAACGCCAACATCTACATCGCCTTCATTTTCACCTTCAAAATTTCTTAGGGAGTCTTTCTTACATTTTTATTATCTTGTAATCTCCTTTTGTTTTGTTTTTTTGTATCGGGGGAGGACAAATCGTTCGGGGTGAACGTCAGATTCTGGGAAGGATTTCGTGGGAAATTCACCGCAGTTGTTGGAGACTAGGTCCCTGTATGGCTCAGGGGGGATTCGCCGCATGTGTTGGCGACTAAATCTAGGTGTTTATCTAGGGAGAGGCTATAGGCCATATTTGTGATAAGATATGCTATAACTAGCCGGTTATTAGAGGGACCAGTGAAGCATCAAAAATAGATATTTGATATTTCGCCTTGATTTCTAGCATTATAGAAATCAAATATTTTTATATTCAATTTTTAATGAAATAAAATCATGTTTCTCTGTTTCATTATCTTGATTTTATTTCCAAGTCATATATTTTTTGAAAAATAGTCTTCAAATGCTTTAATGCAAAATATATTGGAAGATTCATTTTACTTAAGATATACACACTTAAATTCAATATCTGTGAACTAGCGCCTGACGGTAACACTTAACATAGGCGGTAGTGAAAAATATTGAATTCCGAATATTTCTAAAAGTAATCTTTAATATTGTTTTTTCTAAATATTAAAACATAATTTTCTATAATATATTTCAAAACTTCTTTTATAAACTTTGATATTTTTATTTAAAGATTTAAATTTTCATAAAGCCCTTATTCACCCCCCTCCCCCCTCCCTCTAAGGGCGCCTAAAGATCCAACAGTTCTGAGATTGTTGGGTTCGAGGTTCACCACGACGATCGCCGCTCTTCTTCTGAGGTGTCGACTGCTTTCTCTCCTTCCGCTTTGAGCTTGCTTTGAACTTTTGCCGGTGTGCTTTGCTCGCCTCATTCGTCTAAGCCTCGACTTGGCATACGAAGTCGAGATAGCCGGGGACCGTCTCGCTCATCAGTACTGAGTAAAACCCGTTGGGCCAGAGACCTCCCCGGAAGAAGTTACATAGAAGTTGAGGGTTGATTCCTGGAATCTGTCGCATTTCAGATGTGAAGCTGCAAAAAAATGTCCTCGAGGGTTTCATCTCGCTCTAACGTATTCCCAAAAGGTAGGAGGGGTCCCAGACAATCTTGCGGTTTGTGATGAACTGGCCGACGAAGACTCAAAAAGCGGAGATAAATATGCAAAGTTGTCGATCCCTCCTTCCCTCAAAGAGTAGAACCAGGTGCGAGCTTGCTCCTTTAGAGTTGCTGGGAACGCTTGACATAACAGTTGATCCGGGGCATTATGAAATGGTTGACGTGTTCCTATGAATCGTCCGTCCCATCGAACGCCTCGATACTTGGGAGCTTGTGGTGGGCTAAAGCGGCAGGTTGCTTGGCTTATTCGTATTCTTTAGCGATCATGCCGCTAATTTCTTTGCTAGTGAGACTTTCATCTACAGGTTCGAAACCTGCTGCTTCTGGGTGGTGGTGAGCTTCAGACTCTTTGGTCGGGTGGACTGGGCACGCAGAGTTGGCTGCGTTGAGGAGCTCTTCTTCAGGTATGTTGGCGAACGAGTGGGGTGGTGGGGAAGCTGGATTAACGCTCCCCCCAGGGATTGACCCTTAAGTAATGCGAGCGGCTCTTCTCGCCATGATCTCTAGTCACGAGTATCATTGTGCCAAAGATATTGTATTCTGGATCTTCTAGGAATGCTGAGAACCAGATTCCCACAGACGACGCCAAACTATTGCCGCTCACTTGAGGCTCCTGTAGACCGGTCTAAATTGCACCGTCTTAGCCTGAGAGAGGTCAAGCGCGCAAACCGTCAATGTAAGTTGAGACGACTGACAAGACAATTTTTTAACATGAAAAATCTTGGAAAAGAGTCAAAAATCACGTGGCCGGATCTGTGCCGACCAAACTTCCTTTAGTCTTGGGTGTTGTTACAGAGTTTTTGAAGAATGCGAGGGCGACAGACAAACTCTCCTTATAACTTGATAGAGGGGAGAAAGAGAGATACGCGTTCGGAGGGTGACATGCCACCACTCACGAAGCTAAGTCCTTTGCTTGCTACAGTGGGAGTGTCGCGCTTTGAGAGCATGTACAACCTGTATTTAGCGAGGCTGAGTCCTAGTCACATTTGAGCGAGCTCAAGCTTCGCGAGCCCCGGTTGGGCGAGTTCAAGCTTGACGAGCTCCAGTTGGGCGTGCTCAAGCTTGGAGAGCCCCGATTATGTGAGCTCAAATCTTAGGCGAGCTCCAGTCTTAGGCGAGCTCGAGTTTAGCGAGTTCCAGTAAGGCGAGCTAAAGCTCAGCGACTTCCAGTCGGGTGAGCTCCAGCCCTAAGCAGACTCAGGACAGGCGAGTCCAGACCATTCGGGTCCCGGTACTTGCCAAAACCCATTGGTCCTTAATTTGCAGGTATTTAGTTATCCGCAGGCCGCTAGGGTCTGCTTATAGTATTATCGAAAAGGCAGAAGCCGCTGTCCGCAGACCAGTTTGGGCTGGTAATAACACTAATGAAAAGGCAATAACCACTATGATGCATGCTAGAATGACCGCTATGCCATCAACAAGATTTTGCATATAAAGAGACCTCATTGCACCTCGGAGAAGGCAGACCCAACTTCCTTGAGCTCTCCCCTTTTGAGCTTACTTTTCCGTGCCCTCCGAGGTGACGAGTTAAGCTTTGGATTTGGAAGGGAAGGATAGAATAACTTCCGGGTGCGTTGCGGGATCTCTTCGCTGCAACACGCGGGTCCAAGTGTAGGCAAACCACTTCTCAATTAGTGAGGGTCGACTCTGGACTCGGAATAACCCCAGTCTAGGGCGTTAAACGACGAATCAAGTAACTCAAATTGCCCTCTCTTAGTCTGAACTCCGTTGAACTGGTATCCGGGTTTCAATAATTGGGCGAGCTCAAACTTGGGGAGCCCCGATTGTGTGAGCTCAAGCTTGGCGAGCCCCGATTGGGCGAGCACAAGCCTTAGATAATCTCGAGCCGGACGAGTTCCAGTCAGGCGAGCTCAAGTTTAGCGAGTTCCAGTCAGGCGAGCTTAAGCTCATCGACGTTCAGTCGGGAGAGCTCCAACTCTATGCAGACTCAGGACATGTGAGTCCAGACCATTTGGGTCCCCCCGGTACTTGCCCAAACCTAGTGGGCCTTAATCTACAAGCATTCTATTATTCGCAGGCTGCTATGGTCTGCTTATAGTACTCTTGAAAAGGCGGAGGGTGCTGTTTGCAGGACAATTTGTGTTGCTAATAACACTAATGAAAAGGCGAAGCCGTTATCCACAGGCCAGAAAGACCGTTATGCTTTCAACAAGAGTTTGCCTATAAATAGGCCCCATTGCACCTCGGAGAAGACAGAACCAGCCTCCTTGAGCTCTCCCCTTTTGAGCTTTATTATCCGTGCCCTCTAAGGTGCCGAGTTTAGCTTTGGCTTTGGGAGGGGAGGATAGAATAACCTCCGGGTGTGTGGCGGGACCTCATCGCTGCAGCTCACGAGTCTGAGTGTAGGCAAACCACTTCTCAATTATTAAGGGTCGACTCCGAACTCAGAATACCCCAATATAGATTGTTAGATAGTGAGTCAACTAACTCGAACTGCCCCCTTTTAGTCCGAACTCCGTTGGACCAGTATTCAGGTTTCAACAAGCGGCGTGTTCTGTGCGCCTTACTCTTTTTGTCTTGTCTCCTGTTGCGTTCAGAGGAATCCAGAGCGGTTGGCTTGTTGTCGACTGGATGGCCCGTTGCTGAGTTGAGGGCGTTGGTGATGCTGTGCACGAGATACCTGCTGCGGTGCGCAAGGAACGTGCCTTGCTTGTGGCAGAGTGCTTGTTGAGTACGCTTGAGAGGTGCTCCATGTTCTTTGTAGAAAATTTTGTGGATTGTTAGCGTCGTTCCCGAGTGAAGCGCGCGCTCAGGAGCAGTACTGAGAGCGGGGCGTGCTCGGGAGCGGAGCACACGGGGGCGCGCTCGGGAGCGGAGCGCTCGGGGGCGCGCTCGGGAGGATGGCTTTGGGTTTCTGTTTATAGGATTCCATGGTGGTTATGAATACAACCTCTTTATGCGCTATTTGTGAACCAATTTAATATAGTATACTGCGCGTATATCTTAATAATTTATCAACCCACATTCCGATATAATTTCGGTTAGTTGCACCCACCCATAATGGGTGGTTACTCGAGTGGTTACCTATGCAACAGACGGTGAAAATCGTGTAAGTACGATCAGACGATGACAGATCGACTGTCGGCAGAGAGGGGGACAACCGGAGGAGAGCCCGTCCGGCGGCAGCAGACCGGGCGGCCGACCAAGATAGCCGACCGGGCGGTTGATTGGGCGCGGAGGGAGGTCGGCCGGGCGCGGAGGGAGGCCGGGCTCACGGTGGGCAGCCGACTTAGGTGCGGCCGACCCCACGGTGGGCGGCCGACAACCGCGCGGCCTTGCGGCTGTGGGGCGACGGTCGTAGTAGCGGCGGCCAGCCTAGTACTGGCCGCCTTAGGGGCGGTTGACCCCGCAGCAGGCGGCCGACGACCGCTTGTCCGCGTGGCCTTGAGGCCGCACGCTTTGTGCGTGTGTCCATGCGACCGACCAAGATGGTGGCCGCCCGCGCAGACTTGCGACCTCAAGTCCGTGCTGCGGGGCGGTGGCGACGGAACGGTGGTCGCTCGCTCGGCGTTGCGTCCGTGCTGCACACAAGGCCGTGCGGCGGCGGTTGGGCGAGCGGCGGACGACCGATGGCCGGGTCGCCCGTCGGGCATGCGGCAATTCGCGCGGCGGGGTATCATGTGCACAGATGGCTGGCGGGCGGATCGTGCGTGGATCGGGCGTGCGGATCGCGCACGAGGTGGTTTTCTCCACCCTCCACTAAGTGAGGAACATGAAATTTCGGCTAGTTGCAGTCCGGAATTTCAAAAAATAGAGGACCCCATGAGATATGATCTCATTTTAAAAAAATGAAGACTCTCAGTGGACAATCATAAATTTTTGTGTGTATTTTATATATTTCAATTAAAATATTTATATCTAATTTTGTATGATTTTATAAGGCGATTGTTTACCGGAACCCAATTTTGTCTTGTCGCACCCCAATGTTAACCGCAACCCGATTTTTGGCTTGCCACAACTCATTGTTTACCGCTACTCTTTTCAAGAACTTTGCTACTCTTTTCAAGAACTTTGCTACTCTTTTCAAGAACTTTGCTACTCTTTTCAAGAACTTTTTGACATCACAGATTAGAACTTACCCGGGGTTGAGACTATTCATCACACCTTCAGGAAGTTCTCTGGCCATGCCTGCAATGTAAAGAACATTCACGCTGTACATTGTACTAGAATCAGAACAGGGATAGGATATATGAAAACTGCAACATACTCCCATGGGTCGTCCTCTTCAGTTTCACACAAGATATCTGTGCTTATTTTGGTGACTTCATTTCACTTTATATTAATTAACTTCTCACTTCATGCAATTTAGGGCATGTAGGCTGTAGCTGAATAAGTTATAGGTTTTAGCTCCATTTTCTTTGCTGCGATTGGTTTTCCATACAGAGCTAATGTGATTTTTCCCATAATGCTTTTCTTCTTCTTCCTTGCTCGCTGGAGGCCGGCAACTTCGTAGGAAGTTCAACATTATTTTCCCCATTTTTATCCGTGTTTTGTTGGGAGGATAAAGAGGGCGTGTTTTGTTGGGTGGATAAAGAGGGCGAGGATCTCTCACATCCATCCTCTGCTTATTCTTATAATAATTGTATCTATAATATTTTTCCAAGAGCAGGTTTATGTGATCCTTCTTGACAGGAACTTGTATGACTGGGTTCATTTGGCCGGTGGTTGGTTGATGGAGGAAGATGTTAGCGAGCAAGAGGAGGAAGGAGGTCTCCATTGGCCTGGGGGTGATTGAAGGAGGAAGAAGACGCCAGCTGATTAAGGGGGAGGAAGGAGGTAGGAGTTTGGCGCACCGCACGGCCTCGGGGAGAAAGAGGAGGAAGGAGTTCGTTGTCTGGCTTCAGTGAGAAAAGGAATGTGGCGTGAATGAAAATGAAAGACTTTGGGGTTTTATTTTAGGGTTGCGTTTAAAGATAAAAAGGAGGTATTTAAAAAAATGGGTGCGGTGAGCCAAATGTGGGTTGCAGTGAACAATCGCCTTTTATAATGCCAAACATTTTAAATTTTCTATATCATGTCATTTAAAATTTTTTATTTATGCACCCCATTATAAATTTTTTGGACGTGCTTTGGAACCATAAATCTGATGAATGGTTCAGATTGTGTTTCTTTATCCTTCTCCATCAGCATTCATCAATTCAGCATACTCGATCCACCTAGCCGCAAAGAAATAGAGATGGAGACGAAAAGAGAGATCACGAGAGACAGAAGCAACGACGTTGGCTCCATCGGCGGGGAGGGATACCCGCAGAGCTGCAGAGCCAGGTCCGGCGATCTCGGTGCTTCCTTCAAGTTCTGAAAGTAGACTGGGTTAGGTGGTGTCCGGGTTTCGCTGGAAGTAGAAAGGATAAAAGGAAAGAGGAAGTTTCTGGTATGATTTTATTGCAAGGATCTCAAAGGAAGTTGAATACGTGTGAGTTGTGTTCTTACTCATCTCATTTAGGAAGATTGAGATTTTATGAAATAGTAGTGTTTGCTTATTTTTCTGAAATCCTGCCACTCAGAAATCAAGTCCACCACTAATCGTCTTCCCACTCGCAAGATCCTGTAAAACACAATGCGAAGAGAAAAAGGTGATAGCACAATTAAGCCGTTTAGTTAAACTGCTCACAAAAAGCAGGTTTGTAGGGAATGAAGGAACAAGAACAACATATTTGAGGGAAATAGAGAAAGAGAGAGAGTTGAATAATCCCTTTACCATTCACCAAAGCAGAGGATCCATCTGCAAGCCTAACGCTGCCAGACGCAGGAGAAACAGAAGAAATATTCCTAGAAGATCCTGTTATATGTTCGGTGGCTCCGAGTCAATGATTCAAGGAGAAGATGGCTCTTTAGAAGATAAAGATGTAGTTTCAACATGAGCAGTAGTACCAGACACGTCTATAGTGAGAGGTCTACCAACAGCACTGGCCTTCAGGGCGTTGAGTTCTCTAGTTAAACTTTCATTTTCCGTTAGAAGGTAACCTATGTTTTCTAAATTGCCATACATAACAGTTTGAGATCTCACATACTTCCCATCAGTACCGCGAATTCAACCTTGAGGAACCAAATTAGGATGCAAGTCCCAGCACTTCTCTTTCTCATGTCCTTTCTTATTAAAGTGAGAACACTTCATCTTACTCTTATCTTCTTGTATTATACTTCTTGAATTCCACTTCTTCTTTTCAGCAACAAGAGCAGATTTATCATGACCAATATGAACATCCGTACAAAGAGAGTTTATACGACTCGCCTCCCCTCGAATATAGTGGGCCACAATCTCCAAATCAGGAACATAATCTCTTCTCAACATCCGAATTTTCTGAAATCGAAATTCTGAAGGAAGACCAAAAAACATTTCAAACACCCGTCGCTGCATAAGTTCAGTGTTGTAGTCTTCAACTGTCTAGATAGCATAGTATTGATCAATTTCTGCCCACTTATGAATCAGTTTACTATAATATTACTCAAAATCACTTATCCCTGTCATGTGTATATGTGCAGTTTGAAGTTGATATATCCTTGTTAAGTCTTTCTTTTTTGAATAATTTCATTTAATTAGTTTTCACGTTTCTTTAGCAATTCGACAAAAAAGGAATTGACTCGTAATCTTGGGTTCCATAGAGTTGACAAGCCAATTAATTATAGTAAAATTCTCACCTTCCCATTCCTCATACAAGGGGCCTGTCTTGCTTGTGGCCGACTTGGATCCAGTGATAGACCCAAGTCTTCGACGGCTCCCAATGAATATCCGCATAGACTGCGCCCATAAGAGATAGTTTCTCCCATTCGGCTTGATGCGTCACATCCTGATTGAAGTCCATGTTAGAACTTCCTCCACTATAGTGTTTAGAGTGATCAACAGTCCCTTCAGGTATATCCACGCTCTTTTGTTTGTCCTCCATTAGGTCCACAACAACTGAAAGGGGGATAGCCCCTTAAGGGACTGATGCAAATCCCCATAGCAGTAGTAGAAGGAATAGCTTCGAGATCTTCAACAACATGTGGGGGAAAACTCGCCAACTGTTGATCCTGGAAGGGCCTTGTCGAATGAAATGGCTGTCGACAGGCAGGATGTCGACTGGAATACACGTCGGCAGAATGGCTGTAGACAGGAAGGTTGTCGACTGAAATGGCTGTCGATAGGAAGGATGTCGACTGGAATGGCTGTCGATAGGAAGGATGCCAACTGGAATACACGTCGTCAGGACACTTGTCGGCGTGAATTCTCAACGATAGAGCAACAAACCTATGAGAATACTTGTCGACAGGAAGGACCGTCTAAAACGACGACAAAAAACATGACTGAATACTCGCCGATTGGGAGAACCTCCGATGACAGGGAACGATGACAGGAACCGCCGACTGTAGGCTTTCCTTTGACGACGACAAGTGATTTTCTTTGCCCGATCAACGACGACAGGGACCGCAACAGGAAGCAGACGAACGCCGAGCAACGGAAGAGTCGCAGATGAACGGAGCGACGATGAACAAGAACCTGATAGGCGAGAGATGAACAACCGAGCCTTAGGGTCGACGACGCCGAGCAACCCCCTCTGATACCATGTTACGATAGAACTAACCTTTTGGGTTCTTTCTTTCGTAACCGATCCCTCAATGGAAACCCTATTTGAGCCCCTTCAACCACTCCTTGAGATACAATCACCACCCGGTGAGTATGATAGCTTTCCTTTTAACAATTTGTACCCTATGTTAGTAAGGAAATTGAATTTTTTTGAAAACTATTGGTGCCTTGCTGGTTTCATTCTATAAAGTGATTTAAGCAATTTGCACATGATGTTTCTTTGATATTAAAGCATGGTGGGGTTACATGTAAATGTCTTATGTGAGACCATTATGAAGAAAAACGTTGGTAACATTGAGTTGAGAGAGAGAACAATTCATACTCAAAGGTTCTAACTGCTAGGAGAGAACGAACTAAATATTTGATTTATTGAAGGTATTGGTTGTATCAGAAGGATCTGTCCTCTAATGGCACTATAATTTTTCGTTTTATCAAGATTTCTTATTCTCATGGTCGGTCTTGGTAGTTTCCTCTGCTTTTGTTTGTCCTTCGAGTTTTCTGCACTGGACGCCGTGGTTTGGGCTTTGCAATCATCCTAGGAACATTTGAGGTTGTCTGGGTAAGAAGGTATCCTCAGTCTTCTTCATTCTAACTTCATTCTAACTGGATGTCGCATCTCAATTTTTCTTCCATATTTCATCAATTTTCTCCGACCATATTTCATTGATTTTTTCCTTCCATATTGTTAACCCAGGAATCGGCGATCCTTCCCAAGGTAGCCAGCTGCCTAGTCGCGACCTTCAGATTCTCCCTGGGGTTCGCGACAAGTCCAAGTGTGGGCAGACAGTTTTCTCTGTCCGCCCAGGTCACATAACAACCGCATGTCCTGCGGGACGGCGGGCTGTTCCCACAGCTCACCCTCGCAGACCGCGCGATTAGTACTGCTAACCGCGCAACATTTTTCTTTGCAGGAGGCAATCTAGAGCAGCAGTGAGCGATCTGTGCGATCTTTTCCTTCAGTCCGCCAGGTCGCACAACCGGCGCCCCCCAGCAGCCTTGGTGGTGGCCTGACCCCTCAGGCCGCCGCCCAGGGGCAGCCTGCTCCTCAGGCCGCCCCCCAGTAGCCTTGGTGGCGACCTGCCCCTTCAGGCTGCCACCCAGGGGCGGCCTGTCCCTTCAGGCCGACCCCAGCTGCCCTGGTGGCAGCCTGCCCCTTCAAGCCACCACCCAGGGACGGCGTGTCCCTTCAGGCCGCCCCCTAGCTGCCCTGGTGGCGGCCTGCCCCTTCAGGCCGCCACCCAGGGGCGGTCTGTCCCTGTTGCCCTGGTGGCGGCCTGTCCCTTCAGGCCGCCACCCAGGGGCGGCCTGTCCCTTCAGGCCGCCCCCAGCTGCCCTGGTGGAGGCCTGTCCCTTCAGGCCGCCACCCAGGGGCGTCCTGTCCCTTCAGGCCGCCCCCAGCTGCCCTGGTGGCGGCCTGCCCCTTCAGGCCGCCACCCAGGGGCGGCCTGTCCCTTCAGGCCGCCCCCAGCTGCCCTGGTGGCGCCCTGCCCCTTCAGGCCGCCACCCAGGGGTGGCCTGTCCCTTCAGGCCGCCCCCCAGCTGCCCTGGTGGCGGCCTGTCCCTTCAGGCCGCCACCCAGGGGCGCCCTATCCCTTCAGGCCGCCCCCAGCTGCCCTGGTGGCGGCTGCCCTCAGGCCGCCCCAGCTGCCCTGGGCCGCCACCCAGGGGTGGCCTGTCCCTTCAGGCCGCCCCCAGCTGCCCTGGGCCGCCACCCAGGGGTGGCCTGTCCCTTCAGGCCGCCCCCCAGCTGCCCTGGTGGCGGCCTGCCCCTTCAGGCCGCCACCCAGGGGCGGCCTGCTCCTCAGGCTGCCCCCCAGCTTCCCTGGTGGTGGCCTGCTCCTCAAGTCGCCCTCTTCTGCTCGCCAAGTCCATCCAAGCTCCATGATGACGTCACTGGGCCCCGCTTCTAGAAGATCCTTCCCCGGGCCTATAAATAGCCCCTGATACCTCTCATTTGGAGAGGAAGGCAAGGCGTAAGGGGAAAACTTCAGCTTGCCAGCAAGCCCTGCGGACTCAGTTTTCCAGTCCTCCACAGCTTGCCAGCAAGCCCTGCGGGCTCAGTTTTACAGTCCTCCACAGCTTGCCAGGAAGCCCTGCGGGCTCAGTTTTCCAGTCCTCCACAGCTTGCCAGCAAGCACTGCGGGCTCAGTTTTCCAGTCCTCCACAGCTTCCCAGCAAGCCCTGTGGACTCAGTTTTCCAGTCCTCCACAGCTTGCCAGCAAGCCCTGTGGACTCAGTTTTTCAGTCCTCCACAACTTGCCAGCAAGCCCTGCGGCTCAGTTTTCCAGTCCTCCACAGCTTGCCATCAAGCCGCGCGGCCTGCCAGCAGCCTCTTTTCCTTAGCCTCTAGCAACTCCTTCCTTAACCGTCAGCTTCCCCCATTGTACCCTTTATTTCCCTCATGTAAAGGCACTTTGAGCAAGCTGTAATCTTGTTTCTTGATTAAAGGAAAACCCGCCGCAAGAGTGGTATTTAAGCCGCGGCGGGCGAAGTCTGTTGTTGCCGCTGCTAGCGGCCCCTCTCTCTTTTCCTCTGCTCAGCAAGCTTCCCCTCTGCTGAGCAAGCTTCTTCTCTGCTCAGCAAGTTTCTCCTCTGCTGAGCAAGCTTCTTCTCTGCTCAGCAAGCTTTTTCTCTGCTCAGCAAGCTTCTTCTCTGCTCAGCAAGCTTCTTCTCTGCTCAACAAGCTTTTTCTCTGCTCAGCAAGCTTCTTCTCTGCTCAGCAAGCTTCTTCTCTACTCAGCAAGCTTTTTCTCTGCTCAGCAAGCTTCTTCTCTGCTCAGCAAGCTTCTCTGCTCAACAAGCTTCTTCTCTGCTCAGCAAGCTTTTTCTCTGCCCAACAAGCTTTTTCTCTGCCCAGCAAGCTTCTTCTCTGCTCAGCAAACTTCTCTGCTCAGCAAGCTTTTTCTCTGCTCAGCAAGCTTCTTCTCTGCTCAGCAAGCTTTTTCTCTTCTCAACAAGCTTCTCTGCTCAGCAAGCTTCTCTGCTCAGCAAGCTTTTTCTCTGCTCAGCAAGCTTTTTCTCTGCTCAGCAAGCTTTTTCTCTGCTCAGCAAGCTTCTCTGCTCAGCAAGCTTCTCTGCTCAGCAAGCTTTTCTCTGCCCAGCAAGCTTTTTCTCTGCTCAGCAAGCTTCTCTGCTCAGCAAGCTTTTCTCTGCTGAGCAAACTTTTTCTCTGCTCAGCAAGCTTTTTCTCTGCTCAGCAAGCTTCTCTGCCCAGCAAGCTTTTTCTCTGCTCAGCAAGCTTCTTCGCTGTTCATTAAGCTTCTCCAATGGTCAACTGTTCGCTCGACAGCTCCTGATCAACCTCCTTTTCTCATCAGGCTTCCCGGCTGCTCTCAGCACCCTCTCCTCTATCCCCGCAACTCCTTGACAAGCGCTTGCTCCACTCTCGAGCACTCAGAAGCTTCCTTCATTTCTCTTCCCCCGCAGCCTTTATCCTTTTCTCCACTCAGCTTGTGAGACCGAACACGCCCCCTCCGTGTTAACTAGGCGGTGTCGTTTTCGCGCATCAACACATATTTCATTGATTTATTTTTTCCATATTTCATCAATATTTTTCTTTCCACGTTTCATTGATTTTTTCCTTCCATATTTCATTTATAATGTAGCATTATTTGATACCTTTCCACGGTCTGTAGAAGAGTGCCTTCTTTATGTAATTGAGGGTTTTTTCTGACCTTTGGGCTGTTATTAATGTTTAGTTGTTTGATTATTAATGTACCACGAGCTAATTTAATATTTCATAAAACCATGTTCTCCATGTAATGAAATTTTGATAAATGAAAGTTTCTTATGTAATTGGCTCTGGAGCCTGACAATATTTGTTTGATTCCTATATTGATGTTAAGGAGAGAATGACAGTGATAATTCATTTATCTGCTAATCAAAAGGATTATTTAGATGGAAAGCCATTAGAGCATGTCCCTAGCATTTTTATGAATTTAACAGAAGTTATGTTTTGGTAGACCAATAAAGACTTGGAATGAAACTATAAGGGTCCGTTCGGCGCGCAGGTATTGGCTTTCTGGAATTGGCTTTGCCATCCAGAAAACCAATTCTCTTGTTCGGCGCGTCAGAATTAGACGGGCATTGGTTTTCACTTGAAAACCATGGGTTTTCCTATATACCTAAAAATCCAGTCCCCCAAAACTTACCTCCCGCTGCAGGTTTTCCAGATTTTCACCGCTACCATGCCCCGACCCCGACCACGACCCCGCTCCCGACCCCGCCCCACTCCCATGACCCGACCCTACCCCGCTCCCGTGCCCCGACCCCGACCCCGATCCCGCTCCCGTGCCCCGAATCTGATCCCTCTCCCGTGCCCCGACCTCGACGCTCCGACATCGACTGCGCGACGTCGACGGCATCGAAGCTCCGACATCGACACTCTGACGCCGACTCGTCCCACGCCACTGGAATATATGTACGCTCCGACGCCGACTCCTCCTCCGTGCCGCTGGAATATATGTATGCTCCAATCTTCTTCCTCTTCCTCTTGAGATTGTGACAGTTATACAGATCTAAATTGGATAGTGATGTGTGTTTAGTGTGCGTACTTGTTAGTTGATTCCTCATCTTTCTATCTTGTGTGTTGTTGTCATCAAAAATAACTTATAAATTTAGAGTTTTATCCAAATGTTATATCTGTGTGTTGTTGCTTCTCATGGAATAGGATTTTTGTGGTCCTTGATACTCGGCATTCCTGTCGGATTGGTTCTGGTGTTAAGATTCGTCTTCGCGCAGAACGCCCGGGCCAAGCGGCACTGGGAGATTTTAATCTTAAGTATGGCCGCCTCCTCCCTCGTTTTTTTTTAAATTTGCGTGCTCAAGCACAGCGTGCGTTGATCCTGGATACATAGAGGTGGAATACACTGCAATGATAAAAAAAAGATGTCGAGGTTGAGTAGTTTCTTGAACCCTAGTGGCGATTCAGGGATGACAAAAATAGTTCCTAAAAATTGTAATTCCAGAAAGCCAATTCCAGTGTGCAGCCGAACAGCTTTTACATATCAATGTCAATTCTGTTCACTGAAAACCATTCTGCAGCCGAACAACATAATTGGTTTTCTGCACAAAACCAATTCCTGCAGATATTGGTTTTCTGGCCAAAGCCAATTCCAGAAAGCCAATACCTGCGTGCCGAACGGACCCTAAGGAAAGACATGATGTACTTAGGCATTAGTGAGATTATGACAAAAGATAGGGCACAATGGCGACAAAGGATCCATATAGCCGACCCCATTATATTGGGATAAAGGCTTGAGTGTTGTTGTTTGAGTGTTGTGTAACAGAAGTTATGTTTTGCTTGAGTTTTTCGATCATGAAAGTAATATTCCTCAGGAAGTACTTTAGCTCGACAACATGATCTAAGGAAAAAATTTAAGGTTGAAAACTGCCATATTGTTTTAGGCTCAATGAAAATTCTTGTAATACAATTTGATTGAAAACTTTCTTCTCATGTTCTTTAATATGAACTAGGCTTTTAGGGTCCGGAAATTGGACTTTTCCTTGGTAATGTATCTTCGGTCAGTATCACCTCCTAGTTGGACTTTTCTGAAGCAAATAAACTAAATTCATTCTAAGATCCTGCTTAGAAGGTATTCAAGATAGAATGCTTGTTGTTCGTATTTGACTCATCCTGATGGGGATCACGACACGCATCGACTTACACAATGATCAAAACCGTCCATTTTATGTGGATCAGCGTTCCGAGAATTTTAGTTTTTTTTTTTAAATATTTTTTGATTTTTATTTTCATGTATTTTAAAGGGTCATCGTGATCGGAGAATCAGAACCGACCTTGATGACCCTGTAGTCTATAAATGGGGTAGAAGGCTCATATTTGGGGCATTGAAGATTGGAGTATAGAAGTCTAATATTTGGTCATTTCGGTACCGAAGCCGAGACGGGGCGTGAAACCATGGTCCCCCTCCCATCCCTCCTTAGTGTGCAGCCTTGGTACCCCTCTCATCCCTCCTTGGCATGAAGCCTTGGCCCCTTTCCATCCCTCCTTGCTGTGAAGCCTTGGTCCCCCTCCCATCCCTTCGTGCTGCGAGTCCCTCTCCTCCTCCTCCCAACTTCCTTAGCCGGCTACAACAGCCCCCCCGCCCCCCGCCCTCGTACCCACTGACAACAGCCCACAACTCCCCTTCCCCTCATTGCCGTGAGTCCCCAATCCCCCTCCTTATCCCCCCTCACATCCCATTCCAGTCCCCACACAAAACAACTGGCCACTAATTTCTCCTCCCCATCCCACCGTCGAACCCCCTCCCCACTAAATCCTCCAAAACTGCCCCACTAAATCCTCCAAAACTGCCCCAAAATCCCCCAAAACAACTGCAAAATCCCCACTCATCCACCTCCGGTGATCGCCGGGAAATCACCTTTGGTGATCCCTCTCCAATCCCTTTAACAACTCCATTTTCAGTTTTCCGGTGATAGTCGGAAAACACTTCTGGCCGCCACCACCACCATCTCCTGCGACCCTCGTCGGAAACCACCTCCGGCAGTCTCCGCTTCCTCCACAACCCCACTTTCCCACCTTAAATTTTAGGATCTATTCCTAAAATAAAACCTAAACCTCCTCCCCACTTACTTCATAACGGACAGCCCCTCTATCCCCACTCCATTCAACCCCTTCACGTGGAGCCACACACTCACATCACCCCCACCCAAAATTCCAATCTTAGCACCTAGAAATCCAATTCCTGCACCCAGAATTCTCATTCCTACACCCAGAATTCCAATTCCTGTAGCTGCCAGGCTCTCAGTACAGGCCAGAACCTCATGCTCCCTATTCCTCCCTGCTGCCTGCCCCGTTCAGCATATCCATTGCATTCTCCACTCAGCCGGCAGCCCCCTGACAGCCCAGTGGCCTGCTGTCCAGCAGTCCAAAGCTTCATTAGGAGTACAAATACCAGTACCTCTATTTGCCCTTCTCCGGGATATTTTCCCCAAGCCTTCTACTACTATTAGTTGTATAAGTTCTAAGTTTGTTAGTTATTTATTTTCTGTTGAATATTGTGTTAAATCCCTACTTAAAGGGATAATAGTTTGTAAAGTTTGAATCCAATTATTCGAGACGTTGTATGCCCTTGTTGCCTAGTTATTTGATTTTTGATCATTATTGTATTTGTACCACCTCACGTGTTTACTTATTTGTAAGTTTTAATTCTTTGTGGCAAATCAAATTCATATTGCTTTATAAATATAAATTATTGCAAGTAAATCGTCGGATTTATGTGTGGCTGCATGTAGCCCGTTGTAGGAGTTCACTCTTTATTTTTTTGACATAGAACCGTCCCGCATTACATCCAGTATGCCTTTGGTCTGCCAAAAAGTTTATGCGATGTTATATGAACTAGGTAGATCTAAACAGTTAGTTTTATTGAATTATTAATCAATTCCATTACACCTTGAAGAATTCAAATTTAGCATTTGTAATGATTTGCAGTCATTCAAAAGTCCAAGATTGAGTTATGGGTGAAAAGGATTTGTTTGATCAAGATAAGCTTGTATTGCGTGGCCTGCAATTTCATGGATATCATGGGGTTAAACAAGAGGAGAGGACACTAGGTCAGAAGTTTTTATTGGACATTGATGCTTGGCTAGATTTAAGCACTGCTGGTAAGAGTGATAGTATAGCTGACACTGTCAGCTACACTGACATTTACAGGTATGTTTTATTTATTTCTCTTTAGTTCTATTATCTGAATTGTGATATTGTTGAACAGTAGGCTTTTTTATGAAAAAAGTTATCTAGACTGTTGTTCAACTAGACTTGATAATTTAATATTTATGGTCTTTTCTTTAATTTGATTGAACTTTTTGTTTGTTATACTACTCCCATATGATTAAATCATATTGCATCATGAAATTTCTTGCAACATTTTGAAGCAAGTGAAAGGTAGAATAACAAAGAAATATTTTAGAATAAGATAATGATGTTATAATTAATAGAACATTGATTGAATACTTTGAATATAACTTAAGTGAAAATGTTTTCTACATAATGATGTTTATATTATTGATTTGTTTAGTAATATGTAGGTGTAGTAGGTTAAAAGTTGTTGGATCTATTGTATATAAACAATAAGGACGTTTCCATTATGTAATTATTATAGTTTGATTGCTTGTTGAAGTATGAGGAAATTCCTTATCTAAGAGAATATGATGTGTCCCTGGGTTATATTCAAGATTAGAATTTTAAATTAGTTCACCAAACTAAAATTTTAGGCTCTTATATCTCCCCCATTCAGTTCTGATTTCAAACAACAATTTGTGTTAACACCGACTCATTAAGATAATTTATAAATTCATCCAAATAAATGAATTATTTGTTATCAATAGCTAAATCTTCAAAAAGAACAAACAAATCAATCTTTACTCAACTTAAAAAGAAACTAGAAACCTGAGAATAAAACTAATAAGATAATAGACAATTCAAAAAGATATGAGAACCTCATACCATCTTATCCGTGGAAATTGAGAATAAAATAAGACAATATTTTATTATTCTCAAAATAATGTGTTATGCCGCCGCATCCGCTACAATTTCAAGGGCAAACGTACACTCGGCGACCGAAAGCACGGAGGCCAAACAACGGGGCTGAACCATCCGGTTCAGCCCCCAACCTATGAAGACGCCAAGGGGGGACTGAACCGACCCGGTTCAGTCCCCAAGTGGGGGGGCCGGCCGGCCCCCTTGAGCCCCAGGTATTAATAAACCCGGGCTCCCTTTCGTTGGCAGGCATGATCATTCTCAAGGTATTTCCTCTCTCTCTCTCCCTAACCCTAATTCCTCTCCTTGCTCTCTCTCTAGATCTCCCTCCTAGATCTCTCTTCTACTTGCAAGTTTTTATCATTTGGTATCAGAGCAACATCCTGCGACAATGGTGACTCGCTCAGAAGCCGAAACCGCGCGGCTTGCATCCCTCGAGGAGAACTATGTAGGGTTGGCGGACACGATGACGGCGCTCGAAGAACAAGTGAAATCCTCCCAAAAAACCCTAGAGGATCGCTTGGATGCGCGCATGGAGGAGATCAAAACCCTACTTGCACAAAATCTGAAGGGAAAAAATCCTGCGGTGGAAGGATCGGAAACGGAGGCATCCTACCATCCTATGGCGCAGAACGGCACTGGAATCGGAAGCGGAGTGCAGCAGGGGACCGGATCGGGGCCTATGGGGGGCGGATTCGTCGCTGCGGGATCGGCGGAAGCCGATCCTACGCGGATCGACGCGTACGCCTACCGCGCGGCAGGATCGGCACCGGAGGGATACGGGGGCCCTGGGGGGCACGTCGGGGGGTCGACGGAGGCCGGCTACCGCCGCCCTGGTGGCTGGAGGCCGCCGGAGGGCCTGGCGGCTCCGTGCGGACCGTTCGGCGCCCAGCCCGCCTGGAACGGACCCGGGACTCAAGCTGGCCCCTCTTGGCGGGGTCCGGGGCAAGGAGTGGCCCCTTTTCGACCAACTGGAGCGAATGCGGTCCCAATCGGAGGAGTGGCGGGCATCCTACCGACACCTCCGCTCTACGTAGGACCGGCGGACTACGGAAATGGCAACCCATGGGGTGGAGGGCAACAAGGAGGCTACGGCATGGACCGGGGGCGGCCCGGGCCCGCAGCGGCCCCGGCGCAACCTTACCAACCAGCACATGCAGAACCCCGGCCATACATGCAGCCCAAATTGACACGTATGAACTTCCCTAAGTTCAAGGGCGGCGACGCCTTAGAGTGGATCCAGAAGGCTGAGCTTTTCTTCAAGTACCAAGAGATTCCTGAGGGGCAGTGGGTCCAGTTGGCGTCTTTCCATCTGGAGGAGGACGCCTTTCAGTGGACCAAGTGGTTTCTGAGGGGACGCAATTACGCACCGTGGGAGGAGTTTGTGGAGTCCTTCTCGGCTCGTTTCGGGCCCTTAGAGTATGAAGATGTGGAGGCTATGTTACAGAAGCTGCGACAGAAGGGATCAGTCACAGAGTACCGGACAGAATTCGAACGGTTGGCCAATCGGGTCAATTGGGAAGAAAGGACAATGCTGAGTTGTTTTGTATCTGGACTGAAGGACCATTTGAGAGACGAGGTCCACGCGTACATGCCATGCAGTCTGAGTCATGCCATCAGCCTAGCCAGGATACAGGAGGAGCGGTACAACCGGCAGAAGACCCGAACAACAGGACGGGCACCCACAGTGACAGAGGTAATCAGGAAGGAACCACCGGCCGGGGGCCGTCCCACTGTGACAAGTTGACGTGGCAGGAGTTGCAGGCCAGAAAGGACAAGGGGTTGTGCTTCAAGTGTGATGAGAAGTTCGTTCCGGGGCATCGGTGTCAGAAGGTCCAAGTCTTCATGCTGCGGAACGAGGACGGCGAAGAGGACACTACGGGTGACTCAGTTGAGGATGATTTGGATCTTACGGAGTTTGGAATATCTCTTCAGGCGATGGCAGGGTGCACAGCCCCCCTCACTTTACGCATCGCAGGGGAGATTGGCCAGGAGCGGGTTACTATACTAGTCGATAGTGGGAGCACCCACAATTTCATTGACCCCGGGGTGGCTCTCAAGACAGGGATTCCTATTGATCGGGAGGCCGCATTCCAGGTCATGGTTGTGGATGGGAGCAAGTTGCGATGCGAAGGGGTCCTGAAGGGGGCCGAGCTGCGGATGCCGGGGTACATTTGCCACACCAACGTCTACCTTCTCCCCATTCGAGGCTCGGATATGGTCTTGGGCGTGCAGTGGCTCCGACAGTTACGGCGGGTGACCACAGATTGGGACAGGATGACGTTGGAGTTTACTCAGCAGGGCAAGGACCACTGTTTGCAAGGCATCAGGACATCTCCACTCAAGGAGATCTCATTCAGGGGTTTGCAGAGACTGGAGGAGCAAGGCGGGACAATAGCCATGATTCTGGGCGTGGCACCCGTAGGATCAGAGGCTAGCGCGGAGCCCGAGCAGATACAAGCACTTTTGGGACAGTACGATGATGTTTTCCAGGAGCCACGCTCCCTTCCTCCGTCCCGCTTCAGGGACCATCAGATCCAGTTGAAGGTTGGGACGGATCCCACCAACATCCGGCCTTACCGCTACCCCCATATTCAGAAGATCGAGATAGAGCGTAGCGTACGCGAGATGCTGATGTCCGGTATTATACGTCCCAGTACTAGTGCTTTCTCTTCCCCGATCATACTAGTGAAGAAGAAGGACGGTTCGTGGAGATTTTGCGTGGATTATCGGGGGCTTAACAGTTCCACCATCAAGGACAAATTTCCCATTCCCATGATTGAGGAGTTGCTGGATGAGTTACACGGGGCGCACCTGTTCACTAAATTGGATCTCTGGTCCGGTTACCATCAGATTCACATGAAGGAGGACGACATCCACAAGACGGCCTTCCGTACCCACGATGGTCACTATGAGTTCTTGGTGATGCCATTTGGGTTGGCCAACGCACCTTCGACCTTCCAGGCAGTCATGAATGAAATATTCCGTCCTCTTCTTCGAAGGTATGTGCTAGTTTTCTTTGACGATATACTTATCTACAGCAGGAATTGGGAGGATCACTTGCAGCACGTCCGCTCTGTCTTCACCATACTGCGAGATCACAAGCTGTACGCCAAGCGGTTCAAGTGCTCATTTGGACAGCCGAAGGTTGAGTACTTGGGACACCTGGTGTCCGCACACGGGGTACAAGCGGACCCAAAGAAGATCGCGAGCATGGTCGATTGGCCACCTCCTACGACGGTCCGGGCTTTGAGGGGTTTCCTCGGGCTGACTGGGTACTATCGGCGGTTCGTGAAGGATTATGGCAAGATAGCCCGCCCCCTCACTCAGCTGTTGCAGAAAGACGGTTTTCACTGGAGTTCAGAGGCAGAGATCGCCTTTCAGTCTCTGAAGGCGGCTATGACTACTACCCCGGTTCTGGCGCTTCCGGATTTCTCAAAGACATTCGTAGTGGAGGCCGATGCATCGGGGGTCGGTATTGGAGCGGTGTTGATACAGGAGGGCCGACCCTTGGCCTACTTCAGCAAGGCGTTGGCACCCCGGACACTGGGCCTTTCGACGTACGAGAAGGAGATGTTAGCCATCCTGCATGCGGTCGCCTTGTGGCGGCCTTATCTCTTGGGACGACACTTCCAGATCCGTACCGATCACCAGAGCCTGAAACATTTTCTGGAGCAGAGATTAGCCTCACCATTGCAGCAGAAGTGGCTGACGAGGTTGCTGGGATACGATTATGAGATTGTGTATAAGCAGGGGAAGGAAAATGTGGTGGCCGATGCACTCTCCCGCCTACCAGAGAGTTCCTTGTCCCATATCTCAGGACCAGTGATTGAGTCACTGGAAGAAATACAGGCAGAAGTTCAGCAGGATCCGGATCTACAAGCCATCATTGCAGCACTGCGACAGGGGACGCCTACTGAAGCCGGCTACCACTTGCAGGGAGACAGGCTTTACCATCAGGGCCGGCTAGTCCTCCCTGCCACGTCGGCCTGGCGGACGGTCATGATGCAAGAGTTTCACGCCTCACCCACCGGCGGACACGCCGGCATCTTGCGAACACTACAACGGGTCCGGGACAAATGTTTTTTGGAAAGGGCTGCGACGCGATGTTCAGCGGTTTATACGGGAATGTGAGATCTGCCAGCGACAGAAGTACGAGACTACCTCTCCCGCCGGGCTGCTGACACCGTTGGAGATCCCCCGTCAGATTTGGGACACTGTCTCTATGGATTTCATTGACGGCCTGCCCAAGTCTCAGGGCAAATCCGTCATCTTGGTCGTGGTTGACAAGTTGTCCAAATACGGACACTTCATCGCTATGAGCCATCCGTACACTGGAGCAACAGTTGCTGATGTTTTCGCCAAGGAGATTGTGAGACTTCACGACATTCCAAGCGCGGTCATATCAGACAGGGACCCCGTCTTTGTGAGCAATTTCTGGCAGGAGCTGTTTCGACTTCAGGGGACTTCCCTCCGTATGAGCACGGCCCATCACCCTCAGACAGACGGGCAGACGGAGGTCCTCAACCGTGGGGTTGAAACCTATTTGCGGTGTTTTGTCATGGATGAGCCACGCTCCTGGACTCGGTGGCTCCATTGGGCGGAATACTGCTACAATACCTCTTTCCATACGGCCAGCAAGCTCACTCCTTTTGAGGTGGTCTACGACTGCCCTCCGCCTACTTTGAGTTCTTATGAGCCAGCCAGCACCGCTCTGCCCGCGGTCGACCGGATGTTACTGGATCGCGACCGGACTTTATCACTCCTCCGGGAGAACTTACGCCTCGCCCAAGATCGCATGAAGATTCAGGCAGACAAACATCGTACCGAGCGGGAGTTTGCGGTCGGCGATGAGGTCTTCCTTAAGCTCCAACCATATCGGCAACTATCGGTCTCTCGACGGACCAACCAGAAGCTGACACCGAAATACTATGGCCCGTTCCGCATCCTCCGCCGGGTGGGGCCCGTGGCTTATACTCTTGCTCTCCCGGAGGGTTCTCGCATCCATCCAACGTTCCATGTATCCTTGCTGAAGAAGAAGCTCGGGACCTCCACTACCATCAGCCCTACTCTT
Organism: Platanthera guangdongensis; assembly: GCA_039583875.1. Taxonomy (NCBI): domain Eukaryota; kingdom Viridiplantae; phylum Streptophyta; class Magnoliopsida; order Asparagales; family Orchidaceae; genus Platanthera; species Platanthera guangdongensis. The sequence continues at coordinate 11,339,132 of CM077151.1, forward strand.
CCAGAGGCTACTAGCAGCGACGAATTGCGGCCTTCGCCGGAGGCGATTCTGTTGACCAAGTTGAAGCGGCGGGGTGCCGAGTACCGGCTCGAGCTCCTCGTCAAGTGGGCGCACATGCCCGCCGAACATAATTCTTGGGTTGACTTCTTGGAGTTTCACGAGGCGTTTCCGGATTTCCCACTTGAGGACAAGTTGCCGCTTGAAGGGGGAGGGAATGTTATGCCGCCGCATCCGCTACAATTTCAAGGGCAAACGTACACTCGGCGACCGAAAGCACGGAGGCCAAACAACGGGGCTGAACCATCCGGTTCAGCCCCCAACCTATGAAGACGCCAAGGGGGGACTGAACCGACCCGGTTCAGTCCCCAAGTGGGGGGGCCGGCCGGCCCCCTTGAGCCCCAGGTATTAATAAACCCGGGGCTCCCTTTCGTTGGCAGGCATGATCATTCTCAAGGTATTTCCTCTCTCTCTCTCTCCCTAACCCTAATTCCTCTCCTTGCTCTCTCTCTCTAGATCTCCCTCCTAGATCTCTCTTCTACTTGCAAGTTCTTATCATAATGTCACTCCTAATACATTGTACAATGAGTCTTGCCCTACGGTGCAAACCGCCTAATACATTGTCAATAGCTACATTTTATTATTTAGGCTTTATTTTCCGCAGCGTTTTCGGAGCTGCACGTCGGCGACGCCGCCAACTATCACCCTGCCGCGCCAAACAACATTTCCTCGCCCTATGGTGCAAACCGCCCCCGCCTCCAAATCGCGAATTTCCCTCGTTTTGGAGTCGTGAAAAATTTTCATAACTCTAAATCACGGGCTGCGATTCACGAAATAGGGGGGGGGGGGTTACTCCTTCCCTCCATGCCTCCCCGCGGCTCTGCCCTAATCCACCGTAACCCCCTGCCGACCACCATTCCTGCCGGCGCGAATCAAGCAACAACGAAACCCCTTCTCGCTGACGTCGGGCTCCACGCTGAGGGCTTCTCCTTCCTGGCCATTAAAGCCGAAGTCGGGCTTCATAACCTACTACCCGCCGAAAAATTAACTTAATAAAATTAACCTACCCGCCTCAGTTCTTCTTGCGCCTTTAGGACGGGGATGATCTGCACAGTTCCAAATTATAGGAGGATTGATTTTAGAAAAAAATTGGGGCAAAAGATTGATGATGATGATTTTTTTTCCGGCGAGAATGCACAGATCTCCTGCGAGAATGCACAGATTGATTTTTAAATTGGGTTAAATGATAAAATAAAATTTCAAACAACATTGCAAGCGTTGTTCTTCCAAACAGTTTCACAGATTTTGCCACCACTCTGCAAAACAACTGATTATTCCACCACTGCTTCTCCAGTCGCCCCCACCGCGCCAAACAGAACCTTAGAACTTGTAACACTCCCCCGCAAGCTGGAGCATACAAGTCGTAGACACCAAGTTTGGAGAGAAATTGCTGATATAGTCGGCGGGCCAAGACCTTAGTGAGAATATCAGAGATTTGATCGGCAGCCCCCACATATTGTAGAATCAGTTTCCGAAGTTCAACTTTTTCCAGGACAAAATGACAATCAACTTCAGTATGCTTTATACGCTCATGAAGCACAGGGTTCTCGTCGACGTGCATAACAACTTGATTATCACAAAAGAGAGCAGCTGGTGATGAAAGTTTGACATCTAAATCAATGAGGAAACTTTCGAGTAATGTAAGTTCCGTGACGACTACAACCATGAAGTGATACTTTGCTTCAACTGAAGATTGAGCAACAACAATCTGCTTCTTGCTTCGCCAAGTAACCAAGTTTTTGCCAAAATATGTACTGTAGCCTCTCGTGGAGCGACGATCGTCTAGGGACCCAGCGTATTTGTAGAGAAAGCTCCAAACCTTGTATATACTTCTTCAATCAATAATTACAAGTATGAATACATTTATATAGAGGAAGAAGAAAGAGAGAAATCCCAATCCAAGATGTGGGACTAATACAAATAGGGAGAGAAAGAGAGAAAGAGAAGAGGGAATAATGGGCCCCTAGATGGCCTTAAAGTAGTCTTTTCTAACACTCCCCCGCAAGCTGGGGCGTACAAGTCGTAGGCACCAAGCTTGGATAAAAACTAGTAGTATAGAGGCCGGGAGAGAGCTTTAGTCAGGATGTCAGCAACTTGGCTTGCAGCAGGAACATGCTCTAAATTTATCTTCTTTGCCTGAACCTTTTCTCGGATGAAGTGACAGTCAACTTCAATATGATTTGTGCGTTCGTGAAATACAGGATTCTTGGCAATATGGATTGCCGCTTGACTGTCACAAAATAGGGTCGCTGGCGATGAGAGACGAACACCCAAGTCTCTCAGAAGGCTCTCAAGCCAAGTCAACTCGGAAACAACAGCAGCCATAGCGCGGTACTCAGCTTCAGCAGAAGAGCGAGCAACCACATTCTGTTTCTTGCTACGCCAGGTTATGAGATGTCCACCGAAGTAGGTACAGAAACCTGTTGTGGAACGCCTATCATCAATGGACCCGACATAGTCAACGTCAGAGTAAGCGACAAGGGATAAAGAAGTGCATGACTTGTACACAAGCCCTTGTCCTGGAGCGTTCTTGAGATACCGAAGAATGCGCTCGACAGCTTGAAGATGAGATGTCCTCGGGGCATGCATAAATCGACTCACGACTCCAACGACAAAGGAGATGTCTGGTCGAGTAACTGTAAGGTAGATCAGTTTCCCAACCAGACGTCTGTAGTATTCCGGATTCGTAAGCAGCTCATCGGAGTCAGAGCTATGAGCCGATAGCCTGTGATTCGCGTCCATTGGAGTATCCGTAGGTTTGCATCCTGAATAGCCAGCATCATGAAGAAGATCCATACAATACTTCCTTTGGGATAATACAAGATCATCAGGCCATCGTGCAACCTCAAGCCCGAGAAAATACCGTAGGTTACCAAGATCTTTGGTCTGAAAGGCGGAGTTCAACTGTTGCTTGGTATGTTGTATCCCTGTAGTATCGTCGCCAGTAATGAGGATATCGTCAACATAGACAAGTAGAATCACTGTTCCGGTTGGCCGATGTCGAGTGAAGAGAGAGAAGTCAACCGAGCTCCTAGTAAAGCCAATATTGCGGACTATCGTGCTGAATTTGTCAAACCAAGCGCGCGGGGATTGTTTGAGACTATAAATGGATTTCCGAAGATGACAAACCCGAGACTCCCCCGTGGTCTCAAACCCGGGAGGTTGATGCATATAAACAGTCTCCTGAAGATCACCATTGAGGAAGGCGTTCTTAACATCCAGCTGATAAAGAGCCCAATGACGGTGAACAGCCAAGGATAGAAGAACTCGGACAGTGTTCATTTTGGCCACCGGGGAGAACGTTTCCTCATAATCAAGGCCCTGTTGCTGAGTAAAACCCCGGGCCACAAGGCGGGCCTTGAGACGCTCAACGGTGCCATCTGCCGCATGTTTAATAACAAAGATCCACTTGCAGCTAACACAAGATTGACCTGCAGGAAGAGGTACCAGATCCCAAGTGCGGTTGGCCCAGAGAGCCCGCATTTCATCTTCCATGGCCGCCCGCCATCCGGGGTGCTGAAGAGCCTCCTGTACAGAAGTAGGAGTGGAGGTAGAGGATAAAGAGAGAGCACTCTGACAGAGTTTCGGAGAGAGGCGGTGAAGAGACAAAGTTGGCCATCAAGTGGGCAGTGGAAGCAGTTGTCGGATCCGCAGGTTGCAAAGCATCATTAGAGCGGGGCAGCTCTCTTATGGTAGTAGACGAGGGAGGACGTCGAGTGTACACACGAATAACTGGTGGTGTAGGTGGTTTAGGAGGGTTGGGTGGGGAAGGGAGAGGTGGGATGGTGGAAGGGACGGGGATAACAGGTCGCGGGAGAGGTGGCAGAAGAGGAGGGTCAGTAGATGGAGAGTAGTATGGCTGATGTTCGAGGAAGGTGACATCAACATAAGTGACTACCTTGCGGTCCGTGGGAGAAAAACAAAGGTAACCCTTCTGAGTGCGAGAATAGCCCACAAACATATATTTAATGGCACGGGAAGCAAGCTTGTCAGTGGACGGACCAAGATGATGAACAAAACACACACAATCAAACACGCGTGGGGTGATGGAGAAGGTAGGGTGGGAGGGAAAAAGGAGATTGTAGGGAACCACAAAATTGAGGATAGATGAGGACAGACGGTTAATAAGAGTGCAAGCGGTGGAAACCGCAAAATTCCAATATTGTTTTGGAACATTCATCTGAAGCATAAGGGAGCGGGTGACCTCGAGCAGGTGTCGATTCTTGCGTTCAGCAACGCCATTTTGTTGGGGGGTATAGACACAGGAGGTCTGATGGATGACCCCAAACTCCGCACAGAGGTGAGAGAAGGTATGACTGGTGTATTCACGGGCATTATCGGTGCAGAGGGTTTTAATGGTTGTGGAGAACTGGTTGCGAGTTTCAATAAAGAAGGTCCAGAATACACCGGGTAATTCAGAACGGTCACGAAGGAGGTACAGCCAGGTCACCCGAGAGTAGTCATCGACAAAGGTGACAAAGTAGCGGTATCCAAAGACACTGGTAATTTTGTAAGGGCCTCAAATATCGGAATGAACAAGATCAAAGGGAACAGGACGCCGAGAAGGATGTGGTGGGAACGAAGAGCGATGATGTTTCCCATAGATACAAGACTCACACGTGAACTCGTGGAAGGACACGTCGGGGAGAGATTTTTTGAGAATGTTGAGAGGAGCATGACCCAGACGTCGGTGCCAGTCAACGGAGCTAAGAGACGACAGCACCGTTGGAGGATACGGGTTAAGGATATAGAGACCATTCGACAGATGCCCTTTTCCAATGATGGTTTGCGTCTTGCGATCCTGCACAACACATGAGTTAGAAGAAAATATAACAGCACAATCGAGGTCAGCAGTGAGGCGGCCAATAGAGAGAAGGTTGAACGGAGAGCCCGGAACATGAAGGGCAGAGCGAAGAGTAATGGAGGGAGTGAGGTGGATATCTGTAGCACCAGAGACGGGAAGTGTGTCCCCACTAGCAACAATAATGAACTGGGGATGCACGAAGGGCAAATATTTCGGTGGTTTCCGTGATGTAATGTGGTGAGAGGCCCCGGAATCCAAAATCCATGATGAGCTGTGAGCAAGGCAGGAGGTACCACCATCGGAAACAGATACCACAGAACCCGGAGGACAGCCGATCATTTTGCAAGGAGAAGACCGCAGCAGACAGGAAGACCGCAGCAAGCAGCGGCAAGAAACGGCAGGCGGTGCGGTTAGGAGAAGACCGCAGCAGAAGCACACCCCTGGCGAATAAGGACTGAGACCGGGCGGATAGAAGCAGACCGTACCAAGGTCAAACACAGAAGGCCGCAGCGAGAGAGAACAGACCGCGTAGTCACACCAGCGAGGAGGCAGATCGCGACCAAAATGCGGAAACAGAGAGTCCGCACGGTCTAGGTGGACACAGCAGCGGTCACAGCACAGGAATCAGTCCGCAGCGGACAGGAGCATACCGCACGAAGAGAAGGAGAGGCCGGCGGATAAGAGCAATGACCGCGGGAGGAAGCCGACCGGCTAGAGGAGAGAGACCGCAACCAAGATACGGGTGAGAAAGAGACAACCCGCACGGTCAGGCAGATCACATCGGCGAATAGAGGTAAGTCGCGCGGACAGAGAGGAGAGGAGCAGGAGACCGCGACCAAGATGCGGGTGAGAAAGAGTCAACCCGCACGGTCAGGCAGATCACAGTGGCGAACAGAAAAGAAATCCGCGAGTATAGAGACAAGCGGTTTAGGGAAAGCAGAAGCAGGCGAGCGGGAACGAGACCGCAGCGAACAGGAACAGTCCGCAAGCAACGCAGTCCGCGAACAGACATACGCGGAGAGCAAATCGGCGGACTGACGACAGGCCGCTGACGAGTCCGCAGCGGACAGACAAGAGGGTGGCCCCACGGAATTAGGAAGGAGGAAAGGCTATAAAAAGGCAGGGAGGGGAAGGTGGATCCACAGGAGAAGAGCAACACAAGGAAGCAGAAAAGAAGCGGACTGAGAGGGGGCAGGCCGCAGAGGCAAGCGGATAGAGAGGAAAGCCGACTGAGAGGGGGCAGGCCGCAGAGGCAAGCGGATAGAGAAGAGCCCGCAGCGGACAGATGAGAAGAGGGCCCCACGAAGCAGAGAGAAGGTGGCTATAAGAAGCCTGAAAAGGGTGGAACCACGGAGAGGGAGAGGAGAAGCGGATGCAGAGTTGCAAACCGCAGAGCCCGCGCGGACAGGAGACCGGAGCGGATAGGTTTCCAGGTCGCAGGAGACAAGGCCGCGTATAGACGCGGGTAGGAGAAGAAGGCCGCAGAGAAAACTGCGGACCGGGAGGGGGGGCGGGCTGGGCGGGCTGGGCGGTTAGAAAAGGGGAAACCGCAGGTGACAGAAACCTCCCTCTGATACCATGTAGAGAAAGCTCCAAACCTTGTATATACTTCTTCAATCAATAATTACAAGTATGAATACATTTATATAGAGGAAGAAGAAAGAGAGAAATCCCAATTCAAGATGTGGGACTAATACAAATAGGGAGAGAAAGAGAGAAAGAGAAGAGGGAAGAATGGGCCCCTAGATGGGCCTTAAAGTAGTCTTTTCTAACAGTATTCAACATCACAATATGCAATGAGAGACGGAGTAGTAGAAAGCTTATATACTAGTCATTGTCTCCGAGCATTCTTCAAGTATTGAAGAATACGCTCAACGACCTGAAGATGAGAGACTCGAGGGGTATGCATGAAGCGACCGACCACACTGACTGCAAAGCAAATGTCGGGTCGTGTGACAGTAAGATTGATTAGCTTGCCAACAAGGCGACGATTCCGGATTAGGGAGAAGTTGATCAAAGTCCGAGCCATGAATGTTGGTCGGAGGATCAGAACCTCCCTATGATACTATATGGAAATAGAGGATAAAATAACCCAATATTTTATTATTCTCATAATAATGTCACTCCTAATATATTGTATAATGGGTCTCCTTTTATAAAGAGATGGTGAAAGAGAGCTAAATACAAACTTAAGACGTGGGATTAAAAGAAAAGCTTAAGAGGAGAGAGGTCTATTAGCCTAAATACACGAGCTTCATTATTTAGAATGTGTACCATCAATGCTCAACAAAGAAAAAGTCATAAGGAAGAGTTGAATATATATAATATTTTCATATTTCATTCTAGTAGTGTCATGTCACATGTGATGTCATGTGTTTTGTATGGGTTGTTTGCCTGCTTATATAGTTTTAGGTCACTTGTATGGTAAAACTTTTTAACCTAATGAGAATTTCATTTCATTTTGCTCTGCTCGAGCCACGAGAACCTGATCCCACCGCTCCAGATCCATCGCCGCTCAACGCTTGCTCTGGTACCTCTCGCTGCTCGAATCAACTAATTCTTCTTGCTCCTCGTCGACTCCAGCCAATTCCAGCACTGTCCTGTTCCTTCGTTCGTCGCTTCTAGCGAGCCGCGCGTTCCACCTTCTTCTTTACCGCTACTTAGCGCCGCTCATTTCGGTCCGGGGGTACAATAGCTTTTCTCCTGCATATCAACTTCTCTTCAAGTTCCGACCTCTCCTTTCCCTCTACCTAGCGCCGCTCCTTCGGTCCAGGGCCGATCTAGCTGGCAAACATTGGTCTCCGAATGTTTTGTCCTCCATGACATCCGCTAGAGGCATCATGGCCATATCTTATGGTGTCCTTTCCGTTGGATTGATCTAAGGGAGGCTCGTAAGATGTGATGCTTATTCAAACTTCCTTTTTTGATTGATTCTTTCAAGTAGGTGCCCTTTCCTTGGCCATGGATGATTCTTCTGATATCTCGTCCACTCCTCGAATTGTTCCTACAAGTGACCCCCCTCGGTTCCACGAACAATCAGGATCATTGAAGATCACTACAATGGCTTTGGATGACACAAATTACCTTGAATGGTCTAGGGACGCACATCATGTTATTATAGTCACCAGTTGTATGGGCATATTGATGAAACTGTTGTTGAACCATGACGATTTGATCCTTCATGTAGTAAATGGAATGCTGATAATTCTTTGATTGTCATGGTTGCTCTACTACGTGTACCCTTCAGTGTATCATGGTTATATGCTCATGGAATCTGCCAATGATATTTGAACTCGAGCCCGTGAGACCTATTCGAAGGTTGGTAGCTCAACGTAAATCTATGAGCTTACTCATGCTTTGGAGCTGAAATAATTATCCTTGTCTGTATCTGCTTACTACTGAGAATTTGAACATCTTTATCAAGAACTGGATTGATTTAATATCTATATTCCAGCATGCATTGTGGACGCCGTCAATCTTCAGGACAAAAATCGCTTTTGGGTGCATGTCTTCCTTATGGGCCTCAACATGGAGTCTGATACTGTTTGCTTGCATGTTCTTCATCGTGAGCCTCTTCCTTCTCTTAGGAAAGCATTCAACATGATCCTCAGTGATAAGAATCGTCACCACTCTCTTTTTCCTACCGCTCAGGCCGATCACTCCACACTTATTGGGATTGGTAGTGGTTCTCTTACTCACACTCCAATGTGTGGGTTACTGTGGAAGGAAAGACCATACTAAGGAGAGTTGATATCGCTTATATCCTTATCTTGCCCCCCCTGATTGAGGGATTGGTGAATCTGATCAGAATAATAATCGTGGTGGAGGTCGATAGTCTGGTGCACGCTTATAGTACTCTGCCCTATTAGTGAAGTTTATGAGGATGGTCTTCCCTCAGGGTTCTTTCTGCTTAGGAGCGGGAGACATTTCATCGGATCTTGCATTCACAGTCCGATTCTTCGACCACTGTTTTTGTCACTGCCTTTGCCGCTTTAAGTATCTCGAGTGCTCATGCCGCGTCTTCATCTCAATTCGAGTGGATCATTAACTCAGGTGTTATCAATCATATGATTGGATCCTCATCATGTTTTACCTCCTACACTTCTCTCTTGGGCAATGGTAAAGTTATTGCGAGCGGCTATCGGTTCTCTTTCATCTATTGCTGGTAGAAGAACAATTCCTTGTTCTCGTTCCCTTTCCCTCTCTTCTGTATTGCATGTACCTTCATTCCATCGCAATCCTTTGTCTATTAGTCATTTAACTTATTCATTAAATTGCTCGGTGATTTTCTTTTCTGATGTTTGTGTTTTTTAGGATTTGTCTACAAAGTGGAACATTGACAGTGGTAGAAATGTTGGACTCTACTTGTTGAACCAATAGTTGCCCTCATTCTGCTTTCCACCACCTGTGCTCCTACTCTCCATGACATCTTATCAATTTTTTCTGCTTTCAGTTGTTTACTTAAGTTTTTTTCTTATGATGCTTGTGAACTGTCAAAACATATTCGTCACAATTCAAGTCATGTATCTCTTTCTAGTTCTTCTCCATTCGATGTGATTCACTATGATGTTTGGGGTCCTTCCCCTGTGTTATCTTTATCTGGCTATAAATAGATTGTGATCTTTATGATTGTTTTTTCCGTGTTACTTGAGTTTACGTGTTAAAAATGAAGAGTTAAGTGTTTATTTTCTTTCACACCTTTCATAAAATGGTCATTACACAGTTTGGTGGAGTTATTCGTGTTTTACGTAGTGATAATGATGACATATCTTACCGATCACGACATTCTTCACAAAATCACTTGTCCACACCTCCACTCAAAATGGAAATCATCTGTTTTGTTTATGTCCATACTCATTGTTATAAACTAAATGTCTGTTCTCTTAAATGCGTTTTTGATGGTACTCTCACACCACAAAAAGTTATCAATATTATCACCCTCTACTTGTCACTTCTATTGTATCGTTGATATTATTTTTTGTGAGGGGGAATTTTACTTTGGTCCTCATTAGGGGGAAACGAGCAGTGCTGATGACGAGACCTTTGACATTCCTCTTCTGATCGTTTCCCTTCCGAAAATTGCCTCTTCACACATCCCTCCACCTCTTTTTTCTACTCTAATAAGTGTGGAAATATGCTATGAAGAAAGTGACGCAGGACGTATTTATATGCGACGAGAAATCTGCGACCTAACTCTACATGCTATGCAAAAGTCCGACGGTTGGATCACAAATTAGATAATAATTACAAATCCCACAGTTAAATTCACATCAAGATACAATAATTAATTAGGGCGAGACAAGCTTAGACTTTCCTCTGCATGAAGGGCCAAAGTAAGAGCGTGCGACGAATAAAATCCTGCAAATTGCAATAATGATGTAAAAGCAAGCAACTACCATACAAGATATCCAAATGAGTGTAAGGTCCAATCCAATATAAATATGTTGAAAAATAATAATGCAATACAACAATACTCACTAAATAGTGAGCTGACCAAGACAATGAAAACTCCGGAGCCGGATGTGTGGATCGACGATCAAGAGTGGAACCGACGGCGTGGAAATAATGAAGGTGACTGTCCTCAGCGGTGGAAGGTGGAACCGGGCCGGAAATGGAAAGATCCGGCCACTAGGAGGGAGATCCGGGAGGGGGAGACTAGATCTGATATTTTGGGATTGGATCCGGGTGGAGCGGTGATGACCGGAAAGTGGAAATAACGGATCGGGGCTGAAATTCCTAGATCTGAATTGATCTAAGGAATTTGGGCTAAAGGGGAGTGGATCCATATAAGAGGGAGGGCGGGGAACTTGCGGCTAGGGTTGCGGCTAGAAAGAAAGGGGCGGTTTGGAGGGGGGACCAAGGTTCCAAGGTCTGCCCTTCACCGCCTCTCCGGGACCACGTCCCTGCGACCTCCCACTGCCGACGATCGAAGGTCTGCCCTTCTCTTCGCAGTAGGTCGCGACATCGCCAGGGCCTACCCCTCTCACACTCGCCAGCGGTTCAAAGGTTTGCCCTTCACGGTCTCTCTGGGACCACGTCCTTGCGGCCTCCCATTGCCGACGATCGAAGGTACGCCCTTCTCTCCGCAGTAGGTCGCGACACCGCCGGGCCTGCCCCATCGCAGTCTCCTAGGTTCGAAGATCCGCCCTTCATCAACACACATTCGGCGACATCCCCCAGACTAGTGAACCTGACCTCGCACTACCCGACTAAAAGCATTTGCCCCTCACCCTGGTAGTAGGTCGCAAAAACATCTGGGTATCGTCCTTCAACAGTGAACCTCAAAGGAGTACCACAAAGTTGCCCAAATATAACAGAGCCAACAAATCTCACAAGATAAGTACAAAACAACAAAGGGCCAAGCCCCGACCCTAAACTCCAAAGAAATGTGCCGGAGAATCACAGAAGGCAAAGCGACAAACAAAAGCATAATGCCAACAACGAACTGCAAAGAGAAGCGGGAGCTCGCAAGCTAACACACAACAAATACAAGAACGCCACCAAGACAACAAGTATACAAGACACTACTAGATACAACGAACTAAGGAGCCTGCTCCTCCTCACCAACGTCAAGCTTGGCGTACCCATCCTCAGAAAGGTCGTCAAAACCAGGATAAGCAACGACACACTCATGCTTACAGAATTCCATCCGCCCTTCGCCCAGGTAGTGGTCCGGATGTCATCTGCACCTTGCCCACCAACCGACAACGTCTAAGAAGTAGAACAAGTTGCTTACACAGAGCGATGGTTCCAACACTGCTAGAGCTCGACCATCACCGCGAGCAAGTGCTCGAAGCTAGAACAGTAAACAAACAATCAAGCAATGCTTACAGAGCATCCAAGGCTCGCAAACACGGTGCAAAACCACTGCATAACGCGGATGTACAAAGGAACAATTAGGGCAGAGCAATACCTCATCCGCATCAGATCCCCTCACTCATCCTTGGAAGGATCTCCAGTACCAGATTCGGCTACATTGCAACGACGCTTCTGCACCTCCATATGGATCTTCACCCTCAATCTTGCAGGTATCTCATACCATTTTGCACACATTGCACCTTACACGCACAATTCAAAATACGCACTGCGCGCACATCGCACACATCGCGCCTAGCGCGCACATCACGCACATTGCACATTGCACACATGACACATACCCCACTCTGCACACACGTTATGCAAACTTCGCAGTTACGCACGCATAACACCCTCCGCACATTAAGCAACACACACTTCATGCACACTGCACTGATAGTGCGCACTGCACTGATAGTGCGCACTGCCCTGATAGTGCGCACTGCACTGATAGTGCACACTGCACTGATAGTGCACACTGCACTGATAGTGCACACTGCACTGATAGTGCACACCTCATGAACACCGCTTCCGGCGCACGGGGCGCCCCGTGCACATCTCACCCCTAAAACATTCAGCCATAAGCACACACCACCACGAGCAAGAATTTCACTCGGTGGATGGTTCACCTTTCGCACCTCTGCCATGCTGATCACCTCCACCATGATCATCGCAAATTATCACGTGCACGACCTAGGGAAAAGTCTCCACCATCCATTCACTTCGACTCTGAGCTGCGGGGACTTGGGCGGCAAATGATGGAGTTACCCTAAGCCGGTTCAACAAAACCCATTGAACCGCGCGCAAAAACCCGAGGCACAACCGCCATCGTCGTCGTCGCCGTGCACCGCGCTGCAACCGCCGAAGTCGGGCGGTGTCTTCGCCGTCCGGCCCTCCGCCGGCGTGCAGAGGGTTGACGTCCTCGCCATCCAAATCGGGCGGCCACCCTGGCCGCCATATTAGGGCAGCCTCCTCCTTGCCCAGGTCCGACGGCATAATGCCGCCCGACCTTGGTTTTCTCCCGGACAGGGAGCAGGGCCGCCCAAATCGGGCTGCCCGATTTAGGCGGCCGCCACGCTGCTCAGGTCGGGCGGCATAGTGCCTCCCGACCCTTGTTGGCTCCCCGCCAGAGAGCAAGTCCGCCTAAATCGGGCGGCCCCTTGGCTGCCCGATTTGGGCAACCGCCTCTCTGCCAGGTCGGGTGGTGAATACCGCCTGATCCTCGTCAGGCTCAATGCCTGAGAGCAGGGCCGCCCCAAATCGGGCGGCCTCCGTGCCGCCCAAGACGGGAGGCGTTTTCGCCGCTCGGCCCCGGCCGGGAGGCCATTTCCTGTCGTCCTCCAGCCTCGCCGGGCCGCCCATCCCCTTCCGGGAGGGGCGATTATTTTTCCGGCGGAGGCAGTTATTTTTCGGCTGGGGGAGGTTTCGTCATTTGCATAAATATGGCGATCCGTGTACCCCATTTCAGACGATTCTATTGGTCCGGCTAGTGGTTATTGAGAGAAATTATCGGATCGCACTTTCTAAAATCTATAAATAGACCCCTCTCCCTCTCATTTTCATATTTTCCTAGGCCGGGAAATCCTCCTGCGATTTCCTGGGCCGGGAAATCCTTGCGCGCCTCTTCCTTGCGCGCTTGTGTGAGCACCTCTTCCTTGCGAGCTCCCCCGCGCGCCCCTTCCTTGTGTGCTCCCGCGCGCTTCTTTCGTGCACGCTCCCGCACGTGCCCCTTCCGCGCGCGCTCCCCGCGCGCCTCTTCCGTGCGCTCTTCCGTGCGTGCTCTCCTCCAGCAAGCGCCCCGCGCGCTCTCCTCAAGCAGGCGCCTTGCTCACCCTCCTCCAGCAAGCGCCCCGTGCGCCCTCCAGCAAGCGCCCCGCGCGCCCTCCTTCAGCAAGCGCCCCGCACGCCCTCCAGCAAACGCCTCGCGCGCTCTCCTCCAGCAAGCGCCCCACGCACTCTCCTCCAGCAAGCGTCCCGTGCGCTCTAAGCCAGCCGCGCCTCCGCACGCTTCGCCGTCAAGACCATCCAAGTGTGCCTCCACACGCTCCGTTGTCAAGACAGTCCAAGCGGGCCTCCGTGCGCCCCGCCGTCAAGACCATCCAAACGCGTCTCCGCGCGTTCTGCCGTCAAGACCATCCAAGCGCACCTCTGCGCGCCCCGTCGTCAAGACCGTCCGGGCGCGCCTTTGCGCGCCTCGCCGTCAAGACCATCCAAGCGCGCCTCCGCGCACCCCGCCGCCAAGACCGTTTCAAGCGCGCCTCTGCACGCTCTGCCTGGACCACCAAGCCTCCTCAGTGTCAGCAGACCAAGCTCGCCAGTGAGCCCAAAGTTCGTGTGCCCCGCACGGCCAGCAGTTTGCATGAGCGACTTTAGAGCCCACCAAGGACTGCTCAACTGCAGTCCGACGTACAAAACACTCAGCATTCCCAACACCCTCGGCTCAACAACAATCTTGTCGGGTGACGACAAGTCAGCCATTCCAGATTTATCCAAGTGCGACAGGAGACAAGCCCCAGACACCAGGACGAGCGTAGCAAGTCATCCCTACTTCCGAGCATCGGCAAAGGACTCCAAAGCGCGCCCAGTACATCGCCTACTACGACTCACAAAGAAATACTTAGCTCCGAGAGTGGTGACCTGTCACCCTCCGAGTCCTTCCCATTCTCTCTCTCCATAATTGTAACGTGAGGCGGTCTGTCGCTCTCGAGTTCTTCAAGAAAGATTTGTACAACAAACATATAGTGGAGATTTGGCCGGCACAGATCCGGACACGTGGTTTTTCACCAAGTTGGCGTGTTTTCCACGTTAAAATTTTTTTTTTTTCCAGCATTTTTTACTTACTGTGACTGTTGGTATGTTCGATCGCTCTCGGGCTAAGGCGGTCCAATTTAGTCCGGTCTACCGGAGCGTTGAGCAACAAGTTGTTTTCAAATGAGGGTAGATTGTGCAGCGGTTGAATCTGCCGCCTTGTGACAGACGCTTTTATCAGACACTATTATGGCAGAGGTCGCCGGGTAGATGAAGCATACTTTTTTTTTCTCCAGGATACTATTTTTATTTTGTGGTTATTTTTATTCATTGCACTTTTGTTGTTTGATAAATGTCACATTTATCAAATATGGCCTGCTAATGCCAACTTAAGTTTCCCCTGAATTCTGTCACATTTATCTGTGGTTCTTTTGATGGCTGGGATTGCAGGATAGCCAAAGAGATTGTGGAAGGGCCTTCACAGAATCTTTTGGAGTCAGTAGCACACCTAATCGCAAATGCGACTCTTATCAAATTTCCTAAGATGCACGCCGTCAGAATTAAAGTTGGTAAGCCTCATGTCGCCGTTCGCGGTCAACTCGATTATTTAGGCGTCGAGATACTCCGATACAGAAATCGTGGGTAATGCTCGCAGCTGCACGGTCTTTTGCCCCTTCACCATGTTGGTGAGTGAGTGATTGAAAACTTGGAGATGTTTCTTATTATCTATTGTAAAGCTTTTAGAATGTGTGTTTTTCTGCACTATATATTATACTGGCTTCCTGTGTTTGGAGCCAACATAGATGCATTGAAGAGTAAAATGTGGAGGTTCCTTGAATTTTATTGTAATTTTCCCAATTTCAGTTAAAATAAAAGCCCTAGGTTTATTTAAGCTTTATTCAATATTTGAGAGGAGCATGATTTATATGGATTATTTGGATAAATCTTAGTTAATAGTTTGTGGGATTTTGCAATCCGATTTAGGCTCCGTTTGGCATGGCGGTAGCGGTCGTAAACTCATGGGTTAAACCGTCATTTGTTAATGATCACCTAACAAACGTCATCTGTTTGAACATAGAAGTGGATGAAGTTTCTTAGGTGGGCATTAATGAATGACAATTTAATTCTCATGATCATGACCGCCACCAGCACCACCACCGTGTGAAATGGAGCCTTGCTACTTTTGAAACTTTCCATATTTATATTCTCGGATTAGTTACCAAAAAGGGGACCCGTAAGGGCCCAAAGGGTCCGAAGGGGACGTAGTCGGTGAGCCGATATGCGAACTAGTGTGGCCGATAGGCTTAGAGTGTGAGTTGCTAGGCGATGGCGACCCGATAAGGTCGATGAGCCGCTAGGCGATGGGGACCCGATAGGGTCGATGAGCCGTAAGGCTCAGGGTTGATGATCAATAAGGAATAGGTGAAGAAGATGAGCAACTATGAATCTCAAAAGGCTCAGAGATCAAGATTCAGTCATCTTTTTTCTTGACTTTGCCATTTCAAAACCCCTATTATATGTCAAGTGAAGTGCAAGATCCATGACCCGACCGCTGAGCCGGAAGATCCTACCGGAATGAAACGCTTCGCGCCTTTCAAGAAAGAAGGGCAAGGGCTTTCATCACGTAAGCATGTATCCCTCTATCCATCTGTCTTGCATTGCTTTGCTTCACTGGAGCAACTATAAAGCGGCGATACGAAGAATAGAGAGAATCTGTTTGTGCAGATGGACTCACTTTACTACCATCAAAGCTAGCTTCCGGTTCTCTTCCATTGCTTGTGCCTGTTGTAACCCACTGTAGGACCTCAGTCCCCGAAGCGAAGGATGAGGAGCAGGAACAACAGGGTGTCCTCTCTTGGTCCAGTAGTTCCTCAACTACTACCGTGGTTGTTGTAGTTCCTCAACTACTACCGTGATTGTTGCTAACGGGGATCCCCCATTCTGAAAGGTCATGGTGCTGGCTGTTAGGTCCAAAATTGTATGCCACTGCTGTGGTGCCGATAGATTCACTACTGATGCGCCGTTATCGAACATTGCAGGCTGGACATCTATTTGTCGTATATAGCTCCGCACCAAGAAGAGGGAGACCTTCGCGAGAGTTTGTACAATTACAGAGACCTTCCCTCCTGTTTTGAATCTGTGACGTGGAGATATTAGAACACTCAAAAAACACTTGAAACTTTATTGATTAGAGATATAAAGTTTTAAGCTTCCATTCTTTTCTCCATGTTTTGAATCTACAAGATTTTGCCCATAATTTTGCTCTGTTGATAGAGCCCCTTTCTTCAAAATTTTGGATGAAAATTGACAAAATTAGCTAAAGTATTTTCTAATTCTCTAGTTTACTATTCATATTAATTTAATTTTTCAAGTATATCCTTTTACAATCTCATTCTTTATAAATTTGAGTTATTTAAGTCAATCAAACTTAAAAATAAAAAAAAATTTAAAGTGATTTTATCATTTTCAATTCAAAATGTTAACAGAAAGAGGGGTTTTGAAAATGGAGCAAACTACTTGTATGAGATTTTTATAATTTCAAAATACCGAGAAGAGTTCTCTATTATTATGCGACTCACAAGAAAGATCTAAATAACTCTTTAATGTTACATATGATTGCATAACCAAGAAAACACTGATCAAGTTTTTCATGTAATCAATTATTAATTATGAATTCTAACACCTTGATTTCATATAATTGCAAATCTAGCAAACATATTTGTAATACTCCTTCCACACAAGTCACATAAACTCGCATGTGCGACGAATAAATTCAAGAAATTTATTTTAAGCGAGAATGTATTTACGAGTTACAGCATTTCGCATTTCATGTGCGCCAGACAGGCATGGTCCCGATCACAGCTTCACCAACAGTTTTGAACTACCATAACCATTGAAGTTTCAGTGGCAAAAACAATTATACAACGCAAAGCTTCAGTCATCCCCCAAACAATTTTTTTTCTTTTATCTTAGGAAATGTCTCAGCTCTACACATCAGGCCTGTTGACCAGCCAAAATTTGTTCTTTCTTGACGAGCCAATCCTGAACCGCCACGAGATCCGGGAACACAGGGGCGCCGGAAAGTCTCCAGGCCTCCGCATCACGGGTCTTGAATCTATCGAGGAGCACCGCCTGCATTCCGACGCTCCTGGCCGGAAGATAATCGATCCTCATGCTGTCGCCAATATGAAGCACCTCGTCCGCAGCCACATTTCCGGCCATTTCAAGCGCGATTTCGTATATCCGCCGATCCGGCTTTTCCACGCCGACGACCCCGGAGAAAACCCCAAAGTCCCACTCCGATCCCTGAACAACAACGCTGGCTCTGATCAGCTTAAAGAAGAAAATGGGGTCAAGCTAAACAAATAGAAATCACAAATTTTGCATTGCCCCCAAATTGAACATCCCCAGCACATTATTTATTTACTAAATTTATCTACATTATAACCTCCTGATCACATTTCAACCATTCATACATGAGACTATAACAATAAAAAAGTTAATATTAACATATAAATCCCACTCTTCTTCTGGTATAATAACCATGTAACATATGAATCCTATATAACACTGTAGAGGGAATTGGGGAGGAAGCATTACCTTATTCAAACCAAAGGCGGGGAGGATGACATCCTGATAGCGGTATTCCGCATTGCTGACAAGGCCAACAACGAGGCCGTTCTTACGCGCCCATCGCATGAACGGCTGGGAGTCTGGAAATACACTGTAAGGGGCCGAAGAACCGAAAGTCGAATATATGCGCCGAAACACCTTTTCGAATGTTTCCTCATCGTAATCATAACCAGCCTGCAATATTTGCAATATAACAGCTTCATTTATCAAAGAACATGTCCTGAAAATTACTGAATCAGAGACTATGAAACAAAAACAGCCTTAAACTTGCCCTAAGAAAACAAGGGACATAACAGTAGAAGCAAAGGAGGGCTTTGCACTATATTCTTTAAAAAAATCTTAGCTTTGTGTATTTTAGCACATTTGATCTTGTACTAGCTTGAGCAAAAACACAAAATAAATTTATTTGATGTTGTAGAGAAGGAAAAAGCCAACCTTGTATATATGTTCACTTGTATAAAATACAAAGAATGAGTACAAATATATAGATGAGAGAAAGAGAGAGAAAGGTCCTATACATGATGTGGGACTAAAGAGGAGAGAGAAAAACAATAAATGATACATAATGGGCCTAGACTAAATTGGCTTTTCTAACAGATGTAAAGTTACATGCACCTTGAACAAAATAAATAGCAAAAAGAACAGTAAGGAGAAAAATGAGACAACCGAGCAGGCATCCGCGGAGGAACGAGACTCCTATGTTGACCACCAAAATTGAATGTTCCCAGCATAAGCCACCACAGAGGTTTTGTAAAAGGAGATGCTATCAACCAATAAATAAAAGATACTAATGAATACCTGATACTTGCTCGATTATTTAGTTCAACAGAGATGAGCACGCTTCCATCTCTAGCAACTGGGGCTCGAGTCGAAACTGAGTTTCAATCTAGAGCGCGCATGTGTCTATATATATATATATTTCGAGTCAATTCGAGTGCCTTAATCGCTCGAACTATATATATCGAATATAAAAAAATATATATATATATGTTATATATAAAAATATATATATATAAAAAAGGGTGAAAACAAGTGTTTCATATGCGAAAAGTTCACATATGAAGAAATGCGAACAGGAGCTTTGGACAGTCCGATTAAGATGCGTGATCTGCTACAGTGCCTCTCAATCCCTTGATTTGCTACAGTGCTTGTAAAGAAACTTCAATGGTTGCGGGATCATCAAGACGGCGACTTACAGGGAGGCGGCCGACGGTTGCAGGCTCTGGACGCCAGCGAACCCGTTGGGAGGGCGGCCGGTGGCCGGCGAGCCCGCAGCCGCGAAGATGGCTGTCTGTAAAAAAACTTCAATGGTTGACCTCGGGCTCATCAAGGCGGACCAACAGAAGGACTTCCTGGGAGGCGGTCGTCGGCTGAATAGGGGAAATCTCGAACTCCAGAACCCCATGTCCCGACCGCCCTAGGTTCGCTAGCGTCAAACCACGCCTGAGGGCGAACCTGTTTAGACTATAGGAATTTTTGGACACACCGGTGGCCTGCGAGCCCGCAGCCGTTGGCCGCCGGTTTCCGTGAAAGTCCCAAAAAAGCATTCCTTGATGAGCTGGCGGTGCACCGCCACGAACACTGGATTTCAATTCAACCACTGGAGGTTTTTAATTCAATTGCCTGGATTTCAGTTCGCACGTTCGCACCAGGAGGGTATTCGCACCTGATCCGGAGCTTCCTTATATATATACAAGCAGTCGTGCACGGGAACCAGACCCCGTGCGGGGCGGCGACATTGACAGGTCAGCCTGAAGCGCCTCCTGCACAGGAGGAGACAGAGGATTTGTCGCGGGCTGAAAGCGACATTTGTCAGGGGCGACGACATTGGTCGGGGGCGGCGACATTGAAGCCGTGCGGGGGCGGGGGCGGCGAATAAACATTGGCGAGGGTGGCGACATTGGCGGGGAGGCGAGTAGGGGAATAAAAAAAAAACTATGCAAATGACGGGGTGGACCAGGAGAATAAGAAAATTTATAATCAAATGACATCCGCAAAAAACAGTTATGCAAATGAGTAAAGGAATAAGAAAAATGAGAGGTATTTTGGCATTAAAAAGTTACACCACGACTGAGGGTATTTTGGGAAGACGAATGTTACACCATAACTCTTTGTGAGTTTGCTTGTAGTATAAAGATATATATATATCTTTATTATATAATACAATAGTCATATTTGGATCACACCATGAAAAGCATTTGGACCGTCCGATCAAACTAGGCCGGGTGGTCAGCAAATAGGAACCGTTGGATTCAAAGCAGGTGGCCTGCAAATAAAAAAAAAACAAAAAACATTACTGTTCACATTCAGTTTTCTCCCGATACCCGCGTCAGAGAGAAGCCGCATCCCGCTAAATGCGGGAAGGCCCCACGGGCTCACGCCGCCGCCGGCGGCGGAGCCGCCGGCGGCCTGCCCGCCGCCCCCCGGCGGGTTCGCCGGCCTCCGGCGAACCCGCCGGGGGTTGTCCGGCGGCGAGCGGGCAGGGCCACCGCCGGCGGTGGCCCTGCCCGTGAGCTCCAGAACTGGAGCTCACGGGCAGGGCCACCGCCGGCGGTGGCCCTGCCCGCTCGCCGCCGGACAACCCCCGGCGGGTTCGCCGGAGGCCGGCGAACCCGCCGGGGGGCGGCGGGCAGGCCGCCGGCGGCTCCGCCGCCGGCGGCGGCGTGATTAGCCTGGAGGGCAGGCGGAACGGGGGGCGGCATCGGGAGTTCGATTTTTTTGATTTTTTTTTTATAAAAAAATATAAAAAATAAAAAAATATTATATAATGATTTATTAAATTATAATTTGTTTAAAAAATAATAATTATTTATTAAATTATATAAATATTTAAATTTTTCGGAGGCGGGCGAAGCCCGTCGGGGGCGTGCGAAGCCCGCCGGGGGGTCAAGCGGGCGAAGCCCGCAGCGACGCATCGAGAACTGGCGAAGCCCTCCGGTGCCCGACGGGGGCGTGCGAAGCCCGCCGGGGGGTCAAGCGGGCGAAGCCCGCAGCGACGCATCGAGAACTGGCGAAGCCCTCCGGTGCCCGCTGGAGGGGATGGGCGAAGCCCGCCGGTGCCCGCCGGGGGGCGGGCGAAGCCCGCTGGGGGGCGGGCGAAGCCCGCCGGGGGGTCAAGCGGGCGAAGCCCGCTTGATTGCGGGCGAAGCCCGCCGGGGGTCAAGCGGGCGAAGCCCGCTTGATTGCGGGCGAAGCCCGCAGCGACGCATCGAGAACGGGCGGAGCCCGTTCGAAGATGCTAGTATACTATATATATCAATATACATATCTTCGAGCACACCAAACACTTCCCCTCAACCGTTTGATCAAAAAGCATATTAAATCTCATCCTTTAGATGGAGAGAGAGAGAAAGATTGAAGAGAGAGGGAGAGAGAGGGAAAAAGAAAATTAATAGGCCCCTTAAATCTATATGAGAGAGAGAGAGTGAGAGAGAAATTAAAATTTTTACGACAAAACATACATTTTTTTTAAATAAAAATTGTAATTTTGATTTATATTTTTTTACGGTCGTTTTGAGTACTCATATGTATATGTTGCGGGTGTAGCCGATTTTGATGCGGGTTGCGCCCGCAACGACACATCGAGCAGGCGAAGCCCGTGCGAAGACGGGCGAAGCCCGCCTTGATGCGGCCGAAGACCACCCGAGAGCATCGAGCACGGGCATAGCCCGTGCGAAGATAGTCGCGTGTTTGTGTGTGTGTGTCTACATATATATATATCAATAACTGGTGCATAGTTTGGGTTTATCTATTAAATAAGAACAATTACGTTCCATCAGGACTATAGCATTAAATATTTTCCAATTTTGATTATCTTCAAAATAGATATCAATCTAGCTTCAAATAAAGTGACTTCCACCTGAACTGAACTCAATAGTGTTAAGGTTGATTTGAACAAAACTCGACCGAACTTGACTCATTGCCATAAGCTCGGATCTCTGACACAAGGATGCATAGTCAGACTTCCATTTTAAAGCAATTTTCATATAACTCGCAACAGAATCCAGACGCTCAACTTCGTCCTTCTATGAACTACACTATCTAGCAAATAAACATGAATCTTATATATTAGGCCCAAATAACATCTTTTCAGTTTTAAAACTCAACATCAATTGTTTCTTCCTTCAACAATGCCAATTCAAGTAAAGCATGGATATGTGAATGGACATCTCGCTCTTGTAATGAAGTGATTAACACGATCATTCAGCTTATTACGGTCCGTTTGGCATGGCAGTGGTGGTCGTGAACATAGTGGTCATGAACTGTCGTTTGTGAACGCCCGATCTCACCTAAAGAACTTCATTGAATTTTATGTTCAAATCCGATCCAACCTAAAGAACTTTATCCACTTTTTTTTAATCTTGGTGGCAGTCATAACCATGGTCCATGCCAAACACACTATGATATTGGTGTTTTTGTCCAACCCCACCCGAGCAAAAACGCCGCATCAAACGGACCCTAAATCAGTGAAACCATAAAAAATGCTATTCAAATCGCATAGCCTATATTAGTAGAAGCATACTATCCATACCTTGACAAAGGAGTCTTTCACGCATGCCCTCCACCAATCAATATTAGGCATTTTTGTTGCGTGCCCGAAACAAGGATACATCTTTACCATGTTCGTGTATGCTGCCTTGAATCCCTCATGCATCCGCCCATAGTCGGGGCACTGCAAACCCACTGACTTAGCCGCCATGCAATAATAATCTCCAAGTTCTCCTTTGTATGCTATTAAAGTTCCCGTGACATCAATAGTGATGCAGCGCAACTTGGACAAGAGAGACATTTTGTACTTATGCTATACACGTCTCAAATTTGATTGAATCCCAATACTGAGAAAGGATCGACTAATTGATTGAATTCCTCTTGAACTTCAATGTTTTCCACTTCTCATTTGCTAAACCTGAATGCAAGAGCCAAGACCCTAGACATGAGCCTTCCATTGCTAACATCAATCTACAAAATTTTTTCATTATGAATTATTTACTAGAACCTCCCCTCAAAATTTGCATAATTACAAATTGCACCTCTCTAACTTTCAAAATTACAATTACCCCCTTCAATATTTACATTTCATAATATCCATGCACAAAAAGACCCCCCGAAGATTTACTACAAGGGGTACTTTTGTGCGTGAATGTTATTACGGAAACTTTGAGGAGAGGTCCCGGAAAATAACCCAATATGCTAATCTATAACTTTTTTTTAACTTTGGGGTTGATATTGCATATACATAGAAGATAACATGATTATTGTAAGGAATTAAACACAGTTATGATAGTTAGAGAGGGTAAAACTAGAATGTAAAAAAATTACACAGTAAAGAACATGAAGAATTACTAAGTTAAAAAGCTAGCATTAGTGTTTCTTATTGATCTCTGTTAATAATGCACATTATGAAATCTAGGGCCATGTAAAAAATAGAAAATGACCAAAATACCCTCATTGATTTAATAACACACTGCTACTTATTTTTTTCTTTAAAGAAAAGGGGCAATAGATTTTAGAAACTATAGAGAAGATCTTGAATTTTTCAAAATATTGCAAATGTCAATTATGGGGTTGAATCCAACTACTCCAAAACCCTGCTGATTGAAAGGAAGAATGCATTGTTATGCAGATATGATTTCTCCATCTAAACTCATGATTTTGAATACTAATTATCTTGAAAGTTTTTAAAATTTAAAGGGATTCTTTACAAACCCTAAACAAGTGCATCTCACTAAACAAGAACATGATAATGAGGAGAGTTTCATACAAACAAAACCCTGTTTTCTTCTTCCACCCAGATTAGGGTTTGATTCTTCTTGAACAAGAAAAGTAAATATAGACATAATGAAATCAAACCAAGTAATACCAAAAAAAACTAGAAATCAATCTAATTTGTGATGAGTTCAGTGGCAAGAGATTGGTAACAAGAATCAGAGATGAGGAGAGTGAGCATCTCACAGTGAGATCCCGAACAAGGAGATGCTACAGTTCTGGATTTGCTGAGTGGATCGTGGAAGAAATCGAGAGAAGAAACAGGGGAGCTCCGAATTTGAAGAGCGCAGAAGCCAGGAAGAAGCTACCTCCCAGCTCCAGGTTTTGAGGATTTCTCGCCGGAATTTTTTGACGGAAAACCAGGGGCGGCAGAAGACGGCGCCGTGGTTCAGATTTTCTTCTCCATTTCAATCCGTCGGATTCGTACGATCCACAAGTTCATGTTATCCTGTACAACATTGGAAGAACATCTCCTGGTAAGAAATGATTGATCGCCATTTATTTCATCAGCGGGAAGGAATATGGACGGCGATGGTTAATTGCTTACGGCTACACCACTACACTACTCCTTAAACCGGTTTTAATGGTCTGAATCACCGTAGAATTAGACCGTAGATTTAGACCTCCCGCATGATTCCACTTAATCTGTGGATTTTTTAGATGATTGTTAAACGCAAATCAAATTTGGATATACACAAATCATTTTTAATGACAAATCATATATTTTTAAAAAATATTCTGTGCAAAACAAATTGTTAACCACAAATCAAAATTATTAACAACAAACCAACAATACAAATTACATAATCAAATATTTTAGACAAAAATGTAAAAAATTAATATATGTTAACTGTCACATCCACGTCAACGAAAACCTGTAAAAATTTAAACACTTTTATTACCAAACAACACATACAAAATTCATAAACCTGCTTAATTTAAATTTTAGAGCTCAACTGTGAAACATGAATGCATACAATGAAAATCTTTAAAAGTTTCTGAGCTTGATTTCAGTATCTGAAATTAGGAACAAAAAATGAAAATTTAGAAATAAAAAAATTGACAGCAGTTTTTGTAAGACATAAGAGGATAGAAATCGACCATCCAACACCATTATATAATTACAGCAAAAAAACAAAAACGAAAACGAAGAACGAAAAAGACAACGTGTAAAATTCTTATGCAGAATCCAAAACGAAAAGATTAGTTTCTTAATATGTTGAAGTTGAAAGAAGAAAATATGTATTAAATAATCAAGATGTAGAACCAAAACGAAAATGAAGAAAAGCGGCGGCGCACCTTCAAAATCAACGAAAAAATCTGCTGCCTGTGACGGGAGAGGCAATGAAAACAAAGAACCAGCATAAAGACCTTCAAAATCGTTTGGCTGTTGTATGTCGAACCGCTCATCAGAAGCCCCGCAACATACCGTTGACGGGAGAGGCAGTGACAGAGAGGCCGTGAAATGTGGCGGGAGTTGCGGCGAGAGTGGCGGCGGAAGGGGCGGCGAGAGAGGCAACGACAGAGAGGCCGAGAGATGCTGCGGGAGCGGCAGTGAATTTGATTTGCGTAGAAAAAACAACCTGAAAAAAAGAATCCGATTTTAAGATTTTGGTTTGCGTATATCTAAATTGGGTTTGCCTTTAATAATTCTCTTTTTTTAAGGGTGCCGCACACTCACAGTAATCATTCCGATTAAGGCTCCATTTGGCGGAACCGAGGGTGCACTTTACGGTACAATGCAGCATCCAACGAATGTGAGAACATCTCACCTCGTGCAGACACATTTTAAAGCGAGATATTATGTGTACGCATATTCGCGCGCGCTGAGATATGCTCTCATCTATTGGATGCCACACTGCACCGTAAAGTGCTTTACATCCCCGTTTGGCACGGTGAAGGCGGGCATAAATATGAAGGTTAAATTGTCATTCATTAATGATCATCTAAGGAACTTCATCAACTTTTATGCTCAAACAGATGATATTTGTTAGGTGATCCTTAACGAATGACGGTTTAACTCATATATTTACGACCGCCACCACCCGCCCAAATGAAGCCTAAATCATAAAACAAAATAAATACAATAAAGTTAAGTAAATTATTTAAAATTACATAAAACTTAATATAAAAGTCAAAATACTTAAATCAGTCGTAAAATTTTAGATGGGTGTTAAAATAGGTCTACAAAATTTGAAATGCTCGAAATCAGTTTTTTAATTTCTATTTTTTCCTAAATAAGTCCTGATTAATTTTTTCATCCTTTTTTAACAAAACTAGGTGATTTTAGATTAAAAGTTATCTTAGTATTAGGATTACAATTACAAATAAGGTTTGTATGATTTAGATAAAGTGATTATATATAAATTAAAACATTTACATTACCGGAAATATATAGATTTAAAAAATATTTGAATTTTATAACATATAAGTATTAAGTATATAATTTTTATAACATATAAATATGAATATTATTTTACTTAATTAACGCAATAAAAAAGACGCTTATTTTTAAAATGTTAAAAATTTAGTTGAACTAATTTCAAGTATTTCAAACTTTAAAAATCTATTTCAAATTTCAGCTTCCACCTAAAATTTATTGGCTTAATTAGAAATTGTCATATAAATATGTAAGATTGAGAAAATTAAATAACAAAGTATAAATAAAATTTTTTAAATTGAATTTATATAGTTATAGGCAATATCATCTTAACTACATCACTATTTACTATTGCTAATATTGTTTTGAATTAAAGTTAAATATACAAAATATAAGCAAAATAAATTATCTCAATATAGGAGATAAAAATAAAATATCGTATGATAAAAAAATATGCTTGCGTTGAACTTATCTTGTTGTCATGTTTTTGTGAACCCAACCCAAGGCAATCGAACTATTGACGCCGTGATTACACGTGGATGATCTTAAATAATTGCTGGATAAATATAAAAAGGGTCATGTTATATGCATGTCAGTTTTGAATTTATGCAGTCCACGGATAAATGCAGGTCAAACTAGTAACTCATAGAATTTGTGAACCCGTTCAAAAATTGGCTTGCATATGACCATTTTCAAATACACGTCCTGCAAATAGCCAAAATGGGGACTGCATATAGTAAATGTGTATAAATAACACATGAGAATTAGATGAAGAAGGACAAAATATTGGCTTATGATGTTGATATGAAAGAGTCGACTGTAGCTACAACATTCAAGCATTTATCTCATTATAATGAGGTCGGCTATATGGATTATTTGTCCTCGTTGCGCACTATTTTTAGGCATAATCTCATTAATACCTCAGTACATCATGTCTTTGCTTATAATTTCATTCCAAGTTTTTTCTCTCCCGTTTATCATGCTTAACAAAGACTCAAAATTGACGACTCAGATACTCAGAATCGACGACACAGAAACGATCGGCTCCTCCACAGTTCCACTCCTTGATGGGCGAGGAGTTTCTCGGCTTCTCCTCCCGTCTTTTTCGTGAATCACGACTCGAGGGCTTCTTTAGTTCTTCCGAGAGGGTTTCTCGGTCTCCTCCAGTCTTCTTCAGTTCTTCGTGATTTTTGAGTGCTTGATTTCTTCTTCTTTTTTCTAAGTGACGAGTTTTCATTGGCTAGAAAGAAACCATAACCAAATCACTTCCATGCATATAGCTTCGCGTTTCAAACTAATTTGGTTGAAATTGAATTGCTTAACTCTTGCCCTCTTCCTATCTGCACAGTTCCATCCTGAAGTTGTCAATTTTCATTAAGGTCAGTTCACTCTCTTAAATCCACCTTGTTATCGTCTCATTGTGTTGTTAGTATGGTTTTAATCGTTGTTTTTTTTACTTTAGTTTATTTGTTCTCTATCCATAATATAACTCGTGTATTTATATTTTTGTCAAACTTTTACATCTTATTTCGCAAAAAATCGCACCAAAATTGCAACCCCACTGAACAGAAAGTGCAGTGTGTAATATCCATGCGTTTTTGCTCAGGCCAAAAAGTAGCGCCCTTACAGCGCGGTTGTGGTTTTGGCCAAAACAACGTCAAACCGTACCGCACACACCACTAGTTATATTTAATATGTAGTTGTTGTGTCTCTCATTTTTTGGGGGGGGGGGGATTTTTTTCGAAACTTTCAATCATTGAGAAAGGTAGGCTTTGTTAGAGTGCTCGAAGCATCCGCGTGACCGTCAAGTTTGGAGCGGCGTACTCGTTGCCCCTTGCATGAGTATTTATAGCCAAACCCTAAATACCCGACTACGGGTTGATGGACTCCTATCAGATCATAACCGCAACCCATTAAGCATCTGTCACGCATATTTCAATATATCTCAACAATCTCCTCCTATATTGTAAATATGTGTTAATACAGTACATGTTACTTAAATAATAGTTAATAACGACCAAAAGGAGTTTTTCAGAAAACCATAAATATGAGTTTTAGATAACAAAAATGTTAAACTCAAACGCATATTCCCAAACATAGTAATAAAAAATCTGAAAGAAAACTCAAAAACTGAAAATTGATCTATACAAACAATAGATCATCTTCATCTGAGTCGAAATCAACTTTCTCTCCTCCAGTTTCCATGTGAGCTGCAAGCAAACACAATAAGAATGTCATGAGACAAATCTCTATGAATTCTAACATTTGCTAATTAAAATTTAAGTTATTAGTTCTATCAGTAAAAGAACGTAATACTTTAAGCAAGAAGAAAGAATCACATGTCAGCATCTCTATCTAATTTACACAAAATTAGAAAATTGATTTCATAAAATCAAACCATGTTCCATCGATTATTAAGATTATTATTCAACATTTCACAATTGTGTTATATCATCAAGTTTGGAATGATACAACAAGCTGTGACCATCATATCATCAAGTTTGGAATAATATAATTAATAATCATAATATCAGGACTCATATCAGCAACTTCAGTATTCCTTTTTGGAATGATACTCAATTCAGCCTTTGAATAAAATAATTGCGTAAGTCATCAAATTTGGAATGACTGATAACTAATCATCTCTAGCTTTCATCAGATAGCATCTGAAATACTTCAGTGTGCTCAACTCTAGATGCTTGAACGTAAGCAAACTACGGTTCTAAAATTTAAAACATAAGCAAGGTATTAAGTCCTCCTAAATGGACTTTAATCTCATCTCCCACGATGTTTTAGTTGTTAGAACTTTACTTAAGCCCTTGGTAAGGACATCTGCTACATTATCTTTTGATCTCATATCCAAAAGGGAGATTATCCCCTGACTTGTGAGATAGGTCAACCAGGCCTGTTTCATCCTTAGTTGCATTCGCTTTCCATTGAACAATGTATTTGTAGCAATGGTCTTTGTGGCTTGATTGTCACAATATAACGAAATATAGTGCATTTTCAGACTCGTCATTGGAATGTCCATTATCAGATCTCTAATCCACTTTGCTTCTTCTCCAGCTGAAGTGAGAGCATAGAGTTCTGATTCAATAGAGGATAGTGCAATGCACGTCTGCCTCTTTGACTTCCAAGCTACTGCTGCTCTACCTAGGGTAAACACAAAACCACTAGTAGATCTACTCTCAGCATTTTTTGAGCACCAGGAGGCGTCAGAATACCCCTCAAACACAGGAGGATGTCCACTATAACATAAAGCGTACTTCTCAGTATACTTTAAGTATCTCATTATCCTATCCAAGGTGTCCCAGTGGTACTTTCCAGGGTTACTTGTGAATCTACTCAACATGCTGACCATAAAGGCTATGTTAGGTCTAGTGCAGGTTGTAGCATACATGAGACTTCCTATGAGTTTGGAGTAATCTAACTGTCTAATAGGTGAACCTTCATTCGGTTTCAGTGTATTGTTGTAGTCGTATGGAGTCTCAACCTTTTTGCTACTAACGTAACATCTAGTAGATTTCTAACATAGTGACTCTGATTTAGGGTAATAACCTTTTCAGTGAAATTCACTTCCATACCTAGGATGGTTTTCACCACTCCCAAGTTTGTCATGCTAAATTTAGCCGTCAAGGCAACTTTCACGTCCTCCACCTCAGACTGATCAGTGCCTAGAATTAGCATGTCATCAACGTACAAGCATATAATTGCGACTTTATCTGAACTTGTTCTTACGTATAGATATTTATCTGATAGACTAGACTTAAAGCCCAAGTCTTTAACACAAGTGTCAAATTTCTCGTGCCATAATTTCGGTGCTTGCTTCAATCCGTATAGTGACTTAATCAACTTACAGACCTTATTCTCTAGGCCTTCTACGACAAACCCTTCAGGTTGGTGCATATAGATCTCCTCAGTCAGATCTACATTAAGAAATGCAGTCTTGACATCCATCTGATGAACAACAACATGTTCAATAGATGCTAACGCGAGAAGTATCCTAATTGTCGCAATGTGACAAACAGGTGAGTATATATCAAAGTAGTCTATACCACTCACTTGAGTGTAGCCTTTGGAAACTAGACGTGCTTTGTATTTAGCGATACTCCCATCAGGATTAAGCTTCTCCTTCAAAACCCACTTACTTTCAATGGTTCTAGCCCCTTTGGGCAAGTCGACCAAAGTCCAAGTGTGGTTTTGCAGGAGAGAGTTCATCTCATCATCTATGGCTTCTTTCCATAACAGAGAATCCCTGGATCACATCGCCTCCTTATAAGTCGATTGATCAGCTTCAACTTGGTAAGTCACAAAGTCTGTACCGAAGATTTTAGACACTCGTTCTTTATTAGATAACCTTTTAGATGTTAAACCACCGATGTCTATAGGCTCAGTGTCAGGGTTTCTCATTTCTGGCTCAACAATGGGCTCAGTAGTAGTGGTTGGCAGACCAGAAAGCATCAGGTTTGTATCCTTAAGGAACTTATCTTCAAAAAAAATCGTATCTCTAGATTCTATGACAGTATTAGTTGAAAGATCTAGAAATCTATTGGCAGCACTGTCCTCTGCACATCCTAGATAGATGCAAGTGTTCGTCCTAGGTCCAATCTTTGCTCTTTTAGAGTCTGGTATCCTAACATAAGCGATACAACCACAGGTCTTAAGATTGTCAAATCTAGGAGGTCTCTTAAACCAAAGCTCATAGGGTGTTTTAATCAACTTTGTATGTGATACTTTATTAAGAATATGATTTGATGTGAGGACGGCTTCACCCCAGTAGGCCGCAGACATGCCAGCAGTCAACAATATAGAGTTCAACATTTCTGTTAAAGTCCTATTTTTCCGCTAAACGACACCATTGGATTGTGGAGAATACGGGGCAGTGGTTTCAGGAATTATATCATTGCTGGCAAGAAAATCACTGAACTCCCCCGAGACGTATTCGCCTCCTCTATCACTCCCTAGCCTTTTAATTTTCATGTCTAGTTGATTTTCAACCCTATTTTTGTAAACACGAAAATTTTCAAATGCTTCATCTTTGGATTTAAGTAGGTAAATGTGACTGAATCTAGAGTAATAGTCGATAAATGTTATCAGATACTTCTGACCTCCTCGAGTGACGAAACTTTTGTAATCACAAATATTGGAATATATTAACTCTAGCAATTGTGTGCTCCTAGAAACCTGACCAAAAGGTGTTCTAGTAATCTTTGTCTGAGCACAAATTTAATATTTGTCAAACTTAATGGTTGTGTCTAAGAAAAATGTTGTGAGTTCTAATTAGTAGAAGTAGTTTCCTATAGTTCACGTGTCCTAGTCTTGCATGTAAAGTCTTAGGATCTATCAAATTTGAACTAACCTGATTGACTATCTCGTTTGCTAGGCTCAGCCTATACATTCCATTAACTACATAAGCACAACCAAAGTAATGCGAGTGAACCATAAGGGTTACTCGACCACCACTAATGTTAAACGACATACCCGCATCGCATAACAGACTAATAGAAATTAAATTAGCAGCTAACGAGGGTATAAATTTAACATTTTTTAAAAGTAAACGCGTACCTGAAGAGAGTGTCAGAGTAGCATTCCCCACCCTCAGAACATCAGCTACAACGCCATTTGCAATAGTTACAGTCTCTTTAACATCTTTGACATCCTCCAGAAGCGCAGAGTTGTTGCAAATGTGGCAGGTAGCACCTGAATCGAGCCACCACTCTGAACTGGCCTTCCTCTTTCCGACCATGGCAACAAAGTCGGTAGGCGCAGTCTGATAAACTATATTGGCTTTGTTATTAGTCCTGAGTGTGCTGGATTCGCCCCGTTTGGGCTGCTTGCACTCAGAAGCGCAGTGACCCCACTTGTTGCAGATGTAGCACTTGTCTTTGAACTTTTTAATCTTTTTTCTGGTGGCAGCAATTGCAGGTGCACTGGTCGGTGGTCTGGTCTTTCCAGGCTTAGGCTTGCGCTTAGGATACGTGAGCATGTTAGCAGCAGAGGTCTGCTTGCTAACCGTCTCTAAAGCGTGCCTAGTCCGGTTCTCATCCTCAATGCATATGAAGCGCTTGAGGTATTTCAGGCTCACCTGCGTCTTCTTCCGATACATTTCAGTCTTGAAAGAATACCATGCCGAGGGTAATTTAAAAATTATCGCTCCTGTAACGAAAGTATCTGGCAAAGGTACATTCTCACTATTTAGCTTGTCCACCAGATTTTCAAAATCAGCTACCTGTGGAAGAATTTCCCTTTCCCCAGTGAAGGTGAAAGCCATGAATTTGTCCACCAGGTGCGTCTTGGACATGTTCTCTTCCTCTCTGAACTGCTCCTCCAGTGCGTCTCAGATCTCCTTTGCAGTTTTCAACTTGCTGTACGTCTCTGCAAGTCTGTTTGAGAGGCAGTTGAGAATGTAATCACGACAGAAATCTTCATCGTTGATCCACTGATCCTCATCCTCTCCTCCTTTAAAGGATTCAAAGTCGGTCTGCATTGTGTAGAAGATGTTCAGGTACTTCATGTCGAACTGCGTGTTCCTCTTCCAGGCACTAAACTCAGAGTTGGAGAATTTTTCCAGTTTTATCATCGACACAGGAGACGTGAGATTACTTGATTTCGACATTGTGGGTTCCTAACTAGAAACTTGGAGCGCCACTAGCAACCTAAATAAGAGCAGTAAAACAAGAAAGAAATCACCTGAGCGAGGCGACGACAGTCTTCAGATCCAATCCAAGAGAATTTGCTCCTCCTCTTCGGCTGAGCACAGTCGCCAAAAACTCCACAATCGAGCAATGGCCAGATCTGAATAAAACCATCACCAATTTATGCTGCATGGATGAGAAGAAGATCACAGAGCTACTCATTTATAAGCTGTCGTTTCTCCTCAAGACCAAAGATCTGTGACCTGCTATGAGATTTCCACTAAACTTTTCTTGCGACAGGAAGATTTTTTGTTAAGGATTCGGCCACAGAGGGACTCCGGCGAAATCAAATCTCATCTGGCCTCCAAAAATGCTTGCTAGGGTGGATTTTCCTGTGGTCTCCGTGCATCAAGAAAATAAGGAAAATTTCTTCTTTTTTCCTCTGGCAGCGAGTAGATCTGAACCAGATCTCCACAGGCTCCTAGCAGCGGTGAGAATTCACAAGAAGAGGGGCGGCGCTGAAAGACGCGATTGAGAGCGGCGACGGAGAAGAATCCTTGCGGCCAACGACGAAAAACGCGATCTGAACAGGATTTCCTCCCTTTCCCGATCGACAAAGACAACAACCGGTTGATTCCTTCTCGGAATCGGCTAGGGCAGACAGAAGAAAAGATCTTCCCGAACGACGCAGGAAATCGCAATCTTTCACGATCGAGGGCGGCGTAAGAAATCCCGAGTGGGATTTGCTTCTTCTTCGCGATCGGTGGCGCTTCCTTCGCGATCGACTAGCGGCGATGGTTGAAAGTCGCGAACCAGGAGAGAAACGCACGAGGAGAGAGGCTAGGTCATGGGAGCGGGGGCTAGGGCAAAACGAAAAACTTTCGAGAATGTTAGAGTTCTCGAAGCATCTGCGTGACCGTCAAGTTTGGAACGGCCTACTCGTTGTCCCTAGCATGAGTATTTATAGGCAAACTCTAAATACCCGACTCCGGGTTGATGAACTCTTATCGGATCCTAACCGCAACCCTTTAAGCACCCGTCACGCCTATTTCAATATACCTCAACAGGCTTAGCCTGCCCAAGACCTGCCCGTTTACGGTTTGATCCAACGTATAGTGCCTTTCAATGACAGGGGGTCCGGTCGACGGTCCGACCGATCTGTCTAATTTTCAAAAGCTTGATAAATAGTATTAAAATTTTAATGCAGATAAAATTAAAATAATAATTTAACGTTGTAGGGCAGCTCTGCCTTAAAAATAGTCCTAGAAAACCCTACCATTGTAGGCATAGATGTATAGTAGATCTAGTAAAAATTAACATAGACTTCACCATTACACATTACATATTTACATCAAGTAGGTAATTAGACGATTGGATTTGATTTTGGCGAGATCGGATAATTCAAAATAATTTTCAAAGCACGTCACTCCATGAGATGCACAGGTATTTCTTTATATGTAGTTTAGACTTTAGATACACTATATACAAGAAAAACTGCACCGGAAAAAAATTGTGAAGTGGAGGCTGAATTGCTGAAATATTAGACTTCCGAAAATGCCTTTGTTAAACTTAGATCCCAACCATACATTTACGGCTTCACTTATTTCTGCGTTTTCGACGTTTCCGCAAACACCGCCGGAGCAGCGAGTAAATAAACGGCCTCGCCAGGAGTTTGCCGCGTCGCCTCTGGCAGCAAGGAGGAAAAGCTGCAGGTTTCCTCCGTTTCGATCCCGCCTCTCTCCCTCCAGTCCGAAAACTGCTTCTCCACCCGCCGTGCCCGCCCACCACCGTCGCGCCAAATAAAGCCTTACTTTCGTGTGTCGTACACTCAACCCTCCGCTGTTTTAGAAAATGCACTTATCTATCTTCTTTTCTAAAATCTTAGGCAAACCACTCCGTAACAAATATTCACAAAATGATGCCGCCTCATGAATATCGAGAGATTGAACGTTGTCTTAGGTTCCGTTTGGCACGACTGTAGTGATTGTGAACGCGGTGATTACGAATCATCTTTTGTGAACGTCTGGCCGGCGCCTCACCAAAAAAACTTTCTTTTTTGATGACGGTCATAATTAACCACCAAAGCTCGCTTTCTTTTCTTGATGACGGTCATAATTAACCAATGTCATCCCAAACATACTTTCTATTATTGTTGGGGATGATCCCCATTTTATATAAATTAGGTGTGCACATAACCGTTCACTCATGATCTCCATCTCAAGAAAAGTGGGATCATGAGATTGACCGCACGCACGATCACCACGCCCGACCCCCCGCGCGCCGATTCCACTACGCATGATGGAGGAACTGCCGCACCTCACCGGCGGCCGGCCTCCTCCCCAGCAGCCGGCCGCCCGCCCCCAATCACCGCACCGGCCTCGGTCGGGACCAGTGCGGCCAAGGTGGGCGGCCGCTCGGGCCGCCACCTCCTCGGCCGCCCGGGCCACCCCCTTGCTCGGCCACCGGTGCGGCGAAGGGGGCGGCCACCCAGGCCGTCCCCTTCGCTCGGCCACCGGAGCGGCTGAGAGGACGGCCGCCCGAGCCGTCCTCTTGCTCGGCCAAGGAGGGCCGCTGGCACGGCCAAGGAGGGCCGCCGTCCGGGCCCCCCTTTCCCCGGCCACCTGCGCGACTAAGGGGGGCGGCCGACCAGGCCCCCCCCCATCCTTGGCCGCCGGTGGCCAAAGGGGCGGCCGCACCGGCCGCCCCCACCCTCGGCCGCCGTCGTGCGGCCAAGAAGAGCGGCCGCTCCTCCCCAGCCGCCGTCGACGGCCCTCCCCTCGCAGGCGAACTTGGAGGCCAGTTCGCCAGCCGTCCATGGAGGCCCGCTCCCACCGTCCGATCAAGGGGAGACGTCCTCAGTCGTTCGATTCGCGCATAATCATTCACTAACCACCGGGTTAGTGGAGGGAATTTAATTAATATTTTATTATTTTATTTATGACGGTCTCCAAATAGCGGGATACGCGCATTAAAAGCATAGTAAAAACATTTATGGAGGTGGTTACGGTGTGCGGATAACCACATAACCACCGTAACCACCTCTCAGAGCCTATAAAAGGAGTCTCAAGGCTCCTCATTTCTCATCTTTTCTCTTCGGAGTCTTCTTCTTCCTCAAGTCGAAACTCTGTCAATTTCCTCCCATGAGCCGCACTCAAGCCACACCCGAGCCACAGGCGGGTCAA
This sequence comes from Platanthera guangdongensis, assembly GCA_039583875.1. Taxonomy (NCBI): domain Eukaryota; kingdom Viridiplantae; phylum Streptophyta; class Magnoliopsida; order Asparagales; family Orchidaceae; genus Platanthera; species Platanthera guangdongensis. The sequence continues at coordinate 11,375,192 of CM077151.1, forward strand.
ATCACAACCACCCGGCAAAGCCAAATCATCCAAGTTTCAAGCGGCTCCTACAACCGCGACCAAGTGCTCCGCCTCCCACCCAGAACCAACAAGTCACTATCTGAAGACCATCAGCGCAAAGCGCAATCTGTAACAACTCCTGCCGCGACGACCTGTCGTCCGCTGCGTGCAAAGTGTTCTCTCACCCCATGATTGTAACTAGAGGTGTCCTGTCACCCTCGACTTCACAAATCAGCTGTAACCTTCCGGAAATAGTGCATTTTGACCGGCACAGATCCGGTCACGTGATTTTTTACCCAATTGAGGGATTTTCCACATTAAAACTGCTTGTGAACAATCAACCTACCCTTTTGACTGTGTGCGCCCCCGACCGTCTCGAGAGCTAAGACGGTCCCAGAAATCCGGCCCGACCGGGACGTCGAGTTAGTTCACAACAATTATAGTAATATTTTTGTCCAAACTCACGAAGCTAATAAGCCGAGCTAAATGAAGCCATAAGTGATTATTTTCAATACCAATGTAACATGAACTTATAAAATCGCACATAGAGAATAACACAAGAATTAAGCTTTCAAACAAAAACAGTTTATATTAATAAAACTTATATTCACGTTTGTGAATCAAACAAACAACCTAAAATTCATGTTTGCCGTGAAAATGCTGCCCCCAATCGAGCCGCGATCTAACAATTAGAGTTAACAATGGATCCCTTTGGCACAATAGTGACGGTTGTGAACGCTGCGGTTTCGAACTGTCATTCGTGAATTGCGCAACCTCACATAAAAAAACTTCATCTATTTTTAATTTGAAATTAGTTTTTTTTTGTGGTGGTCATACCTGTTGTCATATTAAACACACATTTAATGACAATGATGTTTTCTCCAAACACACCGGAGCAAAGTTTCGCCGCCAAACAGATGTCGGTCAGTCACAGCTGGGTGTAGGATCATCACTCCCCTGCCCAACGGTACATATATATACTATATATGTACTTAAGGGTTAATTACCGGGATCTCCCATGAGACTACTAGGCGAGTAACAACAACACTCAAGCATTTATCCCACTATAGTAGGGTCGGCTATATGGATCCTTTGTCGCCATGTGCCATATCATTTGTCATAATCTCACTAATGCCCAAGTACACAATGTCTTTCCTTATAATTTTATTCTAAGTCTTTATTGGTCTACCCCTCCCTCGTTTAACATGCCTAGTGACTAGACTCTCACAACGCCTAGCAAGTGCCTCTAATAGTCTCCTTTGTACGTGTCCAAATCATCTTAGATGAGCTTCTCCCATCTTCTCTACCATTGGTGCTACTCCCGTCTTATCCCTGATTCATTCATTCCTATTTTTATCCAATCTCGTGTGTCCACACACCCACCTAAGCATTCTCATCTCCGTAACTCCCATTTTTTTGCTCATGTACACAATTCACTGCCCAATACTCAGAATCGTAGAGCATCGCGGGTCTAATTGCAATACGGTAAAACTTGCCCTTGAGTATAAGAAAGAAATTTCCTAGCATTCTCAGTAACATGTATGGAGGTGCCTGAATCGACTATCCACTCTGTTGATCTAGTGATGGGTATAGATGTGAGGACATGAGTTGTAAGACCATTTTTATGTTATCAGGTCTTACGCCCAAATCGCTGTTTCGCGGTGACACCTTCGCTCGGGAAGGTCGACACTACGAAACGTCAACCCTACCAGCACAACAGAATCACCAAATATGTGGAAGCTTATAAAATAAGACAATAAATGTCAAGTTCACAACACATATCACATATAAATATATAACATGAATCACAACATGTCCCAGAATAAAAAGAGTACCGAAAAAGACGAGCAGAGAGGTAAACAGGCTTATGCCCGATACATTAGAATCCTCACTACAAGGTCACTCGCGGAAGATAATAAAACTAAACACTCACGGTACCAGAAGCAGGTGTTCCCGTGCTAGACTGACCCACCTCCATGCCCCAAGAATCCTGAACCCTAAACTGACCCTTAAGGGCCCAAACTTTAGTCACATCAAAACCCAATCAAATCATACTCAAATGGGTTGAAATTTTAACCAATGACTTAAGATGACCCAAAAGACCATCCCCAAATTTTTGGGGTTGGTGAGGTCATTAGATCCCTTAATCAAGCTATAAAAGGATTATAGCTACAAGGTCGCTCGCGGATTATAGTTTTTGTGCTCAATTGAAGAACAAATGAGATCGATTAAAGCTTGAGTGGAAGTTTTGGCGGGAGCTATAAAAAGGGGAGAGTGATTTGGGTTGGAACACAACAAAATGAACGATTGATGCCTTTGATGTTTGGTGGACATAGCGAATTAAGCTTAAAATTTTACCTTTGATGACGTTTGTTCCCTACATTTATTTTTATCCCTTTGAACTTTTTTCCTTCCATTTTTGATGATACTTGCTGCCAGGAAATGTTTATACAAAAGCATAACATCGGAGCTAAATGTAAAACTAGATAATATATTTAGTTTGATCATTGCGGGGAAAATTCATGGATCTCATCTGTGGGGGAAATTCACCCTATGTTTTCTGAACCCAAGTTGATTTATGATGAAGAGGATCATGTTGTCGAGAATATTGCTACCTCAGCTGATAACATGAGTGCAATTGTGCACCTTGAATGTGATACTGGCGCGAGTGGAACTAAAAATGAATATGATGTTGACTCAAGTTCAAAATTGTATTAGGTATACAAAAATTTCATAAAGGTAAGAAAAAAATTGACGCAAAAAATGCGATGCTATCACTTGTTGAGGGGTTAATGGAAGTAACATGCACTGTGAGGCTCATAGTTGCAACACATTTTGCCCTCTGAGTGTATTCATGCTGAGTGAACATGAGCTTGAGAAATTTTTAGAGATATTCAATGATCTGGACTTGTATGATTCTATCATGTTGTACTTCATACTTGTACCAGTAGAGTGATTTTTTTAATCTGTAAGATGATATGTAGGTTGCATGGTTGAGGAAACGTTCAATGGAATCGTTGAGGTGTTTATAATTTTGTTGTGATATATTTTGTGATCATGTAGTTCTCAATATACTCTCCCTTTTCTGATCATGTAGTCCATGTTGTAGTAGAATCTATTTGTTAGAATAGCATGTGTTTTGCATCAATGATAAGTGTAAATGTCTTGTTTCAATGCTATATATCAATTATGTCTTTTGTGATCAATACAACCACAATATCAATGCCGTGTATTGTTTATATTATAACTTCACTTATTTACATCAATATTATGCTTCTGATAATTTGAGTTTTTAAAATTTACATTATCATATTATTTAGTGTTCTCTCTGGCATAATAGAGCATTGCTGAATATTTGACTGATGATGTGGAACTAATGTTAACTCACCAAATGAGCCAGAGACATCGATTTTATATTTTCCAGAATTTCTTAACGACGACAACATGTGTAATAAATGAATATGTCTTGCTATATTCTAAGAAGGAACTTTGCGTGACCTTAATGCAAATTGGCGATAATGCATCCGAGAGTTATTAGAGGGGCATTCAGAAAGGTTCAACAAAATGTTTTGTCTGTTAAAACAAAATTTTTTAGACTTACTCGATTCATTAAAAGAATCAACTTATGGTTTAAATGGATCCAAAGAGACTATAACACATTAGGTATTGACAATAACATTATACACTTGGCCACCATGAATCAATGAAAGAAACGACCGAACGTTTTCAACATTTGATTGAAACTATAAGTGAATATTTCATGAAAGGCTTTGTGCACTAAAACATCTTTTAATGGATATCATAGCCCATATTGATCCACAATTTAGAAATATTCTCTCACATATTAAAAATGATGAATGTTGCATGTCGTACTTTAAAACTACAATGAAGCAATTGATGAGACACGTGTAGACTTGTCAATTCATTTATATAATCAAGTGACATACATTGGTAGACACATATCATCAACTCAAAATATAATGGTAGTGTGCGACTTCAATATGTTTTGTGTATACGTTGTGACTGGTGAGAGAGTTCATCTCATGATTGCCGCACTTATTACTGTGTTGTGAGAGATACAAAGTGTAAATTTTCTTATTCAGCTCCAGATAATTCTTCCGCACTTATCATGAGTAAATAGTATGTAAAACTTTGTTATACACAATCATTTTATTATAGGAAAATATTATTTAGTTGATGTCAAATATCCAATAAAATTTGGTATTTTGAAGTCATTCCTAGAAACAAGATGTCACTTGCCGGATATTGCTCGAGGCGAATGCCCTCTTGATGGCTTATTGAGGCTGGGAAAATCTCTACTTCAAATATTCGGATCTAAGTGTAGCATGAAGTTACTGATCCTGTCGTTGAATACCACATCTCGGATAGCACAAGTGCAGGATAGAGAGAGAGATGTCTACAATTACACCCCATGTGCTTCAACAGAGAGGTCCCATCACGTACCAGAAAGTTTGGGAGAAATTGCTCCTCCACAACCAAAAGACTGAGCGAGCTAGGTACGAGGAATGCACAGACTTGACGAATATCACACTTGGGTGGTTCTCAATGTCTTCCAAAGTGTCATTCATGATACCCCTAGGGGTATTTATAAATAAATCATGGGGTGGGGGTGGGTATGTATGTGAGAATACCTTTGGGGGCTTTGGATACTAGACCTTACTTGCGAGTTACGAGGGCTACTCGCCCAAACTCGCGAGTTACATGTTCTACTTGCCCCATGCTAGCCTATACTCGTCCATGCTCGCCCATGCTCGTCGGGGGCGGACCCACCTTGGGGTGTGTGTGAGCGGCCACTAACACAATTTTTTTATAAAAAAAATTTAATAGTATACCCACGGTTTTTTGTTGTGGCTAATACCCTATTCATTAAAAAAATAACATAACTCACGGTTTAAACAGTGATGCCCTTATTCCCCTATTCTCAAACCTCGACAAGCAACGCGAAATCCCCTGCTTCTCTGGCCGACGGAAGGCCTCCCCCTCTTAGTCCGACAGACGTAAGCCCTCCTCTTAGTCCGACCAACAGAATTTCTCATTCTCTCAGTCCAATGCCTCTAAAGGTTTGATTTTCTCCAATTTTTATAGATCTGATTGTGTAGATGAGTTGATTTGTATAGAGTGGATTTTGTAGATCTTATTTTGTAAGTTGTTTCATAATGGATTTGATTAATTTTGCCATTTGTGTCTATTCTAGGTTTTTTCATTATGAGGTTTGATCGTTAAATCCTAATTTAAGTTGAGCTGATTAGAGCTGTATATAAAATCACCTGTCCAATGTATCTCAAGTTTATATACATGGAGAGATAAGGGCGTTGAGAAACCTCCATGTTTAACTTGGTAAAATCATCGGAATGGCTTCAAAAACAAATGAATGTTAGGCTTTGTTACGTATCCATTTAGGAAGGATCATGAGTCATGAAGTTTGATTTTGGAACTTGTAAGGATGGATAATATTTTGGAGGTAGGTTTAGGGATTGTTTGAGAGATCAAAGAAAAAAGATTGGGAGATCAAAACTTCACGAGGGAGAAACATAAATATATAAGTGTGCGACTCAGAAATTTACATGAGTTTCTTTACCTTAGGCTTCGTTTGATAAGGCGGAAGGAGACAAGGCCGCTGATCGAGCTGGAGGGGGGAGGCTGTCGATCGAAACAGAGGTTTTTTCCTTCGTTTTTCATGGCCACCGGGAGGAAACGCGGCAAACGCTGCCGTCGGGCATTTGATTACCTGTCGTGCGGCGGCGTTTGCCACAAACGGCGGGTCCAAACGCCGCGCCAAACAAAGCCTTAATATTAGAACTAGAAGAGTTTATACAACACTTAAATTACAAATGAATTTCTAAATTTATATCCCACTAAAAAAATTATCGTAATACCAATATGTTGGTTGCATATGTTGTGGTTGCAACTCAATGAGTTCCAATAAATTCAATATGATCAAGACCTTGTTAATGTTATGACTCTTGTCAAAATTTTCAAGTTATAATTACAACAAATGCAGAATAATGGATTAGATTCTCTATTTAACGAGGTGTCTTTTTTTGTAACAGACATGAAATTGTGATTCGAATATGGAAGACAAATTCGTTGCTCGAGTGAGATCAAGACGTAAAACTAAAGAAACTACAGACATTCATTTTTATTGTGTCAATATATTTTATGCAGTGATAGATCTACAACTTGTTGAACTGAATAATCAATATGATAAGGTGAGGACAAACTTCCTTTTATATATGATAAGTTTAGATCCAAGTAATGAATTTCTTGTATTTGATAAACACAATTTGACTCAATTTGTTGAACATTATCTCATCAACTTCTGTCAAATTGTATTAATGGAGCTTGATAATCAATTAAAATGTTATATTTTGGACGTCAGCTTAAATAATGATTTCTCAGTGGTGGTTGGACTTGGAGGATTTGCTCAAATACTAGTTGAATTATAGAAGTATGTTCTTTATCCACCGATACATTTACTTGTGAAGATATCACTACTATTACATGTCGCAACTGCAACAGTAGAAAAAGTATTTTTTGCAATACAAATTATCAAGTTGGCATTACGTAATCGATGAATGCTTGTTTAATGACATATATTGAAAAAGACATATTTTTCACCATCATCAATGAAGACGTTATGAAATGTTTTCAAAACATGAAATATCACAGATATTTTTTAAACTTTTTTTGCCATTTTTAAGTCTACCCGTGCTGGAAAAAAATTGGGTGATGTTATATATAAATCGCTTTTGGCTATATACAAACCATTACTTCATATAAACCAGTGCAAATATAAATTTGTTATACAAAAACCTAATGGTTATATACAAACCAGCACAAAATAAAAAAAAATTAAAAAAACCACTTAATAACACTAGCTCGTGAGGTATTAATTTTTTTTTCTTACAAAAATCAATAGCTTGTACAAATACTTTAAATCTTGCTATAATTGTGAACAATGCTAGAGTAGGAAAAAACATTTCAGCTGCAGGTAAACACTAGATTGTCAAATTTGGAGAATCTCCATTACACGTCGGGGAGGCGATATTGAGGGTCGGCGAAGGTTGTCGCGAGGAACCAAATAGGAGTGATCGGGAGGTGTATGTGGTTGTGTATCAAGAGCGGGCGAACCGAATATGAGAGATCATCAACCGGAGGCCTGCTTCCGCCGCCAAGGTTCCATTGTATGACAGAGACTTTAGCATGATCGTTACAAGAGATATCGGGAGGTGTATGCGGCGGGGTATCGGGAGCAGACAAACATCTCGCGAGACTTAGGCTAGAAATGAGAAAAATTGATTTTTGAGTATTTAAGTTGGTTTGTATGTAGTGTTTTTAAAGGACCCAAAAAATTCTAAAAATTGGTTTGTATATATCCAAAAGCGGTTTATATATAACATCACCCAAAAATGTATGCACCCAGCACTGATGTTCGCCCATCCTCATCCATCCTCGCCCATTCTCACCCATCCTCTCCCATCCTCACCCATGCTCGCTATTCGCTAATACTGGCCTAGTGAGGTTTGCGACTAGACGTCTCTTTAGGTATTTTTGATATTGACGTTCTTCAATTTATAGAAGGTTATCATGAGTTTTTTTATCGAAACGCACTTCTGACTTCATAGTGTTATTAAACGAACCTTTGGCGTATGAAAAAATAAGTGGCGCATCCTTAGAGATATGTCACATTATAACCATAACCACCCGCGTCACAAAAATCCACTATGAAGAACGTTCAAAGAAACTTACACCGCTTCTCTTTTCGCCGCTCTCCTTCCTTCGGTTTCTGATCTCGTGAATTCAACTGAAACCCTAAGCCGAAAATAGGCTTAAATACCCACAGAATAAATATGTACAAATTACATAAATGCAGTCAGGCTCCATCTCTAACAATCCTCACCCATCCTCGCCCATGTCCTCTTATACTGGCCTAGTGAGGTTTGCGACTAGACGTCTCTTCAGGTATTCGACGAATTACAGTTTATAGAAGGTTATCGTGAGTTTTTTAACAAAACGCACTTCTCATTTCGTAATGTTATTAAACGAACCTTTGGCTTATGAAAAAGTAAGTGGTGCATCCTTAGAGATATGTCACATTACTCATTCTCAAAGCAATACATAATTGTGGTGACTATAACGACCCTCCATAATTATATCAGAAGTCATTTTCCGAGGATAAGTCAAACATCACTACAAACATAATTACCGGAGTCGGGCATTTTTGTGCTGAATGAGATTCATTTTTTGTGATTTTTTTATATATTTTAGGTGAATATAATATTATTCATTTTTAAACACCTAATTCCTCTATTACTATTTTTCACCACCGCTTCTGTCATTTGGTAATCAGCAAAACAAGTTAACAACTTAAAGATGGCCCCTATAATAGACAAGATGGCCTTCGGGTTAATCCAGCCCTCCACTCGTTACGGGCCAAATCTACCAAAATGTTCATCCAATTCGGAGCCCTCGCCGGTCTCAGGCGGCATTTCGTCCCCAATCTCCTCCCACGATTGCAAACCCTAAACCCTAGACTTCCTCTCCTTCCCCTCATCTTCACCCAAAATCTCTCCCGTCTCGTTTCTTCTGATTCCGATGGAAAAGCCAGCGGCGGCGGGAAGGAACGCACCGCTGCTGAATGGACTGACGAGATCGTCTACATGGACGAATCCGGCGACGTCATCTGCTCCGGGCGCGGCCTCCGCCCTACCGAGCCGGGACTGGATTCTCACGTCATGGTCGGCGGCGTCCACATTCCCTTGTCTCCACCCGCCGCCGCCGCCAAGATCGTCGAGATCTCCCGCCGATGGCGCTGGGGCCCTGACCTTCACTCGCACCTCGACCGCCTCCCCTTCACCCCCACCCCCTCCCATCTCCACCTCGCCCTCTCCCATCTCTCCGATCCCGAATCATCTCTCTCCCTCCTCCATTGGGCCCGCCGGCAACCCTGGTTCTCCCCCTCCGACGACTCCTACTCCGTTCTCCTCGACCGTCTCCATTCCGCCGGCGAAGTCGACTCCGTTCTCTCCCTCTTCGACGACATCATTTCCGATGCCGATTCAGCCGCTGCCTTCCCCTCCGCCCTTAACCGAGCCATCCAATACCTCGCCCATGCCGGCCGCCTGGAGATCTCCTTCTGCTGCTACAAGAAGCTCCGCGATCTAAGCTTCACCCAGTTCACGACACAAACCTGCAACTCCCTCATCACGCTCTTTCTCAGCAAGGGACTTCCTTACAAGGCATTCGAAATTTACGAATCCATGGAAGCCTGTGGATGCGCCCTCGATTCATCCACCTACGAACTCATGATCCCCGCCCTGGCGCGCTCCGGCCGCCTCGACGCCGCCCTCCGCCTCTTCCACGATTCCAAGTCTCGAAGCGGCAGCTCCCGACCTGGATTCCCAATCTACTCCGCTTTAGTCGACTCAATGGGGAAGGCCGGGCGGCTCGACGCCGCCGTCGGTCTCTATCGCGAGATGCTAACCTTCGGCTACAAACCTTCAGTCACAATGTATGTCTCCATGATTGAATCGTTAGTGAAGGCGGGGAAATTGGACGCGGGGCTCAGTCTCTGGGACGAGATGAAGTCCGGCGGTTTCCGGCCAAACTTTGGCCTATATACAATGATGATTGAAGCTCAGGCGAGGTCCGGCCGTCTGGATCTCGCTGCCTCCCTCTTCTCCGATATGGAGAAGGCGGGATATCTCCCCACTCCTTCCACCTATGCATCCCTCATTGAAATGCATTCTAGTGCAGGGCAGGTTGATCCTGCAATGAAGCTTTACAATTCCATGGCTAATACAGGCATTAGGCCTGGTTTGAACACCTTCACATCCCTGCTGACACTTCTGGCCTCCAAAAAACTTGTGGATTTGGCTGCAAAGATACTCCTTGAGATGAAGGCGGGCGGTTTCTCCGTCGATGTGAATGCCAGCGACGTGCTGATGATATACATCAAGGAGGGATCAAACGAGCTGGCATTGAGATGGCTTCGCTTCATGGGCTCGGCAGGAATCCGGACGAACAACTTCATCATTCGTCAGCTGTTCGAGTCCTGCATGAAAGCCGGCTTATACGAATCCGCCCGCCCCCTGCTTGAAACCTATGTAACTTCTGCAGCAAAGGTTGATCTGATACTCTACACTTCGATTCTCGCCCATCTGGTGCGGTGCCAGGATGAGAAGAAGGAGAGAGTCATAATGGACATAATGAGTGTGACGAAGCACAAGGCCCACTGGTTCATGTGCGGCCTCTTCACGGGAACGGAGCAGAGGAAGAAGCCGGTGCTGTCCTTCGTGAGGGAGTTCTTCCAGGAGATTGATTACGAGATGGAGGAGAGTGCGGCGAGATACTTCGTCAACGTTCTTCTCAACTATCTGGTTCTCATGGGGCAGATGAACCGTGCGAGGTGTGTTTGGAAGGTGGCCTACGAGAACAAGCTGTTCCCGAAAGCAATCGTCTTTGACCAGCACATTGCGTGGTCGCTGGATGTCCGGAACTTGTCGGTCGGGGCGGCGCTGGTGGCGGTGGCGCACACTCTCCACCGCTTCAGGAAGAGAATGCTCTACTACGGCGTCGTTCCTCGAAGAATCAAGCTTGTGACTGGCTCAATGTTGAAGATGGTGGTGGCGCAGATGCTTGCGTCTGTTGAATCTCCATTTGAAGTGAGCAAGGTTGTGCTGAGGGCGCCCGGGGATTCGGTTCTGGAGTGGTTTAAGAAGCCGATTGTGCATCAGTTTTTGCTGAACGAGATACCGTCGAAGGCCGATGTTTTGATGCACAAGCTTAATGTTCTCTTCCCTAGCTCGGCGCCAGAGGTTCGATCTCTCTCGCGCCCGGTGTCGCTTCTCTCGAGGTGATATTTTATTTCATTGTTGCTTTGTATATATGCATTAGAATAGAACTCCTAGATCTACATTGCTAGAATGTTTCCTTTTCTCAAAATGCTTCGATAATTTATGTTCTCAAATGTGTTTCTAACTTTCATCTTCCAAAGGTTTTAGTATGTCTTTCTATTCTTTAGGCTTCGTTCTGTTAGGTGAAATTGAGCCTTTAAAATTGAAATGGGAGTTTAAATTCAATTGAAAATGACCTCTAATTCTAATTTCAGATCTCCAGTTTCATTCAAACGAACGGACTTTTGACGTTATTTAATCCAAATTTTTATATTTTTACTCTTTGTTGACATCCTTCACCAACCTCATGGGCATTGGGCAACTCCATGGCACATAGAGTTGTAAGCACCTTCTCATGGTTCTTTCTTGCACATAGGTTTCCATGGACTCTAATATTGGTCTCATCTAATATCTTGAGCTATAGACTTCTCTCTATAGTCATCTCTATTATGCGCATTGCCTTAAGTTGTAAGACATGCCCCTACTAAGTTCACAATCATAAAGTGACACAAAATGTGACATCTTGAATTAGAATTGATGTTAAGAATTGAGATCAATTCCAATTTTTTATATTTGTGATTGGTTTGGCTACACACAATGAGATTGAGCATGCATTAACTGAAGTTGTTAATTCTGTTCTTTTGACTGTAATTATCTGAGATCTCATAATTTTATAGACGAACCGTCATCACGAGCAATTTCATGATGTTGAGAATAGAGATCCCGCAAATTTATGGTTAATCTGCATAATATACTAGTATGGGAGTAAACATTTGTCTAGCTTGCTAGTGCTTGGTGGACTCCTCCGGGGGCGGGGGCGGCGCGAGCCCGGCACCCGCCACGGCCTAGTCTCCGGGGGGCGGGGGCGGCGCGAGCCCGGCACCCGCCACGGCCTAGTCTCAGGGGGGCGGGTGCGGCGCGAGCCCGACACCCGCCCCGGCCTCCTCTCAGGGGGGCGGGTGCGGCGCGAGCCCGGCACCCGCCCCGGCCTCCTCTCAGGGGGGCGGGTGCGGCGCGAGCCCGGCACCCGCCCCGGCCTCCTCTCAGGGGGGCGGGTGCGGCGCGAGCCCGGCACCCGCCCCGGCCTCCTCTCAGGGGGGCGGGTGCGGCGCGAGCCCGACACCCGCCCCGGCCTCCTCTCAGGGGGGCGGGGGCGGCGCGAGCCCGGCACCCGCCCCGGCCTCCTCTCAGGGGGGAGGGTGCAACGCGAGCCCGACACCCGCCCCGGCCTCCTCTCAGGGGGGCGGGTGCGGCGCGAGCCCGGAACCCGCCCCGACCTTCTCCCCTAGGGTCTCGTCCGGCTTGAGCAGTTCGCCCGGCTTGAGCAGCTCGCCCGGCTTGAGTGTCTGCTATTTTGCACATGGTGGGCTGCGAATAGCTGTTCAGAACAACGGAGTTTGGTTGTTGGCCGACCAGCCCCGGGGTATTTCGATAATTTTAGAGCAGCAGGATTGCGCTATTGGCAGGTCATCCCCAAAAATCTATAAATAGACTTTTGGGGTGCCTTGGAGAGGGGATTGAGATTTTCACCACTCCTCATCCTCTTCCTTCATCTTCCGAGGCACCTAGCTCAGCATTGGCTAGGGAGGGGGAGATCTCAAAGGTCTTCCGGGTGTGAGGTGGACCTCCACGCTAGAGCCAAGGGTCATTCCCCAAATTCAAGTCTCTCACAAAGGGACGACTTGAGAGAAGTAGGTGTGAGATGCACCCTAGGTCCGAACTCTAGGTGGAGCTGAATCTCGGTTCCAACATTTTGGTGCGGTGAGCGTGGACCGCGGCTCATACAGAAGTTCTTAAGCAGGTTCCATGTCGGGAGATAATGGAGGTGGTGATGACCTAACAAGCTCCCCAACCCAGTACCCTTTGTAGGGAGGGAAGAGTTCATGACGTTCATCCAAGGCATCATGGAGATGCTGCGAAGTATTGCCCCTCGTGGTGACGGCCCAACTTCCACCCCCCAGGATGTAGTTCCCCTGGGTCTCGGCGAGACAACCTCCAGGGGTCTCGACGAACCAGCTCTCATGGGTCTCAGCAAGACAACTCTCAGGGATCTAGGCGAGATGACCCCGGGAGGGGTCGAAGAAAGTCCATCGGGATGACCAGCTGAGTCAGGAGGTTAGGTTTCCTAAAAATTTTCTTTGTTTGAGGATGTTGGATTTAGTATGGTTCGAATGACATGTCCAAGCTCGTCCCGAGAGGATCTCCTCATGTAGGCTCTCACTAACTAGATGAGTCGAATGTGCCTCGGTGACGAGAAGGAACCAACCCTTGAGAGGATCTTCTCATCCAGGCTCCCACTAGCTCGATGGGTCGAATGTGCCTCGTTGGCGAGAAGGTTCCAACCCCGAGAGCATCTCCTCATCCATGCTCCCACTAGCTGGATGGGTCGAATATGCCTCGGTGGCGAGAAGGAACCAACCCCCGAGAGGATCTCCTCATCCAGGCTCCCACTAACTAGATGTGTCGAATGTGCCTCGCTGACGAGAAGGTTCCAACCCCGAGAGGATCTCCTTATCCATGCTCCCACTAGCTGGATGGGTCGAATGTGCCTCGCTAGTAAGCTCTTGTCCCGAGAGGATCTCCACATCCAGGCTCCCACTAGCTGGACGGGTCGAATGTGCCTCGGTGGCGAGAAGGAACCAACCCCCAAAAAGATTTCCTCATTCAGGCTTCCACTAGCTGGATGGGTCGAATGTGTCTCGGTGGCAAGAAGGTTCCAACCCCGAGAGGATCTCCTCATGCAGGCTCCCACTAGCTGGATGAGTCGAATGTGCATCGGTAGTAAGTTCTTGTCCTGAGAGGATCTCCTCATCCATGCTCCCACTAGTTGGATGAGTCGAATGTGTCTCGGTGGCGAGAAGGAACCAACCCCCGAGAGGATCTCCTCATGCAGTCTCCCACTAACTGGATGAGTCAAATGTGCCTCGTTGGCGAGAAGGTTCCAACCCTCCTCATCCAGGCTCCCACTAGCTGGATGGGTTGAATGTGCCTCGAGAGTAAGCTCTTGTCCCGAGAGGATCTCCTCATCCAGGCTCCCACTAGCTGGATGGGTCGAATGTGGCTCGGCGGAGAGAAGGTTCCAACCCCGAGAGGATCTCCTCATCCAGGCTTCCACTAGCTGGATGAGTCGTATGTGCCTCGGTAGTAAGCTCTTGTCCTGAGAGGATCTCCTCAGCCAGACTCTCACTAGCTGGATGGGTCGAATGTGCCTCGGTGGCGGGAAGGAAACAACCCCCGAGAGGATCTCCTCATCCAGGCTCCCACTAGCTGGATGCGTCGAATGTGCCTTAGTAGTAAGCTCTTGTCCCGAGAGGATCTCCTCATCCAGGCTCCCACTAGCTGGATGAGTCGAATATGCCTCGGTGGTGAGAAGGTTCCAACCCCGAGAGAATCTCCTCGTTCAGACTCTCACTAGCTGGATGGGTCGAATGTGTCTCGGTAGTAAGCTCTTGTCCCAAGAGGATCTCCTCACCCAGGCTCTCACTAGCTGGATGAGTCGAATGTGCCTAGGAGGCGAGTAAGTTCTAACCCCAAGAGGATCTCCTCACCCAGGATCCCACTAGCTGGATAAGTCGAATGTGCCTCGGAGGCGAGTAAGTTCCAACCCCGAGAGGATCTCCTCACCCAGGCTCCCACTAGCTGGATGAGTCGAATGTGCCTCGGAGGCGAGTAAGTTCCAACCCCGAGAGGATCTCCTCATCTAGGCTCCCACTAGCTTGATAGGTCGAATGTGTCTCGCTGGCGAGAAGGTTTCAACCCCGAGAGAATCTCCTCATCCAGGCTCCCACTAGCTGGATGGGTCGAATGTGCCTCGATGGTAAGCTCTTGTCCCGAGACTATCTCCTCACTCAGGCTCTCACTAGCTGGGTGGGTCGAATGTGCCTCGGTGGCGAGAAGGTTCCAACCCCGAGAGGATCTCCTCATTCAGGCTCTCACTAGCTGGATAGTCAAATGTGCATTGGTGGTAATCTCTTGTCCCGAGAGGATCTCCTCACCCAGACTTTCACTAGCTGGGTGGGTCGAATGTGTCTCGGTGACGAGAAGGTTCCAACCCCGAGAGGATCTCCTCATCCTGGCTCTCACTAGCTGGTTGAGTCGAATGTGCCTCGGTGGAGGGAAAGTTCCAACCCCCGAGGGGATCTTGTCACCCAGGCTCCCATTAGCTGGCATGACAGGTTGACCCCTTGAAAATGTCAAGTATTTTCGGTCGCGAGAGAGCTACACTCAGCGAATACGTTGTGTTGGATGTTTCTTTCCGAGCGTGGAACTCGCTCGAAAAGAGCGGGGATTGTGTATAACCCCGTATTCGCGGAATGAGGTCCCCCGGCAGGCGCGAGCCTTGCTACACATTTATAAGCTTTTTAGAGGGTTTTGTACTCTTGGAGGCAAATTTATGGTTAATCTGCATAATATACTAGTAGGGGGAGGAAACATTTGCCTAGCTTGCTAGTGCTTGGTGTACTCCTCCGGGGGGCGGGGGCGGCGCGAGTCCGACACCCGCCCCGGCCTCTTCTCAGGGGGCAGGTGCGGCGCGAGCCCGGCACCCTCCCTGGCCTCCTCTCAGGGGGGCGGGTGCGGCGCGAGCCCTACACCCGCCCCGGCCTCCTCTCAAGGGGGCGGGTGCGGCTCGAGCCCGACACCCGCCTCGGCCTCCTCTCAGGGGGGCGGCGCGAGCCCGACACCCGCCCCGGCCTCCTCTAAGTGGGGCGGGTGCGGCGCGAGTCCGGCACCCGCCCCGGCCTCCTCTCAGGGGGGCGGGTGCGGCGCGAGCCCGGCACTCGCCCCGGCCTTCTCCCCTGGGGTCTCGCCCGGCTTGAGCAGTTTGCCCGGCTAGAGCAGCTCGCCCGGCTTGAGTAGCTCGCCCGGCTTGAGGGTCTGCTATTTTGCCCCTGGTGGGTTGCGAATACCTGTTCAGAACAGCGGAGTTTGGCTGTTGGTCGACCAGCCCCGAGGTATTTCGTTAATTTTAGAGCAGCGGGATTGCGCTATTGGCAGGTCATCCCCAAAAATCTATAAATAGACCTTTGGGGTGCCTTGGAGAGTGGATTGAGATTTTTCACCACTCCTCATCATCTTCCTTCATCCTCCAAGGCACCTAGCTCAGCATTGGCTAAGGAGGAAGAGATCTCAAAGGTCTTTCAGGTGTCAGGTGGGATCTCCACGCTAGAGCCAAGGGTCATTCCCCAAATTCAAGCTTCTCACCAAGGGACGGCTTGAGAGAAGTAGGTGTGAGATGCACCCTAGGTCCGATCTCTAGGTGGAGCTGAATCTCGGTTCCAACATCGTCAAGTTTCATTTTTTCCCAATGACGAAAGAAATTGCTGGGGTTATGTCAAGTCGATTAATGATTCATCATTACCTATAAAGCACGAATACTTTCTCGAAGGCAGCGTACCCGTACCGGATACATATCCGGTACCGATACGTACCCGATACTTGACAGATACACTTATTTGGACACACTTGGACTTAGCACATCATTCTGCATATTGTGATGATAGTCTATTTTTATAGAGTAAACAAAAATTGGTTCTATACTAGGGTGTGTTGGTACGTCCAAATAAGTTGTGTATCCGTACCGAGTATGTTTCTTGTACTGGTATGTTTCTGTTACAATTACGTGTATTGAACATGTTGATACGACATAAGTTATTAACAAAATGGCTAACTTGTCTCTAGATTAACTGGAGATTGAAGTTGTTGATCTCCACCAAAAAGAAGAAAAAAAAGACTAATGAATAGACTTAAATTTAATTTTATCTCTTTTGGTTAAACATATAAGATTTTATTTTTGTAATATTTATGAATGCTTAATGTTGGAAAATTTCATGTTATATTGAATTGATTTGTGGACATGTACTTCAAGTTATGATTTATGTTTGATGTTTCGATGTTTTGAGAACTATTTATTGTCCTTGTGATATATCTTATTATATAAAGCAATATAGGTATTTGGAGACACACCATAGAACAAACAAGAGCCATTGGATCATGAGAGAGAGCATGAGATGGGAGAGAGAGAGAGGGGAGGAGAGAGAAAGAGAGAGAGAAGGGAGGAGAGAGAAAGGGAGAGAGTTGGTAAGAGGAGAAAGGGCTCGGAGAGAGGGGGAGGAGAGAGGGGGAGGAGAGAGAGGGAGAGAGAAAGGTAGAGAGATGGGGAAGAGAGAGAAAGAAGATGAAAAAGAAGATTGCGTGAAAATAATGTTTTTACGACAAAACGTAATTTTTAATAAAATAAAATTTTAAATATTGATTTATATTTTTTTACGGTCATTTTGAGTACTCATATGTATATATTGCGGGCACTGCCCGTCTTGATGTGGGTGCATCCCGATTTGATGCGGGTGCATCGAGCACGGGAGAAGCTCGTTCGAAGGCGGGCGAAGCCCCCCTGAATGCTACCGAAGGCCGCCCGAGAGCATCGAGCACGGGCGTAGCCCGTGCGAAGATGCTCGTATATATATATATATATATATATATATATATATATATATATATATATATACTATTTCAAAAAGTAATATGGAGGTCTGCAAATAAGCACGAATTAAAAATTCATTCAAAAAATTTGGGCCGTTAGATCGATCAGATTTGGACTGTCCATAAATTTTTTCCAAAAATCCCTCCTCTCTCCTGAATCCCGAGCCCAACCCAAAAAATCAAGTTTTTTTTATCCCCAACCCCGCCCTCTCCCCTCTTTCCAATGTCGCCGGCGGCGGAGCCGCCGGCGGCCTGACCGGCGCCCACCGACGGGTTCGCCGGACTCCGACGAACCCGTCGGTGGGCGCCGGTCAGGCCGCCGGCGGCATTGGAAAGGGGGGAAGGCGGGGCTGGGAAAAAACGAGATTTTTTGGCTTTTCTTTGTATATTATATAATATATATTATATTATATTATATTATATTATATAGGCGCGAAACCCGCCAGGGGCGGACGAAGCACGCCGCCGCGACAGGGTATTGTCGCGCGGGGCACGAGGGCCGGAGGCCCGTGCCTGACACTCGTGTGTGTGTGTGTGTATATCTTATATATATAGCAATATACATATCTTGAGGCACACCATACTTTAAATTTTGATCATTGGATCTCATCAAATAAATATTATTCCTACATGAGAGAGAGAGAGGGAGAGAGAATAAGAGAGAGATAGCGGTAGGGAGAGAGAGGGAGAGGAGAAATGGGCTGAGAGAGAGGGAGAGAGAAATGGAGAGAATAGGAAGAGAAAGAGGACAAGAAATTAATGTTTTTACGTCAAAACGTAAAGTTTTTTAAAAATAAAAATTGTAAAATCGATTTATATTTTTTTACGGTCATTTTGAGTACCATTATGTATATATTGCGGGCGCTGTCCGTCTTGATGCGGGCGCAGCTCGCAACGACGCATCGAGCAGGGGCGAAGCCTGTGCGGAGGCGGACGAAGCCCGCCTAGATGCGTCCGAAGGCCGCCCGAGAGCATCGAGCACGGACACACAGACGAGTGACAGGCACGGGCCTCCGGCCCTCGTGCCCTACGCGACAGTGCCCAGTCGCGGCGGCGGGCTTCGCGCATATATAATAAAATATTATATATGTTTATATAATTTATTTATCCTTTTCCCAGCAATACCCCCCCCCCCCCCCCCCCCCGTTTTTTTTTGTCCAGACCCCCACCCCCCCTTCCACTGCCGTCGGCGGCCCGATTGGCGCCCACCGACGTGTTCGCCAGACTGAACGGCCCCCGCCGGCGGTGGCCCTGCCCGCCGGTTAACCCCTGGAGGGTTCGTCGGAGTCCGGCAAACCCACCGGTGGGCACCGGTCAAGCAGCCGACGGCAGTGGAAAGAGGGGGGAGGGCGGGGCTGGGCAAAAAAAACGGGGGGGGGGGGGATTTTTTGCTGGAGTCGGGATTGAGGAGAGAGGAGAGCATTTTTGGGAAAATTTTATTTGCAGTACAGATCTGATCGATCCGACGGACCAAATTTTTTGAATGAATTTTTAATTCGTGTTTATTTAAAGACCTTATATATATTCGTTTAAGGAAGTTGTCTAAATGCAGGTAGGGAGCCAAGTGTTGAACTGAACTCTGCTCCCGTGTGAGACATTTTAACTCGTCTTCATCCTTCCGGCTTGTACGCGATACTCTCGTCTCATACAGCTCCGTCTACGCGGAGGGGTCTGAAATTGAACGGAGGAAGGTCCAAAAGAAAGAGGCGAGCAGTAGCGAAGTTGGTTGACCGACTCTCTCACGCTCTTTCCGGTCAAAGAAATGAGACAAAAGAAAAGAGGGAAACCGGCGGAAAATCATGATCGGCAGCTACAACAAACTTGTCATTAATATATATATATTATATATATATATATATATATATATATATATATATATATATATTATATTGTCGTACTTATATTCTTGTTTTTTAAATTTTGTAAGTATCGTACCCGGTACCCATACATATACTGGTGTTTCCTAGAATTCATTACCAACTGTTTTAAAACGATGAGAAAAATCTTCCTCGATAATTTGATGATTGGCCAATGACTTTTATTTTTTGGACGATCATTGCCCGACCGAGATTGTTCGAGAGTTCACCACAAGCAGTTTTGGAATGACGATAATATGCTTCCCTAAAATTTTAGGATGATCTAGCAACTTTCATGTTTAATGGGGACCGTGTTTCGACAATATTATCCCAAGATCCAGAGATCGAATCAACGCGCAGTTATGAGCCGTTGTTTGCAGGCATCCAATCTCATCTAAGCGCAGTTATGAGCCGTTGTTTGCAGGCATCCAATCTCATCTAAGGAATTCGATTCACTTTTATGTTCAAAATTAGTTTTTTCCCTTCTTGATGATGGTCATAATCGGTGAATGTCAAATACATATTTGATGATGGTGGTGTTTTTGTTCAAACTCCCCAGAGCAAAGACACCGCGTGGTCCGCGTCAAATGGACCTTTGATGTTAACATTATGCAAAATTGCCTTCATTTCACTAACTTCTTACTCATAATCTCCCACGAAGCAGAATCGATTGAATTTGATTTCAACCCATCACCAAAAATTCTTCTTCATCAAGTCAACAACCAAGGCCGATTAGGTCGTCGTCACCACCTTCTCCGATCAATCTGGAGTTTCGGATGTGCGTCAACTCAAGCTCAATCAAATCGGAGCTGTTCTAAGCCCATTTAGCAAGAAGAGACATGGAAGCGGATCCGAGAAGAAGGGCTAGGTGTGTTCCTAGCTGAAGCTTGATGTTGTTCTGCATCCTTGGGTTCGATAAATCCGCGGCCAACAAATCAACAAGCGACATGTACACAAGAATTCCGGCGGACGCCGCATCAAATATTCCTTCAATTATCAGAGCCGTAGAGCTATTCGCTTTGTAACACGAAGAAATGGCCATGCCGAGGCCGATCCCGAATGGAGCCGTTAGGGAGAAGAAGATCGCCATTATTATCGTTGCCCGCGACCGAAATTCTGCCTGCAGTTTTCAAATTTGTAGGGTTTAGGGTTTAGGGTTAATCTGCATAATATACTAGCAGGGGGAGGAAACATTTGTCTAGCTTGTTAGTGCTTGGCGTACTCCTCCGGGGGCGGGTGCGGCGTGAGCCTGACACCCGCCCCAGCCTCCTTGGGGGGGGGGGGGGGGGGTGCGGCGCGAGCCCGACACCCGCCCCGGCCTCCTCTCAGAGGGGCGGGTGCGGCGCGAGCCCGACACCCGCCCCGACCTCCTCTCAGTGGGGCGGGTGCGGCCCGAGCCCGTCACCCGCCACGACCTCCTCTCAGGGGGGCAGGGGCGGCGCGAGCCCGACACCCACCCCGTCCTCCTCTAAGGGGGGAGGGTGTGGCGCGAGCCCGACACCCGCCCCGACCTCCTCTCAGGGGGGCTGGTGCGGCTCGAGCCCGGCACTCGCCCCAGCCTTCTCCCCTAGGGTCTCTCCCGGCTTGAGCAGTTCGCCCGGCTAGAGCAGCTCGCCTGGCTTGAGTAGCTTGCCCGGCTTGAGGGTCTGCTATTTTGCCCCAGGTGGGCTGCCAATAGCTGTTCAGAACAGCGTAGTTTGGCTGTTGGCCGACCAGCTCCGGGGTATTTTGGTAATTTTAGAGCAGCGGGATTGCGCTATTGACAGGTCATCCCCAAAAATCTATAAATAGACCTTTGGTGTGCCTTGGAGAGGGGATTGAGATTTTTCACCACTCCTCATCATCTTCCTTCATCCTCCAAGGCACCTAGCTCAGCATTGGCTAGGGAGGGGAGATCTCAAAGTTCTTTCGAGCGTGAGGTGAGACCTCCACGCTAGAGCCAAGGGTCATGCTTCAAATTCAAGTCTCTCACCAAGGGATGACTTGGGGGAAGTAGGTGTGAGATGCACTCTAGGTCTGAACTTTAGGTGGAGCTGAATCTCGGTTCCAACATCAAGTTTCCTTTTTTTCCCAATGACAATAGAAATTGCAGGGGCTATGTCAAGTGGATTAATGATTCATCATTACCTATAAAGCACGAATACTTTCCCGAAGGCGGCGTACCCATACCAGATACGTATCTGGTACCGGTACGTACCCGATACTTGACAGATACACCTATGTGGACACACTTGGACTTGGCCCATCATTCTGCATATTGTGATAGAAGTTTATTTTTCTAGAGTAAACAAAAGTTGGTTCTATACTAGGATGTGTTAGTACGTCCAATTAAGTTGTGTATCCGTACCGAGTATGTTTCTGGTACTGGTGTGTTTCTGTTACAATTACGTGTATTGAACATGTTGATACGACACAAGTTATTAACAAAATTTCATGTTATATTGAATTGATTTGTGGACCTGTACTTCAAGTTATGATATATGTTTGATGTTTCGATGTTTTGAGAACTATTTATTGCACCTGCGATATATAATATATATATATATATATATATATATATATATATATATATATATACACATGTATACTATTTCAAAAAGTAATATGGAGGTCTGCAAATAACCACGAATTAAAAATTCATTCAAAAAATTTGGGTCGTCAGATCGATCAGATCTTGACTGCAAATAATTTTTTTCCAAAAAATCCCTCCTCTTTCCTGAATCCCGAGCCCAACCCAAAAAAAATCCCGTTTTTTTATCCCCAGCCCCGCCCTCCCCCTCTTTCCAATGCCGCCGGCGGCCTGACCGGCGCCCACCGACGGGTTCGCCGGACTATTTTCTTATTTCTTCATTTTATATTTTATATTGCTTATAAAAAACAGCCGGAGTGCGGACGAAGCCCGCCGTCACCGGCCGGATATTGTGGCGCATAGCCATCGGGCCGGAGGCCCGTGCCTGTCACTCGTGTATATATATATATATATATATATATATATATAATATATATATCATCTTTATTATATAATACAATAGTCATATTGGATCACACCATGAAAAGCATTCCGATCTCCAGGAAATGAATTCTGGCCATTGGATTCATCAAGTGTGGTCTGCAATTAAAAAAATCCCCAAAGTGTTACTGTTCATCCCCCGATTTTTCCCGATACCCACGTTTCCGCAATGCTTCTCCCGCGCCCTCCTCTGCCGCCGCCGGCGGAGCCGCCGGCGGCCTGCCGGCGCCCACCAGCGGGTTCGCCGGCCTCCGGCGAACCCGCCGGGGGTTGTGTGGCCCTGCCCGTGAGACCCAGATAGGGCCATCGCCGCCGGACAACCCCCGGCGGGTTCGCCGGAGGCCGGCGAACCCGCCGGTGGGCGCCGGGCAGGCCGCCGGCG
The DNA here is from genome assembly GCA_039583875.1 of Platanthera guangdongensis. Classification (NCBI taxonomy): domain Eukaryota; kingdom Viridiplantae; phylum Streptophyta; class Magnoliopsida; order Asparagales; family Orchidaceae; genus Platanthera; species Platanthera guangdongensis. Next base: position 11,397,836 of record CM077151.1, read on the forward strand.
GCTCCGCCGCCGGCGGCAGGGGAATTGAGGCGCGCACGGGACGGCGGAACGGGGGCATCGGGGGGAGATTTTGGATTTCGTTATTATTTAATGAATTATTAAATTATAATTATTAAATTATAAATAATTTAAATATATATATATATATTATATATATATTATATATATATTTCAGAGAAGGACGAAGCCCGTCGGAGGGGACGGGCTTCGCCCGTCGGGGGGCGGGCGAAGCGCGCCGGGGGGGCGGGCGAAGCCCGTCGGGGGGCAGGTGAAGCGCCCCGGGGGGCGGGCGAAGCCCGCTGGGGGGTCAAGGGGGCGAAGCCCGCTTGATTGCGTGCGGGGCGAACGTCCGGCGAACGTCGGCGAACGTCCGGCGGGGGGCGGGCGAAGCCCGCCCGGGAGGTCAAGCGGGGCGAAGCCCCTTGATGTGCGGGCGAAGCCCGCAGCGACGCATCGAGAACGGGCGTAGCCCGTTCGAAGATGCTAGTATATATATATATATATATATATATATATATAATATATATATATATATCCCTTCTCTACTAATTCTAATTAAGGCGAGCACATAAATGAGATTTGAAAAGTGCCGATCTTTCGTCTAAGGAAGCTGTCTAAATGTAGGTAGGGAGCCATGTGTTGAACTGAACTCTGCTCCCGTGTGAGACATTTTAACTCCTCTTCATCCTTCGGGCCCGTACGCGTGACTCTCGTGTCATACAGCTCCGTCCACGCGGAGGGGACTGAAATTGAACGGAGGAAGGTCCAAAAGAAAGAGGCGAGCGGTAGCGAAGTTGGTTGACCGACTCTCTCACGCTCTTTCCGGTCAAAGAAATGAGACAAAAAGGAAAGAGGGAAACCGGCGGAAAATCATGATTGACAGCTACAACAAACTTGTCATTAATATATTATATATATATATATTATATTGTCGTACTTGTATCCTTGTTTTTTAAATTTTGTTGTACCGTCATACCAGATAAATATCGTACCCTGTACTCATACCTATACTGGTGTTTCCTAGAATTCATTAACAACTGTTTCAAAACGATGAGAAAAATCTTCCTCGAAAATTTGGTGATTGGCCAACGACTTTTATTTTTTGGACGATCATTGCCCGACCGAGATTGTTCGAGAGTTCACCACAAGCAGTTTTGGAATGACGATAATATGCTTCCCTAAAATTTTAGGATGATCTAACAACTTTCATGTTTAATGGCGACCGTGTTTCGACAATATTATCCAAAGATCCAGAGATCGAATCAACGCACAGTTACCGCTGGCAATTTGTGTACATGAGAGGAAGCCTTTTATGAAATTTTAACGACAATCTGATGTCGAGCGGCTTTCCTTAGCTAACTGATTCAAATTCAACAAACCTTAAGAATATTCATTGGAACACATGAAACATATGTACAATATATACTGAGAAAACATCACTTATTAATGTGAAGAACATTTTACATATATTCCGGTGACCAAACTTATCCAATACTTACATAGAGCAGAAATAATTGACTCTAGTACAAAATAAATTCCACCATTTAGTTGGACATTAGATGGACCAAACATACTAATTTTGGACAAAAGCATCGGTTCATAACCACCGCGTTCACGATCGTCACTGCAGTGTCAAACATAGCTTAAACTATGAGATTTTGAAATGAGTTGTTCTCTTTCTATTTTACAACAATCAACCATACAAGTATTCTAGCATCACCTGCCAACTCAAAGCCTTAACATTGCATTTCATGCACAATCATTATAACATGCATTTAATATAAAAATTGAAATTACAAAATAGAAATTGATGGTGTGGCTACATGCTCCTATGTAATACAATGAGTTTGTAGAAATTGTTTTTTTTCCTCTTTTCTTTTCAATGTCTTAAAGCTGCTTTTTACATATTGCAATCTACTATATATAAAAAAATAGATTGGAAATTTACATTTACAGCTTTACACCCTTAAAATCTTTCTTGATTTGTTTGCATGAAGCATTTGATACATAATAAGCTATGAAGAAGGAAGATATTGATAGTGTAGATAAATTTATCCCAATTTAGATCTGCAAAGGAAGCTTTCCTTGATTTAGGGTTTTTTGATAGGCGTCGTGAACGTGGTGGTTATTAGCCGTTGTTTGCAGGCATCCAATTTCATCTAAGGAATTCGATTCACTTTTATGTTCAAAATTAATTTGTTTTCCTTCTTGGTGATGGTCATAATCGGTGTGTCAAATACATATTTGATGATGGTGGTATTTTTGTTCAAACTCGCCAGAGCAAAGACACCGCGTCAAACGGACCTTTGATGTTAACATTATGCAAAATTGCCTTCATTTCACTAACTTCTTACTCATTATCTCCCACGAAGCAGAATCGATTGAATTTGTTGGGTACATTGGAATATGTGTATCAGATTTGGAGAAGCCTCACCTAACTCAATGATATTCATTAAGGTGTATTTGATGTGGTGTTGAGTTTTCATGTGCAGGTAAATGAAATGAAAGCAAATTTTCTAAGTACAAGTGTCGACACTTGAGAAGCATTGTGTCGACACATGGGAAAGGCTGTGTCGACACCAGGAGACAGTTTGTGTCGACACACAGAACTTGTGTCGACACACAGAGATTCTGTCGACAAAGGTTGTGTCGACACCATGAGCCAGTTTGTGTCGACACACAGAGACTCTGTCGACAAAAGTTGTGTCGACACCAGGAGACAGTTTGTGTCGACACACCGGACTTGTGTTGACACACAGAGATTCAGTCGACAATAACTGTGTCGACACACAGGACTTGTGTCGACACACAGAAAGCTCAGTCAACAACAACTGTGTCGACATTATGCAAGCTGTGTCGACATCACCAAGGAATGTGTCGACACATGAACTATTTGTGTCGACACATTTGAAGAATTGTCTGGACACTTTGCTGCCGAGTCAAAGTATAATGAAGTTTCTAGAGACTTGACAGCTGTCATAACTGACAATGTTGTGTATCTATCAGAGATGTCTGAAGGCCGTTAGGAACCGGATCAGCCGGTAACCTCGGATGGAGCCTATATAAAGACATGTTCTATCATCAGATAGAGGATGCTAAGGAATGAAAAACCAACAAATAGGAGAGAAGTCTTCATCCAGAAATCGACAAGTCATCCAGAGAGGGCAGATCCTAAACAGTCTGCAAGAAGAAGTCAGAACCACATCTGATTAGAAGAAGATGGATTGAGGATCATCTCTAACTTCAAGAATATCAACCTTACTTTGTTCAGATTCAAGAAGCTTTGAAAAAGCTAAGAACATGTTGATTCTAGAGTGATCAGATCTATTAAGAACTGATCAAGAAGCCTTCATCCTTTCTCTCTCTATCTGGGTGAAGGAATTATTCTTTGTATCTTCAATTTTTATTTTTCTATAGGATCTTTTATAGATCTGAGTTGTAAACCTAAATTTATAAAGGCTGAGGTAGGGCTGAGTGCCTGAGGTAGGGGATTCATTTCTCTGAGGTGTAGGTCTAGAAAGAGGCTGAGGTAGGGCTTAATTGCCTGAGTTGTAGGGGTGTGGACTCACTCTGAGGTAAGATTCTTTGAAAGAATCTGAGCTGTAGGACTTGCTGAAGTCTGAGTTGTAGGAACCATTCAGGGTTCTGAGTTGTAAGATTTGAGGATCTGAGAAGGAAGAATGAAATTAGGCTGAATCTAGTACACTGCTAGATAGGCGAATGGAGAAAGTGGATGTACCCATCACTTGGAGAACCACTATAAAACTGTGTGTCTTCTGTGTTGCTGTGTTGTTTAATCTGTGTTGTGAACTGTGCTATGTTAATTGCTGAATAATCTGTGATCTAACAGTAAAAAGATTATCTGTCTTAAGGAAAAAGAATTGAATCTATTCATCCCCCTCTAGGTGTTTAAGTTATCTTGAAACCAATTCTTTCAAGTGGTATCAGAGCCAGGTTACTCAAGAAAAAACTTAACAGTCTGAGTTGATCTGTAAGGCAGCTAACATTTAGACAAAATGGGTTCATGAGAAAATCACAAGGAACTTGGATCCATGAAATTACCTATCTGTAGGAAAGAAATTTTTGGTATTTGGAAATAGAGAGTCAGGTTATTTATGGAAGCATCTGACCCAAGAATCTATATTACAGTTAAAGAAGGGTCATTCATTCCCATGAAAATCTCAGTTCTAGATGCAAATCTCAGGACTCCAAAAGATTATTCCGAAATGACAAAGGATAAGATCATCTTAGTTACTATGGATAAAAGAGCACAGAACATAATAGTTAGTGCTATAGATGACTCAACATTCCAAAACTTGATTCACTACAAAACCTCTAAGGAGATGTGGGACACCTTGATTGTCTACATGGAGGGATCAGAAGAAGTGAGAGAGGACAGAAAGTCTATGCTTAATCAGGAATATGAAAGTTTTAGACAAACCAAAACATACAGCATAACTGAGTGCTACAAGAAGTTTTTCAGAATAGTCAATGAGCTAATGTCATATGGAAGGGTGTTTAGCACATATGAGCTCAATGATAAGTTTCTTAGATCTCTAATTAAGGACTGAGATACTAAAATATGTGCCATCAGAGAGGTGGCCAGACTTGCAGATACACCTCCACCAACTCTATTTGGAAAACTATTATCCTATGAGATGCATCTCACTGCTAGAAAGGAGGAGGAGAAAAGCAATAAGTCTGAATACAGAGAGAAGTCAGTTGCCTTTAAGGTTGAAGCCACAAAGAAGGATAGGAGGATGTCTCCGTCTCCTCCTAAGAAAGCTGCTGAAGTTATCTCAGAAAAATCTGACAATCACACATCAGACAGCCTTAATTCTGATGAAAACTTTGCTGCTTTCACAAGGCAATTTCAAAGATTCTTAAAGAAAAAATAGTAGAGATCCAAGCCATCCTCCTCACAGTCCAAGGATGATTATTATCAGAAAAGTAAATCTTCAAGAAAGGACATGTATGACACTAAACCTAGTAAATTAACTTCTACTAAGATTGTTTGATATTGTTGCAATAGACCTGGACATGTAGTTGTTGACTGTCCTGACTAAAGAAAGGAATCAAATGACAAGAAGAAACTGCAAAACAAAGGGAAATAAGAAGAGATCCTTTGTTGCAAAGAAGGAGAAAAGCTGGACTGATTCCTCATCATCAGATTCTGAAGCTGAGACTGAAGCTGAAGCCTACATTGGACTGTTTACAACTGAAGAGGATTCAGAGGAGACAGAATTCTTGCAAATGCTGGATTCTATCAATGGGGTTGATCTTCATTGCAAAGGGCTGATGGCTATATCTGAAGAAGATCAGTGCCAGGATCAGCCTGATCCCAGTAAGATAAACAACCTTTCATCAGTTTTTGATTATTATACTGGATCAGAATCAGAAGCATCTGCATCAAGAGATGTGGATGGTTCAGAATCTGAAGGGGATGTTCATCAACTTATTGATGAGTATGGTGATCTGTTGCATGCACTTAAGAGAAGCAGAAACCTTGTCAAAAACCAGGCTAAGGAAATTGATGTTCTTAAGTTGGTTGCATCTGATTCAGAAAAATTGCTGGATCAGAAGATGAATGAGGTTGCCAAGCTGAAAAATATAATTTTTTTTCAGATGTGAACAATTATACTCAAAAATGATCAGATCAAGGGTCTGGAAGTCAGACTACAAAGAGAAAAGGAACTTGTGGCTAAATTCTCAAAGCCAAAGTCTGTCTTGCCTTTGATTGATGACTTCATTCACCAATAGGGTAAGACAGGTGTATAACCCCGTATTCGCGAATAATGGGCCCCAAATGAGGCGTGCGTAGTTTTTAAGTTTTTTGAGTATTTTGAACTCTCGGTGGCCAATTTTGGCTATAACTTGGAAATCTACTAGTAGGGGGAGGAGAAATCGGCCTCCCCCTGCGGCCCCTTAGTTGGAGTGTGAGAGCGGCAGGTTGGTAGGCACCCGCCCGGGCCAATTGGGTGTAGAGGCGGGATCAGCAGGCCCTCCCCCTCCCCCTTTCCCCCTCAGGCCGGCGAGACCAGCCCCGGGCCCGGCGGGTAGGCCGGGCGAGACCGGCCCTCGGGCCGGGTCTCGCCCAGCCCCACGGGCAGCCAAGCGAGACCGGCCCCCAGGCTAGGTCTCGCCTAGCCCGGCGGGTAGGCCGGGCGAGACCGGCACTCGGGCCGGGTCTCGCCCAGCCCCGCGGGCAGCCGGGCGAGACCGGCCCTCGGGCCGGGTCTCGCCCAGCCCGGCGGGTAGGCCGGGCGAGACCGGCCCTCGGGCCGGGTCTCGCTCCGCCCCGCGGGCAGCCGGGCGAGACCGGCCCCCAGGCCGGGTCTCGCCCAGCCCGGCGGGTAGGCCGGGCGAGACCGGTCCTCGGGCAGGGTCTCGCCCAGCCCCGCGGGCAGCCAGGCGAGACCGGCCCCCAGGCCGGGTCTCGCCCAGCCCGGCGGGTAGGCCGGGCGAGACCGGCCCCCAGGCCGGGTCTCGCCCCGTCCCGCAGGGTGGGTCCCCTTTTAGCTTTGGGTGACGCGTTTTTCCTTCTCTACCCCCCGGCGTGGCGGTTTCCTATTGGCCCGAGGCCTTTTGGCCGTGGGGGTATTTTGGTCATTTTTGGCCCATGAGATTTGGAAAACTATAAATAGACCCCCTTGGGTGCCTTGGAGAGGATCCTTTTCTTAGCTTCCTCCTCCCTTAGCTTCCTCTTGGTAGAGTAGAGAGAGCTCTCTAAGGCGCCCAGCCTAGCCCTTTGGTAAGGGAGGGGAACAACTCAGGTGGCCTTCCGGGTGTGAGGTGGGACCTCCGTGCTAGAGCCGAGGGTCTGTTCATAGTCTCCTAAGTCTCCGGTCCGTGACGTTCTCTCGAGTGTAGTAGGTGTGAGGTCACTTCTTTCAGGGACCCCGAACTCCACAGAGGTCAATTTTGGCTTCAACACTTTGGTGCGGTGAGCGTGGAGAGTGACCAGCACAGAAGATCTCGAGAAAGTGTCATGACTGGAGGTCAGGGAGGTAGTGATGATCTCGGCGAGCTCCCCAACCCAGGACCCTTTATAGGGAGGCAAGAGTTCATGGCCTCCATCCAGGGCATCGTGGAGATGCTGCGAAGCATTGCTCCTCAGGGGGGCAGCTCCACCCCGACCCCCAGGAGCTTGCTCCCCCATCGACGAGTCGACTCCCAGGGTTCTAGGCGAGATGACCCCAACGGGGGGAGAAGGCGCACCAGGAAGAAGGCCAGGAAAGGAGAGGATGGGAGATGGGGTCGATCGAGACCTTACTGGCTGGGAGTTATTCTCTAGCCCGGCGAGTGCCAACCTCCCAGGCGAGCAGGTTGCGCGAGTGGAGGTGGCGAGACCACCCCTTAGGGGGTCACCCTTCAGCGAGCTGATCATCTCAGCTCCCGTTACCAAGGGGTTCAGAGAGCCAGACATGGCTTACTATACGGGGAAGGATGACCCCGTCCAGCATCTGCAGTGGTTCGAGGATGCCGTCTCCATCAGGCCAATGACGGATGCCTTCAAGTGTCGCCTCTTTGCGATCACGCTGAAGGAGAAGACAAGGGACTGGTTCCATCAACTCCCTCCAAGGTCGATCTATGGGTTCGAGGACTTGAGCCGAAGCTTCCAGCTCCGCTTCTCCACCTCCAAGAAGCGGAAGAGGAGTCCTGAGTCCATCTTCTTGATAAGGCAGGGGGCCGAGGAGTCGTTGGCCCGCTACGTTGACCGGTTCCAAGAGGAGATCCTGGAGGTCCAAGAGATGCTAGGGTATGCTCTCCAGATGGCCTTCACCGTTGGGCTGAAGGAGGGCTTCTTCAAGATGAGCTTGACCCGGAAGGCCCCCCTTTCCTTCGAGGAGCTGATGGAAAGGGCGGCAGAGGAGATAGCCATGGAGGCGGCCAACCCGGCGTTTGTCAAGAAGTTGGCAAAGCTGACAGAGACAGAGGCAAATGAGCAAGGTGGCTCGAGGCCCCAGGAGGGAAGAAGGAGAGAGGAGCGAAGAGCTCAGGAGGGTCCGGAACCAGGTTGGAGGCAGCAGGGAGGACCCGCTCAGGGCCCGGGAAGAGGTTACGCCCATGATGGGGGAAACTTCCATGGGGGCCAAGGAAGGTTCAACTTCCAGAGGCAAGCCCCTAGGCAGCTCCTACCCCCACCACAACAAGCAATGGAGATTGGTCGAAGGGAGAGGAGGAACCGCCAGGGAAGGAGAAGGGTCAGGGTAGAGTTGCCATACTGTGACTTCCACCAGGTGGAGGGGCACGCCACAACTACCTGCCCCGAGTTCCTGGAAGTGAGGGGGGCGAGATACCCTGCCCAGCCACAACCACCAGTGCGGGTTGAAGAGGTTCTGCCCGGAGAAGGAGGGGATGATGTTTGCGAGGACCGGGTCGATGTCGGACCCCGAGGCGGTATAACAGTGATCCATGGTGGAGTGGGGATCAAGGCTACTCGGAAGGCAAGCCTCCATGTCATGTACCGAAGGAGCGTCGCCTCAACCTCCCAGACCCCGCCCCAGGAGGAGAAGATCACCTTCTCGGTGAAGGACCTACCAGATCATGAGGATCCGTTCTGTGATGCGCTAGTCATCCAGACGGCCATCGAGGGCTACAGCGTCTCCCAAATCTTGGTTGACAACGGGAGCTCCGTCAACGTCGTTTTCAGGAAGGCGTTTGATGAGATGAAGGTAGAGCCAAGGAGGGTGTTGGCCTCGGAAGGACCCCTGTTCGGATTCTCAGGAGAAAGAAAGGAGGTCGAAGGTGGAGTAGGACTCCAAGTAAAGTTGGGAGGGGCCTCAAGGAACTGCCGGTTCGTCATTGTTGACGCTACAAGCAGCTACAATGCCATTTTCGGAAGGCCCCTCATAAGCGCCTTTCGTTGTGTGCCATCTTCCTTCCACCAATGCATCAAGCTCATCTCCAGAGGGATCCAAGTCAGAGTCAAGGGGGACTCCAGGATGGCAAGACAGTGCTACGTCACGGCTGTCAACACCATCTCTTGGTTGGCCCAGGCAGAGGAGATGGAGAAGGTCATGGAGAGCTTGAGCAAGATGGAAGTGCCCGAGGAAAAGAAAGCGGGAGATGGTCGTCATGCCCAGGCCCCATGAGGGTGCCTCGCCTTGTGGTAGTTTTTTCATTTTTCTTATCTTGTAACGAGTGCTACCCCTGACCAGCTGAGTCGGGGGGGGGGGGATCATGTAACCCATCTATTTCTCCCCGTTTGAGGATGTAGGATTTGGTAAGGATTGATTGAGATGCTTAGTTCTTTTGCTCTGAGACGGTCCCGCTGCCCAGGCTCTCACTAGCTGGGCAGGGCCGGTGGTACCTCTCATTGATGCCTAGTTGTCTCACCTCGAGATGGATTCCGCTGACAGGCTCTCACCTAGCTGGCAGGGCAGGTTGATCTCTCGGAGGGTGGGAAGGTCTCACCTCGAGATGGATTCCACTGCTAGGCTCTCACCTAGCTGGCAGGGCAGGTTGATCTCTCGGAGGGCAGGAAGGTCTCACCTCGAGATGGATTCCGCTGCCAGGCTCTCACCTAGCTGGCAGGGCAGGTTGATCTCTCGGAGGGTGGGAAGGTCTCACCTCGAGATGGATTCTGCTGCCAGGCTCTCACCTAGCTGGCAGGGCAGATTGATCTCTCGGAGGGTGGGAAGGTCTCAACTCGAGATGGATTCCGCTGCCAGGCTCTCGACTAGCTGGCAGGGCAGGTTGATCTCTCGGAGGGTGGGAAGGTCTCACCTCGAGATGGATTCCGCTGCCAGGCTCTCACCTAGCTGGCAGGGCAGGTTGATCTCTCGGAGGGTGGGAAGGTCTCACCTCGAGATGGATTCCGCTGCCAGGCTCTCACCTAGCTGGCAGGGCAGGTTGATCTCTCGGAGGGTGGGAAGGTCTCACCTCGAGATGGATTCCGCTGCCAGGCTCTCACCTAGCTGGCAGGGCAGGTTGATCTCTCGGAGGGTGGGAAGGTCTCACCTCGAGATGAATTCCGCTGCCAGGCTCTCACCTAGCTGGCAGGGCAGGTTGATCTCTCGGAGGGTGGGAAGGTCTCACCTCAAGATGGATTCCGCTGCCAGGCTCTCACCTAGCTGGCATGGCAGGTTGATCTCTCGGAGGGTGGGAAGGTCTCACCGCGAGATGGATTCCGCTGCCAGGCTCTCACCTAGCTGGCAGGGCAGGTTGATCTCTCGGATGGTGGGAAGGTATCACCTCGAGATGGATTCCTCTGCCAGGCTCTCACCTAGCTGGCAGGGCAGGTTGATCTCTCGGAGGGTGAGAAGGTCTCACCTCGAGATGGATTCTGCTGTCAGGCTCTCACCTAGCTGGCAGGGCAGGTTGATCTCTCGGAGGGTGGGAAGGTCTCACCTCGGGATGGATTCCGCTGCCAGGCTCTTATCTAGCTGACAGAGCAGGTTGATCTCTCAGAGGGTGGGGTAGGTCTCACCTCTGAGATGGATTCCGCTGTCAGGCTCTCATCTAGCTGGCAGGGCAGGTTGATCTATCGTGGAAGCCAAGTCCCTTAGCTCCGAGATGGATTCTGCTGTCAGGCTCTCATCTAGCTGGTAGGGCAGGTTGATCTCTCGTGGAAGCCAAGTCCCTTAGCTCCGAGATGGATTCCGCTCTCAGGCTCTCATCTAGCTGGCAGGACAGGTTGATCTCTCGTGGAAGCCAAGTCCCTTAGCTCCGAGATGGATTCCGCTGTCAGGCTCTCATCTAGCTGGCAGGGCAGGTTGATCTCTCATGGAAGCCAAGTCCCTTAGCTCCGAGATGGATTCCGCTGTCAGGCTCTCATCTAGTTGGCAGGGCAGGTTGATCTCTCGTGGAAGCCAAGTCCCTTAGCTCCGAGATGGATTCCGCTGCCAGGCTCTCATCTAGCTGGCAGGGCAGGTTGATCTCTCGTGGATGCCAAGTCCCTTAGCTCCGAGATGGATTCCGCTGTCAGGCTCTCATCTAGCTGGCAGGGCAGGTTGATCTCTCGTGGAAGCCAAGTCCCTTAGCTCCGAGATGGATTCCGCTGCCAGGCTCTCATCTAGCTGGCAGGGCAGGTTGATCTCTCGTGGATGCCAAGCCCTTAGCTCCGAGATGGATTCCGCTGTCAGGCTCTCATCTAGCTGGCAGGGCAGGTTGATCTCTCGTGGATGCCAAGTCCTTAGCTCCGAGATGGATTCCGCTGCCAGGCTCTCATCTAGCTGGCAGAGCAGGTTGATCTCTCGTGGAAGCCAAGTCCTTTACTCTGAGATGGATTCCGCTGTCAGGCTCTCACTAGCTGACATGGCTGGTTGATCTCTCGTGGGAGCCAAGTTTGTTACCCGGAGGAGGTCTCGCCACCCAGGCTCCCGTAGCTGGCTTGGCAGGTTGACCCCGCAGGAAAGTTACACTCCGCGAATACGTTGGAGTTGGACATTTCTTTCCGAGCTTGTACCAACCTCGAAAAGAGCGGGGATTGTGTACAACCCCATATTCGCGAATAGTGGGCCCCAAATGAGGCGTGCGTAGTTTTTAAGCTTTTTGAGTATTTTGAACTCTCGGCGGCCAATTTTGGCTATAACTTGGAAATCTACTAGTAGGGGGAGGAGAAATCGGCCTCCCCCTGTGGCCCCTTAGTTGGAGTGTGAGAGCGGCAGGTTGGTAGGCACCCGCCCGGGCCAATTGGGTGTGGAGGCGGGATCAGCAGGCCCTCCCCCTCCCCCTTTTCCCCTCAGGCCGGCGAGACCAGCCCCGGGCCCGGCGGGTAGGCCGGGCGAGACCGGCCCTCGGGCCGGGTCTCGCCCAGCCCCACGGGCAGCAAAGTTCTAGTTCAGCCACAAGCCTTCAAACCCCCTATTGCTTTTAGGAAAGTGATGCAACCCACTAACATGTATGACTATGACATTACACATGATCACAGTAAGCCTGGTATTTTGAATGACAAGGGTGCAAATGTCAATAGGGCAGCCCATGTGCAAACACACCATGTTCTTCAGGAATCATTGGTGTTTGATGCACCATCCCCAACACTAAACAAAAGGACTGCTGACAGCAAGGCTGTTAAGACTGTATCTAATAGAAGATGCAATAGATATGAGTGATGGTGCTGTGGCAAGGTTGAGCATTATGCCATAGACTGTTGTCACAATACATATGTTAGGAAAAATGTCAGCTTACCTGTTAGAAAGACTGCAGGGAAATCAGTCAAGTTTCAGACTAACCTGAACCTAGAACCAATACTTATTAGGGTTCTAAGGTTAAGTAATTATATTTGATGTAGGTGAGTCCAAGTGACCATACCCCAATATGGTACTTGGGCAGTGGTTGTTCTATGCACATGACTGGAACAAGAAGGATGCTGAAGGACTACTCTCACATAGAGAATGGACCCAAAGTGATCTTTGGTGGATCTGAAAAGGGGATCATCAAAGAGTTTGGTAATATTTCTAATGACTCAATTACTATCACCCAAGTGGTTTATGTGAAATGTTTGAAACACAACCTAATAAGCATAAGCCAACTGAGTGATCTTGGTTATGACACTTCATTTATTAAGAATGGGTGTCAGATTAGAAGGAAAAGTGATCAAGAGGTCATCTTGTCAGGTTATAGAAAAAGAAATATTTATTGTCTCAGTTTTGATTGTGAGAATAAGAACTCTCCTATATGTTTAGTTGCAAATGAGAAAACATCTCATTGTGTCAAATGGCACAAGAGGCTAGCTCACCTTAACTATAAGACTATAAGCCAACTCTATATCATGGAGTTAGTGAGGAATGATCCTCAGTTCAAGTGCATAAAAGAGGGTGTATGTTCAGCTTGCCAAAAGGGCAAACAGACCAAGACCTCTTTTCATGGACATGATACCAAAGATTTTGTGAGGTGTTTGTACCTCTTGCATATGGATCTATTTGGTCCTATGTCAGTTAATAGTCTAGGTAGGAAAGTCTATACACTTGTAGTTGTGGATGACTATTCTAGATTTATTTGAGTTTTCTTACTGAGGCAGAAATCTGAAACCCCTACTGTCTTCCACAAATTTGTTAGACAAATTCAGAATGAGCTTAACAGTTCAGTGGTCAAAATCAGAAGTGACCATGAGACTGAATTTCAGTCTGAATGCATGATAAGATTTTGTGAAGAACTAGAGATTCATCAAGAGTTCTCCTCACATAGAACTACACAGCAAAATGGTATTGCTGAAAGAAAGAATATGACTCTTATTGAGCCTAGTAGAACACTACTAAGTGACACTTCTCTCCCAGAATATTTCTGGGCTGAGGTAGTAAACACTGCATGTCATGTTCTCAATAGAGCATTCATCACTAAAAGTCATAAAAAGACACCCTATGAGATTATGAAATGCAGAAAACCAAACATATCCTATTTTAGGATCTTTGGTAGCAAGTGTTATGTACTTAATAATGACAAGTCTTATTTAACTAAGTTTGCTGCCAAATCCCAAGAAGGGATATTTGTTGGGTACAATAACAACAGTAGAGCTTACAAGATCTATAACTTGACTACTCAAGTTATAGAAGAATCTGTTCATATAGTCTTTGATGAAACTGAACTAATCAACTATGAGCAGTCTAGTGTATCTTGTAGCTCTATAGGTTTGAAGGAAAAGATAGATAAGCTAACCATTAATGAAGACCAACCTGCAAGGCAGGATGAATAAATTGATGGGTGTTGTCCAGGGGGAGTACAAGACCCTCAAGCTGATGAAGAGGACAATGAAGTACAACCTGTTGAAGAGATTGGAGAAAATCAAGGTGTAGATGGATTGCCTCCAGTAACAAGGCATCTAAAGGATCATCCAGCACACCAAATTATTGGTGATCCAAGACATGGTGTCCAGACAAGGAGCAGGAACATGAACACAGTTCTTTGCTCAAGTTTCCTGTCCCAAATGGAACCCAAGAAATTTGAAGAAGCCATACAAGACCCAAACTGGATTGATGCAATGCAGGAGCTGAATCAATTCAGAAGATGCAAAGTATGGGAGATGGTTCCTAAACCAAAGGATCATAATGTCATAGGGACTAAGTGGATCTACATGAACAAGCTAGATGAAAATGACATCATAGTCAAAAACAAAGTAAGACTGGTAGCAAAAGGCTACAGGCAGGAAGAGGGAATAGACTTTGATCAGACATTTGCTCCAGTTGTAAGGTTGGAAGCAATAAGGCTATTCCTTACCTATGCAGCATACCAAGGGTTCAAGGTATTCCAGATGGATGTCAAGTCAGCATTTTTAAATGGTGACTTAAAAGAGGAAGTCTATGTTGAACAACACTCAGGTTTTGTAGATTCTCTCTATCCTAAGTATGTCTATAGGCTTAAGAAAGCACTATATGGTTTGAAATATGCCCCTAGGGCTTGGTATGAAACCCTGTCTACTTTTCTCATTGAGAACAAATTCTCAAGGGGGAAAATAGACAAAACTCTATTCCTTAGGGAATCAAAAGGCAAGATGATCCTAGTCCAGATATATGTTGATGACATTATCTTTGGATCAATAGAAAACAACATTTGTAGAAAGTTTGCCAAACTTATACAAGGGAAGTTTGAGATGAGTAGTATGGGTGAACTGAAATTGTTCTTGGGACTCCAAGTTAGACAGACTGATGATGGCTTGTCCATATCTCAGTCTAAGTTCACCAAGGAGTTGATTAAGAAGTATGACATGGAGTCAGCCTCCACCATGAGAACTCCAATGGGATCAAGTATGCCTGTAGGCAAAGATGATGCAAGAAAACTTGTAGATGAGTTTTTTATAGAGGGATAATTGGCTCCCTTTTATACTTAAATGCTAGTAGACCAGACATCATGTATGCTATATGTGTCTGTGCTAGGTATCAAGCCTGCCCTAAAAGGCTCATTATACTGCAGTTAAAAGAATTTTGAGATATCTTAAGGGAACACCAAATCTTGGCCTTTGGTACCATAAGAATAGATATTTTCTACTAACTGGGTATTCAGATGCAGACTTTGCAAGATACAAAGAAGACAGAAAAAGTACAACTGACACATGTCAGTTTTTAGGTGGAAGATTGATGTCTTGGAGCAGTAAAAAGCAGACAAATGTGGCTATTTCCACCGCTGAGTCTGAATATGTTGCTGCAGGCAGCTGCTGTGCTCAGCTATTATGAATTCAACATCAACTTGAAGATTATGAAATCCAAGTAAGTAGAACTCCATTATTTTGTAATTCTACTAGTACCATTTCTATTGCTAGAAATCCTGTTTCACATAGCAGAACTAAGCACATAGAAATAAGATTTCATTTCCTTAGAGATCATGTTGAAAAATAAGATATAAGTTTAGAATTTGTCAATACAAATTTTTAAATTGCTGACATGTTCACCAAACCACTGGATGAAACTAAATTCAATTATTTTAAAATTGAATTAGACATGCTGAACATAGAACAAGAATGACAAATTTGACTAAGTAAATGTGTGTCGACACTTAAAGACAAAGGTGTCGACACTTAGTAGATGATGTCGACACATAAGAAAATTCTGTCGACACATCCCGAAGATTGTGTCGACACTCAGAATTTGGTGTCGACACATATCTATCCCGACACATAAATGTTGGTGTCGACACATACCGCCGTCTGTGTCGACACGCAGAGTTTAGTGTAAGCTCTTAAGATTATTTGTGTTGACACATAGAAAAGTAATTCTCTGTCGAGACTTTAATAGTCTGTGTCGACACAATCCCAACAGTGTCGACACAACCCGCCTTTTGACCTTTTTTATTTAGAAACATATAAATATGTGGAAGTAAACCCCTGTCGACTTCGCTCTCAACATTTTCGAGACCTAATCCTTTGTGTCGACAGACCTTCATCTCTTTTCTCTCTCTCTCTCTCATCCCTCATGGCGCCAAAGCTGGAAGACAACATCAACGAAGTTTATGAACTAGTTCGTGATGCCTTTGCAAGTGGATATAGAGACATTAAAGCCGTGATTACCCTAATCACAGAAAATGCCTTAGAATACTTGGTCTCAGAAACTACCAAGATTTGGAAGGAGGTTCTTGAATTCTACACAGCAGCAACATTGGATTCGACGAGCCTGAAAATTAAGTCATCCGTTCAAGGAACCAAGGTCAAACTCACCCTAAAGAGTTTGAGGAAGACACTACACTTGCCAAGGGTTCAAGAAGACGATGAAATAGTATCTTCCATGACCAGAGAAGCTCTCCAATGGTGTGGACTAGATCCCACCACCAAGATTGGATCTTCTATGCTCAGAAAGGGAATGAACTCCCATGGAAAATTTCTCTCTGAAATTATAGGAAAAGTAATTCTGTGTAAACCAGGAGGACATGAAAGAATATCTGCTTACATGTTCAATCTAATGAACAGAGTCATCTTCAAGGTCAAAACCAACTGGTCTGCTGTGATCTTTGAAAATATCAAAGAAAGTTTAAAAAAATCTAATCTAGGCAGAATTCTAAGTCTATATCTGGCTGAGAATATTCCTGAAGTAATGAATCAGATTGCAGGATCTAAGATCAATCATATGAGAAGAATGGATTCGAGAATACTATCCAGATGAGAAAGGGTCCTGACCAAGGATGTTTCTACACCACAGAAACAAACAAAACAGATACAGCCAAAGAAGAAACCAACCCACAAGACAGCTGAATCTTCCAGTGATTCAGAAGAAGAAGTGGTCTTCAGCTCAGAGGAAGAAAGACCAGAGCATGCAAGGACATCACCTGCTCTAGAGATCGTAGATGCTGGTCAGGTGCAGGGGGAGCAGATTCCAGAAAGCAACATCCACCTGGATCAGCTACAGGAAGAGCCTCATCAAGGGGGAGCCAATGATCTTTCTCAAACTTCAGCTCAACAAGAGACATTACCTTCAGGGGGAGCTCATGAGCAACAACCACCTGTCCACACAGTTGCATTGGACAGTGAATCAGAAACTCAATCAATACTTGAGGTAGTTCAACACATCAATCAAACTGCTGTGAATACTGAGAATGATGCGCTGGATGTGCTCCTGACTGATGTTGATAAAAATATCCAAGACCATGTCCCAGATCAGGACATTACCACGGAAGACACTGTTGACTTTGAAGGAGGAGAATCTACTAATAAAGGGCAAGCTATTCCTTCTGTTCAAATAAATCAAGAGGTAACTCTGAAAGAGTTATTTCCTGACATACAAGATGCAAGAACTGAGAAGGAGTTGCCCTATAGTCCAAAAGCCACTGTGGACATAACAAGTTCCTCAGAAACTTCAGAAGATGAAACAACCTCTAGGTCTAAGAAGAGGAAACTGATGGTCCTCAGAAAGAAGAGCTTAGGCTATAAGAAAGCCTTGCAGACTGTCTCCCAACCACCAGCTCCAGCAGTTGACTTCAGCTCACTGTTGGTGGCACTGCAAGTTAAGATGGATGAACAAAAAACAGCTCTTGAGAAATATGTAGATGAAAGTCATAAGGAACTCCAATTTTTTTTGGCTCAAGATATCAAATCTATCAGATTTGAGGTAAATCAGCATAAAAAAGGAGATGACAGATTGATTTCATAAGAGATGTAATGCTGTAGTTTATTTAGCCAAACAACAAGTGGAAGCCAAAATACAGATAAATGATATAGCAGTCAAATAAGGCTATGTTTTGGAAAATCAAATAAGAATGAATGACAATCTTACTGAATCTCATAATGTGATTGTCACAGAACTTAAGAATACAACAACTGCTTTTACTGCAAACATTGCTAAAGAAAATTCTGAGTTTGATAAACAACTTCAAGCAAATTAAATTGACAGATGTTAGCACTGCTATCCAATAATCTCAGAAGGTAATTTCTGATCAGCTGCTGAAGTTCAGAGCATTCTACAAGGAAGGTACAAATTATCTAGCTAAACAAATAAGGTTTCAAAAGGATGATCTAAGAGACCATGTTGAACAAGAAGTCATAAAGGGGGAGAGATTGTTAGTCAATGGAATTTGATCAATTTCAACCCATCACCAAAAATTCTTCTCCATGGAGTCAACAACCAAGGCCGACTAGGTCGTCGTCACCACCTTCTCCGATCAATCCGGAGTTTCGGATGTGCGTCAACTCAAGCTCAATCAAATCGGAGCAGTTCTAAGCCCATTTAACAAGAAGAGACATGGAAGCAGATCCGAGAAGAAGAGCTAGGTGTGTTCTTCGCTGAAGCTTGATGTTGTTCTGTATCCTCGGGTTCGATAAATCCGCAGCCAACAAATCAACAAGCGACATGTACACAAGAATTCCGGCGGACGCCGCATCTAATATTCCTTCAATAATCAGAGCCGTAGAGCTATTCTCTTTGTAACTCGAAAAAATGGCCATGCCGAGGCCGATCCCGAATGGAGCAGTTAGGGAGAAGAAGATCGCCATTATTATCGTTGCCCGCGACCGAAATTCTGCCTGCAGTTTTCAAATTTGTAGGGTTTTAGGATAGATATTAAGAGTTTGAGGGATATATACACATATCAGCCAAAGCTTGGGTCAGATACAGACTTGGGCCCGACCCATGCCCGTATTGAAATAAATAAAAAAGTAAAAAATATATGAATTAGTATTTTTTTCTTTTGAAGGGCCTCTTTATTAAAATATTAAAAGCTTAAGCTGTAATTGATGGATTTTGGGGTGTGCCCTGCACTGTAGGGTGCAATGCACAATCCAACGGCTGCGAGTGCATCATATCACGATCTGAGATGTGCACGCATCTCCGTGCAAGATGTGATGCACTCACAGTTATTGAATAGCTGCATACTTTACACTCCCGTGGGAAGTGGGTCCTGATAAAATGATTTTTAATTTAAACTATAGTTGGCCTTAAGCCATGAGCTTACATATGCATTCAAAATGGAACAGCCTAGTAAATACAAATTATTATCTTTTTCTCAAAAAGATAATAATAATAATACTAATAAATAATAATAAATATTTGCAACAACGTCACAAAATAATAATGAATGATTTAAAATTAGTGCAATTCAAATTAATACTAAAATATTGGAACAAACAAGAGGAAAAATAATATTTAGGGTATTATTTTACTTATTCTAAAGTGTGGATAAAAATCATATTAGTCCAAAGTTTTTATTATGTCAAAATAGTACTTAAACAGTCAAATTTCTCATTTAGAAATTTTTTTACACCTTAAAATTTTTAAAAATTTAAAAACAAATTAACATTACTTTGAATTAAAACGCCACCACCATATCAACCGGAGCCCTAGGCTCTGTTTGGGACAGCTCTGGCGGATTGAAAAGTTGTTGTCCGGATAGAGCTGTTTTAAAATAGATTTCTGGGGAGCAGTTTTGAAAAGCTGCAGAGTGTTTGGGTATTCTGTACAGAAGTGCGCTCGGAATCGCCCGAGGAAGGACGTCGGGGGCTCGGAATCGCCGGAGGAAGGCCGTCAGGGGCTCGGAATCGCCGGAGGAAGGCCGTCCGACCTCTAAGCATGTTCCAACTGAAAAAACCATTAGATTTCCAAAACCTGTGAGAGAGAAAGCTATTTTGCAAGAGCAGAAGCTGGGGGGAGGGAGATTTCTGAAAAGCTGCAAAACAGCTCCAGATTTTTGAAAAGCTCTTCACATGGAGCTGTCCCAAATACATATAAAGCAGCTCTGGCGGCTGGAATAGAGATTTTCCAGCCGACAGAGCTGCGCCAAAGAGACCCCTAATTTGCTGAAATGAATGATTTTCTGTCCTAAAGTGTATTAATTGATTATATATTTTGCAACGGAAAAAATGAATACAAATTCGGGATGAGGGTAGATGTGACATTTACCTGAATAATGCAACCAGCAAGTCCAATGCCTTCGAAGAATTGATGAAAACTCAAGGCTCCAACCAATGGCTTTATTGTTTTGACGCTCTGTGATGTGCCCAGAGAAATTCCAATAATTACCGAATGAACCACAATTCCCAATTCCAACACCTACAAATAATCCCCCAAATTAAATGGGACCACATTTAAGTACGTGTCTATTTGTCCATAAACATCAAATTGAAATAAATGCATACATCTTTCATAGGGAAAGGTTGGCTTTGATGCATTAATCAAAATTGTCATCTATATAGTCTTATTTTTCTATTTTAATGATTTTACAACTATTATAATATATTTTTTTTTAAAAAATAAAATATAACACTTATTTATGTAATTATAAAACTTTTTTTTGACAAATTGCTAAATTAGGGTTTATATTTTGAGTCCTTTTTTTTAAAACAACTCATAAATGCTTCAAATCACTTCCTAAATTATTAAACGGTGTCCATCCTACCTCTTTCGAATTCCTCTAGCCGGAGCTCCTCCATCTTCCTCCACCTCCTCCACCGGACACTTTTTTTGAAATCCTATTATAAGTCGCATCCTCCCCCTTTCCCTCTAATTTTTTCGCCGGAGCTCCTCTAAATGTCTGAAACAATTACGTACGGGTAACATTCTTTGTTCTGGGAGCAGATGAAATATTGAGCGTTCAATTTTAAATCCAATGTCAGTCAGAAAAAATGGTGATTGTTTGTTCTAGGCAAGCACGCACATGGTTCCACTCCCTACGGGAGGGAGAGATCAACAACTTTGGGGAGCTCATGTAACGCCCCAAAATTCGAAAGAGGGACGAGCAGCGTCGAGAGCCAAGTTTGGGTCTTAGTAAGGGTCACACGACCTGGGACACGAGAGTGTCCAAGGCCGTGTCATGCTCGGGTTCATCGAGAGCCCGGGAAGTCCACGATTTTCACTCGACGAAGTGTCGAGACAGGGAACACGGCCTACGACATGGACGTGTCCATGGCCATGTCGTGCTCGGGTTCGATGGAGAACTCGGGTGGTCGATGAACTGCGCTCGACGAAATGTTGAGATAGTGAACACGGCTTGGGACACGGGCGTGTCCAAGGCCGTGTCGTGCGTGTGTTCGACGAATTTTCCGCGAAGTCGACGAAGAGGCAGTCGACTATCGTCGAGACTTCGAACACGACTTGAGACACGGTCGTGTCTCAGGCCGTGTCCTGCTCGGGTTGTGAGCCGGGCCGTGTAAGGGGAGTGAAAACGGCCTGGAGCCCAGGCGCGTTCGGCCTGACACGAGCGTGTCAATTTCGACACGGGCGTGTCGATTACCCGTGTCCTTCTCCGGTGGTTTTTGATCCTGTGTCGATGGAAGAACACGCCCAACAACACGGGCGTGTACTGAGTGATACGAGCGTGTCATGTTCGACACGGGCGTGTCCAGTGACCGTGTCCTGTTCTGGGTGCGACAGTTTCGGCGTCGATTGAGGCACATGACCTTGGATACGAGCGTGTCGCAAGCCGTGTTCGGCCTAGGTGTTTTGATTTTCAGTTCGGATCGTGGCCGTTCGTTTCCTTCTTTTGGGATCTGATGGTCCAGGGTTGTCCTTGTTGAGTTAAGTCCAGGAATAGGGTTTGTGAACCCTCATTCTTCATCAAGTACTCTCTTTCTAAGATCTAGAGAGAAGGGAGAGCAAGGAAGGAGGTGAATTCTTTGAAACCGTCGCACCCAAAACAAGATGTTGTTTGTGATGCTTGTGTTTTCCCCCTTTTCTCGAGTGAGTATGTGCAGCCAGAACCGGACAAGTTTAGCTCCGCAATAGTGGTAGATGGTTTCCTTGGTGGATAAGGTTAGCTTTGCATTGACGGTAGATGGTTTCCTTGGTGCGGGGGGACGTTGCAGTACAAATGAGGGATCATTGTGAGAATGATTATGGATTGTGATGTGCTAAGGCGTGGCTTTGTCTCCGTGGTCGGCTGGCTATCCCGTGACGTGCAGGTCATGTGTGGAGAGTGTCCCGACGAGACTAGTCCACTTCTGTGAGACTGACGAGAATGCCAAGCATGGGGCAAGCTCGGGCAATGAGGCCAAGAGCGGGTGGGGTCCAGCAAGGTTTCTTAGAATCGGTCAGTGTGTTAGATGGAATCCTGACATGAGAAGTCAGAGCTTGCAGGCAAGCCCGGGTCTAAGACCATGAGCGGGTGTGGCCTTGGCAAGAGTTCCGTGTGGCGGCTTGTATGCCGTTGGGGGAATTGCAGTGCCCCCTTTGCTTGCGGCTTAATGCCAATGGGGAAATGATGAGTACCTAGATGTTGTGATGACGTGCTAGATACATACACGATTGGGTGCCTTGGGTGAAGCCGGGTTTTGCATACATGCTGCATAGTAGGCCCCTTTTCTTCATATGCTCAACAGTAGAGAACGCGCATGTTGTTTGAGACATCCAAGCCTGTTCTTTAGTGCTTTACTTGTTTATGTATATTGTATACGAAGTGCTGACTTGCAGGTTGGAGGGGTACCCCGGGGTCCATTAGGGGCGGCCGGGAGGAGATGTGTTTGTTACACAGTTTGAGGTCAGCCTTTGCTGACCCACGTTACAACCAAACTTTTACAGGGCAAGGATCGCAAGCAGGAGCTAGCTCGCCGACCAAAAAGGCCTAAGCCTCATGAAGTGTTACCAGCTTCACATTAGCTCTACCTTTGTGATATTGTATGTTTGATGCTGTTGACTTCCGGCTTGCACGCCGAGGTAGCTTAGGAGTGCCTTTGCACTTTGATATGTTATGTATTGGTAGAGTTTTGGACTCTCTTTTGTTGTAAGGCCATAAGGCCGTTTCGATACTCTTGTGTATGTGGATAACTTCTAGTCTTGGTTGATGTTTCCTCTGTGGTTTGATTATGAGTTTTGAGATTGGGTAGTTATATCATCTTATAATACTAAAGCTGTAGCGTATGTATGTTATGGGGCCCCGACCGGACCCATATTATACGGTCATTACAGGGGAGGTGTTACAATTTAGTATCAGAGGCATGTTAGATTCAAGGTCGGTGTGTATAGAAGTTATCCACATAAGAGTAATGCGGGACCATGAGTGTCCTTATGTTTGAGTCTTGCGATTTAAGACTGATTCCGTGTTTTCTTGCTTTTTTTAAGAGTGCAAGCAACAAAGCGGGTACGTCGAGAACAAGAGAAGAGCTTTCGGCGAGCAGCGCCACTACTCAAGGTCCTTTGGGCATGGGTGTAAACCCGGCCGACTTATGTCGCATGCTAGTAGAAGCAATGGTGGCAGCCCAAGCTGCAACGACAGCTCAGGTAGCAACCCCTGCTATACCGGATATGGCGACGGCCGTGCCGGACGGAGAAGCCAGGCGAGTAGAGCTTTTGGTAGAAAGGGTGGTTGTCGGGCATGGAGACCGACAGATGAAGTATTTTCTGCGCTTCCATCCCCTGACGTTCAAGGGAGTCGGTACTCCGACTGATGCAGAGGATTGGTGGGCATAGATTCAAGAACTTCTGAGGGCAGCAGAGACGCCAGAGGAGAAGAAATCTGAGTTTGCAGCTTTCATGTTGGAGGGAGAAGCAAAGTTGTGGTTGGTGAGCCATAGCGGCCGCCAATTTCCTGGACGCACCCGGTCCATGAAAGAATTTGGGGATGCTTTCCTAAAGAAGTATATTCCTGTTTCAACGAGGTTGGCCCTTCAGAGGCAATTTCTGCACTTGATGCAGCGAGATAAGACGGTGGACGAGTATGTTCAGGAGTTCACTCGTTTGGGTCGTTACGTGGGGACGACCATGATAGACGATGAGGAGAGGGATAACCTCTTCTACTAGGGGCTGAGAGAGAATCTAAGACAACCCCTCATTGTCATGAAGAGAGCTGGTTTCAATGAGCTAGTTGAGGCTACCAGGATGTTGGAGAGTGATCTAAAGCGAAGCCAACGTCGTAAGCGTTTTGCGCCTAAGCAAGGAGAAGGGAAGTCTTCTCAATCCCAAGGAAAGTACGAAGGGAATAGATGAAGGAAGAAGCCACACCCATACAATTCCGGTGAGAAAAGCAAGTGGACGTCCAGAGGGTCTCACTCTAAGGGGCCACCGACGTGCTTCAACTGTGGTAAGGTGGGGCACATTGCTCGTTTTTGTAACCAAGGAGGTGCGGAGCAGGAGGCAAGGCAGGAGCAGACTGTGCGCTCCGGCCCCAGTGCCGCAGAGAAGGGGAAGATGGCGGAGTCTAGCACTTCTCGGTTCCAACCGGTGCAACCAAGGGCTTACAAACTTGGACAGCAGGAAGTGATCCGCCAACCCGATGTGGTGACAAGTATGAGGAAGTTTAAGTTTAAACTTGTGCTTCATACTTCCAGACCATTATGATTGATGTCTATGTTTTAGGCTTTGTGTTAGTTTCCGGATACCCCGCTAGGGTATTGTTTGATATGAGAGCGTCACACTCCTTTCTTGCGAAAAGCTTCATCCGGAGGATTGGAGTTGAGTCGTTTTCGGCGGACGCGGAGCTGAAGGTGCGCATGCCCAATGGGTCATCCATGACCACCAGGAAGAAAGGGCGCATTTGTTGGGAGGTAAGCGGAGTTGACTTCGTGTTGATAGCAGCGGTCCTATCGTTGGTCGAGTTTGATGTGATTTGGGAATGGACTGGCTAGCGGAGCAGCGTGCTAGTATTAATTGCCTATCCAAGGTGGTGACCCTAAGAAGCGAAGGGCAGATAGAAGTCAAGTTTGAGGGCCTTAATGGAGTGGCCCGTTCTCTGATTTCGGCCTTGCAGTTGGCGTGTGCAGTTAACCAGGGTGGAGTAGCGCTTGTGGCGTTATTAGAGGTTCGCATTTCCAAGTTATCACTTGGGGAACTGCCAGCGGTGGCAGAGTTCGAGGATGTGTTTCCTGAAGATCTTCCTGGGGCACCTCCTCGGCGGGAGATTGATTTCTCAATTGAGTTAGTGCCAGAGGCACGACCGGTGTCACGTCGTCCGTTTAGGATGGCACCGAAAGAGTTGGCTGAGCTCAAGGTACAGTTGCAGGAACTATTGGAGCAGGGGTATATCAGACCCAGTTCTTCACCGTGGAGCGTGCCAGTGTTGCTCGTAAAGAAGAAAGACGGTAGTATGCGGCTGTGCATAGACTACCGAGAGTTGAATAAACTGACTGTCAAGAATAAGTATCTGATTCCTCTGATTGACGACCTGTTTGACCAGCTGGTGGGGTCGGTGGTGTATTCAAAGTTGGACTTAAAGTCAGGATACTATCAGCTGCGAATTCAAGACGAGGACATACCCAAGACAACGTTTGGTACGAGGTATGGTCATTTTGAGTTCTCGGTGATGCCGTTCGGGCTGACGAACGCACCATCCGTATTCATGGATTTGATGAACCGACTATTTCAGAAATAATTGGACTCTTTTGTAGTTGTCTTTATTGACGACATCTTGGTGTATTCCAAATCAGAGGTGGAGCATGAGA
The DNA here is from genome assembly GCA_039583875.1 of Platanthera guangdongensis. Lineage (NCBI taxonomy): Eukaryota > Viridiplantae > Streptophyta > Magnoliopsida > Asparagales > Orchidaceae > Platanthera > Platanthera guangdongensis. Next base: position 11,423,058 of record CM077151.1, read on the forward strand.
CTCACTTGAGAGTAGTCTTGCAAGTGTTGAGAGAGAACCAACTTTATGCAAAGTTCTCGAAATGTGAGTTCTGGCTAAAGAAGGTGGCATTTTTAGTCCATGTGATTAGTGGGGATGGGGTGGCGGTAGATCCAATAAAAGTGGAGGCCATCAGAGATTGGCCGGTTTTGAGAACCGTGGTAGAAGTCCGAAGTTTTCTTGAACTAGCCGGGTACTATAGAAGATTTGTGGAAAACTTTTCGCGAATAGCTCTACCCCTCACGTTACTAACTCGTAAGGATCAGAAGTTTGTGTGGACTCAGGAGTGCAGTCAGACATTTGAGACACTGAAGGAAAGACTGATGACGACTCCAATCTTAAGTCTACCGATAGGGACCAAATGATTTCAAATTTTCAGGGACGCATCAGGATGCGGTTTGGGTTGCGTTTTGGTGCAACATGACCGTGTAATAGCCTTTGGGTCTAGGCAGCTGAAGCTTCACAAGAGGAATTACCCCGTCCATGACTTGGAGTTGACGACAGTAATTTTCGCGTTGAAATTGTGGCGGCACTATGTTTATGGTGCAAAGGTGGAGATCTTCACGGATCATAAAAGCCTGAAGTATCTCCTAGATCAGAAGGAATTGAATATGCGGCAGCGCAGGTGGGTCGAGTTCCTTGGAGACTACAAAGCGGCGATTCAGTATACGCCAGGCAAAGCCAGTGTGGTGGCAGATGCATTGAGTAGAAAATACTCGGGGCAAGGGAATTGGATCGAAGCTCATGATGAGCGGTTGGTGCTGGACTGGGAGTCCCTCGGCTTGGAGTGCATAGCAAGCGGCGATTCTAGCGTGGCTCGGTTGAACTGGATTGAAATGCAGAACGACTTGTCCGATCGTATACAGGAAGCGACTCGTTTGGATGTGGAGTTTCAGCCATTCATGGTGGAAGCTCAAAAGGGCGAGAGCAACTCCTGGGAGTTGATTGACGGGATTCTGAGGAACGATGGAAGGATTTGTGTACCACAGTTCAGTAAGTTCCGTGAGGAGTTGATGTTTGAGGCTCACTTCACAAAGTACTCCATTCACCTAGGCAGTACAAAGATGTACTTGGATATGAAGAAATCCTTTTGGTGGCCTGGACTGCAGCGGGACGTAGCTTTGTACATGAATCGATGCCAAACTTATACCTTGGTGAAGGCAAAGTGTCAGAAGCCGGGCGGGTTCCTGAAGCCTCTTCCTATTCCTGAGTGGAAAATTGATGACATCTCCATGGATTTTGGGCATGGGTTACCTAGATCGCTGCTGGGTAACGACGCGATTTGGGTGATTGTGGATCACTTAACCAAAGTGGCTCACTTCATCCCAAATCGGAAGGAGGACAGCGTGGAGAAGCTGGTGGAGTTGTATGTTCGCAACATTGTGCGACTACATGAGATTCCTAAAAGTATAGTCAGCGATCGTGACGGACGTTTCACGTCCAAGGACTGGAGGTTGGTTCAGAAGAGTCTGGGCATGAAGCTAAAGTTCAGTACGACTTTCCATCCTCAAACTGACGGACAAACCGAAAGAACGAACCGTACTATGGAGGATATGCTGAGAATATGCATTCTTGACTTCGACAAGAAGTGGGAGGATCACCTCTTCATGGTGGAGTTTGCGTATAATAATAGTTACCAAGCAAGTATAAAGATGACGCCATACGAAGCTTTGTATGGGAGGCGGTGTCGAACACCGATGTCGTGGACAGAGGCGGGAGACACCAAACTATTGGGAAAAGAAGTGGTAGCTGATGCTTGTGAGTTGGTACGGACCATTCAAGAGCGCATGAAGGTGGCTCAAGATCGGCAAGCAAAATATTTTAATGCTCTCCACAGGAAGCTGGAGTTCGCGGTAGACGATTGGGTCTATTTAAAGATCAAGACGTTCAAAGGCGTTTCACGGATTCGCCGACTCAAGAAGTTGAGTCCAAGGTTTTTGGAACCTTTCGAGGTTGTTGAACGGGTGGGAGAAGCCGCGTACCGATTGGCGTTGTCTGTAGAGCTGAGTGGATTACATGGCGTCTTCCATGTCGCCGTCTTGAGGAAAGCCTTGGTAGAGGCTAGTGTGGTGATCGAATCGGCATCAGTGCCGATAGAGGAAGACTTGATGACGCGAGTCCGTCCAATTGATATTGAGGATTCAGAAATTCGGCAGTTGCGGAACAACGAGGTCAAACTCGTAAAAGTCCGATGGGACAACTGCGACCGCGAGGAGCTCTCTTGGGAGCGAGAACAAGCCATGCTGGAGGAGTATCCAGAGTTTTTCCGTTCAGGTATCATTTAAGTTTTGTGTACCCCTTTTTGCTTTTGTAATTTCGGGACGAAATTTTTTTAAGGGGGAGAGAGTTGTAACGCTCCAAAATTCGAAAGAGGGACGAGCAGCGTCGAGATCCAATTTTGGGTCTTAGTAAGGGTCACACGGCCTGGGACACGGGCGTGTCCAAGGCCGTGTCGTGCTCGGGTTTGTCGAGAGCCCGGGAAGTCGACGATTTTCAATCGACAAAGTGTCGAGACAGGGAAGACGGCCTAGGACACAGGCGTGTCCAAGGCCGTGTCGTGCTCGGGTTCGAAGGAGAACTCGGGTGGTCGACGAACTGCGCTCGACGAAATGTCGAGACAGTGAACACGGCTTGGGACACTGGCGTGTCTAAGGCCGTGTCGTGCGTGTGTTCGACGAATTTTCTACGAAGCCGACGAAGAGGCAGTCGACGATCGTCGAGACTTCGAACACGTCCTGAGACATGAGCGTGTCCCAGGCCGAGTCCTGCTCGGGTTGTGAGCCGGGCCGTGTAAGGGGAGTGAACACGGCCTGGAGCTCAGGCGTGTTTGGCCTGACAAGGGCGTGTCAATTTCGACACGGGCGTGTCGATTACCCATGTCCTTCTCGGGTGGTTTTTGATCCTGTATCGATGGAGGAACACGCCTAGCAACACAGGCATGTACTGAGTGACACAGGCGTGTCATGTTTGACACGGGCGTGTCCAGTGTCCGTGTCCTGTTCTGAGTGCGACAGTTTCGGCGTCGATTGAGGCACACGACCTTGGACACGGGCGTGTCGCAAGCCGTGTTCGGCCCAGGTGTTTTGATTTTCAGTTCAGATCATGGCCGTTCGTTTCCTTATTTTAGGATCTGATGGTCCATGGTTGTCCTAGCTTAGTTAAATCCGGGAATAGGGTTTGGGAACCCTCATTCTTCATCAAGTACTCTCTTTCTAAGATCTAGAGAGAAGGGAGAGCAAGGAAGGAGGTGAAGGAGAGATCCGGCTGCCGAAGAAGCTTCGGTGCTCTAAATCGCGAGCCGAGTCCAGATCCGTGGAGGCAAGACCGTTGCAAAGATTTTCATCCTGCTAAGTTTCCATGTCTAGGAAGAGGGGTCGGAAGGTAACGACACTTCTCATCTTGGTTTTAGGATGCGTGCTTAGCATCTTTTACTTTCTAGTTTTTGGGCACCAAACTCTCAAATGAGAGGGGTTTGGGTCGCCAAGGTTCAAGAGGAACCTCCGGGTCGATTGAGTCCGTCACCAGCATGTTTTTGCACTAGAGATCCGCTCCGTTGGTGGATTAGGCATTGCGGGTGAAGCCGTGGTCGCGACCGTTAGTCCGACTTGGTGATGTTGCATGCGAGCTTTAAGGATTTTGTAGAAATCCGTTGCGGCAAGATGCCGTTTGTGATGTTTGTGTTTTCCCCCTTTTCTCGAGTGAGTACGTGTAGCCGGAACCGGACAAGGTTAGCTCCGCAATGACGGTAGATGGTTTCCTTGGTGGACAAGGTTAGCTCCGCATTGACGGTAGATGGTTTCCTTGGTGCGCGGGGACGTTGCAGTACAAATGAGGGATCAGGGTGGGAATGATTATGGATTGTGATGTGTTAAGGCGTGGCTTTGTCTCCGTGGTCGGCTGGCTATCCCGTGACGTGCAGGTCATGTGTGGAGAGTGTCCCGACGAGACTAGTCCCCTTATGTGAGACTGACGAGAATGCCAAGCATGGGGAAAGCCCGGGCAATGAGGCCAAGAGCGGGTGGGGTCCAGCAAGGTTTCTTAGAATCGGTCAGTGTGTTAGGCGGAATCCTGATATGAGAAGTCAGAGCTTGCAGGCAAGCCCGGGTCTAAGACCATGAACGGGTGGGGCCTTGACAAGAGTTCCGTGTGGCGGCCTCTATGTCGTTGGGGGAATTGCAGTGCCCCCTTTGTTTGCGGCTTAATGCCAATGAGGAAATGATGAGTACCCAAATGATGTGATGATGTGCTAGATGCATACGCAATAGGGTGCCTTGGGTGAAGCCCGGGTTTTGCATACATGCTGCATAGTAGGCCCCTTTTCTTCATATGCTCAACAGTAGAGAACGTGCATGTTGTTTGAGACATCCAAGCATATTCTTTAGTGCTTTACTTGTTTATGTATATTGTATACGAAGTGCTGACTTGCAGGTTGGAGGGGTACCCCGGGGTCCGTTAGGGGCGGCCGGGAGGAGATGTGTTTGTTACACAGTTTGAGGTCAGCCTTTGCTGACCCACGTTACAACCAAACTTTTACAGGGCAAGGATCGCAAGCAGGAGCTAGCTCGCCGGCCAAAAAGGCCTAAGCCTCATGAAGTGTTACCAGCTTCGCATTAACTCTACTTTTGTGATATTGTATGTTTAATGTTGTTGACTTCCGGCTTGCATGCCGAGGTAGCTTAGGAGTGCCTTTGCACTTTGATATGTTATGTATTGGTAGAGTTTTGGACTCTCTTTTGTTGTAAGACCATAAGGCCGTTTCGATACTCTTGTGTAAGTGGATAAATTCTAGTCTTGGTTGATGTTTCTGCTGTGGTTTGATTATGAGTTTTGAGATTGAGTAGTTATATCATCTTATAATACTAAAGCTATGACGTTTGTATGTTGTGGGGCCCCGACCGGATCCATATTGTACGGTCATTACAGGGGAGGTGTTAAAGCTCACACACCTCTTCATCGACCAGTTCATATCAAACCGACGAATCGTCCGGGACCGCCCTCACCTCTCCGACATTCGCCAAAACGAGGGGGAATCGCTTAAGCAGTTCTTCTGCCGCTTCACTTCTGAGGCGCGACAAATCTCGGGAGTCGACCTCGAGCTCCTTCGCGGCTTCTTCCTCGAGGGTAGGGATGCAAGTTGAGTTCAGCCGACTCGAAAAAGCTCGACTCGAGCTCGAGCCCGTGGAGCTCGAGCTCGAGCTCGATGAGCTCAAGCTTGATTACGAGTCGAGCTCGAGCTCGAATATTATTGTTCAAAAGCTCGCGAGCTTTTTATTCATATATTTTTTTTTAAAAAAAATAAAAAATCTAAAGAAAATCTAGCTCATGAGCTAAAAAACTCGTAAGCAGCTCGAGCTCAATAACAAGCATTGAGCTCGAGCTCGAGCCAGCACAAAATGAGCTCGACGAGCTCGAGCTCGAGCTCAAAATGATTATCTTGTGCTCGAGCTCGAGCTTGAAAATTTTGCCAAGCTCGCCTCAAGCTCAACTCGTTTGCACCCCTACTCGGAGGACTCCGCCCAAGTGGATTCTAATCTGCTCTAATGCGGGAAACAGTGCTAAGCTACGCAAACATCGTCCACTGAATCGAGGCACAGATTGCAACAGACGAGGCTATCGAGGCCCACGACCAATAGTTCAAAGGAACCTCCAAGCGAAAGAGTGAGCTGAAGCCCGCTCCTCCAGCGCATCGTATGAGCGATGATTGCCGTAACAACCCTTGTCAGGAGCATGGCTCTCACAATCTCCATGAGTTCACCCCCCTGAGCACCGCCCAGACGCAGGTGCGCATGACCATCAACGACGCTGGTATGCTTCATCTCCGCTACCACCAAATCGGGGAGATCAAGCGCAGTATTGGGAGTTTCATCGCGGGAATAGACACACCACAAAGGACTGTACCCGGATGAAAGAGGAGATAGAACGTCTCATCCAGCAGGGGCATTTAGGGAGGTACTTGCATAACCAAGTTCCAAACCGGACATCACTGCACTAGCCTGGGCAAGAGCAACCCCCGACGCACCAAGATACACAAGGGGCATGAAAATGATTGGGCAGGTCGGAACCATCACCGACTCGCCCTTCCCCATCGCCCATGTCCGCTCCATCACTCAACCGGAGAAGGATTCAAAAGGCATGAAGCCGCTCTTGGATACCGCCATCAGCTTTGGGGATGAAGACCTAAGGGGAGTGCACACGCCATACCAAGATCGCCTCGTCATTATCACAGGAATCAACAGTCCCTACTTTAGGGTCCAGAGGATAGTAATCGACAGCGGGAGCTTGACAGTCGTCATGTTCGCATCCATGCAACTCAACATGAAGATGCCCCAAGAGTGCCTCAAACCAGCAATAGGACCACGATACGACTTTGACAACTCCTCGGTTTCGGTGCAAGAAATGATCACTCTCCCCGTCACCCTAGGGGAATTCACAAGGCAGGTCACCCACGATGTTTAGTTCATGGTAGCCGACTCTAGCTCAACATACAACACAATCTTTGGTCGGCCGCTCCAGACGCTATTCGAGGCAATCCCCTCTATTCCGCATCTGGCTATGAAGTTTGTTGCATCAGGAGGAATAGACATCGAGCGAGATGATCAGGAGGAGGCACGACTCTGCTAACTACATTAGTCACACCCCGGCCAAGACCCAGGTCATGAAGAACCGCCCAGAGCTTAAGCCCGACTCGGGGGGGGGGGGGGGGGCAAACGCTCCTCATGTTATCTATTATTTTCCCTACTTTCACAAGAATAAGCCACAGAAAGAAATTTGTGAACACTTGTATCTTCCCTTTCAGCAACAAAACATCTACTTTCCATTTCACAGAGGATAGATCTTTGAAAGACAAACAGTTCCCGAGACCTTCTATCATTAAGGCAAGATGGACAAAAGTCTTTCTGCACTTCTCAAGCGAGATGGACAGAAGTCCTTCTGCACCTCCCAAGCTAGAGAAACAAAGGTCCCTCTGCACCTTCACCTGGACAGACCTCGGTCCTCCTGAGCCATGAACGAGCAGAGGTTCTTCACCACCTCTACCTGGACGGACTCCGGTCCTCCTGTGGCTTGAACGAACGAATGTTCTTCGCCACCTACACCTGGATGGACCTCGGTCATCCTGAGATGTGAAAGAACAAAGATTCTTTGACACCTTTACCTAGACGGACCCCGATCATCCTGAGACGCGAACAAACAAAGATTATTCGCCACCTACACTTAGATGGTCCCCGGTCCTTTTGAGGTGCGAACGAACAAAGATTCTTCGCCACCTCCACATAAACGGGCCCCAGTCCTCCTAAGCCACAAGCGAACAAAGGTTCTTTGTCACCTCTACCTGGACGGATCCCAGTCCTCCTGAGGCGCGAATGAAAAAATGTTCTTTGTCACCTCTACCCGGATGAACCACGGTCCTCCTGAGGCTCGAACGAACAACGGTTCTTCGCCACCTCCACCTGGACAGACCCCGATCCTCCTGAGCTACGAATGAACAAAGGTTTTTCGCCACATCCACCCAGACGGACACCGGTCCTCTCGAGGTAAGAACGAATATAGTTCTTCGCCATATTCAACGAGACAGACTCCAATCCTCCTAAGGCATGAGCGAACAATGGCCCTTCGCCACATCCACACGGACAGACCCCGGTCCTCACGAGACACGAATGAACAAGGCTTCTTCGTCACCTCCACATGTACGGACCCCGATTATCCTGAGGCACGAACGGACCAAGGTCCCTTGCCACCTTCAAGGGAACAAACCCCGAGTCCTCCCAAAGTACGAACATGCAAAGACCTCACACTAACTCTAATGAAACAGACCCCGAGTCTGGCTGAGGCATACACGAACTCAGGTTCTCTGCTACCTCCTGAAAAGAACGGGCCTTGAGTCCTACTCCTCAGGACAAGAGCGAGCAAAAACCCTTCTTCGGGTCCCTCATCAGAGAGGACCCTAAATATTCCCACGCCATCTGACAAGAATGGGTTCCAAATCCATCTAAGTTGTCAGGATAACGAGGTGAATACCCCCACGTCCTTCACACTACACAAAGCCCCTCGCCAAGTGCAATCCCGAGCTTAATAATACACTCGTCCTATCATGACAGACCTACCCTCATAACCATCGCCTCAGGGCCCACTCAGTCATTCGGCAACGCTCTGCCTCAATGCCCTAAGACTACCTACGTTTTGCAATCACAAATGTCTGTATTGTTCCGACATCCTAAGGCACATACGCCATCAATGACCTCCGCCTTGAAAGGCTCTGACTCAACTTTTGCTAAGAACGGACACCAAGTCCTTCTATGCTCCCGCGTGAGAATGCATGCCAAGTTCTTCTGCATCTTCTCATACGAATGGACCCTCCAGACCTTCTACATCACCTAGACAAGAGGGGTAGAACCCCCCTATGCATCGCATCCATGTGTTCGCCCCCAACACCAAGGCCCAACGACAACCGCTCAAGTTGATGTGCAGTGTCATACTTGTACGTTCATATAAAAGCAACCACTTCCCCACTATCACAGCGCACAAAGCATGAGGCATGTGGACGTTCCTGTAAGCACTACGAGCGCCACAAAGAAAGCAAGTGAAACACACGAACAACTAACCACAAAAATCGTCATCCAAGCATCCACCGCAGAACCTTCAACTCACGAAGCAGACACGGGTGGTTCAAAAACATCAACGCACACATCCAGACCAAACAAAGAAGACATTTCACGGTGCAAACAAAAAAACTTATGACGCGCTCGTGCTGAAATGATCTTAAGTCTGCGACCCCCATGACACAATAATCAAGGATAAAAATTTTCGGGCTCGTCGCTTTGCGTATAACGACCCACAAAAATTTGGGGGCATTTGATGAGATTCCCCATAAATTTTTCCAAGTCAAACCAGTAAGACTTCGACCAAAACACGTAAGAAGGCTAACCCGGTCGAGCGAGCCACGTACACATGCACACGGACGCACATTGCCCAAGCGTGCGCGACACCCGAGCGCGCGCTACCCAAGCGCGCACCCTACACGCAAACGCACACAGTGCGTGCCTGCGTGCAGCGAGCACACATTCACCTTGCACGATCGCGAGTGCGGTGCACCACGCCCGCACGAGCAGCGTGACACGCCCGCCTACCCGCATCTGCGGGCTGTGAACACGCGCGGAGCGCTCGCGCTGCGCTCCCGCTCGCGTGGCGTGCCCGCATCCGCATGCCCACTGTCTCCGTTGCGGGGGAGCACATTCGTTATTTTGTGAAAATTGGTGATCTAGGTGACCGAAACAGAGTGATGTCATTCACTAGCTAAAAATCCATTCGACGCAATTACCAGCATGTCACTCCAGAAAACTATAAAAATCCCCCAGACCTTCATTTAAGGACAAGTAACTCCGGAGAGAAGATAGAGCTCTGAGGTTTTTCGGAGAGGACATGAGACTTAGATCGTTTCTCCGCTTGAAATTCGTTGTTCTCCCTCTAGGTCGCTTAGCGCTCAACGCTTAGCGGTCGTGGATGCACCCATGAGCACAGGAGAAGACATCAGAAGAATAACCTCTTAAACGCGGGAAAGGGGGGATGCTATACTGCACCGTGCAGTGCGGCATCCAGTGGTTGCGAGTGCATCAGCATTCGCGCACACATCTCGGCGCGAGTGTTGATGCACTCACAATCGTTGGATGTGCTGCACTGCATGGTGCAGTGCATCACATCCCCGAACTCCTTAAACGCTTGCTTCACAGTTCCGCGGACTCCAAAGCTTCAAGAACTTACCCATTTTTCTAGAAGAATGCTCTCATCCAAATCCCGAGGATTTAACTAATGTTCCGCTCCAAAAGAAGGTGCAGAGGAGCACTTCAGAGAAAGCTCTCGTCAAAGCTTTGTGTACTTAGATTATTTTTTTGCTCTTCCTGGATTTAAAGTTTATAATGGAAAGGTGACCTGTCACTCTCCGAGGAGACTTCCAACAGCAAACCTAAAACTATATAGTGGATTTTGACCCGACACAGATCCAGTCAAGTGATTTTTCACATTTTCCTGATTTGCCACAATAAAAAGTCTCATGTGATTGCTGTCGTTTTTATTGACTGTTTGCGCAACAGGTCCAACTCCAAATTAAGATGGTCTGATTCTTTGAACCAGAGAAAAATCGGGTGACCCGCAACAGATCAAATCTATCAAATCATAGGAGCGTTAATCAGATAGCAACCAAAATTCAAATATTTAAATTTTATTGTATTGTTGAAGTATTAGACCGGGCGGCTTAGCGGTCTGTTCCAGCGGTTTGTTGACCGGGCGGTCTGGCGGTCTATCTGGTGCCTGGAGACCGGGCGGTCTATCGGTCTACCTCTGCGGCCTGTTCTATCCTGCTGGAGTTGCCGAGCGGTTAGCCCATCTGTCTAACCGCGCGGCCTATGCGGTCTCCATTAGTCTAGCCGCCCAGTACTGTAAATGTTTAGTCCCACATTGTTTGTATACTCTCTTTCTTATCTCCTCCATTCTATATAAGAGAGGCCATACCTTTGTAAATGATATCTTTTTTGGATAATAAAATTTCAATTATTCAAAAATTTATTCGCTTGTCTTCTTCTTTTCGCTTCTTTTCTCTACTTTCTAACATGGTATCAGAGCACACGGTCATTTCCCTCTGATTCTGTGCGCTCTCTGTTGTTCGCGGCTTGTTTTCCGCCTTCTGCGACTTGCTTCGCGACTTGGCTTCTCTCTGTCCGCGCGACTTGTTTCTGTCCGCTGCCCTGTTCGCGCGGCTTGCTTCTTCTTCTCTTCTCCCTCTGCTCTTTGTCGCAGCGACCTGTTTCCTTGTCGCCGCGCTCCTTGTTCTTTCCTCCCGCTCCGACTTCCTAGTCGTTGCGGTCTGTCCCTATCCGCGTGTGTTGTCTATCTCTCGCGGCTTGCTGCTGTGATCTGCCTGACCGTGCGGGCTGTTCCTTTCTCACCCGCATCTTGGTCGCGGTCATCAGCTCTTCTCCTCTCTTTTTGTTCGCTCGGCCTTTTTAGTCCGCGCGACCTCTTCCCCGCTGTGCCTTTGACCGCCTTCTCGCCGCTGCTGTGATCTGCCTGACCGTGCGGGTTATTCCTTGCTTACCCGCATCTTGGTCGCGATCACCTCCTCTTCTCCTCTCTGCTGTTCGCCCGGCCTTTTCAGTCCGCGCGACCTCTTCCCCTGTGCCTTTGCCTGTTTCAAGCCGCTACTATTCGCGCGGCTTCGTCTGTTTTTCTAACCGCTTCAGTTCGCGCGGCTTCTTCTGCTTGCCGGGTTCTATGACTACCTCCGGTCTCACCACTACTCCTGCAGCTCCTTCTCCTCCTCCTCCTTCGGGCAACCTTGGCACTCTGTCCAAGCTTGTTGGCTCCAACTATCCCGATTGGAGTGTTTCTTTCACCTTTCTCCTTCGTTCTCAACGCAAGCGTCATCACCTCACCGATGACCCTCCTCCTCGCACCTCTCCTGAGTTTGATGACTGAGATGCGAGTGATGCTCTTGTTCGCACCTGGCTGGCCAACAGCCTTTCTGATGAGTGCCTTCCCGTCATTCGCCATGATGAGACGGTCAAGGCTGCCTGGCTTCACATCGCTGCTCTCTATTCTAAGGGGGGCCAGACGTCCCGCATTTATACTCTCTATGCGGACCTCTTCGCCCGCCCTTCCATGTCCCCCGCTGCGGCTTACCAGCAGGTTCAGGCTCTTGGGGCTGAAATCCTCCAGAATCGCCCCTTCTCCGCGGACTTGGCCGACCAGCACAAACACTTCCAGGAACTCCTGGTTGTTTGTTATCTTCTTCGTCTTCCCGACTCTTATGATATGATCCGCCAGCAGATCTTGGGTGAGGCGGAATCTCCTACTTTGGATGCCACTGCGGCTCGCATTGCCGCCGTTACTTCGCTCCTCCAACGGCCTCTGTTGGCCTCCCCCCCTTCCCAGGACTCCTTTGCTCACCAAGCTCAGCGGGGGGGCCCTAGTGGCCGTGGCTCCTCTGGCGGACGGGGTTCCTCCCGGTTCTTCTGCTCTCACTGTGGTCGTACTGGCCATTCTGTTGACCGCTGCTGGCAGAAACATCCTCATCTTCGCCCTTCCGGTGATGCTCCTTCTTCGGCCTCCGCCTCTTCTAGGCCGTCTGCCTCTGTGGCCACGACGTCAGGTAGTGCCCACGTCGTTACCCAAGGTAAATGACTGATTGACTCCGGTGCCACCAATCATATGACGGGCAACCCTCATTGCTTCTCCCGTCTTGAGACCCATGACCGCTTACCCCCAGTTCGTGTGGCGGATGGTTCCCCGTCTCCAGTTCATGGAACGGGCATGGTTCAACTCACTCCTTCGCTTTGCTTGGAGGATACCCTCTATGTCCCGAAGTTCCCGTGCAATTTGTTATCAGTTACTACTTTATGCCGGCAACTTCAGTGCTCCGTTTTATTCACTCCCACTACTTGTTCTTTTCAGGACCCGAGGACCCAGCGGACGATTGCTACTGGGACTGAGAGCGGCGACCTCTACTTCCTCGACGATGTTTCAGCTCTTTCTGCCTACTCCTCCTCCACCGCTCTCCTTCAGTGGCATCTTCGTCTTGGACATCCTCCTCCTCGGCTCATTCGTCAGCTTCTGCCCCACTTACCTCCCACCAGTTCTCCGCTTAACTGTGATGCGTGTCAGCTTGGCAAACATCATCGCTCCTCCTTCCCACCGAAGCAAGGCCGTGGCTCCTCTCGCATTTTTGATCTTGTTCATTCTGATGTATGGGGTCCTGCTCCTACCCTCACTGTTGGTAGGGGCAGTTCCTATTTTGTCACTTTTATCGATGATTTTACTCGCTGTACCTGAGTGTATCTATTAAAGGATCGCTCTGAGCTATTTTCTGTTTGGCAATCTTTTTACTTTATGATTAAGAATCAATTTGCTATTTCTATTAAGGTCTTACGTTCTGATAATGCCAAGGAATATCTGTCTCATGAGTTCTCCGCTTTCTTTCACCAACACGGCCTCATTCATCAAACGACTTGTGTTTACACCTCCCAACAGAATGGGGTGGCGGAGCGTAAAAACCGTCACCTGCTTGATGTTGCGCGTACTCTCATGACGCAGATGCACGTCCCTCGCTCCTACTGGGGCTACGCTGTGCTTCTCGCTTGCTATCTCATCAATCGCATTCCCTCCACGGTCCTCCACGGCCGGACTCCCTTCTCCCTTCTCTACCCCCACCAGGAACCCTTTCCTCTTCCTCTCCGTGTCTTTGGCTGTACGGCCTTTGTTCACGCTCCCTCCGCTACCCGCGACAAGCTTTCCCCCCGTTCCACCAAGTGTGTCTTTTTGGGGTACTCTACCACTCAAAAAGGCTATTGCTGCTTTGACCCCCTTCTCCGCAAGCAGTTTGTCTCCGCAGATGTGACTTTTTTCGAAAATGCTTCCTATTTCTCTCCTTCCTCTTCTCTTCCTTCTGATATCTCCGTTTCTTCCACACCTCTTCACGTTTTCCCACCTTCGTCTACTCCTCCACCCACTCCTTCCCAGTCCGTCTCACCACCCACCCCTCCACCCTCCTCTCCGATGCCGTCTCTCTCTAGTCCCGGGCCAGCCTTCTCCGCCACGGACGCTCCGGTCGCTGACGCTCCTGTCGCCGACGCTCCCGATGATCTGGATGTTCCCATTGCCCTTCGCAAAGGGGTGCGGGCGTGTACTCAACACCCGCTCACGGCTGTTGTTTCTTATGATCAGCTTTCTCCTTCTCGCAGGTCGTTTGCCTTGGCTATCTCTGCTACTTCTACTCCCCGTACCTACCAGGAGGCTCTCGCTCTCCCTCATTGGAAGTCTGCCATGGATGAGGAGATGGCTACTCTTACTGAACGGGGTACCTGGACTCTGGTTCCTCCTCCCGTGGGCACTGATGTGGTTGGCTGTCGCTGGGTCTTTGTTGTGAAGTTTCGCCCCGATGGCACTGTGGATCGCTACAAAGCCCGGCTGGTGGCCAAGGGCTTTACTCAGACTTATGGCGTTGATTACTTTGATACCTTCTCTCCGGTTGCTCGCCTCAGCACCATCCGGGTTCTCTTTTCTGTGGCCGTTAACCGGGCTTGGGCTATTTCCCAGCTTGATGTGAAGAATGCCTTTCTCTATGGCGATCTTCAGGAGGACGTCTATATGGAGCAACCTCCTGGGTATGTTGCTCAGGGGGAGACACGTGTCTGTCATTTGAAGAAGGTCATTTACGGCCTAAAGCAGAGCCCTCGAGCATGGTTCGAAAAATTCAGTGGTATTGTGGCAACCATCGGCTTTCAAAGGAGTTCGGCCGATCACTCCTTGTTCATTCGCAAAACGGCCTCGGGGCTGGTAGTTTTAGCCGTATATGTGGATGATATTCTCCTTACTGGTGATGACCAAGATGGGGTGGACTTGACGAAGAAGCACCTCCGTCAGCACTTGGTCACGAAGGATATGGGCTCTCCAAAATACTTTTTGGGGATAGAAATCTCTCGGAAGCCTGACTCCTTGGTTCTCTCTCAACGGAAGTATGCCCTTGATCTTCTTCAAGAAGCAGGCTTGACAGGTGCCAAACCAGCTCATCTTCCCATGGCTGTTGGAGAGGACAAAACGTGGACGGATGACTCGCCTCCTCTATCTGATGTCACACGGTACAGACGTTTGGTAGACAAACTCATCTATCTCACGGTGACTAGACCCGACATCGCCTACGCTGTAGGAAAGGTCAGTCAGTTTATGCAAGCTCCCAGGGAATGTCATCTTCAGTCCGCCCTGAAGATTTTAGAGTATATCAAAGCAGCACCGGGCAGGGGGTTACTCTTTCAGAAGAATGGCCATCTGAGGGTTGAGGCCTACTCAGATTCCAGTTACGCAGATGACAAAGGCGACCGTAAATCCACGTCAGGTTTTTGTACCTTTGTTGGAGGAAATCTCGTAAGTTGGAAGAGCAAGAAACAGTCTGTTGTTTCCAGATCCAGTGCCGAAGCAGAATACCGGAGTATGGCGTCAACTACATGTGAGTTAAAGTGGTTGCGGGCTCTCATGCTTGACCTGGGCGAGGTATATGATTGTCCTCTCCCTATGTTCTGTGACAATAAGGCCGCTATACACATATCCAGGAATCCGGTCTTTCATGAGAGAACAAAGCATATAGAGGTTGACTGTCACTTCATTCGGGAGGAGATCTTGAAGAAACAGATTTGTACTCCTTTTGTCACCTCTGACAAGGAGTTGGCAGATATCTTCACCAAGCCGGTTTCTACTTCCTTCTTCCGCATTTGTGACAAGCTGGGCATGATTGATATCTATGCTCCAGCTTGAGGGGGAGTGTTGAAGTATTAGACCGGACGGCTTAGCGGTCTGTTCCAGCGGTTTGTTGACCGGGCGGTCTGGCGGTCTATCTGGTGCCTGGAGACCGGGCGGTCTATCGGTCTACCTCTGCGGCCTGTTCTATCCTGCTGGAGTTGCCGAGCGGTTAGCCCATCTGTCTAACCGCGCGGCCTATGCGGTCTCCATTAGTCTAGCCGCCCAGTACTGTAAATGTTTAGTCCCACATTATTTGTATACTCTCTTTCTTATCTCCTCCATTCTATATAAGGGAGGCCATACCTTTGTAAATGATATCTTTTTTGGATAATAAAATTTCAATTATTCAAAAGTTTATTCGCTTGTCTTCTTCTTTTCGCTTCTTTTCTCTACTTTCTAACATGTATTAATGATAGTCGTGTTCAAAAAGACTGACCAAGCCGGGCTTGAACCGGGCTGGTCGGGTCTAGGGTTTTTGCTAACCGGGCTCGGGCTCCCCCTCAAAGAGGGGCCTGATAAGGCCGTTCACGCCGGCCGGGCCAGCCTCATAAGGCCGCCTGGATAATCTCGACTGAATTAGGCAGGATTTTAATCGCGCCTGTATTTTAATCTCGCATAACAGGTGGGATTTTAATCCCGCTTAACAGGCGGGAAATCCTGCCTAGCTTGGTGCCGACCCGCCCTAACAGGCGGGATTAAAATCCTGTCTAATAGGCGGGAAATCCCTCCTAGCCCGGTGCCGGGCCCAGGCTTTGCCCTGCCCGGGCAAGGCACCAGGACGAGCAACCAGCTAATATGGAGACCCGATAAGGCCCCCAAGCCCGGCCTTGGTCCGGGCCGGGCTTTTCCCGGACCGAGCCTAGCCGGGCTTTTTCCGGGCGGGGTCCGACCAGGCTTTCCAGACCCGGGATTTTTGAATACGACTAATTAATGATGTATATTTCCTTGTTTTCTATAAAATCCTAGAAATATTGCTAAAGTTAAATAAAATTATAATATTATTCAAGCTGTCAAACTTATTATTATTAGGGCGATGATATTTGCAGGTTTATAATAGATATTTGAATGCCCACAATTTTAAAATATAAAGAAATTCTAACTTAAAATAATCATCTAATTGCAGCCCCTCAGCCCCCAAAACAACCCTCCTTCGTCTGCCCTAAAATTGCGATTCCACGCGAGTAAGTCCCGAACCGACGCCGCACGACCACCTGGAGCACTTGGAATCGCCGTCGGAGTCTCTCCAACGCCTCCTTGTCGCCGTCTCCGCAACCTGGAGCACTCAGAACCGCCGCTGGAACCCCTTCAATGCCTCCTTGTCACCGTCTCCGCTGCTTGTAGCACTCGGAACTGCCACTAGTTCCTCTTCTCTCCCCAAAGATTCTCTTCAACGTCGCACTATTCGGATACGCCACCACTTTGATATTCATTTCTTGCATCTCTTTATTTTTTTAGGATTTTTGGAGCACTCTAAACCGTCGTCTCCGCCCGCAAAACAGAAACCCTAAATCTAGACATAAGCAGCTACTGTTGGACTTTGACTTCGTTGACCGGGTCAACATCTTTTTGGAATCCTAATTTTTAAATATGGTTATATTCAATGTAAGTAGATAGTGGTTAGGAGTGACATTTATTGCATTGTCATGTGTCCTATTTTCATTGATTTCGTTTGCCTATATAAAAGTTTGGATGTAGAACTTTAAAGATTGATGATATAGTGAAGTTCCTCCCCATCTATAGATTTCTCGTTTGAGAGAGGATAGAGAGAGAGAGAGAGTAGCGCTGCAGCGCTGGTGTGTTCTCCGGGCGGTTTGTCAATCTAGCCGGGCGGCTTGGTGATCTCGCCGCGAGAGGGGGTTTGCGGCTAGCGTGCTCGCGGGTTGGGGATCTCGCCGCGAGTGGAGGAGGACGCGGGTTGTGTGCTCGCAAGTAGCGGTATAGCCACATGCCAGGGCGGTCTCGCCAGTTGGTCTCGTCGTGCCTGCTCGCCTGGGTGGAGCTCGCAGTGTGAGAGAGGGATACTCGCAGGAGGAAAACCGCGCGGGTAGGCGGATTGGTGTGGTGGTCTCGCGTCGTGGTCGTCTCGCGGAAGGCAGCTCGCGCGGGTGGGCTATTCACCTCGCAGGAGGGAGCTCGTGCGGGTAGTGGCGGCTAGTGTGCGTGGTCTCGGCGGCTACTATTGTGGTGTGATTTTTTGAAGTGGTGTTGGGTTGTTAGTTGAGGTTGTGTGAGAACCAATACACGCTTCCAACAAGTGGTATCAGAGCCAGGTTGGATCTTTGGAAGTCGCTCGCGAAGTGAAGTGACAAGTAGAGATGGAGATGGGAGGAGCCATGCCGGGGCAAGTCCCCAAATTGACGAAGACCAATTATGGAAATTGGAGTATCCAGATGAAAGTGTTGCTCGTCGCGAAGGAGATATGTGAGGTAGTCGAGGGTGGCTATAAGGAACTTACTGCAGAAGCGGAGGCAGCATTGACTAACGCTCAGAGAATGATGTTGAGGGAGTCCAAGAAGAGGGACAAGAAAGCTCTCTTCTTACTATACCAAGGTGTGGATGAGGCGACCTTCGAGAAGATCTCAGATGCAGAGACATTCAAGGAGGCATGGGAGATTTTGCAACGCTCCATGCAGGGAGTTGATAAGACAAAGAAGGTGAAGCTGCAATCCCTCCGAGCTCAATATGAAGTAACGAAGATGCAGAGTGCAGAGAAGGTTGGTGACAATGTGACTCGTTTGCAGACGCTCACGAATGAGATGAAGAGGAATGGAGAGACGACAGATGACGTAAGCTTCATGGAGAAGCTCCTGCGCTCTATGTCAAAGAAGTTCCAGCATGTGGTGGTGGCGATTGAGGAGTCAAAAGATCTCACCCTGATGGAAGTGGATGAACTTGTTGGCTCACTGCAAGCTCACGAATACCGCATGTTGCAGGACGATGAGGAGTCGAGTGGCTTGAGTAAAGCACTCCAGACTCAGCTAAATTTTGGAGAGAGCTCGGGAAGAGGAGGAGGCCAGCGTGGCCGAGACAACTAAGGAAGAGGTAGAGGAAGAAGAGTAGGAAGAGATCAGGGAAGGAACCAATACAATTAGAGGGAGGCGGAACAACCTCAAGATTGGAGGCAAGATGCAGGAGGAAGAGGAAGATGCCAAGGTAGAGGCCAAGGAAGAGGTCAAGGAAGAGGTAGATGCGATATGTCCCAAATACAATGTTACAACTATAACAACTTTGATCATATGAGCTATGATTGTTAGGCTCCAAGGAAGGGAGGAGAAACCAACCATTATGCTGAAGCAAGCAACACGGGTGGTGACCCGATGATGTTCCTAACCTACATGGGAGCTGAAGGTGGGAGGAACGAAGTGTGGTACCTGGATACAGGAGCTAGTAACCACATGTGTGGAGAGAAGGAATTGTTCACCAGCCTAGAGCCAAATGGTGGTGAGGTCAGTTTTGGAGACGCCTCAAAGATATCAATGGAAGGAAGAAGAGTCATAACGGTCACCTTGAATGGGAAGGAGGTGCACCTAAATGACGTGTTCTATGTGCCAGGCTTAAAGAGTAACATCTTAAGCCTTGGGCAGCTGGTGGAGAAAGGGTATTGCGTGCTGTTGAAGGATGGATCTTTGGTCATGAAGGACCATCAAGGAAGAGAGGCAGTAAAAGTGAAGGTGACGACGAATCGTCTCTTTACATTGAGGATGGATGCCAAGGAGACGGTGTGTCTCACAAGAACAGAGGAAGAAGAGGAAGCATGATTGTCGCACCACCGGATGAGCCATCTGGGGTTCACAGGCTTGAAGCTACTATCTCATTCCAAGATGGTATAAGGACTGCCTATGATCTCACTGCCATAGAAGGTCTGTGAGGCATGTACTAAGGGGAAGCAAAAGAGGCAGACGTTCGAGGGTGGCAAGGCCCGAAGAGCGAAGAGGCAACTTGAACTGGTTCACTCGGACATAGCTGGTCCATTTGAGACTACCTCAGTAGGTGGGAGCAAATACTACATTACCTTCACTGATGACTTCAGTCGGAAGTGTTGGGTGTATTTCCTGAAAGAGAAGGCCGAGGCTCTTTGCAAGTTCAAGGAGTTCAAGGCAATGACAGAGAAGGAGAGTGGTCAACCTCTGAAGGTGCTGAGGACAGATAGGGGTGAGGAGTACACCTCTAGACTGCTTGATGATTTTTGCAGAGAGTGTGGGATCTCTCACCAACTGATGACGGCGTACTCACCTCAGCAGAACGGAGTGGCAGAGAGGAAGAACTTGACCATAATGAACATGACAAGGAGCATGACAAAGGGCAAAGGGTTGCCAAAAAAGTTTTGGACGGAGGCAGTACAGGTGGCTGTGTACTTGCTAAACCGATGCCCAACAAAGAGTTTGAAGTTTATGACTCCCTTTGAAGCCTGGAGTGGGTGGAAGCCAAGTGTAAAGCACCTAAAGGTCTTTGGATGTGTGGCTTATGCTCATGTCCCGGATCAGAGGAGGAAGAAGTTGGATGGCAGAAGCGAGAAGTGCATCTTCGTAGGTTACGCTCCGATGAGCAAGGCTTACAAGCTGTACAACCCGGTGACAGAGAGAGCTATCATCTCAAGGGACGTGGTATTTGAGGAAGATAGCAGCTGGAGCTGGGATGAAGCGGTGAGGAGCATCAAGGGGATGTTCTTTGATGATGATGAAGAGAAGGGTGGTCAGGAAGCCGAAGCTGAGATGGGTGGAGCTGAGCCACCATCACCACCTAGCGAAGAGTCAGGGGGAGCTCTCACCCCTTACTCAAGTGGAGCAAATACTAGCGGAGGCGGATCTGGTGGAGCCAGCACAAACGGAAGCAAAAATGATCGTCCTCAACCTCGGATGAGGAGGTTGGAGGAGATCTACGAGGAGACGACACCAACTGGTAACAATTTTTCTTTATATTATCTCTTAGCAGATGTTGATCCGTACTCGTACGAGGAAGCTGTCAAAGAAAAAACTTGGAGGAATGCAATGGATGTTGAGATAGCCTCCATAAAGAAGAATGAAACCTGGAAGTTGGTGGATCCACCTGCTAGCCACAAACCCCTCGGGGTGAAGTGAGTCTATAAGGTGAAGAAGAATAAAGATGGAGGCGTGGAGAAGCATAAGGCACGACTAGTCGTGAAGGGCTACCGACAAGTCCAAGGAGTGGACTATGATGAAGTCTTTGCCCCAGTGGCGCGGATAGACACCATTTGATTGATCATTGCTCTGGCTGCTCATCATGGATGGAAGATCATGCAGATGGATGTGGTATCTGCCTACCTGAATGGCTACATGGAGGAGGATGCGTACATCGAGCAGCATCCAGGTTATGTGGTGAAGGGGCAGGAGAGGAAAGTATGCAAGCTGGACAAGGCTTTGTACTGGCTGAAGCAAGGAGCTCGAGCCTGGAATGAGAGAATAAATGCTTACCTGCAGAAGCATGGCTACAGGAAGAACCCTCATGAATATGCCCTCTACACGAAGGTTGAGAAGAATGACGACATGATGATCGTATGTCTATACGTAGACGATATGATCTTCACAGGCAACAACCTTTCGATGTACGAGGAGTTCAAGAGAATGATGAAGAAGGAGTTCGATATGACGGACCTAGGAGAGCTCAACTACTTCTTCAGCGTGGAAGTGAAGCAGAGTGAAGACGAGATCTTCATCTCACAGAAGAAGTATGCGGATGAGATCCTGAAGAAATTCAGGATGGAGAACAACAAGCCTATCTCTACTCCTGCCGACCCAGAACTAAAGTTGAGCAAGAAGTCAAAGGAAGGAGTGGTAGACTCCACTTTATTCAAAAGCATGGTGGGGAGTCTACGCTACTTGACCTTCACCCGACCTGACATCATGTATGCAGTCGGGGTGGTAAGCAGACACATGGAGGAACCAAAGGATGATCACTTCACAGCCACAAAGAGGATCCTGAGATACATAAACGAGACAAGAGGTCATGGACTGAAGTACTCTACAGGAGAGGAGCTGAAGCTAGTGGGGTACTTAGATAGTGATTATGTTTGAGATGTGAATGACCGGAAGAGCACTTCCGGGTATGCTTTCAATATGGGAACATGGGTATTCTCATGGAGTTCGAAGAAGCAGGCAACGATTGCCTTATCATCTTGTGAAGCAGAGTACATCGCGGTGGCGGCTTGTACCTGTCAGGCTATTTAGCTAAGGAACCTCCTACAGGAGATGTATCATGATGTGGATGGGCCTATGACCGTGTTTGTGGACAACATGTCGGCCATCCAGCTCGCAAAGAACCTGGTGCTACATGGGCGTAGCAAACACATCGAGACGAGGTACCACTTCCTCCGTGAGCAAGTGGAGCTGAAGACGGTTGAAGTGGTGTATTGCCCCACTGGAGAGCAGGTTGCAGATATCTTCACCAAAGCATTGAATGTGGAGACGTTCTTGAAGCTCAAAGGCAAACTCGACACGTGCTGCCAAGTTTGAGGGGGAGTTTGTTGGACTTTGACTTCGTTGACCGGGTCAACAACTTTTTGGAATCCTAATTTTTAAATATGGTTATATTCAATGTAAGTAGATAGTGGTTAAGAGTGACATTTATTGCATTGCCATGTGTCCTATTTTCATTGGTTTCGTTTGCCTATATAAAGGCTTGGATGTAGAATTTAAAAGATTGATGATATAGTGAAATTCCTCCCCATCTCCGGATTTCTCGTTTGAGAGAGGATGGAGAAAGAGTAGCGCTGCAGCGCTGGTGTGTTCTCCGGGCGGTTTGTCAATCTAGTCGGGCGGCTTGGTGATCTCGCCTCGAGAGGGGGTTTGCGGCTAGCGTGCTCATGGGTTGGGGATCTCGCCGCGAGTGGAGGAGGACGCGGGTTGTGTGCTCACAAGTAGCGGTCTAGCCGCAAGCCAGGGGGGTCTCGCCGTGCCTGCTCGCCTGGGTGGAGCTCGCAGTGCGAGAGAGGGATACTCGCAGGAGGCAAACCGCGCGGGTAGGCGGATTGGTGTGGTGGTCTCGTGCCGTGGTCGTCTCGTGGAAGGCAGCTCGCGCGGGTGGGCTACTCGCCTCGCAGGACGGAGCTCGCGCGGGTAGTGGCGGCAAGTGTGCGTGGTCTCGGCGGCTACTATTGTGGTGTGGTTTTTTGAAGCGGTGTTGGGTTGTTAGTTGAGGTTGTGCGGGAACCCATACACGCTTCTAACAGCTACAACTTCCTCCTGGCCAGATTTTATCTTTCTCACCGACTCTCCTCGTTCTCCGATCATTACAGGTTGGTTGGTCGAGTGGATTTAGATAAATTAAAGTGGATGAAGATTGAATTCTGCATTCATGTTTTGAGAAAGAATTTTGCTGTGTGTCTAGGCATTGACAGAGATCTCATTCTGCGTCTACAAGATTTACGAGAACGCCTTCACACTTGTTCTTTCTCACAATTATCCCTGAAATGGAAACCCAGCTGAGATTTCTTCTTACAGCTTGTGTAAAATGGGGAAACAAAAGAGCTACCAGGCCTGGTTTGCTAAAAAACTTTTCTGCACACCTGAGAGTGATAATGTGTTTATTATGAGGATGAAGTATTGAGATTAAGGTTGCGTTTGGGGGGACTTATGTTCAGCGGTCAAGCGGTTACGACCACATGAACCGGACCTTAATTAAGGTCTGGTTCATGTGGTCGTAACCGCTTGACTGGTGAAAATAAGTCCCCTCAAACGCAGCCTAAATGAAACGTGTTTTTGATTGCTCCCATGGCAAGCCAAAATATAAGTTTGATTTTGATTGAATGATTAAATTTATATTTTATTTGAATGATATGTACATAGTTTTTGATATATTTTATTTTAACATTTAGTGGGAGAAAAAAATGATAAAGAAAATTATTTTTAAATTTTTTAAAAAATGCAAATATCCATCAAAACTGCAGGTATCTATTTAAGAGTTACAAATATTCAAAAACTACAAATATGGATTGTAAGTCTGGATATAACAATGTCCTATTATTAACTGGCATTTGTAATATCAACTTAAAAAAAAATCAAAATTAATTTATTCATAACATTATAAATTTAGAATTATTCCTAAAGCCCAAAAAACAATATTTATTAGTTATTACGTTGGAAAAAAGAGCCGCCAGAGATCTTCCCATGATCCCATCCCATGGCAACATTCCCCCAATCATGACAGCAGGGCACGTGAAAAAGTGGACCCCACATTACTGCAACCATGATAGCTATTTGTACTCAAAAATTGGAAAAGGGGAGGAGCAGAGCACCACTAAGAGAAATGATCACTTGAAAATCGCAAAATAGAGGAACACCACCGCCAAAAGGAAGAGTTATCGTCGAATATGAAAAAGATAGCCACCAGGTAATGAAGGAGAATGTGTCGGGATAAAGAATGCCCCTTGGGAAATGGATGAGCACTTGTTGGATTTGGAGCTAGTCCTTCAGGCCGGACGAAAAGAAAGGAGGAAGGGTCGTCGACAAAATCATCGTTTGGAGGGGAGACCGAAGCACGAGAGGGGCGAGTGCAAATAAGAAATCATTTTTGTGCAATGCTTGCTAATATGAATTATAAGTGTCTAAAAAAACTCAAATTTTGAGTGCGAATTGTCAAAAGTGCGGTGCTAATATCAATACTCATTATTATTTGCAACGAGGAGAAATTTTAATTTTTTTTTGCAAATAAATATTCCAAAATCAATCAAAAAATTGGCAAAAGCATTAGAGCAAGCCTTCAATGAGATTTATGGTTTAATTACAAGATAAATGAATGAATTACTTGCATAGAAAGAACCCACCTACCATACATAGAGACAACACGTCATCTAACTTGCCAGTTGATAATGGTGACCTATATATGTAAGTGGATTTTAGCTATGTGCAGACCACATAATGTCTTAATGTTTATTTTTCACTTTTCTATAATTTTTTAATTTATTATTGAACCGTATATAATAAAAAATGACCTACATATAACATCCTTCATAAATAGTGGACAGCCAAATAAAACTCTACAATGTCATTATTATTTTAGTCATATATATTACCTCAAAAATTGTTGAGTCACCCAAAGGTAACGTTGCTTTCAAGCTTGCAGAAGAAGGGCAACGACACGGGCTATATGAAGGAATCAGACGAGCAGACGTCTGAGGTAAGGGTAGGTGAGACCGGCGACGGGTTAAGCCGGGTCAAGTAAGTTTTTTATTAGGGCTTAGTTTGGTGGGACGGTGAGGCTTCCGAGAAAATCACCGCACCACCCAACTGTCACCGTGGTTCCCATGGTGGGGGTGATTTTAGTAGAAATTCTGTGATGGGGGGAGCCCCACCGCCCGACCACTACAAGAAAAAACATAATTAGCAAGAAGCTGAATACCTTGTTAATCCTTTAACAAAATAATTTCTTAGCTAATAGGCTCTAGCTAATTTTAGCAACTAAATTTTTTCTTTCTATATAGCAATGATTATTTAGCAAGATATTTTATCCTCTCTAAATTAGGAAGGAATTCTGTTTTTGTTGCTAATATTTAACGTTTTTATTTAATAATTTTTGTAAATAAAAATAAATATTACGCATACTAAAACATTCTTACCAACTAGTGAAACTTAATTCTTTGTTTATAAGTGACAATATTATTTATATGTAACGTATACATATATAATTCATAAAATAATGTAATCAAATATAAATATATAATATATATTTCTTTATATAACATATATATTTATATATATTTATTATTTATATATAATATATATATTAATTATATATATTATATATTTATTATATATATAATGATATTTTTTTTGTTATATATATGTGTGCTTCTATATAATAAAATGAATATAACTTTATAATATATATATATATATATATATATATATATATATATATATAGTTATTTATATTATATATTGTTCATATAATTTATATGTTTATAATTATAATTAATTTGTTTAATACTAACAATCTTTATTAATATATAAATTTATATATACGAATTTAAATAATAGATAAAAATATAAAATTGTATAAATAATTACATATATTATATATTAATTATTTTGTTGAATGCAAATAATTTACACTATTTATAAATATATTAAACAACAATTATGTTTTATGGGAACATATAATTTTGTAAGAAAGTGTCATGTCATTTTTTGAAAAAAAAAATTCATCAATAAATATTTTGCAACAAAAAAATCGTTAATGTTTTGCAACATAAAAATTCGTTGTTATTTTAACGACATAAATTTTGCACCGCTGGATGAAGGCGGGGAGAAGGCGCGGAGAGGGGCGAGCGAGGTGGCCGGGAGTGGAGCTGGAATGCTGAGTCGAGCTGGAAAGCTAGAACATATTTATTAATTAAGTAAAGATGTTATATAGGTTTATAAATATTAGTGAAGTAGAAAATAATTTGAAAGGAAATAAAATTTTTCCCTCCATCATATTTTAATCTGAATTAATTAGAAAAGAAATTTTGAAAGAAAGTTTTTTTATTTCTAATTAGCAATAAATATTTTGCAACAAAATAATTTGTTGCTAATTTTGCAACAAAATAATTCGTTGCTGTTTTTGTAGGTAAAAATAAAACTCATAAACTTAACTAAATTTGATGCTAATTAGCACCAAATATTTGAGCGTTCCTAATTTTCCTTGCTAATTCATATTTTTCTTGTAGTGCACCGCGCGCATTCCTGAATGCGCAGATGCGGCGAGATGGAGAGGTATGTGCAACCAGCGCATATCCGCCCGCCAAACAAATCCTAGGTTGTGTTTACGATTACAAAACTAGCGGGGTCCAAAAAAATTGAGTGTTGTTAATAATTTTTTGGGTAATCTCATTATTCTCATATGCAGGATAATTTAAGGATAAATGCCGGATAAATTAAAAAAGGTGATTGTTAACCGCAACCCGTAATTGCTAGTCGCACCCCAAAATCTCTTAATATTTCGCGTCTTTTCGAAATACGTCTTGTACATGCAATTTCAGGAAAAGTGTTCAACACAAAAGTTGTAGATTTCGACGAGATCTACAACTTTTGTGTTGAACACTTTTTCTGAAATTGCATGTACAAGACGTATTTCGAAGAAGCGCAAAACCTGCGCATATTTGCAAAGTACGCCTTGTACATGCATTTTTAGGAAAAGTGATCAACACAAAAGTTGTAGATCTCGTTGATCTCGTTGATATCTACAACTTTTATGTTGAAGACTTTTCCTGATATTGCATGTACAAAGCGTATTTTGAAAATACGCGAAAAATTAAGAGATTTTGGGGTGCGACTAGTAAAAGAACAGGTTGCGGTTAACAATCACCTTAAAAAATCCGTATAGATTTTGACTTAACTATTATAAAATTTTGTGTTCGTAGATAGTCAAAAATAGGTCTGCATATAATTAAAATAATTCTTTATTCCTTATCATTTTAAATATTTTTTACCGGAAGTAGTGCTTACTTGTGAAATGACCCGCTGCCGGATTTTCTCTGCCAGCGACGCCTCCTCCGCCGGGGAGTTTCTTCCAGCCCCCACGCCGTGCGCATGCACGTGCCCTCCACTCCCCACCCCCGCTTCGCCGGCGAGAAAGTCGGGGTTAACAACCGGCTGCGCTTTCCTCAAGTGCGACCTCTTGTAATAACTGGTGGCGAAGGAGTCGACCATCATTGTCACCATGGCCGACGTCATCGAAACAAAACCGGCGAACGGAAAGGCATGCCACGGGTGATGCGGGAGGCAGGGGGAGGTGAGGCGTTCGAAGGCGTCGGGGAGGATGTGGATGAGGGCGGTGGCGAGGATGACGCCGGCGGCGAAGGACTTGATGGAGAAGAACAGGTCGTGGTCGGGATTTAGGAATGGGATGGATCGGCCGAGGATGGGAATGAGGACGCCGGCGGCGCCGGCGACGAGGATGGATGCTAGGGCGATGATTTTAAGCAAGTGGGATTTGTCGGCGCTGCCGTCCTTGGCGGCGGGGAGGCATTCACAGGTGGATAGGGAGCGGATTTTGTAGGGGAAGATGAGGAGGAGGAGGAGGAGGAGAACGGCGAGGTGGACGGAGGCGGAGGCCCTCATGGTGTTTGTGTTAATGCCAGAGAGAAACAGAGCAGGTGTTTGTTATATACTGCTGGGGCCTGGGCGGAGTCTTCTTTTGAGGTGAGAGAGTGTTGACAGGAAGTTGTCATTCTGGAGAAACTCCACGTGATGATGCTTTTAGAGTGGCGGCCCGGTTCACGGATTTTTGACCCGCCCGGCCCATTTATGATGGGTAAAATTTTGGTCACGTGAAATCTAATAAACAAAGGGTCATGTTATATTATTTCTGACTCTATGCCAGTACAAGAATAAATTCAGGTAAAACTAAAAAAAGGTGTTTATATTGACAGTCTCTATATAGATATTGGCAGCACAAAAATAAGGACAGCCTAAAATATGGCTATTGGCAGGCCGATGGATACTGCCACTTCAAAAATTAAATTTTTAAATATACATTTTTAGAAAAAGTTTTCAACATGAAAGTTGTAGATCTCGTCGAGATCTACAACTTTCATGTCGAATACTTTTTCTAAAAATGTCATATAGTAGACCTATTTTCAAAAGACGTGTGTTGCGCATTTTGAGCTGCTATTAGATCTCATATTATGTTTGTTTTTTATTATTTTGCTGGGCTGCCAATATAAAAGCTCTTAAAAACCATAGGAAGTGATGAATCCGTATAGGTCTGCTCTGCACGTAACAATTATAAAATTACATGACCTGCAGATAGCCGAAATGAGCTTGCATATAGTTATTGCCTAAAAAAATTATAACTCATTTATTATTAGGAGTGATAGGCAGGGGTTTCGCCCTTACGGCCAACCGTGACAGTGCCCCGATCAAGACGCTGCAAGGGGCGGACCTCCAATGTCTCGCACGACAGTACTTTGGCTACGACATTACCTTGGCGTGACAGCTTCCCGCCGCTCCCAAACCCCCGAACGATATTCTTTGCTCGCCGCTAGTTTTTTTTGCATGAGGATTTGCGAGCGGCGGTGAGTGTATATTTTTTATTGTAGATAAAAGATTCTGCCCATATAAGAGCACATATTTTCAAATTGAAAAAAGTATGTGAATTAGTGAGATTTAAATTTTTATAATAAAGAGGAGGAAATTAAAGTGTTGAATGTTTAAATAGAGTGAGGTTTTCCCTTTTAATATAGTATATATGTGCAAATCCTTAGGCCCAATATTGAAGTGGTCAAGGAGACGAGCTTGAGGCAGCTTCAAGCGACAGAAATGGGAAGGTTTAAGGAGAAGAAAGTTAGTGGCTTTTCGATGAAAGCTCTGGTGTGGCGTCATAATAGAAAGCTTCAGGAGACATCTCTTGTTCGAGAGCGCTTGCGTTGAACAAGCGTAGCCTGTTTATATAGGACAAATTGAAGGACACATGAATGCAGGTGAGAAAATGTGTGCGGCTGCGTGTGGGCCCGAAGGGCTGAGGGAATGCGAATGATTGAGATTGAGAACATGCACGGTGCAAGAGTGTCTGCGCTAGCATAGATTATGTGTTGAAATACATCATTCGGTGCGGGGAAACTGGTCGCGCCCGTGATTTGCAGAGCGGAACCGTGCATGATGCATGCGTTTGAGTGTAAATGGGTGTTGTGGGTGCATATTTTTGAACTTTGCACGTGTTGTGAGCATACGTTTTTTTTTTCATTGTGCACGTAGCTTTGATCAGGGGGATGATGGGTATATTCGAGATATGCGGGGAAATGGTGTTCCCGTTCAATTTCGAAGGGAAATAGACCCTCTTTGATTGGAGGAAACTGAGTCCTTTAAAGAATAGCGCAGGGTTTGTTTGAAGAGCGGTGTTCTTCTTTGAGAGGGGTGCACCTCATACAGGGTGACACTCCTTATGGAGAGCGTAGCGAGGGAGCGTATATTGGGAAGTTTTCTGGGCGCAAATGTGTTGCAGAGTTGAGCACGAACAAGCTGTAGAGCCTTGTGCGCACGAACAAGTTGCAGAGATGTGCGCACGTTAACGTGCTAAGAGGTTGTGCAAACATGAACGTATTGCAGAGCTGTGCACACATAAATGTGGCGAGAGTTTGGCTGAATGTGAACGTGTTGCAAAACTTTGCATCACTTTTTAACTGCAGGTCAGAAAGTTATATAATGAAATTTATGTCAAGCAATAATTCTGTAAATTGTAAATCATAACAAATTAATTTTGGGGGATATGATTTTTGTTCACTTTGATACCAATAATTCCAATTATTTGCAGCCAGTCATACTGGCACATGCTATCTATGATAATTAGGACCATTTGATGAGACCATGGTGGGATCAACCAATACATGGACAAAAAAATGTGACAAAAATATAAAACCAGTCCTTGAATTTTGGGTATTTTTAAAAATCAGTCTTCAACGTATGCTATTAAAATCGTAAACTCTAAATCCTAAATTCTAAATCAGTTTCAAAACTTTTGCAAAACCCACAAAAGAACCCTTATTTATGTTCCATTAACAGAGTTTTACTTTTTTGTTAGTTTATATTCATGTTCAGCTAAAAGGCATCTTTCGAGCGGGCACTGTTCGCTCGACCAAGACTGAAAACATCATTCCGCAATATACTCCAACATTGTAGAAAGAAGAAAATCTCGTCTCCGTTTCTCGGCCCGCTGCTCCTCGCGTTGTTTTTTTTGCATCCAGCCGCCAACAAGGGTTTCAGCTCCTCCTTCAATTTCACGAAGGAGGTCACGTCGTTGTGTCGATCGGAATCTTTTTTTCCCTCAACTTGATCAGACTGATTTTTGACGTCGCGCCTGTATAGCGTCGCCGCTGTTCGTGGAAGAAGTTTCTTTTTTCGGTCTGTCTTCCGTCCCACCACCGGTAGTTGGGAAAACAAATTATTTTCCTGTCAGTTTTCTCTTCTCCTATGAAAATCATCCCAGCAGCTCCCGTTATCTTTTTTGGGCCTTGCACTACATCTCGTCGCCGATCGACCCGCTCCAGTCTTCGTCTAGATCTTTCATCGTTGATATGTTGATCCAGAATTGGAAAAGTCTTCTATATGGCTCTTGTTCGGGATCATAAAAAGGAAGACGGGGAGAGATCATCTTCTCCAGTTATCTTGATAGCATCAGGAAGAGGGGATAGCCACGGTCCGCCAGCAGAAATCCAATCCAGAGAAGTCTTCTTCGATCCTCTTCTAGATCCAGGGTTCCTACAAGGCTACAAGTCCAGTTCTGTCAATCTCCTGTCTTTACCTTGAATTTCAAATTTTTTTGGCAGATTTCTCCTAAAGGAATTTCAGATTCCATCTTAGAGAGAAAATTCTCTCGGTTCTCCTGAAGGAGATTAAGCCATCGTTAGTAGATCATGAATAAATATTGTTGCCCCTGTGATTTTAGTAGCAGGATTAAATCTTTTTTGAAGCTTTGATCTGCAGTGTTTTGGCCCTCTTGAGGAAGATCAAAGGAAGAGACAAAATGATGAAGGGGAACAATTTCTTGTCTCCGGTCCCAATGATTAAACTGAAAAAAATCATGGCGATAGAGTTCAATGACAAGAAGTTGAACACCTAGTTTGGGATGAAGTATCTGAACGTGTTTTACACCGTTCAGTCTGAACGTGTTGATGTTATCGAGACTGAGAATAAAGCACAGTGGATCGTTGATGGGGAGTTATACCGAGACTATTTGTTGAACTGTCTATCTTCAGCTTGACAAAGACTTACATCAAGATGAAGACTACCAAGGAGATCTGAGAGGCACTGGAGGAGCACTTCAAGCAGGAGGAGAATCTGTCCAAAGCTCACTTTGTGGACAAATTTCATTGCTTTACGTCCGACAAGGAGAAAGTGATTTTCCCTCAAGTATCTGATTTTGATTACGTAATAGATTCTTTGCATGGTTAGAATATTTTCATGCTAGATAGTTTTGTTGCTAGCACTATTATTTATAAACTGTCTTTCACGTGCTATAATTTTAAAACTGAAATGTACCGCAAGAAGATGCAGATTAGTTTGAATGACCTCAAGTATTTTATACGCATTGAAGATGAAAATTGGACTAAACACACGTTAGAAGCTATTAGTAAGCAAAAAGTTGCTGCTAACGGTGCGGTCTGACGGTTGGCTTTTTGGGGCGGGTTGATAAAACCGAAGCGGTTTTACTGTTAACCTTCTGCGGTTGGTTTGCTGTGTGCTGCTGTCTAAAGGTCAAACGGTTCTAGCGGTTGTCTCTGCAACTTGGAGAAACCGGGCGGTTAGCGGTCTATTCATGCGATCTCTCTCTCTCAGGCAGTAGCCGAGCGGTTAGCCTTCTGTCTAAACGCGCGTGCTTGTGCGGATTTTGTGCTCTGTATAGTCCGCTCGTGTCCGTAAATTTTAGTCCCACATTCTTATTTGTATTCTCTCTTCTCTCCTCCATTCTATATAAGCAGGTCATACATTTGTAATATGATACCATTGTTGAGATAATAAAGTTTCTTTAAACCACTTCGGCTTGTTTTGTTCGTTTTCCTAACATGTGATATCAGAGAAAACGATCTTTTCTCATGATTAGCTTCTTCTTCTGTTCGCGTGGGTACCTTCAGCCGCTCAACTTCTTTCCCTCGCTTGATTCTCCGACTTGTTTCTGCTTCAGCGACCTGTCTTCGCGGCTTGCCTTTATCTGACCGCTGCCTAGGGTAGTGCGGCTTGTTTCACATGCTTCTCTTCTTTCGCTGCTCCTCAAGTCGTCCGACTTGTTTAATAGTCGCTTCGACCTGTTCCTCCACCCACTGTGCTAACTATTCGTTGCGGCCTCTCTTTAGCCTCCGACTTGTTTTTGCCTGCCTGTGGCTTTCAAGCAGTCGAGTCGCATTCTGTCCGACGGCTTGTGACTTATTTTAGCCGTCGCGAATTGCTGTTCTCTCACTGTCTTCTTCAATGGATTCCACTCCTCTGAGCCGTCCGCACTCGGTGGTCATTCTTATGGGTACTGCCCACACTGTTACTCGCGGATGATGGTTGATCGATTCTGGTGATACAAAATCATATGACAGACAATCCTCAATGTTTCTCTCATCTAGACACCCATGATCGGTTGCCGACTGTCATAGGTGCGGATGTTCTCCCTCACGGTCAATGGGACGGACATGGTTCAGAGTCCCTGCCGTCTCTCTGCCTTGCAGATACCCTCTATGGCCCCAGTTTTCCTTGCAATTTGTGATCGGTTACGGCCTTTATGCAAGCGAACTACAGTGCTCGTCACATTGTTCATCCCGCTCTGTTATTTTCAGGATCCGACCTCCCAAGGTCGGAGTGCTACTGGACTGAGGGTGGCGACCCTACTTCTCGACAAAACGTCATGCTCTCCTGCCTTACTCTCTCCTCTTTTGTTCTACATCTGATCTTCTCCAAAGCGAGATTCTTAGACTTGGTCATGCCCCCCCTCGCGTCTTCGCCAACTTCTCCCTCACCTCCCTTCCCAACATCCTCCTCCGTAATTTGTGAGCATTTTCAACTTGGGCAAGCATCCACTGCTCTTCCTTGCCTTCCAAAGCAAGGCTCGTGGATCCACCCGTCAGTTTTATCTTGTTCACTCTGGACAGCCGGGGTCCTGCTCCTACCCTTACAGTTGGGGCGGGGTAGTTCTGAACTTTTTGATGTCTGGACATCTTTTTATCATTCAAAGCCAAACTCAGTTTGGAGTTTCCCTTAAAAACTCTTACGCTCGGGATAACGCACACAAAGGTATCTTAGCCAGACTTTTTCTCTTTCTGTACGCAAACCAGAGATTATTCATCAAACCAGTTGCGTTTACTCTCCCAAACCAAAATGGAGTGGCGAACGCAAAAAACCGTTCACCTCCTGGATGTTGTCGCCACTTGCTTTACGCAAATGCATGTCCTCGCTCCCTACTGGGGCTTATGCTGTTCTCACTCTTGTTATTCTCATCAATCCATTCCTCCACCGTTCTCAGGTCAAACTCCTTTCTCCATTCTCTCCACCGCGGCAAAGAACACTTTCTCCTCTCCCTCTATGTATCTTCAGGACTGCACATCCTTTATGCATGCTCCATCTACCATTCGCGAAAACTCTCCCCTCGGTCACCAAATGTATCTTTCTGGGGTTACTCTCCACTTAGAAGGGTTTATTGTGCTTTGACCCCGTACCCGTAAACCAATTTGTCTCTGCGGATGTTACCTTCTTTGAAAAGGCTTCTTACTTCTCTTCCGCTTCTTCCTCCCCTCCTGATATCTCCACACACCCCCGCTCCTTCTATCACCAACCACCTATTCCCTCCACTCCTGCTTACTGTTCCTGCCACCTCCACTATCTCCACCGTCTTCCCCCGCTCCTTCTCCTCCACCTTCATCTCTTCGCTGCCGTCGCTCTCTCTCCTGGGCCAGCTTTCCCAACACGGATGCTCCGGATCTTGGCGGTACCTGTGACTGGACCTTCCCATTGCCTTCACAAAGGGTTCGGGTTGTACCCAACATCCTCTGCTGCTGTTGTTCCTGACATTTGTCTGACGCCTGCCGCCGGACTTTGCTCTGGCATATCTCTTCTACTTCCACCCCCGTTCCTTCAGGAGCTCGCTTACCCTTCCGCATGGAAGGCTGCCATGGATGACGAGATGGCTACTCCCACTGAAAAGGGGGAAATGGGACTTTGTTCCTCCTCCTGTGGCACGAATGTTGGTGTGCTGTCGCGGGTTTTGTGGTGAATTGAAATTCCTCCCCGATGGCAGTGTGGATCGCTACAAAGAACGCCTGTGGCTAAAGGATTCACTCAGAGCTTTATGGTGTTTGATTATTTCGATCCCTCTCTCGGTTGCTAGTTCTCAGCAACATACGGGGTCCTTCTCTCTGTGGACTGTCAACCGAGATTGGCCATTTCCCAGCTGGATGTAAAGAATGCCTTCCTTTATGGTGATCTTCCAGGAGGCCGTCTACATGGAGCAACCTCCTGGGTATGTTGCTTAGGGGAGACCCGAGTATGCCGGGATGCAAGAAGGCAATGATATGGCCCAAGCAGAGCCTCGCGGCTTGGTAACAAGTTCGGCAGCACGTGGGCGGCCGTTGGTTTTGCGCGCAGCTCTGCTGATCACTTGCTATTTATTCGCAAAAACTCCTCGGGACTGGTGGTCTTGTTGTGGACCGTCGAGATATTCGTTCTCACGGGCAATGTCAGGAAGGGGTAGCCTTGAGAAGCGGCATCTTGTTCAAATCTGTCACGAAAGATAGCGGCTCTCCAAACACTTTTTGAGGGATGCGAAAATCTCTCGGAAGCCCAATCCATCGTCCTCTCCAACGTAGTATGCCTTGACATATTAAAAGAAGTAGGAGTGACGGGGCCAAACACCCGCCCGGATGCCCATGTGAAATTTGGAGAAGACAAAACTGGACAGATGATTCGACTTCTTTCAGATACTACACTGGGTACAGGCATCTTGTGGTAAGCTCAATATCTCACAGTGACAGGCAAGACATTTCCTATGTTGTGGGCAAGGTGATGTTAAATTCATGAAGCACCTAGGTAGCGTCCTCTACATCCGCTTGCGGATCTTGGAGTATGTCAAAGCTGCGCCTGTGAAAAGATTACTCTTTAGAAGAGGTGGCATCTAAGGGTTTGAAGCCTACTCAGATGCGAGTTAGCTGATGACAAAGTGGATCGCAAGTATACCTCCGGTTTTTGCACCTTGTTGGGGGAAATCTGGTAAGCTGGAAGAGCAAGAAGCAGTTGTTGTCTCAGGTCCAGTGCTTGAAGTAGGTATCGGAGTATGCATCGACCACTTGTTGAGTTAAAATGGCTACGGGCTCTCTGGTGGATTAGGAGAGGTCTCAACTAGCCCTCTACCTATGTCTGTGATAACAAGGCTGCAATACATCTCCAAAAATCCGGTCTTCCATGAGAAGAACCAAGAACATGAGGTCGACTGCATTTCATTCGTGAAAAGAGATTTTGAAGGAATAAATTTGCACTCCCTTGTCACTTCTGATTAAAGAGCTGGATGGACATCTTCACAAAGACAGTATCCGCCTCGTTTCTTCATATCTGTGACAAGCTGGCATGATCGATATATATGCGCCAGCTTGAGGGGGAGTGTTGAAGTTGGAAACGGTGCGGTCTGGCGGTCTGCTAGCGGGTTGATTGGACCGCACGGTTTTACTGTTACCCTTCTGAGTTTGGTTTGCTGTGTGCAGCTGTCTGAGGTACAAAGCGGTCTAGCGGTTTGTCTCTGGCAAACTGGAGAGACCTGGGCGTCTGCGGTCTCATTCATGGCGACTCTCTCTCTCTCTCTCTAGGCAGTAGCCGAGGGTTAGTCATTCTGTCTAACCGGCGGCTGTGCGTTGGTGTTTGTATAGTTCGCTCGTGTCCTGTAAAATTTTTAGTCCCACATCTACTATTTGTATCTCTCTTCTCTACCCCATTCTATATAAGGGAGGTAATACCTTTGTAATAGATACCTTTTTGAGATAA
This sequence comes from Platanthera guangdongensis, assembly GCA_039583875.1. Lineage (NCBI taxonomy): Eukaryota > Viridiplantae > Streptophyta > Magnoliopsida > Asparagales > Orchidaceae > Platanthera > Platanthera guangdongensis. Next base: position 11,458,793 of record CM077151.1, read on the forward strand.
TAAAGTTTCTATTAAACCACTTCCGGCTTATTTTTGTTCGTTTCTAACAGTAAACAAAAAGTTGCTGCTAACATGATTTCCAGCTCTAAACGCATGCTTAACTCTAAGAAGAGCAAAACTACTCAAAGTAGTTCCCATGTTGCAGGCCCAAATAAAAGATAAAAAAGTTTAAGAACAAATGTTTTAATTGTAATAAGTGGGGTACAGTGCATTTGATTGTAGGCTTCCTAAGAAAAAAAAAGATTAAAGAACCATAAGAAGGCAACCAAATCAATATGGTCAGTCTTATCGAGCCTTCCAACTTTGTTGTTATGGTTGAAAATGTGAAGGCCAGCACTGAGTGGTGCTTAGATCCAGGGCAACTTTCCATGTTTGCAATAATGTTAATCCGTTAATAGGGCTCACTAATGTAAAAGAGTATGCAACTATTGCAAATGACAAAATAGCAAACCCGCTAAAGGTGAGAAATGCAATCTTGCTGCTATCCTCATGTAAAAGTTTAACCTTAAAAATGTTAAATTTATTCATTCACTAACTGCTAACTTAGTGTCTTTAAATTTACTTTGTGATGTTGATGTGTTTTTCAATTTATGTAGTAGTAAAGTAACACTGTCAGTTAACTTACACTGTTTTTATTGTGTATACGTCTAAAATAGAATGTACCGACTAAGTTTAGCAAACGAGAAAGTCCAACAAGTCCAATCAAACTTAGTTATCTATAAGACTCTATGCTGAAACCGAAATTCGGTCTCTTGTGGAGTTCACCATTGTGGAAGGGGTGATCGCACACCTACTTCTCTCCTGCAAGCAAAATAACAAGGGAAACAAGGAAAACTGACCCAAGGGCTCGACGGGGAGGACCCACCACACACCCAGAAGATCTTAGAGCGCTTCCCCTCCTTAGCCAAATGCCGAGCTAAGGTATCCTCAGAAAGCGCTTGAGAGACGGAGCAACACAACACAAGAAGCATGCTTTCTGAGGTACCCCTTGGGTCCTATTTATAGATTTCTGAAAATGGCCTGCAAATAGCCAACCTCCACTGTCCTGAACGGCTATATGCAGTCCAGGTTTGCCTGCCAACAACATAACTCCGCTGTTCTGAAAGGCTATGGGCAGGCCAGCGAGGGCAAAATAGTAAAAAATACCCCATAGACCTGGGCGAGCTCGGCTACCCCTGAAGATCCCGCTCGCCTGCTGTTTGCCGAGCTCCATAGGGCGAGTGAGAGCTGGCTCCTGTGCTCACCCTTCGATCTGTCTTCATTAGTCGATCTCAGCTCGACGAAGCCCGGGCTTAGCTCGGCGAATGCCGAGCTTGGGGTCGACGAATGCCGAGCTCGGCCTTCAGATTTCCCTGCCGAGCTCGCCTGCTGCCTTCAGATTTCCCTGCCGAGCTCACCTGCTGCCTTCAGATTTCCCTGCCGAGCTCGCATGTTGCCTGAGCGATCTGAACCGGCCGGTGTTATTCCTAGCGACCTCAGTCGCCGGATACGGGGTTGTACACAATCCCCGCTCTTTTTGAGCTTGACAAAGCTCGGAAAGAAACATCCAACCCCAAGTGTTCGGCAAGTGCGGGGTGGACCGGAGGGAATCTTCGGGTGGGGTCCACTTGCGGATATATACATACACCTGCATACCTGCCTGACTCTTGTCTTTCTGTTTGCTCTTGCCTTGCTGAGATGCCGATCTCAAAGGAGATTCAAGAGCGACTTGCCCGGGTTCGCCAGACCTCAGCTGCTCGCGTGGCCACCCTGACTACGGTTCCGCCCGCTGTACCGCAGGGTGGCTCTGCTGAGCCCAACTCCAAGAGGGTGAAGCCGTTTCCTCAAGCGGCCGAGCCCATTTATGATGACCTGAGAACCACCTTGGAGCTTGGGACCGGCTCCTCCACTCTGCCTGCCCCTGAAAAGGGCAAGAATATTGTTGTCCTCAACGACGGCCCGGACAGCCAGTTTGATGGTATGGGGGGCGCCACGCCGCGAGACTCCACCCCGCGAGCCAAGACCACACTTGGTGACTCGCTAATCATAACTCCGGAGAACCATCCCTGGGACCCGTCCCCCCTTTGGGACCTTTGTGATGGACTCGCAGAAGCCGAACTCGCCGGTGCGCGCCCCCTCCCCTCAACGAGCTGTCGTGACTACGGGGGCGGGTGTGGAAACCATCCCCATCCCGGGATTCGAGCTCCTCTCTCCGGGAATACGCGGCCCAGGCCGCGGGAAGGACCTGAGATTTGTCCCTCCCCGCACCTACTTGGAGATGCCGAGATCGTCAGGTAAACTTGGCCTTGGATTCTTGTCATGTGATTTTCCAGCACACCTCCCCTTACTGATGTTTCTGTCTTCACAGCTCCCCCCAGCCAATCTGTGGCCGAGGAGTCTTCGCGGGCAGCCTACTACTCTCCCCTCCCATCCCTGAGCTCGCTGGACTCTTACCTAGGCCCTGAAGTAGGGCAAGGCGAGCTGACGAGGAGGGTAGGTCAATCTTTTCAGGAAACTTGCGCGCGAGCTGCATGAGGTGCAAGAAGTCAATGAGGCATTACAATGCGACTAAGTGCGTCTTGCGGACGCGGTGCGAAGCGGAAAGGCTGGCAAGATGACGTCTCCTTCCCGGCTTCTGGATGAGATTGACGACGGCCTCACGGTGGCGCAGAGGAATTCGGGGAGGATTCACGAGCTTTTCCGCGCGCGGTAGTCTGGGGGATGGGGGATGCGAGGCCGGGGTAGATAGAAGGCGGCTCCCTTGCCGAGCTGACCGACACTCACCTCCTGGTTTCCCCCTGCTCGAGCGCCCTGTTTTCTTATTCCTGCACTTGACTGCTATAATAAATAACTCAAAACATTCTTAGATGTGTGGTATTCAAATAATAAGTATATTGCTTTTTATTTAACTTGGCGCGGGATGGAACGCGCCGGAAGTCGACGAGCTGGGGGTTGGCGAGCTGGGACGGTGAGCTGGGCCGATTGGATAGCTTGACCCCAGATTTCATTTTTTATAAATAGGCCCCCACCAACCTCATACGTCGTATTAACTGCTCATTTTCTCTCTCTTCCTACACTTTTCTCTTTCATACTCGCGCTCCACCCCTTCTTGCGAGCATGGGCAAGACCAATCCTGACGTCGACGGCCGCACCAAATGCGCCCAACATTTCAGAGACTACTGCTTCTTTGTGGGGAACACCAGCGAGGACGAGCTTGCTGAATTTGTTGGCGACCATGTCCCACTTGGCTTTGAAGCGCGCCGGCCCAGGGAGGGGGAGGCCATCAACTCCTTCTATGACGACGAACTCGCCTTCCCCATCTCACACTTTGAGGTGGGGTTGCGACTCCCCCTCTGGCCGGAAATCCGCCAAATCTTGAAGTACTACGGTGCGGTTCCCGCACAGCTGAACTCGAACGCCATCGCCATGATGGTGGCGTTCGCGAGCTACCTCCAGCTAGAGAGAAAGAGTTCACCCTGACGGTGTTCAAGAAACTCTTTTCCTACAAGGCGATGCCGGATGTCGTAGCCTACTTCATGGGTTCGCTGATCAAGGTTCGCGAGATCGCGAACAAGCACCATAATTGGATGACAAAGATTGCCTTCATCAAGGACGATCTCGGCAACATCCCTTTCTCCCCCCAGCAGAAGGCCGAGGAGGTCTACCGCCCGTCTGCCGTGTATGGCAACGATGGCAACCTCCATAAGTTCTTCCTCCATAAGGACTTTGAGGTAGCCTTCCTGCGAAAGGGCCTCGACTCGCTTCGCCCCGTTCTGCCCGGCGAAGGTATTGTTTTCTACCCATTGCCGAGCTCGCCATATTGTCCTGAAAATCTTCTAATTTTTCCAAGTTATTTTATGCAGGGTAGCGGCTAATTCCCGTGAACCCGCCGTTTGCGGACTCGGGGTTACATGCGGACCCTCTTGCCCGTGAGAAGGCGGCGGCGACGGCCTGCCGCGACGAGGCGGCTTTCTCCAAACCCTCCTTCAGCAAGAGGCGGCCTGAGGATGCGGGGTCGAGCCCGCCCCGTCGCCAACAACTACCAAAAAAGATGAGAAGAGTCGTGTTGGCTCCGCGGGCGAAACAACATCAACAACATCAACAAAGCCCCAAGTACATGAGCTCGCCCGATGTCATCCCCGATGGGTCGCTAGAGAGCCAGCTCAAGGAGATCACCAGCAAGGGGCAGGGAAGTGGCGAGACCCCAGCTCCTCCCGCGGCGACCTCTGCTCCCCCCGCGGTGAAGAAGACAGCTCGCGAGCCCGCTGTGCCGAAGGAACACCCCCTCTTCGGCCTTAGGGGGAGGTGGAAGTACTCGGCGGGTGAACCTATGGTACAGTGGGATGAGCTGGCCCACCGAGTCTCCATATCCACCCTCCACCCCTCCTGGGCTGACTGCGAAACGACCACCGGTCATGCCTATGCACTAGTCTTCGGCCTATATGGTCGCGAGGACGTCGAGACCTACAAGGGCATCCCCCTGCGGCAGCTGGGCCATGAGGGTCTGCAGGCCCATATACGAGCTATAGAGCTCCACCATATGGTGGTCCGCCGCAGCTTCAACCTCAGCAACCTCCTCCAGAAGGCCGAGTAACCACGCGACGTCGCCAAGGACAAGGCCGTCGGCTTGGCGAGGCAGCTCGGCATTGCTGAGAATCTTCTCACCCAAGCCGCCGGCTGACTGGTAAGTATAGGGCTATTGTCCATCCTTTTCTCTTATGATTTTTTTCTTTTTGGCTCTGTTGCTAATGTACCTCCTTTCTTATCAGGATGCCAAGGCCGCTGGGGAGTTGTGGGCTCACGCTGCCGGGCAGGAAGAGGAGATCATCCAGCTGCGCGCCTGCCTTGCCGAGCTGGAGGGGACAAATGCGAAGCTGATGGAGGAGAACACGAGCCTCAACCGCGAGGTCTGCCACCAAGCGGAGATCTTCTTCCCGGCTCGCGACGTCGAGCCTAGCTTCCCTTAAAAGATCCAGAGGATCTTCGGCGAGGCTGACGTTGCTGAGAGGTTGCGGATCAACTCCATCCAAACCGCCGAATGTACCCTCCAGATGATGAAGGATATATGAGTGCTGGTGGAGGGTTGTGAGGAGATCTCAGTCCGGGACCTGATGCCGAGTGTTGGGTATTATATCCACACTAACCCAGATTTGATGAAGTCACCCTTGAACTAAGATGAATTAAGTTGTATTTGATGCTTGGTTTGAGTTATGTTTTTGCAGGAATCTTATGGGAAGTGTAGACCGATGTCAATCTACAATGGGTCACCAAACACAGGACCATACAATGTAATCCCTCATTGTGTGTTCCAAAGTGTTGACTCATGTGTAGCCTCTCTATTGGGATACACTTCATATTCAAGCTCTAGGACTAAGTAAAAAGACTTAATGTTGGTTTCACCTTAGAAGAAGAAAAAGTTCTGTCAAGAAAATTTCCTAAGTAAAGTACTCGAGTAGTTTTATACTTACTCGAGTAACTTACTGAGTTCATAATCAAGTAATAATACTCTTACTCGAGCAGTTAAGATATATCTCGAGTAGTCCAAATATGGCTCTCGAGTAGTTAAAACAACTACTCGAGTAGTTTTCTTTTACCTCTCGGGTTTACAGAAATTTTTCTTCTCAAAGTTTTCTAAGTTAAATACTCGAGTAGTATTGTATAGTACTCGAGTGGTTTTACCTTCTTACTCGAGTAGTCCAGTCATGTACTCGAGTAGTTCATCTACTACTCGAGTAGTCTAGTGTTTATACTCGTGTAGTCCAGAATTTCATTCCAGAAAATTTCTCTAAGTGAATTACTCGAGTAGTCATCTCCATATACTCGAGTAGTTCTATTTGTCTCGAGTAGATCAACTTCTATACTCGAGTAGTCCTGCATTCCAGTTCCAGAAATTTTCTAAGTCTTTGTCTCGAGTAGTTTCTTATATACTCGAGTAGTTCATTCTTATATACTCGAGTAATATTTCTTATACTTGAGTAATTTTCTCCACCTCTCGTGTAAGTACTGAAAGAATTGGTTTAAAGATAACCTAATACACCTAGAGGGGTGGGGGGTGAATAGGTTCAAATCCTTTTTATTCTAAGGCAGATAATAAACTCTAGTTTTCTGTTAGTTATACTATTAATACAGCAAACACATCACAGAAATATATCCAATCACAGAGTGCACAGGATTTATAGTGGTTTCCCAAGTATTGGGTACATCCACTTTCCCCCTTCGCCTATCTAGCAGTGTGCTAAATTCGGCCTAACTTCTTCTCTTCACCTTAGATCCTCAGATCTTACAGCTCAGAACCCAACAAGGCTCCTACAACTCAGAGTGAGTCCACACTCCTAAATCTCAGGCAAACTACCCTACCTCAACCTTCAACAAGGCCTACACTCAGAGATCACAATCTCCTACAACTCAGACTCACAACCCTACCTCAGCCTTCAACAAGACCTACCACTCAGAGAAAATACTCTCCCACACTCAGCCTTTATAAATACAGGCTTATAGCTCATATCTAGAATAGATCCTACAAAAAATAGATTTAACAAAGAGTTTTACCACCACCCTGGTAGAGAGAGAAAGGATGGATGACTTCTTGATCAGTTCTTGGAAGAATCTGATGGCATAGAACAACCACTCTTAGCTTTCTTCAAATCTTCTTGAATCTGAACTCAGTAGGGTTGAATCTCTTGTGAAGTTGATCTTCAATCAGCTTCTTTATTGATATTCAGATCACAATCTGAATCCTTCTTAGCAGCCTGGTTCAGCAACTGCTCTTCAATAGATGAAGCTCTTTATCTCCATTTTCTTCTTAGATCTTCTGATGAAAATCTTCTTCTGTATGTGTATATTCTTTCTTTTATATGTTCATCTATCATCTGTTGAAGGAGAATACCTTTATATAGACTTTCTCCATAGTAATCGACTGATCCGGTTTCTAACAAACTTCTGACATCTCTGACAGTTGCAGTAGACCGGTTGGTAACGGCAGCTGTCAAGTCATCCAGTCACTTCTTGAAATTCTGTCTATCAGCAAAGTGTCGAGACTGAACTTCTACATGTGTCGACACAAGTAGACTAAGTGTCAACACAAGTAGACTAAGTGTTGACACATGCCTTGGTGATGTCGACACATCTCCTTTGTTGTTGATACTGCTTCTCGACACAGCTTTTGTAGAATGTGTTGACACTGATTCTGTGTGTCGACACAAACACTTCTCTTTAACTTGGTTGAATCTCTACTGTGTGTGTCGACACAAGTCCTGTCTGTCGATACAGTTGATGTCGACAAAGTCTTCTGTGTGTCGACACTGCCTCTTGGTGTCGACACATTTGATGTCGACTAAGCTTCTGTGTGTCGACACTGCCTCTTGGTGTCGACACAGTTGATATCAACAAAGTCTTCACTGTATGTCGACACTGCCACTGCATGTCGACACAATTTCTTCTGGTGTCGACACAGCCTTTCCAAGTGTCGACACAATTAACTCCAAGTGTCGACACAGCTTTTCTCCAGTGTCGACACAAGCCTTCATAAGTGTCGACACAACTTCTCCTGGTGTCGACACATGGACTTAGAAATTTTTCTGCATTCCTACATTTTCTTAACCTGCACATATAAACTCAAAACAACATCAAATACACCTTGATGCATATCATTGAGTAAGGCGAGACTTCTTCAAATCTGGTACACATTTTCCAATGTACCCAACAATCTCTCCCTATTTGGAGAAGTCATAACCCTTAGTCAATGATATACACCATTCATAACAAATACACATTATGATGTATAACAACATTATATGACAGGATATTTTCTAAAACAAAACATGTATAAACAATCATCACAGAATAATAATGCAACCAGAATAAGCATTAATTATTGTTTTGTTTCAACATTCAAAAGTTTCTTAATCAAAAGTGTACATAGATTTCAACACTAAAGATTACAAAGTTGTAAACTCAAGTAAATCTAATCTAAAGCTGATCTGGCTCCTTGATAACTATGCCTTTGCCTGATTGGACCTTGGCTTGTACTGGAGCATCAGTGTCATTAGCTGGCTTCTTGCCCTTTAGATCTTTCTTCTTTTGCTTCTCAGCCCTTATTCTTTGCCTTTCAAAGTAGTGAAAGGGCTTTGGGAAATATTTGCTAGGCTCCTGAGCATTAGGAGGTAGTTTCCCAGCCTTAGCCTTTCTTCTATATTGAACTATGGCTTCTTGTCTGGCTTCATACTTTTGCCATTCTTGTGCAGAGTACCATTTGCCCCTATCATGAGTCTTATACTTTACAGCTTTCCAAGCAGTCAGTATAATGTTCCTGGATGTTGGACTCCACTGCTCAAAATCAGGCTTCAACTCTGTCTGTTCTCTGAATCGTTTCTTAGACAATAGAGCTTCTTGTTCTTTGTTCAAAACTGCCTCTGGCACTGACATATCTACTTTCTCAAGGATAATATTTTTATTACCCTCTGGAGGACTGTACATAGACTGTACTTCTTGGTGAATCATCTCAAAATCTACTGGAGGATAAATAACTTGAGCAACTTCAGCTTGATCACCTCCAAAATAAGCAGGGTGTATACCTGACTCAGCCACATTGTCATCATCACAGAGGGGTGGATATCCAAGTGTGGCTCTGATGCTATTAGATATCCATTTAGCATGATCAGAGCCAACTTTGACTAACACTCTCTCCCCCTTTATGACTTCTCTAGCAACATGATCCCTGAGGTCATCTTTTTGAAATCTGACCTGTTCATCCAGAAAATTAACACCATCTTTATAAAATGTCTTTAACTTCAGCAGCTGTCCAGAAATGGTATTTTGAGATTGCTCAATAGCTATTTTGACAGCAGCTAGGCCTTCCAATAATTGCTTATCAAACTCCCCCTTATCAAACTCTGTCTTGGCTTTAGCCTTGTCCTCAGTCTGGGCAGTTGCAACATTCTTCAGTTCTGTAACAATCACATTATGTGATTCTGTCAGATTATCATTCATTCTAATTTGATTCTCTAGGACATAGTCTTGCTTCACAACTATATCATCAACTTGAGTCTTGATCTTTTCTTGATATGTTGCTAGGAAAACCACAGCATTTCCTCATTTGTGAAAACAATCAGTCATTTCCTTCTTATGCTGATTTACTTCAAATCTTATAGATTTAATATCTGTAGCCAATGAGAGTTGTAGATCTTTGTGAGTTTCATCCATATATTTCTCCATGGCAATCCTTCGTTCATCTAGCTTTACTTGTAAAGATACTAATAAGGAGCTATAGTCAGCTGTTGGGGCAGATTGTGGAGCAGCAGTTTGTAATGCCTTCTTGTAGCTTTGGTTTCTCCTTTTGAAGACCATTAGCTTCCTCTTCTTAGATCTTGTAGCTTCTTCATCCTCAGATACTGAGGAACTGGCTATTTCAACTCTATCTTTAGGACTAGGTGGCAATTCCTGTGCAATCCTAGGTAGCTCCCCCTGAGTCTATTGATCCTCCTCAAAATCTACTTTCTCCCCCTCAAACTCAGTCTGCCCTAAATCAGGGAACAACTCTTCAAGAGTGAACTCTTGTTGAGTAGAGACTGGAGATACTCTTATGTCTGGATCATGATCAGTAGCAGATGTATCTTCCATGATAACATCTTGAGCTTGATTATGTAGTTGAGTTGGCTGATCAACATCAATCAAATATTCAGTTAGAATTTCATCCTTATCATTAAGAATTGATTGATTAACCTCTTGGATTACCTCAAGTATAGTTTGTGTAGCCATTTCACTTTCCAAGTGAGTTGGATCCTCCTCAAGATGAGGCTCCCCCTGGAGTGGATCCAGATGGATGGGGCTAGCAGATGGTTGCTCCCCCTGCCTCTGTGCATCTTCATTTCTTACTTCTATTACTGGTGACTTTCCAACATTTTCAGCCTCTTCCTCATTAGAACTGAAAGCTGCTTGCTCCTCTGAACTACTGGAAGGTTCAGGAGCCATTGTGGCTTTCTTCTGCTTCCTCTGTGGAGGAGCTTCCTTCTTTGGAGTAGGCATGTCCTTAGTTAATACCCTCTCCCACATTGAGAGGATCCTGATGTCCATCCTTCTCATGTGATTTATCTTAGTCCCAGCTGACTGTTCCATCATTTCAGGTATTGTTCCAGCAAAATACAAGCTCACAATCCTTCCCAGATTTGACTTCTTCATACTTTCCTTAATCTTTTCAAAAATGATTTCTGACCAATCTGTGTTTAGTCTATAGATGATTCTGGTCATAAGGTTAAACATATAGACAGAAATCCTATCATGCCCCCTGACTTACAAAGAATCACTTTTCCTACAACTTCAGACAAGAACTTCCCTTGTGTATTCATGCCTTTCCTATTCAAAGCTGAGCCAATCTTCATGGTGGAATCCAGTCCACACCATTGAAGTGCTTCTCTTAGCTTAGATGCGGGTACATCTTCTTCTTCTTGTGTTCTTGGCAGGTGAAGAACTTTCCTTAAACTCTTCTTGGTGATTTTCACCTTTACTCCATGGACTGTGGATCTAATTTTGAGTCCAATTTGATCTAGGGTAGCAGCACCAAAGAATTCTAGTGTTTCTTTCTTCCAAATCTTAGTTGGTTTAGAAACTAAGAATTCCAGACCATTTTCAGCTATTAGGGTTATTACTCATGTAATTTCTGATTCCGCTCCATCAAATGCGTTCCAAACCAGTTCGTATCCTTCATTGACATTGTCCTCGATCTTTGGCGCCATGGTTGTTGAGAGAAATCTGGTGTGAGGGAAGAGAGTTTGTCGACACTAGATTCTGGTCTCAAGAATCTGGAGAGCGTGTCGACAGGGTTTGTTGTTGACCTATTTATACCTTTTTGAACAAAGAAGGTCAAAATGCGCGTCAACAATCACTGAATGTGTCAACACTGTTGAAAAGTGTCGACACAGACTACTTAAGTCTTGACAACGGTGTTGACTTCTATGTGTCGACACTAATTATGATGTGTCGACACAAATATCCTTAACTAACGACTCAGTGTTTGAGTGTCGACACAGACATCTGCATGTGTCGACACCACTTTCCTGAAGTGTCGACAATACTTCTCTGTGTCGACACCGTTTTGCTGGATATGTCGACACAGTTTTACTTAGCCAATTTTGTTAAACTAATTTATGTTCAACATTCCTAATTCAATTATTGAATTTAGTTTCATATAGAGGCTTAGTAAACATATCTGCAATTTGATAATCTGTTTTGACAAATTCTAGTGAGATGTCCTCTTTCTCTACATGTTCTCTAAGAAAATGGTATCTAATTTCTATATGCTTAGTCCTACTATGTGAAACAGGATTATTAGCAATAAAAATAACACTTGTAGAATCACAAAGCAAAGATGTTCTACTTACCTGAATACCATAGTCTTCTAGCTGGTGCTGAATCCACAACAGCTGTGCACAACAACTTCCTGCTGCCACATATTCAGACTCAGCTGTGGAAATTGCCACACTAGTCTGTTTCTTACTGCTCCAAGACACCAATCTTCCTCCTAGAAATTGACAGGTGCCTGTAGTGCTTTTTTATCTTCTTTTCAACCTGCAAAGTCTGCATCTGAATAGCCTGTCAGTAGAAAATCTCCATTCCTAGGGTACCAAAGGCCTAGATTAGGTGTGCCCTTAAGATATCTCAAAATCTTTTTGACTGTAGTAAGATGAGATTCTTTAGGGCAGGATTGGTACCTAGCACAGACACATATAGCATACATGATATCTGTTCTACTAGCAGTCAGATATAGGAGGGAGCCAACTATTCCTCTATACAAAGTTTCATCTACAGGTTTCCCTGCATCATATTTGCTAAGAGATACACTTGTTCCCATTGGAGTTCTCATGGTAGTGGATGACTCCATACCATACTTCTTAATTAACTCCTGGGTGAACTTAGACTGAGATATGGACAAGCCATATTCAGTCTGTCTTACTTGGAGACCCAAGAAGAACTTAAGTTCACTCATACTGCTCATTTCAAATTTCCCTTGCATAAGTTTTGCAAACTTTCTACAAAGGTTACTTTCAGTAGAACCAAATATTATGTCATCAACATATATTTGGACTAGGATTATCTTTCCTTTGGATTCCATAAGGAATAGAGTCTTATCTATTTTCCCCCTTGAGAATTTGTTCTCAATGAGGAAAGTAGACAGAGTTTCATACCAGGCCCTTGGGTCTTGCTTTAACCCATATAAAACTTTCCTAAGTCTATAAACATAATTAGCTTTGAGAGAATCAACAAAACCTGAGGGCTGCTCTACATATACTTCTTCTTTTAGATTTCCATTTAGGAATGCTGATTTTACATCCATTTGGAATACCTTGAAGCCTTGATATGCTGCATAAGCAAGGAACATCCTAATTGCTTCCAGTCTTGCTACTAGGGCAAAGGTTTGATCAAAGTCAATACCCTCTTCCTGCTTGTATCCTTTTACAATAAGTCTTGCTTTGTTCTTCATAATGATACCACTCTCATCCAGTTTGTTCCTAAAGATCCACTTTGTTCCATTGATGTTGTGGTCTTTTGGTTTAGGAACTAACTTCCAGACCTTGCACCTTCTGAACTGATTCAGCTCCTCTTGCATGGCATCAATCCAATGTGGGTCTAGAATAGCTTCTTCAAATTTCTTGGGTTCCACTTGAGATAAGAAGCTAGAGCAAATAACTGTGTTCAGATTCCTGCTCCTTATTTGTACTCCTTGTCTTGGATCACCAATTATCTGATTTGCTGGATGATCCTTTAAGTGTCTAATAGCTGGAGGTAGTCTATCTTCAGGTTAAACACCTCCAGTCTCTTCATTATGCTGCACCTCTTGGTTTTCATCAGCATCTGGAGAGTCTTGTTCTCCCCCTGGAAAGCAGCCACCATTTTCCACTTCCTGATTTGCAGTTGAATCTTCTGTAATAGTAAGCTTGTCCATTCTCACATTTATACTTGTAGAACTGCAAGAACTACTTGACAACTTACTGTTAATAAGTCTTGTTTCATTAAAGACAACATGTACAGACTCTTCTACAACTTGAGTAATCAAGTTGTAGACCCTATAAGTCTTACAATTGTTGTTGTACACAATAAATATCCCATCTTAGGATTTGACAGCAAATTTAGTTAGATAAGACTTGCCATTGTTAAGGACATAACACTTGTAATCAAAGATCCTAAAATAAGATAAGTTTGGTTTTCTGCCTTTCATAATCTCATAGGGAGTCTTTTTGCGGCTTTTAGTGATAGAAACCCTATTGATCACATGACATGCAGTGTTTACTGCCTCAGCCCAGAAATATTCTGGGAGAGAAGTGTCACTCAATAGAGTTCTACCAGCCTCAATCAGTGTTCTATTCTTCCTTTCAGCAATACCATTTTGCTGTGGTGTTCTAGACGAGGAGAATTCTTGAAAAATCCCAAATTCTTCACACAGTCTTGTCATACTCTCAGATTGAAATTCAGTATCATGGTCACTTCTGATTTTGACCACTGTACTGTCCAGCTCATTCTGAATTTGTTTGACAAAACTATATAAAATACTCGGGGTTTCAGATTTTTGTATCAGAAAGAACACCCATGAATATCTAGAATAGTCATCTACCACCACAAAAGTGTAGACCTTCCTACTTAGACTATGAACTGGCATAGGACCAAATATATCCATATGCAAGAGGTATAAACACCTCACTGAATCCTTGTTTTCAAGGCTATGAAAGGAGGATTTGGTCTGCTTGCCTTTTTGACAATCTGAGCATATCCCATCCTTTATACACTTAACTTGAGGAACATTCCTCACTAACTCTTTGCTAAAGAGTTGACCAATAGTCTTGTAGTTAAGATGGGTCAGCCTATTGTGCCATTTAACACAATGAGAGGCTCTCTCATCAGCTACAAGACAAATATGAGAAACATTGTTCTCACACTCAAAGTTAAGACAATACACATTTCTTTTTCTATATCCTGTCAATATGACCTTTAGATCACTTGACCTTTTGATATGGCAACCATTCTTGACATATGAAATGTCATAACCTAAATCACTCAGCTGACTTATGCTAATTAGGTTATGTTTCAAACCCTTTACATAGGCCACTTGAGTGATTGTAACTGAGTTATTAGAAATGTTACCAAAACATTTGATGACTCTCTTTTCAGAATCACCAAAGATTACTTTAGGCCCATTCAGCATAGGTGAGTAGTCCTTTAGCAATCCCCTTGTTCCAGTCATATGCCTGGAACATCCACTATTCAAGTTCCATATAGGGGCATGGCAACTTGGACTCACCTGCAACACAGATTACTTAACCTTAGAACCCAAATAACTTTTGGGTCCTTGTGCAAGTTAGTCTGAAAACTTCCATCTTCCTTCTAGCTTTCTAGCTATCAGCAGACTGCTACTCTTCTTGACACTGGTATTGTGCCAACAGTCTAAGACAAAGTGGCCTATCTTGCCACAACACCAACACTCAAACTTATTGTACCTCTTTTTAGGTACAACCTTAGATGTACCAGGTCTCTTGTTTTGTATTGGGGCTCTGCCTTTAGAATTGGACTTAGCAGCCCAAGCAGTTTTCTTATAGCCTATCCCTGCCTTACCCTTTTGAAACATAAACTCATCAATCAAGGGTAATACAGATTTTGGCTTAGAAAAACTAGCCACAATCTCCTTCTCTTTCTGAAGTCTGTTTTCCAGACTTTTAATCTGATCATTTTTAAATGTGATTGTTACCATTTGAATAACAATTATGTTTTTCAATCTGGAAATCTCATTCAACTTTTGATCCAGCATCTTCTCTAAATTAGATGCAACCATCTTAAGATCTGCAATTTCCTTAGCCTGAGTTTTGGCCAGGTTTTTGCTTTTCTTTAGTGCCTGCAACAAGTCCCCATATTCATCTATCAACTGATGAATATCACCTTTAGACTCAGACCCATCTACATCACTTGATACAGATGTTGTTGACTCTGACCCAGTGCTATAATCTAAATTTCTAGAAAAACATTGTACCTTACTAGGACCAGGCTGATTCTTACACTTGTCTTCTTCTGACACAGCCATCAGTCCCTTCCACTGATGATCTTCTTGTTCATAGACAGAGTTCAGCACTTGCAGAAACTCATCTTCTTCATCTGCTGCATATAGACCAATGTATGCCTCAGCTTCATATTCTGACTCTGAAGATGATTGGTCTGTCAAGCTCTTCTCCTTCTTAGCAACAAAGGATTTATCCTTCTTGATCTGGTGTTGAATTTTCTTTTAATCAGCAGACTCTTTTCTTTTGTCTGGACACTCAGCCAAAATATGTCCAGGCTTATTACAGCAGTAGCAAACTATCTTTAATGTTGTAGATTTGCTTGGCTTAGACCTGCTCTTGTCCTTCCTGGATGACTTCCTCTTTTGATAATAGTCATCCTTAGGCTGAGATGTGGAGGGCTTAGACTTCCACTGCTTCTTCTTCAAGAATCTCTAAAACTGCCTTGTGAAGGCAGCAAAGTCTTTATCTGAGTCACTGCTGTCTGAACTTTGGTTGTCTGAATTATCTGAAGCAATTTCAGCAACTATCTTAGGAGGTGATGGAGACATCCTCCTATTTTTCTTAGTGGCTTCAACCTTGAAGGCCACAGACTTTTCTCTATGCTCACCTTTTGTACTTTTCTCTTCCTCTTTCCTTGTCATCAACTGCATCTCATATGACAGCAGTTTTACAAACAAGATTGGTGGAGAGATATCTGCAAGTTTGGCCACTTCCCTAATGATACAAATCTTAGTGTCCCAATCCTTTGTCAAGTATCTTAGGAATTTATCATTCAGTTCATAAGTACTGAATATTGTCTCATAGGACATCAACTCATTAACTATTCTATAGAACTTAATATAACACTCAGTTATACTGTCAGACTTTCCTTGTCTGAAACTCTCATATTCCTGGTTTAGCATAGATTTTTTATCTTGTCTTACTTCTTCAGAACCCTCCATGTAGACTATCAAAGTATCCCACATTTTTTTGGAGGTCTGGCAGTGAATCAAATTATGAAAGGTTGAATCATCTATGTCACTTACTATGATATTCTGGGCTCTTTTATCTATAGTTGTCAGGATGTTCTCATCCTTAGACATCTCTGAAAAATCCTTGGGAATTCTTTGGTTTGCATCTAGAACCGACAACTTCGTTGGAATATAAGGACCTTTCTTTACTGTAATGTAGATCCTTGGATCAGAAGCCTCCATAAACAGCCTGACCCTTTCTTTCCATATTCCAAATATCTCCTTCCTGCATATGGGTAATTTCATAGAACCTAGTTCCTTATGGTTTTCTCCTGAACCCATTTTCTTGATCTTGAATCTGCCTTATGGATCTAACTCAGACTGTTAAGTCCTTTGAGTAACCTCCCTCTAATACCACTTGAAATAATTGGTTTTAAGATAACCTAATACACCTAGAAGGGGGTGAATAGGTTCAAATCCTTTTTATTCTAAGGCAGATAATAAACTCTAGTTTCTGTTGGTTATACTATTAACAGAGCAAACACATCACAGAAATATATCCAATCACAGAGTGCACAGGATTTATAGTGGTTCCCCAAGTATTGGGTATATCCACTTTCCCCCTTCGCCTATCTAGCAGTGTGCTAGATTCGGCCTAACTTCTTCTCTTCACCTAAGATCCTCAGATCTTACAGCTCAGAACCTAACAAGGCTCCTACAACTCAGAGTGAGTCCACACTCCTACAGCTCAGGCAAACTGCCCTACCTCAGCCTACAACAAGGCCTACACTCAGAGATCACAATCTCCTATAACTCAGGCCCACAACCCTACCTCAGCCTTCAACAAGGCCTACCACTCATAGAAAATACTCTCATACACTCAGCCTTTATAAATACAGGCGTACAGCTCAGATCTAGAATAGATTCTACAGAAAATAGATTTAACAAAGAGTTTTACCACCACCCTGGTAGAGAGAAAGGATGGATGGCTTCTTGATCAGTTCTTAGAAGAATTTGATGACAGAGAACAACCACTCTTAGCTTTCTTCAAAGCTTCTTGAATATGAACTCAGTATGGTTGAATCTCCTGTGAAGTTGATCTTCAATTAGCTTCTTTCTTGATATTCATATCACAATCTGAATCCTTCTTAGCAGCCTGGTTCAGCAACTGCTCTTCAATAGATGGAGCTCTCTCTCTCCACTTTCTTCTTAGATCTTCTGACGAAAATCTTCTTATGTATGTGTATATTCTTTCTCCTATATGTTCATCTATCATATGTTGAAGGAGAATGCCTTTATATAGACTTTCTCCATGGTAACCGGTTGATCCGGTTTCTAACAAACTTCTGACATCTCTGACAGTTGCAGTAGACTGGTTGGTAACGGCAGCTGTCAAGTCATCCAGTCACTTATTGAAATTCTGTCTGTCAGCAAAGTGTCGAGACTAAACTTCTACATGTTTCGACACAAGTATACTAAGTGTCGACACAAGTGGACTAAGTGTCGACACATGCCTTGGTGGCGTCGACACTTCTCCTTTGTTGTTGATACTGCTTATCGACACAGCTTTTGTAGAATGTGTCGACACTGATTCTGTGTGTCGACACAAACACTTCTCTTTAACTTTGTTGAATCTCTGCTATATGTGTCGACACAAGTCCTGTGTGTCGACACAAGTCCTGTGTGTCGACACAAATCCTATGTGTCGACACAGTTGATGTCGACAAAGTCTTTTGTGTGTCGACACTGCCTTTTGGTGTCAACAAAGTTGATGTCGACTAAGCTTCTGTGTGTCGACACTGCCTCTTGGTGTCGACACAGTTGATGTCGACAAAGTCCTCACTGTGTGTCGACACTGCCTCTGCATGTCGACACAGTTTTTTCTGGTCTCGACACAACCTTTCCAAGTGTCGACATAATTAACTCCAAGTGTTGACACAGCTTTTATCTAGTGTCGGCACAGGCCTTCATAAGTGTCGACACAACTTCTCCTGGTGTCGACACATGAACTTAGAAATTTTTCTGCATTCCTGCATTTTCTTAACCTGCACATATAAACTCAAAACAACATCAAATACACTTTGATGCATATCATTGAGTAAGGTGAGGCTTCTTCAAATCTGGTACACATTTTCCAATGTACCCAACAAGTACTCTAGTACTCGAGTATGTTATGTTTGTTACTCGAGTAGCTGATTCTTTTCTTCTTATTTACTCGAGTAGTTGACTCCATGAACTCGAGTAATTATCTCATTCCCTCTCGAGTAGTTCTTCTCATATACTCGAGTAAGTAATCATCTTCTACCTACTCGATAGTGTTGTATGTGTGAAATTTGTGAAGTGGAAGTGGGTGACGGGACAGGCCGCGCGGCCTGGGCGGACAGCTTTGGCGGACTGGGCGGACTGGGCGGACTGAGGTTGCGGCTGGTGAAAAGTCTGGTGGAAGCCGGCTGTGTTCTGAGCGGGTTGTTGCATGGTGTCCGCGGTTGGTGCGGCCTGGTATCTGCGGATAGAGAGGCTTGCGGACTGGTGCTTTGCTCAGTGTCGCGGGTGCAAGTTTGAGCTGTTGGCGGGATGGTTCGAGTTCGCGGGAAGCCTTGCGGACTGGTGTGTCCGCGGTTGGGGCTGTTGCGGACTGAGCCTTGAGCTTGGCTGAGGCCTTGTCGAGCTCAGGTGTTACAGCAGGTCTTGCTGTGGAGACCGGTTGGCGGACTGATGTTTGGAGTCCGGCTTGGTGCTGCTGCGTTGGACAAGTGCGAGGAGCTCGCGGACTGGTTGCGGTCTGTGCTAGGGTGTTTGGCGGACGGGACTTTGTGTCCGCCATGCTCGCACTGGCCCTTGATGGTTTTGGACTTGGTCACACTTGGTGTCAAGTTCATGGTGTCCGCCGTATCCGCCAAGTCCGCTGTGACCGGGCGGACTGTTGCTGTTTGCCTTTGGTCGTGGACTTGTGGCGGATTGAGGTGTGGTCTTGCGGACTGCCTCGGGTTGGTGCGGACTGCCATTGAAGAGGGTGCTGTCCTGAAGCAGTTGGAGCTTTGCGGGCTGGTGCCTTGTCCGCTTAGCTTGGGCGGACTGGAGAGGGTTCGTCAATGGTTGCCTTGCTCCTGGCGGTTTCCCTTGGTGACTGGCTAAGTCCTCGCGGACTGAGCGGACAGTCGTTTTGTGTTCGCGCGGGCTGGGGCGGTGTCGCTATCTCATGGGCGGTGACCACACTCCTCACCTGGCCTATAAATAGGACCCCCCTGGCACATCTACAGTAACCAGAAGTAACGTGAGTGAACAGTAAATTGGGTTGGGCGAGTGCTGCGGTCTGTGTTTTTCAGTCCGCACGGATTGTTTCAGGCTGACGGTTTGCTGTGTGCAGGTCGCGCGGATAACTTCAAGGAGCCAGGAGTTTGGCTGTGACTTCGGTCAGTGCTTGGAAGTGTGCGGTCTCTGCGGACTCAGCAGGAGGTCGCTCTGCGGCTTGTCAGTTCTGTTTCAACTTTCCCAGCTTCAATAACCTGTCCGCGGCTTCAGGCGGGTAGGGGAGTTCCTCAGTTCGGGTTCAGCAGGAGGCGAATAACGGTGTGTCCGCGCGACCTCGCGGTTTCGGCGGACTCCGTGGTATTCGGCGGATAGCAGCATAGTTCGGCGGCTTCGGCGACTTCGGCGACCTCGGCGGTCTCGGCGGACTGGGTTTGTCCGCCCGGCTTGTTTTTGGTTCTTTCTGTTTACAGCTGTAATACTAGCGAAATCATGTCTCGCTATGTATGCCTCGGATTGTAATGAAGTGAATGCATAATAAGATCTTCTTGTGCTTCCATTGTTTTGTTGGGTGCAACCTCTAGTCCTTGGGTTTCCGCAGGTTCAGCGTGCGAACTGGGTAGTTCCGAAGATATTAATTTGGCGTTTGGGCTATCTTGCTGACCACGTTGAGAAAATTTAACATGGTATCAGAGCCAGGTTACTGAGGTTGGAGGTTCAGTTGCGTGAGCGGAGGTCAGCCAGTGTTGTTACTCAGTGATTGAGTGGTGATCAACCTGTGTTGTTGCTCGGAGCTGCTGAAGGGTACCAACAGGTGACTGCAATGGAAGGGAGCTTAGCAAGAGGTCTGGGCATTGAACTCTTAACGCCGACTAACTATAAAAAGTGGAAGTCGTGCATGAAGAGTTATCTTCTAGGCGAGGAGCTGTGGGAAGTCGTCGGTGGAGACGACAGACAGGAAGTAACTGCTGCTTTCGGTACTGCTGAACAGGTGAGGCTCTGGAGAAGAACTAATGCTAAGGCAGAGTTCGTTCTGAAAAGAGCCGTCTCTCCGGAACTGTTTGATCACATCATTGGATGTGAGTCGGCTGCTGATATTTGGACGACCATTGATGAGTTGTTCAATAGGAAGAATGTGGCGCGGCTTCAGTTCCTGGAGAATGAGTTGGCCAGGGCAACTCAGGGAGACCTTTCCATCTCCAGGTACTTCTTAAAGATGAAGAGCTTGTGTGCTGAGCTGTCGGCACTGGATCCTGATGAGCCTATCTCTGAGGCAAAGATGAAAAGGCACATTTTCCGCGGCTTGCGGAAGGAGTATGTGGCCTTTGTTACGTCTGTTCAAGGGTGGGCTACTCAGCCGTCTCTGCTGGAGCTGGAGAATCTGCTTGCCTCGCAGGAGAGCTTAGCAAGGCAGATGGCTGGAGTGAATCTGAATCAGGAAGGCAGCGAGGCTCTCTTCTCAGGCAAGAAGAAGGGATGGGAAGGGAAGAAGAAGAAGAAGGTGCAAGCCGCTGTTGAGAAGGAGACTTCAACTTCATATCCGCCGGAGAGGAGCAATGCTCCTAAGGACTGGAAGAAGAATCTGAAGTGCTACCGGTGTCATCAGCGAGGGCACTTCAAGCGGGACTGCAAGGTCAAACTGCAGCCTGGGCATGCTGCGGAAAGGAGGAAGCTTGCTCACGAAGTGAAGAAGCAGAATGGGGAGGAGCTTTCATGACGGGCACTTGTGTCCGGGCCTTATCTGCTGAGGACTTCAACAGCGAGTGGATCGTCGACTCCGGGTGTGGTCATCACCTCACCGGAGACAAGTCGAAGTTCACCTCCATGCAGGCTTACTCAGGTAATGAAGCTATTATCACTGCTGATAATACTGTTTATGCAGTAGAGAAGGAGGGGGTCGTGTCTTTGGGTAGTGATCAGGGGCCACTCACGTTAAGGAGTGTGTATCACGTGCCGGGCATGAAGAAGAACCTCTTCTCGGTGACCAACGCGGTGGACGCTGGGTATCACGTTCTGTTTGGGCCAACAGACGTGAGGTTCCTTCGCAACGTATCAGCGGTAAAGGCTGATGTTGCTCATGTTGGGAGGAGGGTGAAGAACTTGTTTGTTCTTTCCACCAGTGCCTATGTTGATAAGATGAGGCCAATGATAGTGCGGCTATCTGGCATGAGAGGCTGGGGCATGTTGGCATGGACAAGCTAAAGGCAATGGCGAGTAGAAGTCTGGTGAGGGGGTTGCCGATGTTGTCCTCCTTTGGTGATGGGCATGTTTGTGCGGGCTGTCAATACGGTAAGGCACATCGCCTTCCGTTTGATAAATCTCAAACAAGGAGCAAGAAACCATTGGAGTGTATTCATGGCGACCTGATGGGACCGACTGTTACTGCCAGCCTTGGTGGAAGCAAATACATGCTTGTCTTGGTTGATGACTACTCAAGGTATACTTGGGTGTACTTCTTAAAGGAGAAGTCGGATGCCTTCCGTTTGTTTGTGGAGTTCAAGGAGTTGGTAGAAGGCCGGCTTGGCTTGCGGATTAAGAAGTTTCGAACTGATAACGGGGGAGAGTTTGTCTCTTCCGAGTTTTCTAACTTCTGCAGGAAGCACGGGATCCAACGGGAGCTTACTTGTGCTCACACTCCACAACAAAATGGGGTAGCGGAGCGGAAGATCCGTCATTTGACGGAAACCTGCAAATGCTGGCTGCATGCGAAAGATATCCCGAGGTCCTTTTGGGCGGAGGGAATGTCTTGTGCTGCATATGTTATCAACCGGATGCCACTCAGCCCTATCAACATGAAGACGCCCATTGAGCTGTTGCTGAAGGAGAAGCCGAGTGTTGGACACCTTCGGTGTTTCGGTTCAACTTGCTACGTGCATGTCCCGGATGCTTCACGGACAAAGCTGGATGCGAAGGCAAGGAAACTTGTCTTTGTTGGCTATGATGAGCGGAAGAAGGGATGGAAGTGCATGGACCCTGTGACGAAGAAGTTCATGGTGTCAAGAGACGTTGTCTTTGACGAGCTGACGTCATATGGAGGTGGCTCGGTGGAGCCTACCGGAAGTAGCAAAGTTGAGGAAGCACCGGTGGAGGATGCTGAAGGCTTGGAAGAGGAGCTTGCTGTTTCACCAGCAGCTCCTGTTGCTTCGAACTCCGAGGCTGAGCCTTCTGGCTCAGGAAGCAGGGGGAGCACTGCTTAATGCTTGCCCCAGGTAGGAGTGGAGCCTGAAGAAGCAACGGAAGCCGTGAGCAAGGAGCCGTGTCTTCGGAGATCGAAGAGGGTGGTTAAGCCACCGGCTCGGTACTGTGATGGGAATGCAGTGAGCTTTGTCTCCTGCTTCTTTGCAGGTCCTCTGGATGAGCGAGAGCCTGCAAACTTTAACGAGGCCACTGGAGTGAAGGAGTGGGAAGGTGCCATGAAGGAAGAGATTGATGCTCTGAAGAAGAATGAAACCTGGGACCTTGTGCCCAAGGTTGATGGCATTACTCCGGTTACTTGCAAGTGGGTGTATAAGTTGAAGAAGAAGGCTGATGGGAGCATTGATCGTTTCAAGGCTCGCCTGGTCGCTAGAGGATTCTCACAGCAGTATGGAGAAGACTATGAGGAGACATTCAGTCCAGTTGCGAAGATGACGTCTGTAAGAGTGGTGATCGCCTTGGCTGCTAGCAAGGGATGGAGGTTGTGGCAACTCGATGTGAAGAATGCCTTTCTTTACGGAGAGATTGACAAGGACATCTTCATGGATCAGCCGCTTGGTTTCGTCTCTGAGAAGCATCCGGACTATGTCTGCAAACTCAGGAAGGCTCTCTATGGGTTGAAGCAAGCTCCTCGAGCGTGGTGTGGTATGGAAGATTGCAGAGTACCTGCAGTTCTGTGGATACCTGGCTTCTAACTCGGATTCTAGCTTGTTCGTCAAGAAGAAGGGAGAGCTAAGAGTCTTGGTCCTGCTGTATGTGGATGATATGATCATCACAGGGAACTCGGAGGAGGAAGTAGCAAGGCTCAGGGGAGAGCTTGCTATACGCTTCGAGATGAAAGACTTGGGAGAGTTGCATCACTTTCTTGGTTGGAAGTGGAGAGGAAGGAGTGCGGGATTCTCATTAGCCAGAAGGGAATGCTGATCGTATTGTGAAGCGGTTTGGCATGGGCGAAGGGAAGAAGTGCTCTACTCCACTGGAATCTGGGCTGAAGCTTCGACGAGATGAGGGAAGGGTTCTTAATGATCCCTTGGTGTTCAGGGCTCTTGTTGGGAGCTTGATCTATCTGACGATTACAAGGCCGGATATAGCTTATGCTGTTGGCCGAGTAAGTCGTATATGGCTGAACCAAGGCAATCTCATCTAGTGGCGGCGAAGGGAATTCTGAAGTATGTCAAGGTGACTTCTGAGATGGGACTCCTCTATGGAAGGGATGCGGAGTGTGCATTGCTCGGGTACACGGATGCTGACTATGGCGGTGATTCGGATGATCGAAGGTCTACTTCAGGTTATGTGTTCACTTGCGGTTCAGCTAGCATCTCGTGGTGTAGCAAGAAGCAGGACTCGGTGTCGGTTTCAACCACGGAGGCGGAGTATAAGGCTTCGGCCTTGGCTGCTCGGGAAGCCGTTTGGTTGAGGAGACTCATAGAGGATGTTCATGAAGAAGTGCAAGGGCCTACTTTACTCCGGGGTGACAATGAGAGTGCTCTCAAACTGGTAAACAATCCAGTGTGTCACGCCAGGACCAAGCATATAGAGATTGATCACCACTTCATCAGGGAGAAGGTGTTGGAGGATCTCTGCTGGTCGGGCATGTTCGGAGTGAAGATAATCTTGCTGACATCTTCACGAAGCCGCTGTCGAAGGGGCCCTTTGAACGCTTGCGCAGCTTGCTGGGCTTGGTCACCACTTCTCACTTCAAGGGGGAGTGTTGAAATTTGTGAAGTGGAAGTGGGTGACGGGACAGGCCGCGCGGCCTGGGCGGACAGCTTTGGCGGACTGGGCGGACTGGGCGGACTGAGGTTGCGGCTGGTGAGAAGTCTGGTGGAAGCCGGCTGTGTTCTGAGCGGGTTGTTGCATGGTGTCCGCGGTTTGGTGCGGCCTGGTATCTGCGGATAGAGAGGCTTGCGGACTGGTGCTTTGCTCAGTGGTCGCGGGTGCAAGTTTGAGCTGTTGGCGGGATGGTTCGAGTTCGCGGGAAGCCTTGCGGACTGGTGTGTCCGCGGTTGGGGCTGTTGCGGACTGAGCCTTGAGCTTGGCTGAGGCCTTGTCGAGCTCAGGTGTTACAGCAGGTCTTGCTGTGGAGACCGGTTGGCGGACTGATGTTTGGAGTCCGGCTTGGTGCTGCTGCGTTGGACAAGTGCGAGGAGCTCGCGGACTGGTTGCGGTCTGTGCTAGGGTGTTTGGCGGACGGGACTTTGTGTCCGCCATGCTCGCACTGGCCCTTGATGGTTTTGGACTTGGTCACACTTGGTGTCAAGTTCATGGTGTCCGCCGTATCCGCCAAGTCCGCTGTGACCGGGCGGACTGTTGCTG
The DNA here is from genome assembly GCA_039583875.1 of Platanthera guangdongensis. NCBI lineage: Eukaryota > Viridiplantae > Streptophyta > Magnoliopsida > Asparagales > Orchidaceae > Platanthera > Platanthera guangdongensis. The sequence goes on from CM077151.1 coordinate 11,483,520, forward strand.
TTTGCCTTTGGTCGTGGACTTGTGGCGGATTGAGGTGTGGGTCTTGCGGACTGCCTCGGGTTGGTGCGGACTGCCATTGAAGAGGGTGCTGTCCTGAAGCAGTTGGAGCTTTGCGGGCTGGTGCCTTGTCCGCTTAGCTTGGGCGGACTGGAGAGGGTTCGTCAATGGTTGCCTTGCTCCTGGCGGTTTCCCTTGGTGACTGGCTAAGTCCTCGCGGACTGAGCGGACAGTCGTTTTGTGTTCGCGCGGGCTGGGGCGGTGTCGCTATCTCATGGGCGGTGACCACACTCCTCACCTGGCCTATAAATAGGACCCCCCTGGCACATCTACAGTAACCAGAAGTAACGTGAGTGAACAGTAAATTGGGTTGGGCGAGTGCTGCGGTCTGTGTTTTTCAGTCCGCACGGATTGTTTCAGGCTGACGTTTGCTGTGTGCAGGTCGCGCGGATAACTTCAAGGAGCCAGGAGTTGGCTGTGACTTCGGTCAGTGCTTGGAAGTGTGCGGTCTCTGCGGACTCAGCAGGAGGTCGCTCTGCGGCTTGTCAGTTCTGTTTCAACTTTCCCAGCTTCAATAACCTGTCCGCCGGCTTCAGGCGGGTAGGGGAGTTCCTCAGTTCGGGTTCAGCAGGAGGCGAATAACGGTGTGTCCGCGCGACTCGCGGTTCGGCGGACTCCGTGGTATTCGGCGGACAGGCAGCATAGTTCGGCGGCTTCGGCGACTCGGCGACCTCGCGGTCTCGGCGGACTCGAGTTTTGTCCGCCCGGCTTGTTTTTGGTTCTTTCTGTTTACAGCTGTAATACTAGCGAAATCATGTCTCGCTATGTATGCCTCGGATTGTAATGAAGTGAATGCATAATAAGATCTTCTTGTGCTTCCATTGTTTTGTTGGGTGCAACCTCTAGTCCTTGGTTTCCGCAGGTTCAGCGTGCGAACTGGGTAGTTCCGAAGATATTAATTTGGCGTTTGGGCTATCTTGCTGACCACGTTGAGAAAATTTAACAGTATGTACTCGAGTAAGCTTTTATATCTCGAGTATTTTACTTCGACTTTTCCGAAAATTCATTAAGTCCAAAATAACGGTTCTCTTAATGAACTTTGACGTGATTGATCCTCGTGTCTCTCATATTGACTCAATTATGTCTAATCTTTTCTGATCATATAAATAGTCTTGTCTAAACCGACAAACCCTAATTAATTCTAAGAAGATTATTTTTAAGAAGTTTTGCAGTCGTACTCTCAAGCTTTTTGTCTCCTCTCTCTCTCTCTCTCTCCAAGAAATGAAAACTGCCGCCGTCGCCGTCACTGATTCCTGACCGGCTAGGGTTTCATATTTTGAAGATTCAGATCTAGAAGGTTTTCTAGATCGAGATTTGCTCAACTCCTCAATCTTCTAATTCGATCGATCGTGTGAAGCCAAGAAGTTTCAGATCCAATCTTGCCGAGATTTCTCTTCATCATTCTGATAAAGCCGCAAAGCCTAGAAGAAAAAATTTCTGGTCGTCTGTTGCAGATCTGAATAAGGAATCACTGTTTGTATTTCTATACAAAATTTATTTCATTCTTGTGGGAGAAATTTCTCCAAGTGTAGGAGCTTTTGTCTCCGAGATTGTAGGAAGTTTTACCTTCCGAGTGTAGATCCGTTTTGTGGATCGAGATTGTAGGAACGTTATTCCGAGGGTAGGATTGATTTTCAATCCGAGATAGTGGAGTAGCCGAGTCTAGTGTATTGCTAGATCGGTGAGGGAAAGTGGATATACCCAAGGTTGGGGAACCACTATAAATATTGCCTCGTCTATGTTTGATTGGTAGATAGATCTGTGCATTGGTTTGTAATTTTTATTCTGCAAAAAGATGCACAATTCACCTATTCTCCCCCTCTAGGTGATTTAGGTAGACAACTATAAACTTTCAATTGGTATTAGAGGGAGGTTGATCGTTAAAAGGTTAACACCTTGATCAGATCCTTCAATAGTTGTCCTTTGAGATCTACCAAAGATGGACAAGGCTAAAGATTTTGCCAAGCTTCCTTTATGTACCAAAAATAATTTTCCCATGTGGAAAGAGAGAATCAAGTTCTTTATGAAAGCTGTGGATCCAAGGATCTTTATGATAGTTGAAGAAGGTCCTTACATTCCCATGACCATCTCCACTATAGATCCAACTAAGAAAGTCCCAAAGAAACTTATGGATCTAGATAAGGATGAGATTGCACTTGTTTCATTGGACAAAAAGGCAAAATTATTATAGCAAGTGTAGTCGATGATTCAATGCTGCAAAACCTGATTCACTGCCAGTCTACAAAAGAGATGTGGCAGTCACTAGTTACCTTAATGGAAGGCACCGAATAAGTGAGGGATGATAGAAGATCCCTTCTTAATCAGAAGTATGAAGCTTTCCGACAAGGAAACAAACATACCATTGCTAACACCTTTGAGAATTTCTTCAAGATAGTGAATGGGCTAAGGGTACATGGCAGAGTCTTCACTAATGGAGAATTAAATGATAAGTTCTTGAGATCCCTAACTAAGGAATGAGATAACAAGGTCTGTTCTATAAGGGAGTTTGGAAAACTGGCCGAGACAGACCCTCAGAATCTCTTCGGGAAGCTTATGTCATATGAGCTTCAACTCAACACCAGGACGACTGAAGAAGAGAAGAGCAGGTCTGCATTCAAAGAGAAGTCTGTTGCTTTAAAGCCAGACACATCTAAGAAGACAAAAGTTATTCCTCCAACTCCAGCACAAGAAGCTAGTGAAGAAGAAACCTCAGAGCCAAGCACCTCAGGCTCTGAACTATCAGAAAGAGAGTTCTCACTACTCTCTCGACAGTTCAAGAAATTCTTGAACAAGAAGAAGCAATGGAAAGGTAAGGATGCCTCCTATAGAAGATCACGGCAGGATGGTGATCGTCAATGAAAAGTCTCAAGCAGCCATGACAGGTATAATTCTAAACAGAACAAACATGTTTCTACTGACATTATTTGTTATTGTTGTAATAAGCTAGGACACGTCATCGCTGACTGCCCTCAAGAAGAAGGAGGGTGGTAAAAGAGAAGAAAAGAAGTCCTCGTACAACAAGAAGAGGACAGAGAAGAGCTTGATGGCCAAAAAGGGCAAGACTCTTAGTGACTCTGACTCATCTGAGTCAAGTGAAGAAGAAGAAGCTTATTTTGGGCTCATGGCTCAAACTGATGACGAACAAGAGCCCCAGTTCACTGGGAAGGTAAACTCTCACACTCCTCTTTCAGATTCTGAAGTTTCTAAACATGATTGTGAGGATAGCTCTTCTGACGATGAGTCAGAACTCATGACCCAATATAAGGAGTTAATCATGGCTTATGATAAATGTCGTCGAGTCGTGAAAACTCAGGCTAAAAAGATAAAGTCTCTCAAAGCTGAAGAGAGCGCCTTGAGAGAGAAAGTCTCAAAGACTGACTCGCTCGAAGAGAACTTCAATAATGTTATTGAAGAATATAAGAAGGCTCTAGAGCACCTTGATTTTAAAGAGAAAATCATCAAAGAGTTGGAAGAACAACTCACCGCTGAAAAGAAACTTGTTGAAAGTTTCTCGAAGCCTAAGACTGTTCTTCCATTCGTTGCTGAATTCTCAGCTAAGGCCAAGGGTGCTGGACTAGGTCATGAAGAAGCTCCTAGTAAGTCTTCTAGAGAAACAAGGCTCAATGGAAGAATAAGGCCGCCAAAAAGGCCTTAGCCAAAGAGAAGGGGAAAGCCCCTCAAGATCAGACCTCTTTCAAAAAGGTCATATTTCCCTCAAATGAGTTTGATCTTGACTCATCCTACGAACACTTTGCTAGGCCTACCTATGTAGAGCCAAAGTCTTATCATCAAGGATGGACTCGGCCCAGAAACTTTGGCGAAAGTGTCTTCAAGGCACCTTATGAAGAAGTGATTCTTCAGAG